>CM064513.1:83581104-84272063 GCA_032716605.1 Paralithodes platypus | reverse complement strand
TATCCTCTGTATTAGTGTTGCCTATAGTCTTTGTAATTGGGGTTGTGTGGGACAGGGAGCTCTGCCTTGCTTAGGCCAATCGGCTTTCTTATGCAGACTCCCATTTTCGTATGTTCTAATGTTCTTATAAGGAAATGCCATGTGTTAAATATGGAAGAAGGTGAATAGACCAATTGGGAGTACAGGATGGGGAGATAATATAATTAGCAGGACGAAAAAGAAAAAAGGATCTTAGGGTTGATTATACAAGAGTATTTGTCGCCACGAGAAACATATTAACAAGCTACCCGCTTCTTTAGCGGAATGTTAGGCAATGGCCGGGGGAATATGAAAGTTGCTCTGAAATACCTTGGTATGAGACCCATGGTAGTGAAAAATTTGATGAAGAGTATGAATTAGACCAATGATTGGAGTATGCAGCAGTGGTGTGGTTCCCCCGCATCTAAAGAGCATATTCACAAGTTAGAAGAATCCAGAGAGCAGATTAATACTATTGGTTCCAAGTCTCAGCGAACTGCCATTATGAAGGAGAGGCTAGACAACTTAAACTCTACCGCGTCCTAAAAGAGAGGAAGAGACATGATAATGATGTAACAAATGCCCCCGGGGGCTGGAAGGCTGATAGAGCGTGGAAGGGGATATATTAATTATGGCGGAACAGGAATAACAATAGAGCCACAGCTACAAAGTTAACAAAAGGACCTACCTGCAAGAACGATATCAGGAAGTTTAGCTTCCCCCCGATATCGATGTATTGACCAAATGGAATTGGGGCTGGAGGAGGAGGTGGTAGGGGCCAAGGAATAAGCCATATTTCAAGAAAAAAATTGGATAAAAAGTAGACTGAGAGACGGGACAACACGAGCTTAGCTCAACTCCTGTAAACTACAATTAGGTAAATACAATTAGGTAAATACAGTACACAAATGTGGTGATTTTGTGTTCTTCTATTTCATAATTATATTAGATTACAGCATTATTTCTACATAGCAATTTTGAAGTTCTTTTGCCTATATATTGTGTTGTCCCAGTTTTGGCTTGTATATTTTGCAAGTTTTACAATAAAATTCTCTATTGGAAAGACCATATTTATTAGTGGCCCCTCCATCATTGACGAACATGCCTATTACATAAGGCATCCTCTTCAAACACTAATCCGCCGTAGTTTTGAATCTACCGCGCAGAGCATTTAAAAACTGAGGAGCCTTCATCATGAGCGCACGCGACCTCACTCATGGCTTCAGTCCTTATGAATTGGGTGTTCTCACTGTGCTACGAAAAAAACTTCGGTAAAAAATAAAAACAAGAAAAGAAAATAAGAATAACTATCCAATAAGCTTTCCATCGATATCGTGGATGTACTTGTTGTGGATTTCTGACCAGACGCTGATTCAGGCGTAATTCTTCCTTCTCTGCTCTGCGTTCAGCCCGCCACCGTGACGGGCCTCCGCCACGCTCCGCGGTCCGCATTCGCCTGCGTCCCCTAGTGAGTTTTTTCCTCATTTGTTTTTTACTCCAGGATGTATCGAGGAAGGTTAGAATAAGAATAAGCAGGAGGTTGTCCCTGCGGTTGTTGCCCGCACGTGCAAGTGTCATTTTGGGTTTTGGGTAGAGAGAGTGTCATGGGGCATCTATTTCGGATGTACCCTCGTGGTACACGTTGTGGACATGTGAACTTTTTCACAGTCGAGTTAGTTTTGTTATGCAGGCGGCCTTTCACTACGCGTTAATTTAAGTGCTTGCCTCCTTTTATCTTTCTGATGAAGGGGTAAGCTTTGAGTTTTCTGACGTTCCCAGCGTATTTTTCTTGGCACTTAGTGAAGTTTTTTTCCTGGGTCCCGACAGTCAGTCTTTCCCTGGGTTGGAAGTTATTGCTACGTTGGTGTGTTGGCGGTGGTTCCTGTTGTGATATTTCCAATGTGTGTGTGTTTATTGTCAACTGTTATTATGCCGTCTGCCTAGGCCTAGCCAGCCGCGTCGTAGCTTTGCCACATGTACTAAGTGTTATTATATATTATTTAAAAATATGCCCTACTGTGTCATGTTGTATAAGGGTTTTAGTTGTGTATTGGCTAATTCCTCGGACTATAATTGTTTCCTGGTTTAGTTGTGTATTGGCTAATTCCACGGATTATGGTGTGACCTTGGGTTAGTCGTGCGTGGCTATCCTCGTGTCGTATGTTGTTTCAAGATGGTGTCCTGTTCAGGTGTGGGTTTCCGTTCGGCGGGTTTTTCTCTCGGTTTCACCGTGAAAAAATCCTGGCCGAGAGCAGTGTTGGGCCACTCGTGGTTGTTAACACTGGCTTGTATCCCCGGCGCCCCCCGCCGTCTCCAATGTGTCACAGTAGGGCATGACACATGACACAGTAGGGCATATTTATAAATAATAAATAATAACATAGTGACTGTGGCAAAGCTACGAGCGGATGGCTAGGACTAGGAGACGGCATAATAACAAGTTGAAATAAACACACACATGGAAAATATCACAAACAGGAACCACCGCCAAACCACCACCGTAGCAATAACTTCCACCCAGGGAAGACGACTCGGGACCCAGAAAAAACTTCCTAAGTGAAGAAAACTACGGCTGGAAAGTCAGGAAAACAAGGATTCTCATAGAAAAGATATTAAGAAGGTGTCTGTGGCCAGCCAGGACTGCGTCTCTGTGGGTGCCTGGTTTAGGCCTCCTTTGATTTTTCCCGTCGGGATGGCTGTACCCATCCATTATAAAACGGCGGTTTCTTGTGGCCATACGTTTTAGGCGTTTTTCGTACCTGGTTTTACGCCAACCACATGATAAAACCTAGCTGTTGTTTAGGCTTTCCATCCCCGGCGATCTTTTACAAAGAAGTGGGGACAGGAACTTATGGGGGTAACTTGAAATCTCCTCACCCGGCGGGTGCACCTGGGTAGGGGTGAGTGAGATGAACGACTTAGGTCTTTCAGTTTTTAGGTAACCGATCCATTATAGTGATCCTCTGTGTATCGCTGCCTTTACTATTACTGCGATTGAAAGGTTCAATTAGGTTAAAATATCGATTATCACAGCCCGGCGGGTGCTCCTAGGTGGAGGAAACTAAGGAATTTACAAAATTCAATTAACCTATTCATTTAGTGATACAATTAGGTATCGCCGCCTTCTAACTTACGGCGATCTTTTGTGACAATTCGTTTAACATCAGATCTCGTATCATCCTGCCCTGGGCTATTATACTAAAATAATTCAAGGGCCGGCGTCTTTTTGGGGGGTTGCTTTGTTACAAAATTGAATCTTGAGACAGTCACCTCCATCCGAGAGACTATAAGTGCCATGCTGGACCATTATATCAGAGGGTATTCTTCACTTTCTTTAGCACAAGATTTGTTTAGACTTTACACCCCGCCGCGTGGCGAGATGTGTTAGTTGTGTCTTGCATCTCGTTACCCGGCGGGTTATTAACACTGGTGTGCGATCATGTTGGATTAACCTTATGAGCATTAATTCCTGGAAATTTTCTTGTTTTTTCCAGAGCTGAGCTCCGGCGGACCAATACAGACCCGGCGGTAGTTTTCACCCACCAGTCTCTGTCATGGCTACCGTGGCCCCAGTTTTTGCCCTGTGCATTACCCCTACTTGTGCTGGTATCCCTATTTTTGCACACACCCTTTGCATAAGGTGTGTTAAATGCCTAGACCGTTCAAGGGGTCTCTGGGTTATGCATAATTGTTCCTTTTGCTCTCAATTAGCTGTTAAAGTCCTTTGTGATAATGATAAGACCGCGGCGGTAGCGTTGAGAGAGGTTCGACAACAGAGATCGGCCTACACTACCATTGTCGCGCATAAGTCACTTCAATGTGACAACGTCCCACTTTGGGATAGATTGCTGTCAGAACACCCTCCCCCTAAACGTTCCTCTAGAGTCACGATTGTTAAGCCGACGGAGGACTAGTCAGGGTTCTGTATAGTCTGCGACTACAACTAAACGCCCGAGAGAGCCTACACCCCCGGCATCCGCCTCCTCGTCGCGGGCGAGATCTAGGTCAAGGTCACCTCTCAGACAACAGTCCTCTAGTCGTGCCTCTTCGCCGGAGAGTAAGAAGAGTAAGACGGAAGGTTCCACCAGTGGTCACGGCGGAGATTCTTCCAGATCTAAGAACTAGTTCGCGGTCACACCGCAGCCATAAATCCTCAAAAAGGATTCACATCGGAAGTCCTCTCGACATTCCCCAAAGTCTAGTGCATCTTATCGTACCTCTACACCTGACAGAGTTTGTGTTAGGGCCTCTGAGTCCAGTGCAGCGCCTGTCCCTAAAGAGGATTTGCCATTAATATTTTAACCCTGGAAATGGAAAGTTCAGGAGGGTCAATAATTGAGAATGTTTCAGACTCTCAAGAGAGCGTAGGCCAGGGCCTCGGTGTTTGGCGGTTTGCCCAACCAGGGTCTGACCACCCACGTCCGACTCATATGAGTCACACAGTAGCCGACGTCCACAGGGACGCGGCGATCCCATCCTCTATCCCAGACTTATCTTGGAAACAAGGTACCCCTGCCTCGGCGGGGTCTTCTCAGGAGGATCGGGAGGAAAAAGACGAACTTTCAATAATTTCGGATATGGAAGGACAAGGGTCAGGCTCAGGCTTGGACGCCGCACGAGATAATAATGATTCTCCTGTAAGTTCTTCATCAAATCAGTTTGTTACAGCACAAGAAATTGATGGGTTGCTTACTCATGCTTTATCTAAATTTTTTGGTCAACAACAAGAAAACCCCACAATGGACTTGGGGGCTCCCTCGACAAGCTCTACGGTACGGCCTCTGATGACGTCAATTGATTTATCTAAGATTCCTAACCCTCCTACTCTGTCACCTGCAAGGAGCACTAAGCCTGCCACGGCGGCATTGACAACTTCAAATGTCAGGGTCATAACGGATGTTAATCCACCCCCTCTAGACAAAGCGCCTCTTAGAAAGGTAGCTATGCCCCCTGCTTTATGGGCCAGACGAGTCATGGGTTCTTTTGAACCCCTCTAAACCAGAGCTTGCCCAACCTACCTTGTCAGGGGAACTCCCGGTACCGCGTGAGTGGTTTATCCAGGGCAACAAGTCAAAGAAATTAAGGGCCATGGATGCCTTGGGTAATGTTCTGGACGTAAACATTAAGGCTATACCTAGTTATTATCACCAGGATTATTTTGTGTATGCTTCTAAGCCTGCTTTACCCCCTGCCTCAGCTTTAAAACTATTTTCAGACTGGTCTAAGCTGGATGGGTTTAATGATATTAAGACTCTGTCAGCTCTTACTCCAGAACTAGATTTACAGACCGTCACAGACGACGCAGCTAATCCAGTTTTGAAGGTGGGACAGTTGGGTCCAGGACCTTGGGTGGATTGGGAGGTAGAGGCTCAAAACTTTGCAACCACTTTCACTTCTAAATCTTCCCACCAGATCCCCCAGGACACACATTCATGGTTTTCCATGCCGGTGGGTTCTGCCGGCGGAGTCCCGGCGGCTTTGTTTGCATTCCTAGCTGCCCCTAAGATTAATCTTTGTGAACTGAAGGACCCGTTCACTACTCCTACCCCTACTCACCTAGACAGAGAATTTAGGCTACGAGGAAAAGCTTTTCGCCTGTTTTCACAGTACATAGTATCTCAGCAGGTGGCTAAGTCTTTACTACGGTCTACTGTACTCAGGCAATCGCAGACGCGGATGCTCGAAGATCGGTTGAGTTATCCCGGCGACTGATTCTTCAGTCGTCAATCCAATCCTTAGGTGACATACGCACCGCCTTGCTTGAGGCGGTGCGAGCACGACAAGATCTTAGGATGTCGTTAGTTCGCAAGCTACCTGATCGCATTGCTAACCAGGTGGTGATGTCACCAGTACTTACTCCATCTTTAATGTCCCCTGAAGTATGGCGAACGGTGTTCAATATGGCACAGGCCGTTAAGCACAGTCCGATCCCCCTTCTAAGAACCTGCATTTAACTTCCCCAAACCCAGGCCTACTACTAAAGCCCAGCCAGGGGGATCTAAACCTTTTCTTCCGCCTAAGTCCTCCCACTCCCCCCAGGGTCAATACAGACATAGACAGAATAAGTTTTTCAGGTCAGAGAGGACGCGGCCAAAATAAACCAGGTCAGGGCCAGTCTTCGGCCAACACCAGCCAGCCGGCGAAGCGTCCAGCACCAACCCCACCATCAAAAAACTAAAGTCTCTCTCACTCCCGGCGCCTACCTTAAGGCCGGAGGAACCGAGGGTAGTACAGCCGGCGAACCCTTGTCTGCTAACTGGGTCGTTCCGAACGTGTCACCAAGCATTGCCGTTAAACACTTGGGCACGGATGGTGGCACGCAAAGGCATCACTTGGCAGTGGCTCCGGCGACCTCGATTACGTCAGCCGACAACGGCGAATTTTGTTTCTTTAGAGGTGGAGTCACTAGCCCAGGAAATGATTGCCAAGAATGTTATCATCCCGGTCCCCCCAAATTACCCTGTATTCACGTCCAAACTATTTTTGGTTCCCAAAAGGGACAGTGTTCAGATGAGGCCGGTCGTAGACCTGTCTTATCTGAATCTTCACATTCACAACGAATCTTTCAGAATGTTAACAGTACACCAAATCAGGCTAACACTTCCGCCGGGGGGGTTGGATGTGTCCCCTAGACCTGACAGACGCCCTATTGGCACGTATCGGTCAACAAAAGATTTCAAAGGTTTTTGGCCTTACGAATCAGGCACCAAAATTTTGTTTTTCAGAGGATGCCGTTCGGTTTTTGAACCTGGCACCTCGATTATTCACAAAACTAGTCCGGCAAGCCCTGATGCCATTGTTAAAACAAGGGATCAGAGTGTTGTGGTATCTGGACGACTGGCTGGTGGTGGCAGAGACACAACAATTATGCATAAAACATGTCAATATCATTTTAAATCATGTCAAAACTCTAGGCTTCAAGGTAAATCTGGTAAAGTCAAACCTTGTTCCCTCACGAGTAATTCAGTGGATAGGGCTGGTCTGGGACACCGCCGCTCTCACTCTGAGTCAGAGTGTGGACAATCGCAACAGGTTTCGCAGGAAACTGTTCAGGTTTCTTCACAGTCTGACTACGACTCGAAGGGTCTGGGAGTCTCTGGTCGGCTCTCTCAACTGGATTCAACTAACTGTCACAGTTGGGCCGGTTGAAAGTAAAACGATTAATATTGGAAGGCAACAAATATTTCCCGCTCTTTACCGGCGGGAAAATTATGGCCCATCCCGAAATTAATCCACACCTTACTAGCGGTCCTGGGCGAAGAGGGAAACATTGCACTCATAATGTCATGGACCTCTCCTCCACCAACGGTATGGGTAGACACGGATGCGTCAGGCACAATAGGTTGGGGATTTCAGTCAAATCAGGGGCACCAGGGTCAGGGGCTTTGGTCCCACTTAGAAATCTCGCACATCAATGTCAAAGAATTACTAGTCCCCTTATATTTCCTTCAGGCTCACGGCCCGGCGTTACGGGACAAGTCGGTGGCCTTCAGGATGGACAATCTGAATGCAGTCCACTGTATTCAGAAACAAGGGTCAACGAGGTCAAGGAAGTTGCTAAACGTGTCAGAAGAGATTTTTGCTCTAGCCAACAGTCTAGATATTTATCTGCACGCTTCTTATCTCCCAGGAGTAGCAAACGTCTGGGCAGACGCTCTATCCCGGCGACAGAGCACGACAGTAGAATGGGAGCTCAAGCAACCCATTTTCAACCTAATGATTGCAGAGCTCTCCCATCCACAAGTGGATCTTTTTGCGTCCAAGGAGACTCACAAACTCCCTCTATACCTCACCCGCCGGGCGAAAACGCCGGCAGGGGGGCCAGACGCCCTAGTGACAGACTGGAACAGATGGAGCTCCATCTATCTGTTTCCGCCGCCAGATGCGTCACTAATGTGCCACGTAGTGAACAAACTACGAGATTATCGAGGCTTAGTCTCGCTAATCGCGCCGCTGTGGCCGGCGCAGTTGTGGTACCAGCAATTGAAAATGTGGTGCCCGGACCCGGTATCGCTCCCGGTCGGGTATTTCCACTTAGACGCGATTGGCAACCTAGCGGACCTCGCTGACTTTTGCATTATGGACATTCAGGAGGCCAAGTGCTAGCACCATACGGTAGAGATGTGACAAATAAATTACTTAATCAATATACTCAGTCTACAAAACGACAGTATCAATCACATTGGCAAGCCTTTACTACTTGGATCGTTAGGAGCGAACAAACTGTACCCTCAGTGGCATTAGTTTTTAATTATTTAAATTATCTGTTTGAGCAGAAACGTTTATCTGTGGTAACATTAAAAAATCACTTAACTGGCGATTAGAGTGCCCTTTTTAGACCTTACAGGTCTTTCCATACCGGTAGCGGAGGAAACAGGTTTTATGAGAGCATGTTTTAAACTCCGTCCACCTCCCCGTCAGCTCATGCCTACTTGGTCTCTGGACAAAGCTTTGTCTTTGCTTCACTCTCGTCTGTACCAAAATACTGCAGACTTTGCATTACTCTTAAAAAAGGCGGTTTTCCTTTTGGCTTTAGCCACCCGGAAACAGAGTGTCTGAGCTGGCGGCGATGAGCAACACACCTAATTGTCTTAGGTTTGGTAGACTTAATGAATGTATTTCCATTGCAACCCTCCCCAGGTTTTGTAGCCAAGAATGAGCATAGTGCACACGTGTTTCTGAGTTCACGGTGCCGGCGTTAAAAAGGGGAAAGGTGCATCATAATTTATGTCCAGTACAAGCTCTAACCAAATATTTGAGAGTAGCTCCTCACACCCCCAAGGTGCTTTATGGGTAGCAAGTACGGGTAAACGCTTACTTAAACGGCGATTAGCCTCTCTTCTGGTCGAAGTCCATTAAAGAAAATAATCCCGGCGTTGTGGGTCGGGCCCACGATTTACGCAAATGGGCAGCCTCTTTACGTTTCCAAAAAAAAATTTCAGTTGAAGACATAGCGCCCACGAAGTTGTGGGGGTCAAACAATAGGTTTCTGTCTAGATACTTGGTCAGTTGCTCTAGACAAACCTTCCTTACCATGTATAGCTTTAAGGCAGAGGGTCTAGGTGGCCCTGCAGTCACTTTTGTTTACTTTCACGGAAAGGGGGGGTGCAGTCAGTTGGACAACAGGACACCCCAGACCCCGCCGGAGTATGAGAGCTGTGATACAATTTAAGGTTAAAAGGTGTTTATGAAAATTTCTCAGTGAGAAATTGTGCTAGTACAATGTTTAAGTACAAAACAACGGTGTTGTTAGAGTAGTTTTAGGCTGCGAAAGCAATTTATTTTTAGATTAATGGAGTTCCTTTGCAATTTATCTCCAAGTTTATGTTGGGGTTTATTATGTGCACATGTAAACTTATAACTTGTTATTTTTTGTCACCACTCGTTGAGTGGGGTGCCTTTGTAACTACAGATCTGTGTTCAGAATCTTCAGAGTTACCCATTTTTTGTCAAACAGGCTTCTTTGAAGCACGCACCTGCCTGAACCCCCTTTTTCTTGTATTTTGTTCGGCTACGCCGTATTTAAATATATTTTCAAAGTAAGAATACTATGTGGTTGTTTTTATTATCTGCTTTTCTAGAGTTATGATATGATTACGAATGTCCCCCTCCAGTCTTAGAAATCAGGCATGTTCGTCAATGAATGAGGGGCCACTAATAAATTATAGGTTTGACTCCTGTAAGGAGATAAAGAAAACCTAATATTTAGTAGTGGCCCCGTAATCATTGACGACTGGGGCCCTCCCGACCGTCCCCTTCCCATTCGTTGATGTATTAAGGATTTTGGTTTACTTGATATGTCAGTGAAGGAAGAATGACGCCTGAATCAGCGTCTGGTCAGAAATCCACACAAGTACATCCACGATATGATGGAAAGCTTATTGGATAGTTATTCTTATTTTCTTTTTGTTTTTATTTTTTACGGTTTTTTCGTAGTGAGAACCCAATTCATAATGACTGAAGCCATGAGTGAGGTCGCGTGCGCTCATGATGAAGGCTCCTCAGTTTTTAAATGCTCTGCGCGGTAGATTCAAAACTACGGCGGATTAGTGTTTGAAGAGGATGCCTTATGTAATAGGCATGTTCGTCAATGATTACGGGGCCACTACTAAATATTAGGTTTTCTTTATCTCCTTACAGGAGTCAAACCTATAATTACCACTCTTGCTAAAACGGCTTCCCAGAAGCTGGGTGTCCTCAAGGGGTTCTTTACCCCTGCACAGCTTCTTGCTCTATACAAGGGCACAGTGCGTCCTTTTATTGAGTATTGTTCCCATGTGGGAGGATCCTCTCACACATAATTTCTAGACAAAGTAGAAAAGAAAGCCTTTTGTGTCATAAACTCCCGCCCACACACCGATTCTCTGCAATCTCTCTCTCTTCGCCGCAATGTTGCATCTCTCTCGCAATTCTATCGCTACTATAATAGTCAGTGTTCTTCAGAGCTCTCTCAGTGAATACCACCTCCTCTATGTAGGGTACGTAGTACCCGTCTTGCAACACAATCCTACCCCTACTCTGTGCAGCTCTCCAATTCTAGAGTGAAACGATACTCCTATTTTTTTTTCTATTTAACAGATGAGCTCTGAAACTCTCTCCCAGAATCCATCTTTCCCTCATCCTATGACTTAACTCCCAACCCGCGGGGGGTGGGGGTCAATCATGGTAGCGCCTGGCGGGCATATTTACCGAAAATGAGCATTATTCCATGTTCTTTTTCATGCATAAGCAAGAGCCAGAGCATAATAAAATTTTATATCCGTGAAAGAGCGATAAACGAGCTTTCCTATGACATCTGAATCATCCTTGTACGACAACAGGTTCTCAGGCAACGATCGTGCAACTGGAAGTGAAAATACCCTAATATGAGGTATTTTCCCCGGATTTATCCTTATTTTGAGAGGTACGGAGGCTGAGGATCGATACAGTAGGTCTCAGTGCGGGTCATGCCGCTGTCGCGAGCGGACCGAGCCCGCCTGTTGTCCTTGCAATACTCGCTCTCTCTCTCATCGCTCATAATGGCCTAAAAAAGGCACAAGTCATATGACGGTCACCGTCGGCTGAGGGTTAAATTGCTTCAAACTCTGTGTCTCCAGACATTTTGGCTCGAACATTCCTTGAGTTTGGCCCTGTCACTCTTTCAACTCTGGGGGAGGCACTCATCACAGGCAGTTTTGCCTTCTGTCTCCCTCATCCACATAGAAAAAATATATATAAAAGTACAGCCAAGGTGACATAACATATCCCTGTCTTACTCCTACATTCACCTCAAACTATCATTTGATTCACATAACATATGAATTACTGTATGTCCTTTTGTCTTGCCCATATCTCAGCATTTCCCCTAAGATATTATGTACAATTGCGCTAATAAGTCATGTCTCGGCACCAATTATATTTTGATCCATAATTTATTTCAGCAATATCTAAACTTAATTTATTCATTTCGAGGGGAATATACAAACCTATTCCTACACTTAACCACCCTATTCAACATCTGATAGACATTAATACAACACAGAGCAAGCCAAACGTAAGGACAGCTGAGACATGACTTATTAGCGCGACCGTACTACAGTTTTATTAATTCTAAACCTGCTACCTTATAATACTTCCTTTACATCTCTGCTTATGTTTTTTTCTTCTACTCTATTTATTGTCCTTGTCTCCATCCCCTTGGTACAGACCTTTGCCCTCCTCAAAATATATTCTGTCAACTTGCTAAAATGTTCTCTCCCACCGCACGACCACCATCCACCACCTTCCCATCATGTCCCTCATGCTACTAATTGAAAAATTCTTAGATTGGTTTCCCTCTAACTGCCTTTACAAAGCCATTTACAAGGTCATTTGTATTGATTTTGGAAACTAATCCGATTATTTTCGCTAGCTAAATTCTTATATAACTCAAATTATAATGTAAAACTTGCAAAATAAACAAACCAAAACTTTAGACAAACACAGTAAAAAGACAATAACTTATGAAAATCGCTGTGGAAATAACGCTTAAGCAAAATAATAATTTATAAATAAAAGAACACAATCCACCAGATAGGGTGTACATTACTACATGAGCAAGTTAATCTGTTTCCCAAGCAAACTAATCACGCATATAACAACGCCAAAGAAAGTTGAAGGAAAAGGCGCTAGTGTGATACCAGCTTAAAATATCAAATAAAGTAGTGTACCGGTACTATATACTGTACTAACAATAGCTGTGATCTCCGCTGAGCCTCGACCAGCATACTGAGCCATCTTGTGCCTGTAATTAATGTGTTGACTGAGGTCCGCCAGCTTCTTGGAGTTGAGCAGCTCTGGGTACGTGCGGTCAGCTTCAATGATCACTGCCAGCAGTCTATGGACAATGATGTCTGCATACCTGAAAATAGTCATTCATATTATCACCAACCCACCAATTAACCCGGGAACTGCGGGGAGACTCTTAAGAGTCAGAGAAAAAAAAAATCAACTTTTGACATCAAAAAATTTTTTTTTTTGGCCCCTGGGCCATGCAAAATCTCAGTCCTCTACCTCCCCTCCTTCCCCACTTTCCTCCTCTCCTTCAGTTATCACCTATTTTCCCTGTTATTCCCTTATTCTGAGGTATATTTTCGTGCTAACATTAGCGAGTTGAAAGCAGGGCATTGTCATCACTGATAGTAAACGAGTGCAAGAGAGAGAGAGAGAGAGAGTATCGATCGACTGTGTCTCAGTGGCCTTGGGGGAAATTGGCGGGAAAGCAGCTTGCCTCACCCATACATTATACAACTCGCGGGCTATATCTCCGATTTTGACCATCCAAATGCTGTTTTCACTCGTTTTATTGTTGTTTCAGGTTAATACCTTTATAATCAACCCATAGTACGTATGGATAAGTATTAATGCTATTTATGGTAAAATGAATATTTTAGTGACGGAAACACCTCAAATACATGCGCACAGGGAGAGGTGTCTAATTACCCCCATGCACACTTGTTAGGTTAAGGGCAGACGGACCGTTTATTTTGTTTTCCTATTAATTCATTTATTCCTTTATTTCTTAGTTTTCTCTCTAGTCCTCCATCAAGCTTAGAAAAAAAAAAAAAAAATAGACTCCCCTTCAAGATAAATTTGTAAATTTTTCGGTAGAAAAATCGTCCGGTTCCTCTTAAAATTTCAGGCGAGCGATAGCCAGGAAATAATCGACACCTAAATGGTACGAAAGGTCTTAAAATTGACAACGAAATGGGGTGAAAGGTCTTAAAATCGCCAAACTAATGGGCAGAGCGTCTTATAATCTCAAAACAAATAGGGCTTAACCCGTGGGAGAAAGGGGACCAGAAAAACTACCTATCTTCCCTTAACCTTAACAGTCCATCAGCCTCACCTTAACTTACAAATACATACAAGTTTAACCCTCACAGACCGGTTACGCATTCTATAAGATATCTCCGAAACCCGGGCGATCTGGCCGAAAAACGTCTTTAGTAGGCTACCCGTATCTTTGTTATTTTAACTGCTACCGAATTCCCACGCATCTCTAAACGTAGATGTGTTTCGTACCTGTAGACTGGCATTGAATAGAGCTCTTTAAGTCAATTGGTTCAGTTGTGATGACGATTTCCGTGGAGAGAGTTTCGAGGCGATGTTAGCAATATGAGACACTTTTCAACACTAACTCTTGTCTAGCAGACAACAGAATAACAAACTCCGATTCTTCTTCTTGTTTTTGGAGGTGCGCGGCGTCGCTCCGACCGGCTGTGTTTACATGCGTCGGACGCATGGCTTTCAAAACAAGATTAATAGGCTTTCAAGCTTACGGTGCTCAAGAGCCCATCCGTGTTTCGGGCCCTAGTTTGTTATGGGTGCCTCAGAGACCTTCCGGGAACCGAGGGTTAAAGACCGTTTGTCCACAGAGACTGTGGTTACATTCTCACTTCCTAAATGGCAGCTTTCCAGGCGGTACTGTCAAGGGCTGCCTCTGTTGTCAAGTTCTTTATTTTTAGATCGGACCGGAGTACCCGAGCCCACGTCATTCTAGGTCCACCCCTACGCGCAGCTCCCCCCAAGTTCACAGTCCGGCATTTCTTCACCCAGTTCTGATCATCCATTCTCTCCACATGTCCAAACCAACCAAGTCGGCTCGTGCGCATCACTTCACTGATACTCCTAATGCCCAGACGCCTTCTCAATTCCTCGCTCGATACCCTGTCCCTAAGATTAACCCCACACATCCATTTCACCATTCTCTTCTCATTCCGTTCCATTCTATTGACATCCTCCGCTTTAACCGGCCACGTCTCAGAGGCATAGGTCATCGCGCTCCTAACACACGAGGTATACACCTTCCCTTTAAGGTGGGATGGGAGCCCTCTCATGGTCAGGAATGGCAACAGCTCTCTGAACTTTCCCCAGCCACTTCTGACTCTAGCAATGGAGCTAGCTTCAGCGCCACCTCCAGCGGAAACTGTATCGCCCAGGTAGCAGAACTTATGCACACACTCCAGCGCTACACTATCGAAATCAACACTGACAGGCGGGTCATTTAATACAAGATCTTCCTTGCACACTGCACATTCAAAGTCTATGATTCTTGTCAAAGGTCCTCTAGATCCACTACATCTCTTGTGTACCCAGTCACTACAGACACAACATTGAATTGAATTACTTCCCACCCCCTTCCCACATACTGCGCATGGATAGTCGCCGCATCTTTCCATAGCTCCACACCCTACTCCACTAATCATGACCTTTGTTTTATCTATGTTAACTCTTAGGCCCTTATTTGCCATACCTTCCCTCCATCTTTTGAACATCGCCTCTGCTTCCTGCGCACTATCTGCGATAAGAACTAGATCATCTGCATATAACATCTCCCATGGGAGTCCTGTCCTAAATTCCCTTGACAGAACCTCCAGGACTAAAACAAACAGTAATGGGCTCAGAACTAAACCTTGTTTTTTTTTTTTTGTTTTTTTTTTTTTTCTATATTACAACTACTCCCTCTCGGGCATAGGCTGAGAGCCTGTACATTCCACCGCTCAACACGGTGAAGCCCGTGAGGTCTTGTTCCAGTCTGGGGAGTGAGACATGTGAAGCAACCATCATGGCTCGAAGCAGCTCCATCTCTGAAGCGGCCGGTTGCTTCGCTCAAGTGCTTCACCGTCTCACCCTCCAGACTCAGACCCTCACTCTCAGAATGCCACCTATTGAGCAGTGAACTCACTAGGCATTGTCCCCCTGTAACATATTTTGAATATGGGAATATTCATACAGTGTTATTTAATCAGGGAACAATGAGGGTATTTTTTTGGCATTTCGGTGGGCTTTGTGGTAATGCACTGATACTAGGTACAGCACAAATTCAATCCCAATAATATCTTCCCATTGACATATCGGGATTTGAACCCGGGTCCATTGGATTACCAATCCAGTGGCATGACCACTCCACCACACCTCCAACTCCAACTCCAACTTTCTCCAACTTTCACTGGGAGCTCTTCACTCAGGCCCCCGTTTACTCTAACTGCTGCCAGTGACTCCTCATACATTCTCATTATCACACGCACCAACCACTCCTCTATTCCAAGTTTTCTCATAGCCCACTGCACTACCTCCCTAGGCACCCAGTCGAAGGCCTTCTCCCGATCTACAAAAACTAGGTATAACTCCCTGTTTTTCTCTAAGTACCTCTCTTGCATTTGCCTAAGAGTGAAGATAGCATCAGTTGTGCCACGTCCCGGCATAAATCCAAACTGCATGTCGCTGATAGCAACACTTTCCCTGATCATGCATTCAAAGACCCTTTCGCTGACTTTCATGACTTGATCGAGCATTTTCAAACCCCGATAATTTCCCCTGTCTAAAGGTGCGGTTACACATGCCCGAATTTTTGCCACCCAAGCAACTTTTGTCACCGCTACGGGCAACTTTTCTGAGACCCAAAAACAAGTGGTTACACATGCAGGAAGAGAGTTGCTCGTAGCACTATCTCCCGTAGCCTACACTCTTTCGTTTTCATTTCGAAATTAATTGGTCTTAATTCGGCCGTTTTAGCTTCCCGTCACGCTATTAATACATCACAATCCCTATGATAAAGCTGAGCATATATAAGTCAGTTGAAACAGCAGCACGCTCATGATTGGCTATATTATCATTACCCTGATCATTTATTTATTCTCTGTATTGTTCCTTATTTATTCATTAAACTAGATATGTTTAAGTAATTTTAATGATTACTTAATAAATTACAGTACTATCCGAATCTAAAGAGCTCTTAACCCATAACTAGCGGCGCGCAACATAAGTCGAGTATAATAAATCTGGACTATCTGGCGGCGCTCGACATAGGTCGTGTGGCAATTTCAGCACGTAATGTTGCTGAGAGAGAGAGACAAGTGGTGGCAGAAGAGTAGCGAGCGTATGACTGCTCCAGACCACCGCGGCAAACCTACTGACACGAATCCCACCTCCTCCCTCCCTCTCTCACTCGCTACATACGGAATTGTATGGGGAAAGTGCCGAATTACATGCTTTTTGCACTCGCGTTGCGCGGTTGTTGCAAGAAAACTAGCCATCATAAAAGGATCGTTATGGTGTCATTGGAAAGCTCTGTTTATGCCCTTTCAGGGATAGATACTTGTTTTATGCTCTGGGTCTTATTTAGGCATGAAAATGATCACGTAAACAGCCCTATTTTGGGTAAAAACACCCCGCTGGTGGCTACATATTATATACCGCCTAGGCCGCTCTTAAGGTGTTAAAGAACACAGGAAACACAATAATAACGTATATATCATAAAGCAAGATAAAGATATGATAAAACAAGAAGTAAGCGAGAGAGAAGACTGGCTGGCCCGGGCTCACCCGGTTTAGCCAATCACAGGCCTTGCTTTACGTATTACACATTTAAAATAGGCAGTGCAGTATTTCTTACCTTGCTTGTGTTTACTGTATTGTATGTACGATTTTATGTGTTCCATGTGGTATTTTATAGCTCTTAAGGTTCGGATATCACCTGTCACATTATCATTAGAAGTATTAAAACTTATTTATATTAATATAGCCTACTGTATATGGATTATATATATATATATACAGTATGGCTTGCCAATACGCGAGCATATGGGCGACACGCGAGGGCGCGGATTGGCAATTCGCGTATTAGCAATAGAGTATTATATGGGAATAAATCGATATGGGCGGCACTGACTCCAAGTTGTCTACTTTAGGCCTATTTATCTCCGTCAATTGCCACAAAAGGTACATATATGTATACATAAACATCCAAATCATAAGAAAATATAACAATAATAATAAACTCACCTTAAAATTAACAGTACAGTACAGTACTGTATATGAAGGGTGGGGGCTCCGAGGCAGGCCCCCTCCGAGGCAGGGCGAGTTCAGCTAATGTGCCCCGGCCCCGGCATCATCATCGTCCGACGAACTAACTGTATCCCTGGCATCTAGCACTCTGTTGAGGGCCAGGTGCCTTTGCTCCACCTGAACCTCCCTCATGAAGCCACCAAAATCATCGTCGGGCATGTCAACCTGAGCAGCCGAGCCTGCCGAGGTCGAAGGTTGGGGTTCGTCATCATCTTCTTGTCGAGGTTCTTGGCGGGCAAGGAATCTTGTCATTAAAGTTTGTCTCCTCTTGTTGACTTCCTGATGATGTTTGTCAGAATAAAAGCGGAAAGCACTGTCAACGCTCAGCAGGACTTCATGTGTTCTCACAGGGCACTGCTCCAGCGACCGAAATCCTTCCTTGAGTTGGTCAACTAAAGCCAAGATTTCGCTCAATATACCGACAGACAGATCCATGTTAGCAGGTGCAGGGGCTGGTTCAACGTCGTTGTTCGGTTGTCGTGCTTGATGTGCTTGATCTTCGGCATCAATCTGCTCAATTGTGTCACCTTGAGTCTGTTGTTCACCTGCCTCAATAACCTCACAAATCTCCTCAGCTGTCACTGCCCCGAAACCAGCCACTGCGCGGGCCGCTTGAACTGCCTCTGCCTCGGTGACTGACTGGACTTTGTTGGCCTTGGGAGCACATAAATGTGGAGTAAGTTCTCGCCAGGCATGATTAATTGTGGCATCATTTATATCAGCCCATGCTAGAAGAAGGAAGTCGATTGCGTGTTTGATGGTAAAAACACGCCAGAAGTGTGTCACGGTCATCTCTGCCTCTGCCTGTGGTGCCTGGGGTGCCTCTGCCTGTGGTGCCTGGGGTGCCTCTGCTGCCACTGCCTGGGGTGCCTGGGGTGCCTGCTCCTCATCAGACGATGATGCGAACTCCTGCTGCATAGCCAAAATCTCTTCATTGCTCTCTGTCTTCTGGCGTAGATAATTGTAGAGTCGTGTCTGGTAAAAGAGCTTCTCATTCGATATGACTTCTTGGTCCAATGGCTGTATGAGAGGATGTTGTTTTTGGTGGCATGAAAACAATCTGTACGTCGGGATGTAGAGTCTCTAAATAGTGTGGGTGGCACGGGGCATTGTCCATCAATAACAGGGCCTTGAAAGGTAGGCCTAGTTGTTGGCATTTGAGGCGGGCGTCAGGAACAAATTGTTTGACAAGCTAGTCAGACATAATGGCACTAGTCATCCACCCATTAACGCTCTTGTACCAATAAGTTCCAGTGTCATTCATGTCGCGCAGGTTCTTGTAACATCTAGGGTGGGCAGCTGTGTGCACCACTACAGGCCGCATCTTGTGGCTGCCGGAAAGGTTCACAGTAAACAGGACAGTGAACCTTGACTTGTCTATCTTGCGGCCCCTTGCCTGTTTCACAGATTTGGCAAGATATGTAGACTTTGGCATACACTTGTATTGCAAGCCACTTTCATCCACATTATAAATCTGATCCTTTGTGTAGCCACCATCCTCGATTATGGTCTTCAACACCCCAGGAAATGTGTTGGCTGGCACCGCATCTGCAGACCCACGTTCTCCGGTCACCTTGATGTTCCTTAGGTCCTTCCGTTTCATGAAGCCATGGAGCCAACCGTTGGATGCCTTAAAATGAAAATTCTGGCCAGACTTTGTCCTAGCACTTGCGGTGGTGTAGAAGAGTTTAGCCTGCTGTTTGATATAGGCCTTATCCACCGAGACTTGCTCACGGTGTTTGCGGGCTAGGAATGCTGCCAGGTATCGCTCCATGACCACCATAGCTGGATTGTTGCTCCTGCAACGTTGGTCCATCATGGCAGCACCATAGGACTTCACGATGGTGTTGATCTTTTCTCGGTTAGCCCAGATCGTTCTAACTGTCGATTCCGCAAAACCCATTGCTCGACCGACCGATGGCTGAGTTTCCTTCTCCTTTTCCTTTTCTTTTGATGACCTCCAGCTTCATTTGGTGGGTGATAAGTTTGTTCTTGCGAGGGGGCATGATGATGGGGGCAAAAAACTAATATATCACTACACACGAGTCGGACTGCTGTTGCGCGAGCGTGGACTGAGGGTAGACTGGCGTATCCCACAATGCCCTGCGTGCCTACGTAACTGGCGTCCCTGCGCAGATGGATGCGCGGAATGGTGGGGGGCCTCGTGTATTAGCTGAACTCCCCGGAATTGCCCTTGTATCAGCCCCGGATTCGCGTTTTAAAGGTACATCACACGTTTTGAAAGTTTTGGGTATGATTCGACCCCCTCCTCGTGTATAAGGTGAATCGCGTATTAAAGGCTCGCGTATTGGCAGGCCAGACTGTATATATATATATATATATAGGCCTATTTAGGCTATAGGCTACATATGGAATATATGTCCACGACATAGCCTACTAATTCACGCCAAACACTATTACCGTATACTGTACATGTAGGCTACTAAGTTATGTAAAGAGTAGCCTACTATTTAGCACGTCGCATTAACCGAACCTATAATGCATAAATACGGTATTTAATCAAGATTACAAAGCATACAGAATACATCATTTGTAATACTGAAGGAAGTATTAGGCTAACCATTGCAGTAACGAAGCTATTATTCATATTTAGTTATAACAAATCGTTTACTGTTGCAAATTATAATTGTAAGTTGATTATGATAACCGATATATGATTCATTTAATCCCTTGAGAGAATATTCTTCCCATTCTTGCCTAAAGATATTGTAGGCTATTTGTACAAACTTGAAATTTCACATTCATACCGTAGCCTACTTCTTGATTAAACCGTTTTCTCTCATCCCAATCTATTGAATATTATACTGTGATGACATATATTATTTTTATTAAATTATTAATTAATGAAATTAATTAAAGTATATATGATCCACCGGGATTCGAACCCGGGTTATCACACACATATTTTTGCCACCTTAACCATTACACCACCAGGACGGTTAAAGGTTTATGCACACGCCTACGACTTATTATCCATTCTCGAATACTGGATATTAATCTAATCATGTTCATATTCCCAACCGCACTATGGTAGCCTACTGTTTAAGTGAGAGGAAAGAATATTCATGGGGCACAGATCATATATTTAAGGATTGAGCATTATTATAGTATATTAATGCTTGCATATCATATATATAGTTATCACATTACTACTATTGCATGCAACCCATATTTATAGTTGCCGCAACAGGCGATGCGTCCCGTACGTTCGGGACGCAAAAGCTGCCCTATTCGGGTGACAAATGGGTCCCGAAAAAGTTGCTTGGGGCGCAAAAGTTGCTCCACGGAGCAACTTTTGTCACCGATTCGGGCAACTCGGGCATGTGTAACCGCGCCTTAAGGAGTCACCCTTGCCTTTATATATATTTACTATAACACTTTCCTGCCAAGCATCGGGAATTTTGTCCTCCTTTATGATAGCATTAACCCTTCCTCCCCGGGCTGTCTTACCAAATGACGGTCGCCCCTACCCGGGAGATATGGCTGAAAAACGTCTAGGCCTAGGCTACCGTATTTATGTTTATTTTCACTGCTAGAACTTTCCCACTCATCTATAACCGTAGTGCGGTTTTCAATCTGTATTTTGGCATTGAGTAGAGCTCTGTAAGTCAACTGGTTCAGTTGTGATGACGATTTCAGTGGAGCCAATATTGCAGAGATGTTGCCAATATGGGGGCTTTTTAGACACTAATTTCGTCATGATGTCAGAACAATAACATTGAGGAGTCTTCTCCTTCTTGTTTTCGGAGGTGCGGTGACGAACGCTTGGGTTTGTTGACATACGTCGTACGCACGGCGTTCGGACCAAGCTTAATTAGGCTATTAAGCTCATGCGTTAGATAAGGCATACCGGGTAGCGGCCCTTCTTTCGTGCTGTCCTTACCTAAGGCAGACCGGGTAGGAAGGGTTAATCAGCTCTCTGACCAATTTTACCCCAATATCTCCAGCTGCTTTTAGCATCTCAGCGACAATGCCGGAGCTCCCAGCGGCTTTTCCTGACTTAATTTTATCTATAGCACTTTTAACAGCGTCGTACCCTATCAAAGGTGGAGGGCCTTGTACTGGGACTACAGTGCTGAGCTGTTCCCTGTTCCATTCAAACTCCACATTAAGCAGTCTTTCATAATGCTCCTTCCACGCCTCTCTGATTTCTTTTTCTGTGTAAACAGTCATGCCATTGTCATTATTTATGCATCTTACACCCACGACGTCCTGGCTACTGTCCCTTACATTAACCTAATTAATTCAATCAATAAAACTAATGAATACATGTGGTACTCCAAGGATTCAAAGCTAGGATACTCAAACCGAAATTCCGCCGCCCGCCCATTAACCATTATGCTATCAAGACAGTTAAAGGTTTATGCACAAGTTCACAACATATTATCCATTCTTGCATCTATCTATCTATCTATTGACTGACGCCGTGATCCCCGAAGGGGTGGCCACGAACGAACCGCCCCATTCACCTCTGTCCCCAGTCAGTCGACGCCCCTCCTCCCAACCAGCACCGCCTTCATCCATATACTTCCTCACTCCATCCTTCCACCTCTTTTTTGGTCTACCTCTCCATCTCTGTCCTTCCACCTCGCTCTCGTACACCTTCTTAGTCATTCTCTCGCTTCCCATACGTTCCATATGGCCGAACCATCTCAAGTTGTTCCTTTTAACACTTTCCAGCACATCTACCTCCACACCACACCTCCTTCTTACTTCCTCATTCGTCTGTCTATCCCTCCATGTAACTCCGCACGCACTTCTCAAGTAACTCATTTCCACCCCTCTCACTCTTGGTCTGAGTCTCTTCTCAAACTTCCATGCTTCGCTTCCGTAAGTCAGTGTTAATAGATACACGGAAGCAACCGCGCTCACTGAAATCCTGGAGACAACTACCGGTCGTCCGCATAGACCAGCCAACCATACATCCATCCAGCCGATGACGTCATCAGCCAGCCTACGACTCGGCGGCCTGCCATTGGCTCGAGGTGGACGAGCTTAGTGCAGGTCGAGCCAGTCAACCTGCGCCACTTTGGCGTGACTGTGCTAATATATTAACACACTCGCTATTTTCTTTTTTTTGTCTTTGCGGGTCCCCTTAAGTACATATAACTATGTACATTCGTAAGTTCGCCAATGTACATATTTACATTTCTTACATGTTGCTGTTTGCGGGCAACACCTAATCCCGACTGACTGCCTCCCGCAGCCGCTCCGTCGACGCGCCCTTCTTGGTAAGGCAGTCTGCCAGTTGTTTTGATGTTTCCACCCATGTTACCTCCTTTAATTCCCCTTTTTCCAACATATCTCTAAGCACTGATATATCAATTCGCAGACGCTTGTCGTCCACCAATTTATAGGAGTATCAGGCTTCCACTAGGCTACGGTTGTCTACAAAACACTTGATAGGGATAATCCCACATCCGGAGATCTCCTGCAGAATACTCGCCACATACACAGCAGTACTAGCACCATCCAAAAGTGCCAGCAAGAGTTGACTTGACCACCCGTCGAACCTTCCTTGATTGCCAGTAAATAGGGCCTCTCACATTATCAGTGTCGCACAGAAAGATGATAAAGCCTCCTTGAGACCCATGGCCCTGCAGGTTGGCGAATGATGCGTCAGCATAGCACTCAATGTGGCACTCTTCTAAAGGTCCAATCTTCGGAATAAATAATCGTACATTATCCGATTTCACACGCCCAATCACCTTATTTAGTCTTAATATGTCAGACACCGTAGCCTTTGGAAGTGAAACACTCAGTTCGCACACATCGAACGCTATATCTGGGCGAGTGTAAGTAGCCATCCAATTCAGTTGCCCGATCAACGCACGATACTTCGTTCTCTCCTGGTCTGACAAATCACTAGTCTTCTCTAATGCTCGACGCTTGCTCAGTGTAACCGGAGTCAATGATGCTCCATACTGAAACTGGTTGATTGTGACACTGCCATCCTCTGTGGTAACTACGTTGAGCCCCACATACTTAAAGCACTTGGAATCTGAAGTCCCGACCTGGAAGGTCCTGCGCAACTGGTTTATGACTTGCTGCTCAAAATTCACAGTACCAGCCCACAAGAAGTCATCCACATATATGCAAATGATACCTTCTGTTCCACCACTTCGACTCCACGAAAATAATGCAGGGTCCAGGGACGAGATTTTGGCACCTAGACATATCAGCTGGTCCTTCACCCTCATGTACCATTGCCTGGCCGCATCGCACAAACCATACACAGTCTTCCGCAGACGCCACAATAACCATTGTCGAACTCGGGAGGAGGTCGCAGGTACACTTCACGCTCTATATTGTTCCCTTGTAGGTACGCAGCTTGTATATCCATGGTGTGGCACAACCAACCATTAGCTGAGGCGAGGGCTATCGCCAAACGGACAGCCTCCTTTGAGCAAGTGGGAGAATTCTTCTGCAGCTCTACAGTGTCCTCTTCAAAGCCCCTGGCCACCAAACATGCCTTCACAATAGTCTTCCCATCCTTCAGCTTTTCTGTGACCACCCAACGTACAGATATGGCACGTTGACCCACATCATCCACCTCGTCATACACCTCCTTGTTCCTCCAATTCTCAATTTCTCTTTCCTTAGCACACACCACTTCATCCGTATTAAAACACAAGCATTTCTGTCGCCTCGTCCACAGTTTCCCACGACGTAAGATCTCTGTCCAGATCCATCCAATTAATGTTACCATCTTTGGCTGATGGGCTGGTCTATCAGAATGAGAGTTGAGCGTTCTCTGCCATACCCATAGCTTACTCTGTCTGTTCCTTTTACTTATATATTTTCTAGATCTCAAGTGACGGCGTCTTTTCCGTGGATTGACCTCCCTACTGCCAACCCTGGCAGATTGGGAGCCAAAGCGTCACATTTTTCCTTTGCCCCTCAACTTTCCCTTTATAATTGCTGAGGGGCACAGGGCCTTGGGTGGGGCTTTTGTTTCCCAGATGTTTCCGCACCCTCCTCAGCTCCCCGCCTTTGAGTGGCTTCGGTCACCTGGGCATATTAGTGGCAAGCTGGGAGGGTTCTGTGGGGGCGCTCTGTTATGGCCTTGGCCTTGCTCGGGACCTTGGGGCTGCTCGGCCAGACAGCCTGAGGAACAACAACCATCTTTGGCACTCTTAATGTTGTAGCAGTTGGGGTATCTACCAGTCATCTTCCCAGCACAACTAACAATTTTGCCTGATATCCACTCACCACTCGCTTTATCAATACCCTTGATCCTTTGACCCACTTTAACTTTCACTACATTACGTTCAGACACACCAGAGGCGATTGCACCGGTATCCGTCTGACGTATGTCACCGGGGGGGACCTCCACAGCAACCTGACCCCCATCACCCACAACATCAACAATGTTACCAGTATGTTCGTCATCATCCGAGTCTAGGTCTGAATCTACGAATCTAGGCACCACATTACCACGTTCACTAGGTACGTCAGAGTATGGGGAGATGAATGAGGCAAATCCTCATCATTTGACACGGCAGCAGTACCAACACTGGTAGGTGCCATAGCAATTCGACATGTGTGTACCCTAACACACATTCCACCGTGCTTCACCAAAAACTGCTTCCCGTCTCTCCCTATTATTGTACCAGGTCCGCACCACTTATTACTGTCTAGACGATTTTTTTTTTTTTTTTATTTTTTTTTTTTTTTAACCCTCCAGCCCCGGCTATGTATTATATATATATTCCTCGAAAACCGGGTGTTTTGGCCGAAAAACGTCTAGGCTAGGCTACCGTATATTCGTTAATCAGACTGCTTCCCGCATTCCCGCGCATCCCCAAGCGTAGCTGTGTTATTTACCTGTAGAATGGCATTAAGTAGAGCTCTCTAAGTCAACTGGTTGAGCTGTGATGATGATTTCATTGGAGATAACTTTATGGTCAAAACAGCCACTTTACACTACTATTCGATACTTAACAACAACATACAGGCACACAAGAACAAGCGCCGCTCTCCTTCTTGTGGCCGGAGATGCGGGGCGTCGGTCCAGCCGGCTGTTGTTTACATGCGTCGGACCGACGCCTCGCACACGAAGCTCACAGGCTTTCAACTACAGGGGTGTTCAAGAGTCCTTCCGGGTTCCTGGTATATGCTTTTTTATGGGCGTTTAAGAGCCCATCCGTGTTGAGAGGGTTAAAGAGACAATGAACAGAGGTAGGAAAACACAGATAAAACAAAAAGGTCCATGTGCCTAAAGGCATCCTCCATTCATAAAATGTTTGTAAGAACTGGATTTAAACTTTTGTAGATTGTAAGTTTGTGGAAAGCAACTCGAGGGAAGTGAATTCCAAAGAGTAGTAGTTCTAGGGATAAATGAATTTTGATAAGCAGAAGTTCTGCATTGTGGAGGAGAAAGTGTAAATTCATGGGGCTCTCAGCTGCCCTAGTTCTACGGGGAAAGATGTGGAGAGGCGGCACAATTGAAGCAAGTTCCTCAGAACAATTGCTGTGAAAATATCTGTAGAATAATGCAAGGGATGCAACATTTCTTCGTATGGATAATGTAGGAAGGTCCTGTGTGATTGCAGGGTTATTGATTAATCTAATAGCTTTATTTTGAATTTTGTCCAACTGCCTCAACGCAACCACTCCACTTCCACCCCACAGAGGTGAACAGTAATCCATCTGAGAACGCACATGACTTTTTATATATTACGGCCAACTGCTCGTCAGTGAAGAATTCTCGAACTCTGTACAGGAGTCCCAGTTTTTTAGAGGCATTCTTAGCAATGCTTCTAACATAATGTGTCCAGCTCAAGTTAGTAGTTAATGTTACACCGAGAATGTCAATACTAGGGGAAGTGGGAATATTTACATCATTAAAAAATATATGGGAGTCAGTGAGATTCTGTCGGTTAGAAAATTGAATGTACTTGGTTTTCTGTGCATTAAAGGAAACTAGATTCTTTTGTCCCCATTCATTAATTCTAGAAAGGTCCTGGTTCAGAGAAATTGCAGTGTTTATTTTTGAATTTATAAGATCGGGTTGGGTGAAAGAATTGGTAAATGTGAAGGAACTGTGGAGTGTTGAGTCATCTGGACCTTAAGTCGTGGGGCAAGAAGTATTTCTTGGTGATAGTGGACCTGTATACAAGATATTGTACATCTGTGGTTATTCATGACAAGAATGCGGGCACTATTATTCGTGGGGTATTTCTCTGTTGGGTTGTGTTATTTGGTGCCCCAGGAAAAATATTGTCAGATAATGGCTGTGAATTTAATAATTCAGACATGAGGTCTCTGGGTGAGGCATTTAATGTTAAGATACTGACTACGGCAACTGAAAGCCCTTGGAGTAAACATCATCTCCGTAGTGTAGGTCTCCAGGGTCGCTTTCCCGCACATTATGACGAAGGGCTCTAGGCAGCCTTTCACTAGATTCCGCTATGGTAAATGCTCTTCTTGCTGCGTGAAGGGCAGTCAGGTTATCCTTAACTATACCAGCAGGTGTGGCCTCGCTGTCTAGCGCTGGCAGGTTATCATAAAAGGCTCCAGGAATCCCAGGGTTCTGGCCAAACACCAACTGGTTAGGCGAGAAACCTGAGAAGGTTGACAGTGCGTTCCTGGCAGCCACAGCCCAAGCCAGAGCAACATCCAGACTACAGCCAGGACAATCCGCTAAATTCTTGCTAACCATTCCACCAAACACAGCATTGAGCCTCTCACAAGCACCATTACTCCAAGGGCTTTCAGTTGCCGTAGTCAGTATCTTAACATTAAATGCCTCACCCAGAGACCTCATACATACATACATACATACATAACATTTTAAGACTGAGTGTTCCACACATAAGTGCAGTTTCAGTCTCTTGTCCTAATGGCGGCGTTCCAGGCAACCCTGTTAAGGGCTGCTTCACTTGTCAAGTTCTTGGATTTGAGATCGGCGCGTATAGTCCGATCCCAGGTCTTCCTCGGTCCACCCCTTGGTGCAGCTCCCTCCACAATCACAGACCTGCATTTTGTCACCCAATTTTGTTCATCCATTCTCTCCACATGTCCATACCATCCCAGTCTACTTGTACGCATCACCTCGCTAATACTCTTTATACCTAAACGTCTCCTCAGCTCAACATTTGTTATTCTATCCTGTAGCCTGGCCCCACACATCCATCTCACCATTCTCATCTCATTACGCTCCATTCTGTTGACATCCTCTACTTTAACGGCCCATGTTTCTGAGGCATACGTCATTGCACTTCTAACACATGAGGCATACACCTTTCCCTTCAGGGGGAGAGGCATTCTTTTCATGGTCAGGATTGGCATCAATTCTCTGAACTTCCCCCAGCCACACCTAATTCTAGCAACAGTGGCAGCCTCGGCCCCACCACCGGCAGAGATGGTATCTCCTAGGTAACAAAACTTGTTCACCAGCTCCAAAGACTCATTTCCAAAATTCACAGCCACAGGATCATCACTTAACACAAGCTCGCCTTTGCACACTACGCACTCAAATTTCTCTATTTCTGACTTATCCTTCGGCAGGGGCCCCTTTATTCTACTACAGCGCTTACTCCCATGGTGTACCCAACATCGACAGATGCTACATTGAATTGAGTTAACGCCCACTCCCTTTCCACACACTGCACATGGGTATGCACCGCTCTTTTCCACATTGCCTCGTCTCAAACTACAATGCATAACCTTGGTTTTGTTAATATTGACTCTTAAACCCTTGCTCGCCATGCCCTCTCTCCACTTTCTGAATTTGGCCTCAGCATCCTGCATACTGTCAGCTATTAGGACTAAATCGTCTGCATAAAACAGTTCCAACGGGAGTCCGCCTCTAAAAACTCTAGACAGCGCCTCCAAGACCATAATAAAGAGGAGGGGGCTTAACACTGAACCCTGATGGACTCCAACACGGACTGCGAATTCATCACTCAGTACACCTTTCACCCTCACCGAACTTCGCGAATCCTCATACATCTTCATTATCACACGCACCAGCCACTCTTCCACACCAAGTTTCCTCATAGCCCACTGTACAACATCTCTAGGTACCCTATCAAAGGCCTTCTCCAGGTCCACAAACACAAAGTAAAGATCCCTGCCTTTTAGTAGGTATCTTTCCTGTATCTGCCTGACTATGAAGATAGCATCGGTTGTACCACGTCCTGGCATAAAACCAAACTGCATATCATCAATAGAGATGCTTTGCCTGATCAAACCCTCAAGGACTCTCTCACAGACCTTCATGATTTGGTCAAGCATTTTCAGGCCCCTATAATTTCCTCTATCTAGCGCATCCCCTTTTCCTTTGTATATATTTACTATTACACTTTTGAGCCAATCCTCTGGGATTTTCTCATCTTTAATAATGGTGTTTATCAACTCAGTGACTAAGTTTACACCAATCTCCCCTGAGGCTTTTATCATCTCAGCGACAATGTCGGAGCAACCTGGAGCTTTACCGTCCTTCATTTTATGATTGCGTCGCTCACTACAGCTGGTGCTATCAAAGGAGGGGGCCCAGATATTGGTTTTTCGATACTAAGCTGTTCCTTATCCCATTCAAACTCTACATTTAGCAATCGTTCATAGTGTACCTTCCATGCTTCTCTGATTTCATTTTCTGCATACACAATCTTCCCATTATCATCTCTAACACACTGTTCACCTATAATATCCCTACTGTCATTTTTAACTCGCCTAGCTAGGTTGAAGATCCCATTGGGATTGTCAGTGTTACACACTTGTTCGAGGACCAGGTCCTTAATGCGATTTTTAGCATTGTAAATAACTCTTTTGGCAGTTCGTTTAGCTGCCTGGTATTCCTCCCTGCTGCCTCCTTTCTTCCATGCTTTGAAGCATCTCCTTTTCTCTTTCACAGCATGTTCTACCTCATCGTTCCACCACCAAGAGGTCTTATTCCTGGGGTGACCCTTTGTTTTCCCACAGACTTTGTCAGTGGCAGCGATAAGGCTATGCTTAAGAAAGTTCCATTGGCTATTTACATCGTTAGGCCTAGCTTCCTTATTTCTATTCATTTCCTCCAGTTCATTATGAAACCTATCCCTAACTTCCTTGTCCTTCAGCAGCCACACTTTCCTTTTGGGTATGTAAACCTTCTTGCGCTTAGGATCTCTGTATAAGCTCATGTCGCACACAAGTAGCTTATGCTGGGGGATACATTCTTCGCTCGGGATGACCTTTACATCTCGAACTAGTTTCCAGTCTTTCCTGTTAACCAAGAGTAATCTATCTGGCTACTGGAGACCCCAGATTTATATGTGATCAGGTGGCTCTGTCTTTTCTTGAACTTTGTGTTACACACAACCATGTTGAGTGCAACGCAGGACTCCAATATATATTCGCCTTCTAGATTTCTCCTTCCGTAACCAATTCCTCCATGTACCCCCTCGTATCCATCTGCAGATGCTCCCACGTGACCATTGAGGTCCCCCCCCACGATAGTTATTTCGTTCTCCGAGAGGCCTGAAATGACACTGACGGTGTCATTCCAGAAGTCCTCTTTTATCTCTTTCTGTAAACCAACCTGTGGGGCATATGCAGATATCACATTCAGAATTCTTTCACCAACTTTCAACTTCAAAACAATCAGCCTTTCACTAACTCTCGTAATCTGAAGCACACTTTCCGCCAGCTCTTCAGCCACCAGAACACCCACTCCTCCTTTCGCTTTATCAGTCTCCACACCCATCCAGTATATCCTATATCTTTTCCTCCTTCCGACAATCCACTGTACCCCAATTGTTCACCCCGACAATTCATGTCTGAATTATTAAATTCACAGCCATTATCTGACAATATTTTTCCTGGGGCACCAAATAACACAACCCAACTGAGAAATATCCCACGAATAATAGTGCCCGCATTCTTGTCATGAATAACCACAGATGTACAATATCTTGTATACAGGTCCACTATCACCAAGAAATACTTCTTGCCCCACGACTTAAGGTCCATAGCAATCACCTCATTAAATCTGTTAGCCATCGGGACACCTACCACTGGTCTCGGGCTCGGTTTCTAATACCTTCTACACACTGAACAATCATTTGTCACTTTATCGATCCTCCGTTCCAGGTTTGAGTCCCTGTTATCGGCATCCCTTACAAGCTTCTTCAATTTATCTGCTGTAGGGTGTCCAAACTGACGATGAAGTTTCAAAGCTTTCTTCTCTAGGTCCCCGTCTTTGGATAAGGCCAGAGCCACAGTGATACCAACTGCCCCGTCTAGTCAAGCCGATAGCGGCAACAGATAGTGTTCTGATGATGAGGTTTTCAAATTGAATTTTTTTTTCCATTCACTTTGATCTGATTTGTTTCACAATTTATTATGATTTTGGCTCTTTTCATAGAAGCCCTACTCAGTAACAACGATAAATTACATCTCGCCACATCAGTAGTAATATTGGCACGCATATCCCCTATACAACAGGGAAACGTAACTTTCTTGTAGGAAGTCACGGAAATACCATTGCCAAAAGTGAAGCTGGAATTAGAGCATTCCTCTTTCAAAAGTCTGCGCTCATGGTCAGTCAACCACTGTATGTACTCGTCAAGCCAAAGTGAACCACACTGTTTATACAACCCGCATCTAGGACAGCACACCCTTTTGATTCACTCACTAGTTTCAGTAATTTGTCTTGCTCTCATTATCATTCACATAGCCCATGAATAAGTTCACTGGTTCCTCATCGTACCGACCATGCCCCCCTCTGTTCTCGTAGGCATCAGGGCAATCACGTGCCCAGTGATATATTGATTCACAAATAGCACACTTGGTTATTTTACCATGTGCCTCCACTGGGTTTTTCTTCCTCCTGTCCTGTCGTTGACGTCCTCTATTACCACGCACACGTTCATAGCCTTGCTGTCCACGCCAACCATGTCTACCTCGACTGTTTCCGCTCACATACAGGGCTTCCTCACTTTCACCAACATTGCCATCATATCCCACAAATAAAGGTTCCGATTTTACCTGTATGTGGCGCTAAGTCCCATTGCACCACTCGAAAAGATGCGGTTGAGCGTCGCCTTCATATTTGCGTACGATACCACCTGGGTTGCTGACATGACTAATTGCTTCTCCCTATCCTCCAACACACAGGAGTCCAATAACATAAAGGCCAACACTGAATCATCAAGTTACAATCCTTGTTTGGTAACTCCGTGGTACGCATGTTCGAATTCTGACACAAATTCCTTTATCTCTGCCTTCTCCTTCCTCCGTAGGCTATATAAGGCCTCAAATGCTGCAAACTTCCTTCTACCTTCATCGACCAGGAATACGTCATCAAGCCTTTTCAATAACACTTCCACGCCATCGTCGGCCTCCAATGTGGCCTTATCTATTTCAGAAGAGGCAATTCTAGCCCTCCCGGAAAGTGACAGATGGATCGCCAATGCCCTCTTTTTTTATCAATCGTTGTAAGTCGACACCAAACACCGACATCCTCCTTCCACATTTCGTATTCTTCATCATGCTCTAATTTCGGAGGCCACTTCAGTGAGCACGCCATAATGCCCGAACTACGCTCTGCTACCAATGTTTAGTCCAATAGTCCTGATGTGGCGGCGTCTACGCCGTGGGACCACCTCCCGGAGCTGCCAACCGCAGATGGCTGCCGACCCTCCACGGCCGGAGACAAGATCAACGACCAGTGGAGGACAACCGGATGCCGGCCGCGGGGAGCAGTTTCGGGAGCCAAACCGTCACAACTATCCCCTGCCCCCTCCCTGGGGGCACGGGTCCTTGGAGCGGCTTCGGTCGCGCCGGGAATTTCCACACCTCTCACACCACATACACACATCACACAGTTTTTCCTACACCGAGAAATGACTCTCCGGCTGTCATTTCTCAAAGACTTCTTCTAGCCGGAGACATTGAGAGCAACCCAGGACCCACGTACACATACATATGTCCAACTTGCTCAAAACCCATCACTTCGAATCGCCACACTAAGGGTTCAGTTCTCTGCAATTCATGCAGGAACTGGACCCACTTCACCTGTACAACACTTGCCTCCAAGAAACACTACACGAACACCTGGACCTGTTCCTCATGCCCCTCCCTCTCCCAGTCAAATCCCTCGCCTAAAACCCGTCCACCTCTCCTCCCCAACCCACCTAGCCTTCCCATATCATTCACTCCCCCCCCTAAAACACATCCACCTCTCCTCCCTAACCCACCTAACCTTCCCATACCATCCACATCCTCAACTCAACACACCACACCCCATTCTAATCCATTCCAGCCCCCATCTCCTGCTCCCCAATCCCCACCCCCACCTCACCCATCCCAACCCCCAGCCCCTCCCTCACCCCCACCCCATCTTCGTGCAGCAGCACCCAACATACATTGTGCACATAACATTAACATTCTCCAATTGAACATAGATGGCATTAACACAAAGAAACACGAACTCTCACACTTCATCAAACAACACAACATACACATTGCCATCTTACAAGAAACAAAACTCCGCATAACACAAAAAACACCCACATTTCATAATTTCATCACCATCAGACAAAACCGGGCTGTCGGCGGGGGCGGTGGCCTCATCACCCTGGTACACAATGAAATATCATACATAGTAACCAGTGTACAAACCAAATCCCTCTTCCCCCCAAATGATAACACAACAGAAATACAATCATTTAAAATACGCACTGGCAACAAATCCAACATAACCATCATAAACACATACATCCCTCCCCAAACATCCCCTACAGTACCAAATGAATACAGACCACACTTACAACACATCACAAACACCCCACACATCATCCTGGGTGGTGACTTCAACGCCAAGACGTCGGCCTGGTTTGTCGACAACCCCGACACAGACAGAGGGCTGGTACTACAAAACCAAACAGATAACCTCATCATCCTTAACGACATCCATCAACATACCCATATTCCTCACCAAGCCCATCATCTCCAGACAGCTCTTTTTGCTCCCCAGAACTCGCCCCCACAACATCCTGGAGGGTGGTCAGAACCTTAGGCACTGACCACCTCCCGATCATTATCACCACCAAAACCAGACTCACCCCAGCTAGCCACAAACACACATACACCAATTATAAAAGAGCTAACTGGGAAGCATTCACAAATGAGACAGAACAACACTTCACAACTCTAAACAGTACACCCATCACTAACATCAACAATGCTGTACACATACTCAATAAAACTATCCAAAATGCTGACAAGAAACACATTCCAAGAGGTAACAGAAAAAGACACAACCCCAACTTCACACCAGAAATTCAAAAACCTCATCAGACAACGCGACACACTGAAACACTCCCCAGCACCCCACACACAAGACATCACACAACAAATTCAAGCACTCAACACCCAAACTAACAACAAAATACAAGAACAACAAAAACTAAATTGGAATAAATTCCTACAAACACTTGATCACAAAACAAACCCCCAAAAACTACAAAACACTAAACAGCATCACACTTTCCAACAGCAACACAACACAATCACATGCTGCAATCACAACAACAGACTCTACTCCTTCATGTAAACAACAAGCAAACACTCTCATCAATCACTTCTCACATGTCAGCCACCTAAAACCTCACAAAGACGACCGACGTGTCATCCGACGTAAGAGACAATTCCCCACAGACCCTGACTATACACCCTTCACCAATCACCAGACAAAGCATATCATCAACAATCTCAAGCACTCACCCGCCTGTGGCCTAGACAACATAAGCAATATACACCTCAGACACCTGGGACCACAAGGCATACAAGCAGTCACTAACATATCAAACTACAGCTATTCACACAACACAATACCAGACATTTGGAAGCATGGTATCATCATCACATTCCCCAAACCCAACAAAGACCCCACGCTACCCTCCTCGCACCGCCCCATCACACTCCTTTGCTCCCCCTCCAAAGTCATGGAACGCCTAGTATTACAACTAATTACACCCGACCTACCCCTAGCTCCAACACAACATGGCTTTAGGCCACTGCACTCCACAAACACTCTTCTCACAGACCTTACACAAAGAGCTTTTGACGGGATCAACTCAGCTAGACCACCACACAGATCACTATTAGCCACACTCAACATTAGTAAAGCCTTCGATGCCATCCCCCGCCACAACCTAACAAACAAAATCTACAACACAAACATGCACAACAACACAAAAAGGTGGCTGGCCAACTTCCTAGCAGGCAGATGTGCACACGTATCTTTTGCCGGTCAGTCATCTAAAATCAGAAACTTTCCAAACGGAGTCCCACAAGGATCCGTCCTATCGCCCGCACTCTTCAATCTGTACATGCACGATATAACTACACCCAATACGCCCCAAATAAACTTAGCCTCCTATGCAGATGACATAACACTCACATGCACACACCATGACCCAAGAAGAGCAACAGATCTCCTTCAACCCTATCTCAACACACTACATGGCTGGTGCACTACAAACAGACTTAATCTAGCCCCAGCCAAATCCACTGCAACCCTGCTCAAAAGCTGGACAGGAGAACACGAATACATCCCTCAACTCACCATAAACAACACACCCCTAACACATACACACACACCCAAAATCCTAGGAGTAACATATGATACTCATATGACATTCAAACAGCACACCACAAACATTAAAAAGAAACTGACACCCAGACTTAACGCCCTCAGGTCACTTGCTCACACAAAATTTGGACACAACAAAGAAACTACCACCACAGTATATAAACAATACATAAGATCAGTGATGGAATACGCAAGCCCAGCCTGGGCTTCTAACCTAGCTGAAACACATCATAAGACCTTACAGACTATTCAAAACAAAGCCCTGAAGATCATTACAGGCTGCACAGCTACTGCACCCACAGATCACCTACATCAAGAAACCAAAATCCTCAAAGTCAAAGACCATCTGGACATGAGAGGCACTCAATTCCTGGCAGCAGCCTCCACGAACCAAGACCACCCACTAAACTACATGGCAACACACCCACAGACACCAAGAAATATCAAAACAACACCCAGCACACGGTATCACACACAATTATTGTCCTCTCTCCCTCCCTGCCCACCCCGAACCAACTTCCAGAAGCACATTCATACTCATATCTCTCGCCAATCCATCCACTCACTCACAGACAACACGCAGCTGCATGCACGACCTCCCGAAATCCATCCTTCCGAATCCTCCCTCCCTCGCGAGGACAGAGTCCACCTGGCCAGGCTGAGATGCGGACACCATCCAGCTCTCCTGAGCTATCAGAAGAGACTGGATGACTCCGTTGTCGACGCCTGCCCGGGATGTAACACAGCACCCCATACCATTAAACACATCATAGAAGACTGCATTTCACACAACCACTTACGCCAACAACACAATCTACACTCAATGAGAGCTCTGTGGGAAAGCCCAATCGTGGCCATGGCCTTCCTCAGGGACTTGGGGCTGTTCGGCCAGGCAGCTTAGGGAACAACAACAACAATAACCAATGTTTAATAGATACACGGAAGCAACCGCACTCACTGAAATCCTGGAGAAACTACCGGTCGTCCGCATAGACCAGCTAACCATACGTCCATCCAGCCGATGATGTCATCAGCCAGCCTACGACTTGGCGGCCTGCCATTGGCTCGAGGCGGACGAGCTTAGTGCAGGTCGAGCCAGTCAACCTGCGCCACTTTGGCGTGACTGTGCTAATATATTAACAGTCAGTGTCGGGATTACCACACTGTCATGCAAGGACTTCTTCACTTCCATACTGACCACCCTCTTTCTTGTTACTGCTTTCAGAGTTCCTACAACCCTCTTCCCCTGTTGCACCCTCTCCCGCACTTCTTCATCCGTAGTCCCATCTTTACTCAACAAACTGCCCAGATACTTAAATGAGCTGACAATCTCCATAGCCTGACCGTTCAACTTCACCTCACACTCTGTGGCTTCACCCCTTTCGAAGGCCATAACCTTGCTCTTCCCCGCATTTACCTTCAGATTCTGTTTTCGTACACTGTTCCAAACACATTTACCAAACCCTGCAATTCCCATTCATTATCGCTAATCAGAACTGTATCATCAGCAAACAGCAGTACAGGCAGCTTCCACTCATTTCCCTCCTTTATCAGCGATACACCAACATCCACTGCTCTTGCTTACAAGTATATCTTTCATGACTCCATCCATATATACAGTAAACAACCACGGGGACATCACACACCCCTGTTTCAACCCAACATTCAGGTCAAAGAACTCGCTCTTCTCATTCTCCACACGTACTGCCGCCTTTGCACTCTCATACATGCTCTTCACTGCTTTCAGCAACTTGCCATCTACTCCGTATATTCTAAGTATTTTCCACATACCTTCTCTATCCACTCTGTCATAGGCCTTCTCCAAGTCCATAAAGGCAATATACACATTTTGTTGCTTCTCCAGATATTTCTCCACAACACAATTCATGGTAAAAATCTGATCTACACATCCTCTTACCTTCCTACAACCTCCCTGCTCGTCACCTATCCATTTCTCCGTTCTCACTCTCTCAATCACTACCCTACTGAACACGTTCCCTACTACGCTTAGAAGACATATTCCTCGGTGGTTACCACACACTCCTCTTTCTCCTTTACCCTTATATAGGGGGACTATTATGCCTGTATTCCAGTCATCAGGTACACTCCCCTTCTCCCATGCTAGTTTGCACATTATCCATACCCATTCGATCACTATCTCACCACCATACCTCAACATTTCCCCACACACTCCATCTGTTCCTGGTGCTTTCCCCAACTTCACTCTTTTTATGGCTTCCCACACTTCTGACAACCTGATCCCCACCTCCTCCGCCACTGCTTCTCTTTTTCTCCCTCCCATACCCCATCCAACTATGTTTGCTGGCGCTTCATTCCTTACCTTAACAACTAGTTGAAGTACTCCCTCTATCTTTCGACTCTCTCTTGCTTCTCGGCTAGCATTCTCCCATTCTTATCTTTCACACAATTACTGTTTCCCTTGCTACCTTCCCTAACTTTCTTGACTTCTTTCCAGAACAGTTTCTTACACTTCCTCCATTTACACTCAGATTCCTTCCAAATTCCTTATCTACTCTTCTCTTACTTTCCTTCACCACTCTCATTCTCTCCACGTACCTCGCTCGTTTCTGCCTCTCCAAATCTTCATTCCCTCTACTACCCAACCACTCTCTATACGCTTTCTTCTTGTCTTCCACAGCTATTTTTACATCTTCTGTCCACCATGCTGTACCTTTCACTCCCCTCCCTCTTCTCCTTACTCCACACACCTCCTCACATGCTGCACAGATCTCTTCCTTAAACAGCTTGCTCATCTCCTCCACTTCCTCCATATCTTCCAGGTCAAACCCACCTAGTCATCTTTCTACTGCTCTCCTGTACTCTTCCCTGATTTCCTCCTCCTGTAGCCTCTCCACCCTCCTTGCCATTCCACCTTCCTCTCGCCTCCCTCCAGCTCTCCTCACCCACTTCTTTTGTATCCTAATTTTAGCTACTAGTACATAATGATCAGACCCCTCCAATACCCCTATACACCCTAGCATCCAGCACAGATTTCTTCATTCATTCATCCACACATTTATAATCAATCAGTGCCTTTCGTTCCACCACTGTCTTATCCTTATCCTTCATCTCCCACACCACTTTCCATGTGTACCTGTGTATCATTCTGTGTCGGAAGGTGTTGGCTATCCACAGCCTCCTTCCCACACATACGTTCACAAGTGCACTACCATTCCCATTCACCTCTGACGGTACCCCCCACCCTCCCAGCAACTTTCCTATCACCCACCTTCCCATTCATATCCCCAATCAGAAATATTCTTTCGTTCTTGTCAAACTTATCCAGGCATGCCTCCACATTCACCCAGAACTCCTCTTTCTCTCTTACAAGTTTATCCTCTGTCGGAGCATACACACACACAATCACCCACGTTTGTATTCCTACAGTGGTCCCTCACATTTGGCGAGTTTCAGCTTGGCGAAAGGTTGGATATGGTACTGTACCAGAATCCGAATTTGGCGCTTCAAATTAACTTTTGGCTGGAATGCTGACGTCACGGAATGACGTCAGCCCAGAATGCACCACCTTCAAGCTCGTCTCACCAGGTCTAACTCTAAATAATTCATGGTAAATAAAATCTATCTATTATCTATTGTCTTTTTTATTGCTGTTAATGTTTCATGTACAGTAGAGCGCCGTACTGAGAGATACTCTTAGGCCGAGGCTATAGATAGGCCTAGGCCTACTCACAAAACCCTAACTGAGCTGCTTGGATAGCGAGAATATCCCAGGTATATTTCATAAACGTATATTAACAGAGTAATCTTGACCAAACCGATTTGTGAACCTCATAGCTCTTGTGTTTTGTTTTGTTTACTGTGCCAAACGGTCTGCGACACACAAACACACACACACGCGCGCATCAGCGGACTCGATAATCGAAAAAGTAACCACAGGTCCAAAACCACTTTTATTATTTTTCTCAATCGAAAAGCACTTGGTATAGACAATTCTAGTCTTCACCATTCACAAGGTAAAAGTTATTTCTGCCTCCTGATATATATCTAAGCTAGGTTAGACAATTTCTTGGTCTGGCAGCACATGCTAGCTAGTGACTTAGCAATTTGTTGTAAGGTTATGTGGTTATTCATTATCAATAAGACTATTCACAAGATAACAATGAGTTCTGCTGCCTGATATACATCTAACCTAAGTTAGGTAATTTCTTTGTGGAGATATATAGGCTAGGCCTATGTCTTCTAGCAAAAACGGAGTAAGCAGACGGCGCCGAGTGTGTCGGCGATCGACGATGCGCATGGCGGGCGGTTTGAAAAGGGTGAACTCGGGCCTCGTCAAAGACTAATGGATAATTTTCCCATTTAAAGTATTATTCGAGTTTGTCGAAATACACTTTTGGCGCTGGTTTGGCTAGACTAATTAAATCGCCAAATGCGAGGGACCACTGTACTTTCATTCTCACCCACACACCCATAGTCTCTTACACGCGCCTTCCATTTGTTACTTACAAACAAACACGCACCTTCTCTCGCTGCTCCCTCACTCCTCCAGCACACACACCCATTCCACACTCCTACTCTCTCACATCTGTACCCCTCCATTTGGTCTCCGTCATTCCACATACATCCAGCCTGGCATTCACTAACACTTTCAGGACCTCTCTTTCTTTGTCATCATTCATGCCTTTCACATTCCATGTTGCTATTCTAAGATTGCCCGTAAGATTGTCCATAGTCGGCCGGGGTTCATCAACACAGGGTCCGTCCGCATCCGAGGCCGTTCGTTCGTTTTCACGGGTGGGGGTCGCAAGCCCACCGACCCAACCTCTTTAGTCGCCTCTTACGACACGCAGAAGGCACGTGGGGCATATTCTAATCCCTTACCCCCAGGGGTATCCTTGAATACTGGATATTAATCTAAGCATGTACAATCGCGCTAAGAAGTCATGACTCAATTCCCAGTACCTTTCATTCAGAAAGTGCTATCTGGCAACAATTGAGGCTCCACTATATTCATTTATTACACACTGGGGAGAACTGTATTTAACCCCTACAACACGGAAGGGCTCTTGAACGCCCATAAAAAAGCATAAAACAGGTACCCGGAAGGGCTCTTGAACACCCAGTGGTTGAAAGCCTGTGAGCTTCGTGTGTGAGGCGTCGGTCCGACGCATGTAAACAACAGCCGGCTGGACCGACGCCCCGCATCTCCGGCCACAAGAAGGAGAGCGTCGCTTGTTCGTGTGTGCCTGTATGTTGTTGTTAAGTATCGAAAAGTAGTGTAAAGTGGCTGTTTTGGCCATAAAGTTATCTCCAATGAAATCATCATCACAACTCAACCAGTTGACTTAGAGAGCTCTACTTAACGCCATTCTACAGGTAAATAACACAGCTACGCTTGGGGATGCGCGGGAATGCGGGAAGCAGTCAGATTAACAAATATACGGTAGCCTAGCCTAGACGTTTTTCGGCCAAAACACCCGGGTTTCGGGGAATATATATATAATACATAGCCGGGGCTGGAGGGTTAAGGAAACAATACCAAAAACACGATATGTAAGTATTACTGCAATAAATTTATCTCATTATGCGAGAGCAAACCAAATAATACGAAAGTTGAGACTAACCCGAACGAAAGAATGTGAAACTCGTAGTATTTCGCTCACTAGATTCAGGATTAAAATGTGGAGGAGTCTCTTAATGCTTGTATTACTTTTTAAACCAACAATACTGGAAGAAAAATATCTCATAAAATTAAAACCAACAATTAATAGTATTATTCAAACCACAAGTATCACTAAATCACGTAAATAAACATATAACAGATTGTTCTTCTTCCACATTTAATTCTCTAAGTGGGACAACAGTCTGCTTGAATAACAAAGCATCTCCAGTATATTTTGGCAGAAAGCTTGAATACTCGAGAACAGCTTGTAATTTGTACAGACAGACAATGCATTTTCACTTTTAGAATATATAATAACCCATAGGGACACCCATATAAAGATGCAAGATGGAAAGGCAAGTGTTAAAGGACAAAGGTTGATATAAAAGCAAGAAGATACTTCCCCTCTCATATCCTGACAATGACTGACTTGGTAGCTGAATATCCTCCGGGCCTGGGAGTTCAAGATGCTAGATAGCGCATGTAAATTAATTACTCTCATTATTCTATAAAGAATTTGAAAACAAACATTACTTATATTTATTCAAACTACAACATGAATCAAATTTAGAGGGCATAAATAGGTTAATTTTGTCAGTAGCCCAATTATTGGGAATATCCAAAGACCTATAGTTTAAATTTAGGAAATGTCCGGGCTCCTAGTAGCAGTGAAGAGTTGCCAGCAGTAGCCAGATTTGGGGACTTAGGTCCGAGAGTTAAAAAAATAGAGTCATGACTTCTTAGAGCGATTGTACATATACTCAACTGCATTATGATAACCTAATGATTACACAAATGGAAGGGGTAATTGATGGGACCTTAACCCCTTCTGTACCGACGACGTCTTTTAAATTATATTCTAGCTATATTTTGACGATTTTGTGAAGCTTAAGAAGGATCTGTGGTAGTAAAAAGGGTTAAGTAAGATAGTTCGAAGCCTGTTAGTTGCTAAGGACCCTTTGTAAACTGAATAAAATTGTGTATTAACCCACAGAATCCGGGAGGCCTCATATGAAGCAAAATATGCGGCTAAAAATCGACGCTAAAATAATCATAACACAGCAACCACGCATTATAGCGATGTCATCTCAACGGCATTCTACAGATAACAAAAAGTTCTACAATTTGCAAAAAAAGTTGACTGCTCTAGGTGGTCTCAATCAGTAACTACTGAATTATGAAGTTTGCCTGTACCCAAATGGCCCCGGACACAGCGATCGGGATCATATGAGGCCCCCCGGATTTCGTGAGTTAATAGCTAGAATAAAGTTAAAAAGACATCACCGGTACAGAAGGGGTTCGGCTCGTGCGCATTACTTCACTAATACTCCTAATGCCCAGACGCCTTCTTAACCCTTCCTACCCGGGCTGTCTTACCTAGAACTTTCCCACTTATCTATAATCGTAGTGCGGTTTTCAATCTGTATTTTGGCGTTGAGTAGAGCTCTGTAAGTCAACTGGTTCAGTTGTGATGACGATTTCAGTGGAGCCAATATTGCAGAGATGTTGCCAATATGGGGGCTTTTCAGACACTAATTTCGTCTGACGTCAGAACAATAACATTGAAGTCTTCTCCTTCTTGTTTTCGGAGGTGCGGTGACGCAACGCTTGGGTTTGTTGACATACGTCGTACGCACGGCGTTCAGACCAAGCTTAATTAGGCTATTAAGCTGCTGCCTTAGGTAAGGCATACCGGGTAGCGGCCCTTCTTTCGAGCTGTCCTTACCTAAGGCAGACCGGGTAGGAAGGGTTAATTCCTCACTCAATACCCTGTACCTGAGGTTAACCTCACATAGAAATCTCACCATTCGCTTCTCATTCCGTTCCATTCTATTGGAATACAGTCCATCCTCCTATAACACGACTATATGGGCGGCAGAGCCCCTCGCTATGTAGGAATTCGCGCTGTAGGAATAACACTTTATATGGAGATAATTCTATATGGGTCTGAGCCCCACAATTTTTCCCCTTTTTTTCCGGATTTCTTGCTAAACAAACACCTATATTACCTACCAGATGCCATCAAACCATTAATAAATATAAAAAAACATCACTTACCTTACAACTAATGAAGAAAAATGGATCGATCCGACCCTCGCACTATATGAAATTCGCGCTATGCGATCGCGTATGCATACGGCGGTAAATAAAAGTGATCGATCGGTCCTAGGAAAGATCTAGAATATATTAGTTCCTAGAATATATCAAAATGTATGAATATACTGCATAATAGAGAAATTAGTTAAAAACAAATTCAATCTACAATATCATGGCTACAATTAACTGAATAAATGTACTATTTATCGGGACCCCCCCTCGTGTTGTAGGTGGATCGCGTAGTAGGAATTCGTGTTATAGGAGGATGGACTGTACTCTTCTTTAACCGGCCAAGTCTCTGAGGCATAGGTCATCGCACTCCTAACACACGAGGTAGACATTTTCCCTTTAAGGTGAAGTGGGAGTCCTCTCATGGTCAGGAGTGACAACAGCTCTCTATACTTTCCTCAGCCACTTCTGACTCTAGCAATGGAGCCAGCTTCAGCACCTCCTCCGGCGGAAACCATATTGCCCAAGTAGCAGAATTTATTCACAAACACCAGCGCTACACTGCTGAAATCAACACAACTTCTCCCTTGCACACTGCACATTCAGTCTATGATTCTTGTCAAAGGTCCTCTCGCCCCATTACATCTCTTTGTGTACCCAGCCATTACAGATGCAACATTGAATTGAGTTACTTACCACCCCCTTCCCACATACTGAACATGGAAAGATGCACTGCCATCATCATTTTTCTGGCGGGCTGTTCCAATATCCCACACAGCCGATGCATAATGACGGAGAATTGGCAGATTGTAGGGGTCGACGCACGTTTAAATATTGTGTGATAAAAATGCGAGTAATAGCGAGGACAACAATATATAGATAGATTACAATAATCAGTATTTTTTACATTATGGAATGGATGACAGTTGACAGTTGGTATAAAATAAACAGGAAGTACATTTACCTTCTGATAGGTGAAGTAAAGTGAGTATATGTGGGTGTTGCCAGACCATAGTGGTTATATTCCTCTGGTTCTAAAGTTCCTGAACAGAAGTAGAGGGCCTGCATCATACAGCGAGTGGTCATGATACGCAGCATACTATTGAAGAATGGATTATCATCTTTTGTGGCTAAATTGAGGCTGTGAGCGAGCGTCTTGTTGCTGGTCACGTCCAGTTCAATTTCCTGTACAGTAATAAATATAAAGGGTAAAGAGGAGTACAGTATATACATACATTATATACTACAATCATTTATAACACCTTACTTGCTCTTGATAACTGATACTGGGCAGATATAATACAGTAATAATAAAAACAATAATATTAATAATGTAAACTCAACCCTCCGTTATCGCGGGTTTGGTTATAGCGTTTCACCGTTATCGCGCATACCTAAAAAACCCAACTATTCTGTTACCACGGGTCCTAGAGCCGTTATCGCGGTCCCTCTTTGACGGGAAAACTCAAAAATCCCGCCTGTCTACGTCACCGCCAAGCATGGGGGTGATTCAGCAGCTGATTGGCTTGACGTCAGAGCGAGGTGGGGCTCTCATTGGCCGTTTTTTCTGTTCTTATATTTACTAATCATGTATCATATAGTGGAGCACCGAAAACAAGAGCAATAATAATGAAAGACTCGACATCAAACTAGAAAACACAAACAAACAAGTGAATCCAATGAATCTGAAATTATCGAAATCATAGCGTCACTTGCGCAATTTACGGCCGCCATCTTTGATGTCGTCAACATAAGCCAGACGCTTTAAGTCCACCAGCCTTTTACTCGCTTATTTGTGCCTGAACCTCTTATCTCTTGCGTTTATTATGACCTCTAGTTCATTCAGTGATAGGGATGGTGGGCCTGGTGGTAATGATGTAGGAATTGAAAGCCCAGGACCATCAAAACACAGTCAAGTCAAGTGCCGTGCCTGACGAAAGCCACGGAAAGGGCGATGGGTTAGGCTGGGCCTATGCTAAATATGATTATGTTTTCAAATAAAGTCTAGGCTATGTGGTAAGTAATATCCTCATAATATGTATTTTTAAATATTTTCAATATATATTTATTGGATGTAGGCTTATTTAAGGGGAGAAATGGGTACTTGGGTGACTGTTTGGACGAATCTGGGGGTGAAAAGTTGGGACCAGGGAACAAACTTATTTTTCCTCATAAGTTATTAAGTTCCATTATCGCGATTCTCGATATAGCGGCACTAATTAGGCACCAATAACAGAGGCTTGAGTGTATTGTACTTATGTATAAACTCAGGCACATTCCCCATATCTGGGGATGGCCGACTCTAGACAGAGCCCAAACAGGGACAATACAAAACAACATAAAAAACAAAATACAAATTCACACACATCTAGGTCACCCAGGAGAATACCTAGAGACCAAGATCAATCAGGGCCTCCAGCACTCCCCCGGCCCCAGACCTCCCGGAGAGGTTCCGGTCTCAGCAGGCAAACACGCAGCCGTGCACAACATAATGCCAGCCCACCTCACATCCAGGCATGACCTATCATATACACCGGCTCCCTGGACCAGGTGCCTGATGGACTATTATCTAGTCAACTGGCACCCGACCCCCTCTCCCAACAACCCATCTATTCACAAGCATTCTCCTTTCATTCCTATGCATTACCACTTTTCTTGCCCGTTATACAATCATCCCTCTATCTTCCAACGCTTTTATTACACCATTTTTCCATCTTAAAGGGACCGTCCGCCTTTTACTCCCAGGGTGTCGGTGAACTTCCTCTGATTTAAATGAGATTTGGCATACGTTTAGAGGACTATGAGAGCTAATGTTTGGTACCATCAGGTTGAAAATTGGTTTTATAGTTTTTATGTATGAGGGATAGACAGACTAATGAGGAAGTAAGAAGGAGGTGTGGTGTGGAGGTAGATGTGCTGGAAAGTGTGAAAAGGAACAACTTGAGATGGTTCGGCCATATGGAACGTATGGAAAGCGAGAGAATGACTAAGAGGGTGTACGAGAGCGAGGTGGAGGGACAGAGGGGGAGAGGTAGACCGAATATGAGGTGGAAGGATGGAGTGAGGAACTACATGAACGAAGGCGGTGCTGGTTGGGGGGAGGGGCGTCGACTGACTGGGGACAGAGGTGCATGGGGGCGGTTCGTTCGTGGCCACCCCTTCGGGGATCGCGGCGTCAGGCAATAGATAGATAGATAGATATATGTCAAAAATTAGGGTCAAAATTAGACAAAATTGCACACTACAATAATTGACACTGTACTCAAGAATCTAGTGTATTGTCTTTCTTTTTGTGTTCAATCAACTCACAAAAGGTGTTTCTACAATCTAGTCCACCATTTTTTGTATATCTCATCTAGTTTTATTTTTTGCCTATATATTTTTAGGTTGAATTTTTTTCACTTGTTTTGCAACTTTGAAGATGTGCTGTGCATGAATGGGGGTGGCTAAAAGAATTCCCCCCCCCCCCCCCCCCCCCCCCGACTACTTTATAGAGTTTTTTTATGGGCTTTCCAATGGTATATGAATCTTTCCTGTATGACAAGTTGTTTTTCGATTATGTGTATTTCCGAGTTGGAATTTTTTGACATTTTCGTGTTGAGAAAAAGCCTCGCAAACTTCAAAAACTGTTTTTCAGTAGAATAACTCTAGTCCTATTACAGGAAATGTATTTTTAATTATTTCTATTTACATTTTAGTCATTTATACCTATATATTAGTCCTATTACATGAAATGAATTTGTAATGATTCCTATATAAAAAAAAATATATACAGTAAAAGTCCGTTAATCCGACGACCGATGATTCGAATCTCCCAATAGTCCGAATTTTTCAATTTGAGGCCAAATCCGAATTCACCCGATGGTCCGAATTTCAAGAAGTCCCAAAGTCCCCTTTTTGAGGCATTAGGCCACTCAAATGACACATAATGGAGCACACACATATCATATGTTCATGAATTCACTTTAAAAGTTTACCATTGTCATTGTAGCCTATTATCTACTTCAAAACATTCAGATTAATGGTCAAAGGAAGCTACTGATATAATCGTAAACACCTTCGTCTTCTTCTTCTTCCACATCGTCTGCTAGAGAGTTTGTTTTGCTCTTGAACGCATCCTTGGGACGCTCCGATGCGCTACTGGCTTGCACCGCATTTTCTGCAAGCGCATTCAGTCTTGAGCTTGAAAACGCACCTTTGGACGTATTAGTCTTGAGCTTGAAAACTTTGGATGTTCCGATACGCTACTATTTATAGTTCAGTGATCGGAGCATCCCAAGGGTGCTTTCAAGACAACAAGACAAGGGTGCTTTCAATACAATATAATATAACAGAGCACGTCACAAAAGGAAAATCACAAAAGGAAAATTACAAGAACCTCTCAGGGAAGTGCCGTTGTTAAGGCATTACTTCCCGAACCACATCTGATCTTCAAGAGCAAGACAAACTCGCTAGTAGACGGAAGAAGAAGAAGACGTTTATATCAGCAGATTCCTTTGACCATTAATCTGAATGTTTTGAAGTAGGTAATAGGCTACAATGACAATGGTAAACTTTTGAAGTGATTTCATGAACATATGATATGTGTGTGTGCACCATTGTGTCATTTGGGTGGCCTAATGTCTCAATGTTTTCGTCATACACAGGTTCATAGGGGTAAAGTCCGATAATCCGAAAAATCCACTAATCCGAACGAGAGCCGGTCCGCTGCCCTTCGGATTAACGGAAGTTTACTGTATATACATATATATTTATTAGTGGCCCCTCCATCATTGACGAACATGCCTATTACATAAGGCATCCTCTTCAAACACTAATCCGCCGTAGTTTTGAATCTACCGCGCAGAGCATTTAAAAACTGAGGAGCCTTCATCATGAGTGCACGCGACCTCACTCATGGCTTCAGTCATTATGAATTGGGTTCTCACTACGAAAAAACTTCGTAAAAAATAAAAACAAAAAGAAAATAAGAATAACTATCCAATAAGCTTTCCATCATATCGTGGATGTACTTGTGTGGATTTCTGACCAGACGCTGATTCAGGCATCATTCTTCCTTCTCTGCTCTGCGCTCAGCCCGCCCGGACGTGCCTCCCCACGCTCCGCTGGTTCCGCATTCGTTGCGTCCCTAGTGAGTTTGTTTTGATTGGTTTACTCCAGGATGTATCGAGTAAGGTTAGGATAGGCGTAGCAGGAGTGTCCTGGGCTGGTTGCCCGCAGTGCAGTGTATTTTGGGTCGAGTGTATGGGGCATCTATTTCGGATGTACCCTCGTGGTCACGTTGTGGACATGTGAACTTTTTCACAGTTGAGTTAGTTTGTGATGCAGGCGGCTTTCACTACGCATTAATTATTGCTGCCTTTTATCTTTCTGATGAGGTAAGCTTTGTTTTCTGACGTTCCCAGCGTATTTTTCTTCACTTAGTGAAGTTTTTTCTGGGTCCCGAGTCAGTCTTCCCTGGTTTGGAAGTTATTGCTACGGTGGTGTGTTGGCGGTGGTTCCTGTTGTGATATTTCCAGTGTGTGTGTATATTTCAACTGTTATTATGCCGTCTGCCTAGGCCTAGCCAGCCGCTCGTAGCTTTGCCACATGTACTAGTGTTATTATTTATTATTTATAAATATGCCCTACTGTGTCATGTGTATCCGGGTTTTAGTGGTGTATTGGCTAATTCCTCGGACTATAATTGTTTCCTGGTTTAGTTGTGTATTGGCTAATTCCACGGATTATGGTGTGACCTTGGGTTAGTCGTGCGTGGCTTTCCTCGTGTCTTGTGTTGTTCAGATGGTGTCTGTTCAGGGTGGGTTTCCTTCCGGCGGGTTTTTTCTCGGTTTCACCGTGAAAAAATCCTGGCCGAGAGCAGTGTTGGGCCACACGTGGTTGTTAACACTGGCTTGTATCCCCGGCGTGGGGGGGGGTGTCTGTGGCTCTCCAGGACTGCGTCTCTGTGGGTGCCTGGTTTCAGGCCTCCTTTGATTCCCGGCGGGATGGCTGTACCCATCCATATATAAACGGCGTTCTTGTGGACATACGTTTGGGAGTTTTTCTACCTGGTTTTACGACAACCACATGAAAAACCTAGCTGTTGTTTAGGCTTTCCTCCCCGGCGATCTTTTACAAAGAAGTGGGGACAGGAACTTATGGGGTTAACTTTTAAACTTCTCACCCGGCGGGTGCACCTGGGTAGGGTGGGATGAACGACTTAGGTCTTTCAGTTAGTTAACCAATCCATTATAGTGATACTCTGTGTATCGCTGCCTTTACTATTACGGCGATTGAAGGTTCAATTAGGTTAAATATCGATTCTCACACCCGGCGGGTGCTCCTAGGTGGAGGAACTAAGGAATTTACAAAATTCAATTTAACCTATTCATTTAGTGATACAATTAGGTATCGCCGCCTTCTAACTTACGGCGATCTTTTGTGACAATTCGTTAAACATCAGATCTCGTATCATCCTGCCCTGGGCTATTCTACTAAAATAATTCAAGGGCCGGCGTCTTTATGGGGGGTTGCTTTGTTACAAAATTGAATCTTGAGACAGTCACCTCCTCCAAGAGACTATAAGTGCCATGCTGGACCATTATATCAGAGGGTATTCTTCACTTTCTTTAGCAAAAGATTTGTTTAGACTTTACACCCCGCCGCGTAGCGAGATGTGTTAGTTGTGTCTTTGCATCTCGTTACCCGGCGGGTTATTAACACTTGTGTGCGAACATGTTGGATTAACCTTATGAGCATTAATTCCTGGAAATTTTCTTTTTTTCCAGAGCTGAGCTCCGGCGGACCAATACAGACCCGGCGGTAGTTTTCACCCACCAGTCTCTGTCATGGCTACCGTGGCCCCAGTTTTTGCCCTGTGCATTACCCCTACTTGTGCTGGTATCCCTATTTTTGCACACACCTTTGCATAAGGTGTGTTAAATGTCTAGACCGTTCAAGGGGTCTCTGGGTTATGCATAATTGTTCCTTTTGCTCTCAATTAGCTGTTAAAGTCCTTTGTGAAAATGATAAGACCGCGGCGGTAGCGTTGAGAGAGGTTCGACAACAGATGTCGGCCTACACTACCATTGTCGCGCATAAGTCACTTCAATGTGACAACGTCCCACTTTGGGATAGATTGCTGTCAGAACACCCTCCCCCTAAACGTTCCTCTAGAGTCACGAGTGTTAAGCCGACGGAGACTAGTCAGGGTTCTGTATCGTCTGCGACTACAACTAAACGCCCGAGAGAGCCTACACCCCCGGCATCCGCCTCCTCGTCGCGGGCGAGATCTAGGTCAAGGTCACCTCTCAGACACCAGTCATCTAGTCGGGCCTCTTCACGGCGAGTAAGAAGAGTAAGACGGAAGGTTCCACCAGTGGTCACGGCGGAGATTCTTCCAGATCTAAGACTAGTTCGCGGTCACACCGCAGCCATAAATCCTCAAAAAAGGATTCACATCGGAAGTCCTCTCGACATTCCCCAAAGTCTAGTGCATCTCATCGTACCTCTACACCTGACAGAGTTTGTGTTACGGCCTCTGAGTCCAGTGCAGCGCCTGTCCCTAAAGAGGATTTGCCATTTAATATTTTAACCCTGGAAATGGAAAGTTCAGGAGGGTCAATAATTGAGAATGTTTCAGACTCTCAAGAGAGCGTAGGCCAGGGCCTCGGTGTTTGGCGGTTTGCCCAACCAGGGTCTGACCACCCACGTCCGACTCATACGAGTCACACAGTAGCCGACGTCCACAGGGACGCGGCGATCCCATCCTCTATCCCAGACTTATCTTGGAAACAAGGTACCCCTGCCTCGGCGGGGTCTTCTCAGGAGGATCGGGAGGAAAAAGACGAAGTTTCAATAATTTCGGATATGGAAGGACAAGGGTCAGGCTCAGGCTTGGACGCCGCACGGGATAATAATGATTCTCCTGTAAGTTCTTCATCAAACCAGTTTGTTACAGCACAAGAAATTGATGGGTTGCTTACTCATGCTTTATCTAAATTTTTTGGTCAACAACAGGAAAACCCCACAATGGACTTGGGGGCTCCCTCGACAAGTTCTACGGTACGGCCTCTGATGACGTCAATTGATTTATCTAAGATTCCTAACCCTCCTACTCTGTCACCTGCAAGGAGCACTAAGCCTGCTACGGCGGCATTGACAACTTCAAATGTCAGGGTCATAACGGATGTCAATCCACCCCCTCTAGAAAGGTAGCTATGCCCCTGCTTTATGGGCCAGACGAGTCATGGGTTCTTTTGAACCCCTCTAAACCAGAGCTTGCCCAACCTACCTTGTCAGGGGAACTCCCGGTACCGCGTGAGTGGTTTATCCAGGGCAACAAGTCAAAGAAATTAAGGGCCATGGATGCCTTGGGTAATGTTCTGGACGTAAACATCAAGGCTATACCTAGTTATTATCACCAGGATTATTTTGTGTATGCTTCTAAGCCTGCTTTACCCCCTGCCTCAGCTTTTAAAACTATTTTCAGACTGGTCTAAGCTGGATGGGTTTAATGATATTAAGACTCTGTCAGCTCTTACTCCTGAACTAGATTTACAGACCGTCACAGACGACGCAGCTAATCCAGTTTTGAAGGTGGGACAGTTGGGTCCAGGACCTTGGGTGGATTGGGAGGTAGAGGCTCAAAACTTTGCAACCACTTTCACTTCTAAATCTTCCCACCAGATCCCTCAGGACACACATTCATGGTTTCCATGCCGGTGGGTTCTGCCGGCGGAGTCCCGGCAGCTTTGTTTGCATTCCTAGCTGCCCCTAAGATTAATCTTTGTGAACTGAAGGACCCGTTCACTACCCCTACCCCTACTCACCTAGACAGAGAATTTAGGCTACGAGGAAAAGCTTTTCGCCTGTTTTCACAGTACATAGTATCTCAGCAGGTGGCTAAGTCTTTACTACGGTCTACTCAGGCAATCGCAGACGCGGATGCTCGAAGATCGGTTGAGTTATCCCGGCGACTGATTCTTCAGTCGTCAATCCAATCCTTAGGTGACATACGCACCGCCTTGCTTGAGGCGGTGCGAGCACGACAAGATCTTAGGATGTCGTTAGTTCGCAAGCTACCTGATCGCATTGCTAACCAGGTGGTGATGTCACCAGTACTTACTCCATCTTTAATGTCCCCTGAAGTATGGCGAACGGTGTTCAATATGGCACAGGCCGTTAAGCACAGTCCCACCCCTTCTAAGAAACCTGCATTTAACTTCCCCAAACCCAGGCCTACTACTAAAGCCCAGCCAGGGGGATCTAAACCTTTTCTTCCGCCTAAGTCCTCCCACTCCCCCCAGGGTCAGTACAGGCATAGACAGAATAGGTTTTCAGGTCAGAGAGGACGCGGCCAAAATAAACCAGGTCAGGGCCAGTCTTCGGCCAACACCAGCCAGCCGGCGAAGCGGCCAGCACCAACCCCACCATCAAAAAACTAAAGTCTCTCTCACTCCCGGCGCCTACCTTAAGGCCGGAGGAACCGAGGGTAGTACAGCCGGCGAACCCTTGTCTGCTAACTGGGTCGTTCCGAACGTGTCACCAAGCATGGCCGTTACACACTTGGGCACGGATGGTGGCACGCAAAGGCATCACTTGGCAGTGGCTCCGGCGACCTCGATTACGTCAGCCGACAACGGCGAATTTTGTTTCTTTAGAGGTGGAGTCACTACGCCAGGAAATGATTGCCAAGAATGTCATCATCCCGGTCCCCCCAAATTACCCTGTATTCACGTCCAAACTATTTTTGGTTCCCAAAAGGGACAGTGTTCAGATGAGGCCGGTCGTAGACCTGTCTTATCTGAATCTTCACATTCACAACGAATCTTTCAGAATGTTAACAGTACACCAAATCAGGCTAACGCTTCCGCCGGGAGGTTGGATGTGTTCACTAGACCTGACAGACGCCTATTGGCACGTATCGGTCAACAAAAGATTTCAAAGGTTTTTGGCCTTACGGATCAGGCACCAAAATTTTGTTTTTCAGAGGATGCCGTTCGGTTTGAACCTGGCACCTCGATTATTCACAAAACTAGTCCGGCAAGCCCTGATGCCATTGTTAAAACAAGGGATCAGAGTGTTGTGGTATCTGGACGACTGGCTGGTGGTGGCAGAGACACAACAATTATGCATAAAACATGTCAATATCATTTTAAATCATGTCAAAACTCTAGGCTTCAAGGTAAATCTGGTAAAGTCAAACCTTGTTCCCTCACGAGTAATTCAGTGGATAGGGCTGGTCTGGGACACCGCCGCTCTCACTCTGAGTCAGAGTGTGGACAATCGCAACAGGTTTCGCAGGAAACTGTTCAGGTTTCTTCGCAGTCTGACTACGACACGAAGGGTCTGGGAGTCTCTGGTCGGCTCTCTCAACTGGATTCAACTAACTGTCAAGTTGGGCCGGTTGAAAGTAAAACGATTAATATTGGAAGGCAACAAATATTTCCCGCTCTTACCGGCGGGAAAATTATGGCCCATCCCGAAATTAATCCACACCTTACTAGCGGTCTGGGCGAAGAGGGAAACATTGCACTGAATAATGTCATGGACCTCTCCTCCACCAACGGTATGGGTAGACACGGATGCGTCAGGCACAATAGGTTGGGGATTTCAGTCAAATCAGGGGCACCAGGGTCAGGGGCTTTGGTTCCACTTAGAAATCTCGCACATCAATGTCAAAGAATTACTAGTCCCCTTATATTTCCTTCAGGCTCACGGCCCGGCGTTACGGGACAAGTCGGTGGCCTTCAGAATGGACAATCTGAATGCAGTCCACTGTATTCAGAAACAAGGGTCAACGAGGTCAAGGAAGTTGCTAAACGTGTCGGAAGAGATTTTTGCTCTAGCCAACAGTCTAGATATTTATCTGCACGCATCTTATCTCCCAGGCGTAGCGAACGTCTGGGCAGACGCTTTGTCCCGGCGACAGAGCACGACAGTAGAATGGGAGCTCAAGCAACCCATTTTCAACCTAATGATTGCAGAGCTCTCCCATCCACAAGTGGATCTTTTTGCATCCGAGGAGACTCACAAACTCCCTCTATACCTCACCCGCCGGGCGAAAACGCCGGCAGGGGGGCCAGACGCCCTAGTGACAGACTGGAACAGATGGAGCTCCATCTATCTGTTTCCGCCGCCAGATGCGTCACTAATGTGCCACGTAGTGAACAAACTACGAGATTATCGAGGCTTAGTCTCGCTAATCGCGCCACTGTGGCCGGCGCAGTTGTGGTACCAGCAATTGAAAATGTGGTGCCCGGACCCGGTATCGCTCCCGGTCGGGTATTTCCACTTAGACGCGATTGGCAACCTCGCGACCTCGCTGACTTTTGCATTATGGACATTCAGGAGGCCAAGTGGCTAGCACCATACGGTAGAGATGTGACAAATAAATTACTTAATCAATATACTCAGTCTACAAAACGACAGTATCAATCACATTGGCAAGCCTTTACTTCTTGGATCGTTAGGACAGAACAAACTGTACCCTCAGTGGCATTAGTTTTTAATTATTTAAATTATCTGTTTGAGCAGAAACGTTTATCTGTGGTAACATTAAAAAATCACTTAACTGCGATTAGAGTGCCCTTTTTAGACCTTACGGGTCTTTCCATACCGGTAGCGGAGGAAACAGGATTTATGAGAGCATGTTTTAAACTCCGCCCACCTCCCCGTCAGCTCATGCCTACTTGGTCTCTGGACAAAGCTTTGTCTTTGCTTCACTCTCGTCTGTACCAAAATACTGCAGACTTTGCATTACTCTTAAAAAAGGCGGTTTTCCTTTTGGCTTTAGCCACCGGAAACAGAGTGTCTGAGCTGGCGGCGATGAGCAACACACCTAATTGTCTTAGGTTTGGTAGACTTAATGAATGTATTTCCATTGCACCCTCCCCAGGTTTTGTAGCCAAGAATGAGCATAGTGCACACGTGTTTTCTGAGTTCACGGTACCGGCGTTAAAAAGGGGAAAGGTGCATCATAATTTATGTCCAGTACAAGCTCTAACCAAATATTTGAGAGTAGCTCCTCAAAAACCCCCAAGGTGCTTTATGGGTAGCAAGTACGGGTAAACGCTTACTTAAACGGCGATTAGCCTCTCTTCTGGTAGAAGTCATTAAAGAAAGTAATCCCGGCGTTGTGGGTCGGGCCCACGATTTACGCAAATGGGCAGCCTCTTTACGTTTCCTGAAAAAAAAATTTCAGTTGAAGACATAGCGTCCACGCAGTTGTGGGCGTCTAATCATACGTTTCTGTCTAGATACTTGTCAGTTGCTCTAGACAAACCTACCTTACCATGTATAGCTTTAAGGCAGAGGGTCTAGGTGGCCCTGCAGTCACTTTTGTTTACTTTCACGGGAAAGGGGGGGGGGGGGGGGGTGCAGTCAGTTGACACAGGACACCCTAGACCCCGCCGGAGTATGAGAGCTGTGATACAATTTAAGGTTAAAATGTGTTATGAAAATTTCTCAGTGAGAAATTGTGCTAGTACAATGTTAAGTACAAAACAACGGTGTTGTTAGAGTAGTTTAGCTGCGAAAGCAATTTAATTTTAGAATAATGGAGTTCCTTTGCAATTTATCTCCAAGTTTATGTTGGGGTTTATTATGTGCACATGTAAACTTATAACTTGTTATTTTTTGTCACCACTCGTTGAGTGGGGTGCCTTTGTAACTACAGATCTGTGTTCAGAATCTTCAGGGTTACCCATTTTTTGTCAGGCAGGCTTCTTTGAAGCACGCACCTGCCTGAACCCCCTTTTCTTGTATTTGTTCGGCTACGCCGTTATTAAATATATTTTCAAAGTAAGAATACTATGTGGTTGTTTTTATTATATGCTTTTCTAGAGTTATGATATGATTACGAATGTCCCCCTCCAGTCTTAGAAATCAGGCATGTTCGTCAATGATGGAGGGGCCACTAATAAATTATAGGTTTGACTCCTGTAAGGAGATAAAGAAAACCTAATATTTAGTAGTGGCCCCGTAATCATTGACGACTGGGGCCCTCCCGACCGTCCCCTTCCCATTCGTTGATGTATTAAGGATTTTGGTTTACTTGATATGTCAGTGAAGGAAGAATGACGCCTGAATCAGCGTCTGGTCAGAAATCCACACAAGTACATCCACGATATGATGGAAAGCTTATTGGATAGTTATTCTTATTTTCTTTTTGTTTTTATTTTTTACGAAGTTTTTTCGTAGTGAGAACCCAATTCATAATGACTGAAGCCATGAGTGAGGTCGCGTGCGCTCATGATGAAGGCTCCTCAGTTTTTAAATGCTCTGCGCGGTAGATTCAAAACTACGGCGGATTAGTGTTTGAAGAGGATGCCTTATGTAATAGGCATGTTCGTCAATGATGGAGGGGCCACTACTAAATATTAGGTTTTCTTTATCTCCTTACAGGAGTCAAACCTATAATTAGGCCCATATTCAGCCTGCGAAAGTTTTATATAAAGCTCGAAATAATGCACTTAGAAGCGATTTTCGGCATTCAACTTTTACAGACAAGTTGAGGGAATATATAGCCAGCCTTCTATGTATAAAAAAAATAAATAAATTAAGATTTTTGGGTAAAAAAGGAAGACGGTCCCCTTAACGGAGGTCTTCCTATCCCTCAACTCACCTTGTATCAGACTCATATACTCTCTTTGTAAGCCTTTCATCTCCCATTCGCTCAAGAAGATGTCCATACCAGCACAGCACCCTTCTGTCCACTCTGGCCAACAAGGGTTCCTGCTGTCCCACTCTCCTACGTAACTCTTCATTCCTCAATCTAAACATACTCACCTACAGTTTCTTACAGTAGATCCTCTGGAAAAAGGCAAACTAGGCCTGTGTATCCAGCTCAGTGCCAGTACTTGCACTACTGCGGTCGTTCACTGTGTTGGCGGCGGCGGCAGCAGACGCAACATTTTTACTATTCTGTATTTTTGCTTTATAATCAAACTTCAAATCTTGTCTTCCCCATGCTTTATCAAGATTACTTTCAAACTTCCTTCTTGATTCGGAATCGACTACATAATGGGGCAGCGCGTTCCACTCATTTACCACTCTATCACAAAATGAGTTCTTTGCCTTTTCAAGCCTATTTCTTTCTTTGTAAATTTTCTTAGAGTGTGCTCTCGTTCTTGTTCCCTCCCACATCAAGAAGATACCTTCACACACATCCTCATCATACTTTCCTGACACTATCTTAAAAGTCTCTATCATATCCCCTCTCTTTCTCCTATATGCCAGTGTCCTCAACCTCTGCTCATAGCCCGCGTTCTTCAACGTTGGTACTAGCTTGCTAGCTCTTCTCTGCACTTTCTCCACTGCTTCTATATCCTTTACCATATATGGAGCCCACACCTGGTTTGCATATTCCAGGTGCGGCCTAACCAGCGCTGTATAGAGATTCCTGAAGATTTCTTCATCAAGTGACACAAATGTCCTCATCAGCCCTACAATTCTATTGGCTTTGTTTATCTTTTCCGCTAAATGTTCTGATAAATTTAACTTATTGTCTATCACTACTCCTATATCCTTTTCTGCATTCACTTCCTTCATCGCTTCATACATGCTGTATCCTACCTTGTCTATCTTGCTAGTCCCAATCCGCATGTACTTGCATTTTTTTGGATGAAAAGGCATTAACCAATGTTCAGACCATCCCTTCATGCCCTCCACATCTCCTTGAAGCAAACCCACATCTTCCTTACTCCTCACTCTTCTATACAGCTTAGTGTCATCCGCATACAGGTATATCTCACTTCCATTGGTTATAACTTCAGGTAAGTCGTTGATAAATATAACGAACAGTAGTGGTCCCAACACAGATCCCTGAGGTACCCCACTTGTAATTTCCCTCCACCCCGAGCCTATTCCATTCACCAGTACCCTCTGTCTCCGATCTTTCAGGAAGGCTTCTATCCATTTCACACATTTCTCCCCTATACTATAGCTTCTAACTTTCTCTATTAACCTTTTATGTAGGACCTTATCGAAGGCCTTCATAAAATCGCAATATACCACGTCTATTACATCACCATCCTCCAGAGTTTGCATCCAATCATCTACCACCTTAATTAGCAGTAGGACCGTCAACCTCCCCGGCAAGAATCCAAACTGTCTCCCACTGAAAAGTTGGTTTGATTTCATATGCTCCATTATTCCTTCTCTAATTACCGTTTCCATTAGTTTACACACAACACTTGTCAAACTGACTGGTCTATAATTTCCTGGGTCATTTCTCTTTCCCTTCTTAAATATAGCTGTTATGTTCGCCTCTCTCCAGTCCGTTGGGATTTGTCCTGTATTAAAAGATACCTCAAATAACATTTTTAATGGCTCTACTAACATCTCACCTCCTTCCTTTATGATTCTTGGATGTATCCCATCCAGTCCCGGGGACTTACTTCTGTTAATTTTTTCTATAGCCCTCCTTATTCTAGCATGGGAAAACTCTATTAGTTCTAGTGCTGGTGCCTGTTTGATGGGAATAGTAGGCACTGCATCAACCGACTCCACTGTTAGTACCTCCCCAAAGTATTTCCCCAGCACCTCTGCTTTCTCCTTATCAGTTTCTGCTCTATTTCCATCATCCAAGTCTCCTATCAGTTCTGGGATACCTACTCTTCTTGTTAACTTTTCCTGAACATACTTCCAGAATATTTTGGATTATCCTTCACATTTCTAGCAATCTCTCTCTCCCTCTCCTTCACCCCCCTCCTTGTCTCCCACCTTATTTTATTGTATATTTGTCTGCGTTCCAGATCCACTTCTTTAGCTTCTACACTAGACCTCCTGTTCTTTTTTAACAATTTTAGTCTTTCCCACAATCTTTTCTTTCTTCTAATCAATGTCCAAAGCTTTCTTTTCATTGGCAATTCTGGGTTCGTTCTTTTCCTCAATTTTGTTTTATCCTTATATTCCCTTACTGGTACACTTTTGGATACAGCATTCTCCAGTTTAACTCTAATTTTCCTCCACATTCCTTCAGCGTCTTCACCGTTCAAGTATTCCCCCCAGTCAATGTCCAAACACCGTCTCAGCAGCTCATAATCTGCTCTATCATACATGTACTGTATATTTTTGTATTGCTTCTATTATCCCTCTCTGTTTTAATATTGCAACTAAAGCTTATACAGGCATGGTCACTACGACCTATAGGGCTATCCACATTGACATGTTCCACTATATCCTCCTCATTGCTAAAAATCAAATCAAGTACACTCCCCTGCATCCCATCTCTATATCTTGTCATCTCTGTAATATGTTGCGTTAAAAAACAATCTCCCACTCTACATATACTCCTCAAGCAGTTCATCTCCATAACATCCAACTTTTTTCTCTCTTGTGCCTTCAGAGCCTATGTCTCAGCCTCATACATCACTGTTGGTACAACTATCCCTTGATACATTGCACTTTTAGCTTTCATTCCAAGATTTTTCACCTTCCACATACTTCCCATTGCTCCGAAAACTTTCCTTCCTTCACCTACTCTCTATCTTACCTCTATTTCCACACCTATGTCCCTGCTTATCACTCCTCCAAGACATTTAAAACACTCCACTTGTTCCAGTAATTCCCCATCCAGCCGTACATTTAGATTTATCCTACGAACACCTCTATTACACACCATTACTTTACTTTTATTGACGTTCACCTTCAGTTTCCTCCTCCCACAAACCACACCAAACTCTTTGACTACCCGCTGCAGTTTCTCCTCAGAATCCGCCACCAACGCTGTGTCATCAGCGAAAAGCAACTGATTCAACTCCCAATCTCTACCATTCTTTCCTACTAAACCCAATCCTCTTCCCAAAGTTCTCATTTTCACCTCCCTCACCACACCATCCATAAACATATTAAACAGCCATGCTGATATTACACAACCCTGACGCAAACCTACAAACCAAATTAATTACGTACATTAAATGAAAGAGAGCTGTGGTTACAGCATGGTACAGTATATCAATATATTCTTGATATCATAATAATAATCTTGAGTACAGTAATACATATGTACGGTACTGACTAAACAGGCTAATAAATACACCCATTAAAATATACTTCCATATATTATCAACTTTAACTATGGAACTAATTACTGTACAATACTCATTTACGGGGCAATGGCCGTATTTATATGCTCATTTATGTATTTTTGTATTATCTTTAATAGTTTCGTCCCTAGACCTCCATCAATCTTTAAAAAAAAAAACCCAAGAGCCTCCTTCACGATAAATTTGTAAATTTTTTGATAGAAAAATGTCCTGGACGAAGGCCGGTTCCTCATAAAATACAGGCTCGCTTTCGCTCGCCAGAAAAAAATATAGACACCTAAATGACATGAAAAGTCTTAATATTGGCAGAGAAATCGGGTGAAATGTCTTAAGATAGCTAAACTAATGGGTCGAACGTCTAAAAATCTTAAAACTAATGGGGTTAAACATGAGGAAGAAAAACGACCCATATCCCCTTAAAAACGCATAAATCAAATGTAGGTAAATGTAGTAACGGTAGGCCTACTGTACAGGTCTCCCTCGTTTTACGATTGGGTTACGTTCTTGAAAACCCGATCTTAAAAGGAAAAATCATATAGCGAACCCTAAAATTAATGGGGTAAATGGGGATGCGTCCTGGGACCAGCCCAAACCCAAACACCTATAATAATATGGTAAATCTGGGCCTAGGATAGTGAGGGAGACCTGCACAGGTCTCCCTCACTATCCTAGGCCACAATTTATGATATCTTTAAAGGTTTTTGTTGTTGTTTGTGTTTGGGCTTTGGCTGATCTGAGAACGCATCCCCATTTACCCCATTAATTTTAGGCTTCGCTATATGATTTTTCCTTTTAAGATCAGGTTTCCAGGAACGTAACCCAATTGTAAATCGAGGGAGACCTGTATTGTGTTGTTGTTGTTGTTACCTGACTCTTGGCAGCAGCAAGGAGAGGCTCAAAGTTGGAGTGTGGTGGTGCTGGATGGCGGCGCAGTAAGGCACAGTCAGGGAAGTGCTGAAACAATATATAAAACATTAACCATCAGTCTTATAACTAATAGTATTAAGGAGAGATGGCCTTATTTATTTGCTAAAGTGTTTTATTTGTTTTAATATTTCTTAGTTTCCTCGCTAGACCTCCATCAGACTGTGAAAAACGCCCCTTAGATCCCCGTTCAAGATAAATTTGTACATTTTTCAGTACAAAAATGTCCCAGCCTTTACTCTTAAAATAACAAGCTCGCTTTTGCTCGCCAGGAAAAAAATTGACACCTACTGTAAATGGCACGAAAGGTCTTAATATTGACAAAGAAATGGGGTGTAAAGTCTTAAAATCGCCAAACTAATGGGCCGAACATCTTAAAATCTAAACAAAAAATAGGGCTAAACATAAGGGAGAAGGGGTGCCAGAAAAAACAGCCTATCTCCCCTTAATCCTTACCATAGTGACTCAAGATGCATTCATTAAGGAAATACAGTACAGTAGGCCCCGCAAGGGCGCGGTCAATGTAGACTGGGCAAAGGCCGTGTCCTTGGATAGGCGCGCCCTTGGGACTTAACCTCTCCGCTGCGCTGGGGGGTTAGTGACCACCTCTCCCTGTGCGTACCTATTTCACTGATTCCTGTCACTCAAATCATTATCTTACCATAAATATCATTAATACTTATCCATATGCGCCTATTTTACGTTGATTATGAAGATATTAACCTGTTACAACAATAAAACAAGTGGAAACAGTGTTTGGCTGGTCAAAATCGCAAAATGAATGCGAGAGTTACATAACTAAAGTGTGAGTCAGCTTGGCCAACATCCACCTCTCACGACGCCTGGCGCGACACTGACGTGTAGTGACGTCTGTCTTTCTCTTGCACTCGCTTGGTAACACATATGAGCACAGCCTGCTAGCAACTCGCTATTGTTAGCACGAAAATATACCAAAGAATAAGGGAATAACAGGGAAAATAGGTGATAATTGAAGGGGAGGGGGAAGGGGGGAAGGAGGGGATGTGGAGGAGTGATATTTGGTATGGCCAAGGGGCAAAAAAAAAAATAAAAATAAATTGATACTGGGGCTGGTTTAAAAAAAAAAAAATTAGGCCTAGGATTATAAGTCTTCCCGCAGCGCACCGGTAAAACTCTTATCAGTCTTGCCGCACTTGATGGGTTAAGAATCAATTGGGAAAATAGGACCGTAGTCTGCCAACCCGACCACCCGTACCTATTTTTCCCTAATAACGCCTAAAATACATACAAAGAGTACAGATTATGGTTAAATACAGTTACTTATATGATATAAAGTCGACCCTCGCATGGGCGGACCCCAGTTGACCGGACTTCGGTTTGTGCGGACCCAACAGCCGATGCGGACAAGTCCCCAAAAGTCCGGACAAATCGGGCAAAAGACCGTTAATTAAAAAGTTGTCCGGTATTTTAATAGTTCGTGTTTGTCTATCGCTCACTTTCCCCTCTGCAACTCTCTTTCTATCTATCTATCTCTCTAATGCATCTACCTAACTCCCTTATACATTAACATAATTATGTCTTATTTGGTCTTTTTTTAATCTATGAATCATTTCTAATACGATGGAATTGAAAACAATATTACCCTTCCAACACACAAATAATAAAATAAAAACGAGAGTAAATAAAAATGTCTCCTTTGTCTTTCAGAAACATAAGTCCGTCTCATATATGTTAGTATTTTATCGGTCGCTCGCCCCTAGCCACTCTCTCTCTATCTATTTATCTTTCTAATGCATCTACCTAACTCCCTTATACATTAACATAACTATGTCTTATTTGGACTTTTTGTAATCTATAAATAATTTCTAATGCAATGGAATTGAAAACAATATTATCCTTCTAGCACACAAATAATAACATGAAAAAGAGTCAATAAAAAAAAAAAGTCTCCTTTGTCTTTTCAGAACCAATTAAGTCCGTCTCATAATAGTTCGTGTTTATCGCTCACTCCCCCTCTGCAACTCTCTCTTTCTATCTATCTATCTCTCTAATGCATCTACCTAACTCCCTTATACATTAACATAACTATGTCTTATTTGGACTTTTTGTAATCTTTGAATCATTTCTAATGCAATGGAATTGAAAAATATAATATCCTTCCAGCACATAGATAAACAATACATAAGATAGTAAAAATATTTCAACCCCTCTTGCTGTGTGAGGCGCCGAGCTTCAGGGACCGAAGATTTATGTTTGATAGATTTTCTTTTTTTTTTTTTCCTCACGGTATACACAAAATGATGGGGAAATATTGTAACATGTTTTTAATTGACATTTGTGCCATTTTTGCTGATTATGAGTTGGTGGGAAAAAAAATTCTTTAATTCCATCATATCGGAAATGATTCACAGATTATATAGAGACCAAATAACATACACTTTTAAGTGTGTTCAATAGTTTTGCATTATCAATAGGTTGTTGTTGTTGTTGTTGTTGTTGTTCCCTAAGCTGCCTGGCCGAACAGCCCCGAGTCCCTGAGAAAGGCCATGGCCACGATCGGGCTTTCCCACAGAGCTCTCATTGAGTGTAGATTGTGTTGTTGGCGTAAGTGGTTGTGTGAAATGCAGTCTTCTATGATGTGTTTAATGGTATGGGGTGCTGTGTTACATCCCGGGCAGGCGTCGACAACGGAGTCATCCAGTCTCTTCTGATAGCTCAGGAGAGCTGGATGGTGTCCGCATCTCAGCCTGGCCAGGTGGACTCTGTCCTCGCGAGGAAGGGAGGATTCGGAAGGATGGATTTCGGGAGGTCGTGCATGCAGCTGCGTGTTGTCTGTGAGTGAGTGGATGGATCGGTGAGAGATATGAGTATGGATGTGCTTCTGGAAGTTGGTTCGGGGTGGGCAGGGAGGGAGAGAGGACAATAATTGTGTGTGATACCGTGTGCTGGGTGTTGTTTTGATATTTCTTGGTGTCTGTGGGTGTGTTGCCATGTAGTTTAGTGGGTGGTCTTGGTTCGTGGAGGCTGCTGCCAGGAATTGAGTGCCTCTCATGTCCAGGGGAGGTGTGGTGGAGTGGTCATGCCACTGGATTGGTAATCCAATGGACCCGGGTTCAAATCCCGATATGTCAATGGGAAGATATTATTGGGATTGAATTTGTGCTGTACCTAGTATCAGTGCATTACCACAAAGCCCACCGAAATGCCAAAAAAATACCCTCGTTGTTCCCTGATTAAATAACACTGTATGAATATTCCCATATTCAAAATATGTTACAGGGGGACAATGCCTAGTGAGTTCACTGCTCAATAGGTGGCGTTCTGAGAGTGAGGGTCTGAGTGAGACGGTGAAGCACTTGAGCGAAGCAACCGGCCGCTTCAGAGATGGAGCTGCTTCGAGCCATGATGGATGCTTCGCATGTCTCACTCCCCAGACTGGAACAAGACCTCACGGGCTTCACCGTGTTGGGCGGTGGAATGTACAGGCTCTCAGCCTATGCCCGAGAGGGAGTAGTTGGAATATAGAAAAAACAAAAACAAAAATGAAAAAAATGGTCTTTGACTTTGAGGATTTTGGTTTCTTGATGTAGGTGATCTGTGGGTGCAGTAGCTGTGCAGCCTGTAATGATCTTCAGGGCTTTGTTTTGAATAGTCTGTAAGGTCTTATGTGTTTCAGCTAGGTTAGAAGGCCAGGCTGGGCTTGCGTATTCCATCACTGATCTTATGTATTGTTTATATACTGTGGTGGTAGTTTCTTTGTTGTGTCCAAATTTTGTGTGAGCAAGTGACCTGAGGGCGTTAAGTCTGGGTGTCAGTTTCTTTTTAATGTTTGTGGTGTGCTGTTTGAATGTCATATGAGTATCATATGTTACTCCTAGGATTTGAGTGTGTGTGTATGTGTTAGGGGTGTGTTGTTTATGGTGAGTTGAGGGATGTATTCGTGTTCTCCTGTCAAACTTGTGAGCAGGGTTGCGGTGGATTTGGCTGGGGCTAGATTAAGTCTGTTTGTAGTGCACCAGCCATGTAGTGTGTGGAGATAGGGTTGAAGGAGATCTGTTGCTCTTTTTGGGTCATGGTGTGTGCATGTGAGTGTTATGTCATCTGCATAGGAGGCTAAGTTTATTTGGGGCGTATTGGGTGTAGTTATATCGTGCATGTACAGATTGAAGAGTGCGGGCGATAGGACGGATCCTTGTGGGACTCCGTTTGGAAAGTTTCTGATTTTAGATGACTGACCGGCAAAAGATACGTGTGCACATCTGCCTGCTAGGAAGTTGGCCAGCCACCATTTTGTGTTGTTGTGCATGTTTGTGTTGTAGATTTTGTTTGTTAGGTTGTGGCGGGGGATGGCATCGAAGGCTTTACTAATGTCGAGTGTGGCTAATAGTGATCTGTGTGGTGGTCTAGCTGAATTGATGCCGTCGAAAGCTCTTTGTGTAAGGTCTGTGAGAAGAGTGTTTGTGGAGTGCAGTGGCCTAAAGCCATGTTGTGTTGGAGCTAGGGGTAGGTCAGGTGTAATTAGTTGTAATACTAGGCGTTCCATGACTTTGGAGGGGGAGCAAAGGAGTGTGATGGGGCGGTGCGAGGAGGGTAGCGTGGGGTCTTTGTTGGGTTTGGGGAATGTGATGATGATACCATGCTTCCAAATGTCTGGTATTGTGTTGTGTGAATAGCTGTAGTTTGATATGTTAGTGAGTGCTTGTATGCCTTGTGGTCCCAGGTGTCTGAGGTGTATGTTGCTTATGTTGTCTAGGCCACAGGCGGGTGAGTGCTTGAGATTGTTGATGATATGCTTTGTCTGGTGATTGGTGAAGGGTGTATAGTCAGGGCTGTGGTATCAATAGGTTGTAGCACAAGGCTTATCAACATCATCACAGTAACGGGGTCGGGGTTGAGGCCGGGACGGGGAGGGGAGGGAGTAGGCCTACAGCGGCGGGGAGATTTTTTTTTTTTTTTTTCATGTGAAATTTATCATATTAACCCTTCAAACTCGGATGGTACACGTGTGTACCATTATGTTTTGCCCCCAGGAACCCGGGTGGTACAACATTGTACCATTGCTTCAAAGCCTGTGAGCTTCGTGTGCGAGGCATCGGTCCGACGCATGTAACCAACAGCCGGCTGGACCGACGCCCCGCATCTCCGGCCACAAGAAGGAGAGCGTCGCTTGTTCGTGTGTGCCTGTATGTTGTTGTTAAGTATCGAAAAGTAGTGTAAAGTGGCTGTTTTGGCCATAAAGTTATCTCCAATGAAATCATCATCACAAATCAAGCACTTGACTTAGAGAGCTCTACTTAATGCCAATCTACAGGTAAATAACACAGCTACGCTTGGGGATGCGCGGGAATGCGGGAAGCAGTCAGCATAACAATGATACGGTAGCCTAGCCTAGACGTTTTTCGGCCAAAACACCCGGATTTTGGGGAATATTTATGTAATGCGTAGCCGGGGCGGGAGGGTTAATGACAAATACGACCCTTATTATGTTTTCAGGGACAGTACAGCACATAGTAATTACAGTAATATTAACACAATAATTAAAAGGCACAGGCTTCAATTCATCCTAAAATAACTTAAAACCGAGTGAGAGAACATTGTAAACCGGACACAAATCTATTTCCAATGTCCGGACAAGGATCCCCCCCCCCCCTATTAGTCCTCACATTCGAGGGTTGACTGTATTAACAGTAAATGGAATGGCTACTCACTCATACTGTTCGTATGCTTGACTCATTGACATTGAAGTGGCGGGCAACATTTGCTTGTTTGTCTCCCCTCACGAGCATATCCAACACCTGCTTCTTCTTCTCAATAGCCATCACCTTCAATTTCTTCTTCGGCAGGAATATTGTTAGACGGGCTAGGGGGTTACATGGGGGGGGGGGGGGGGGGTGGAGGATCCATAATCTCACAGCACGCTCAAGGCCACGAAGGACGCTAACTGGGACGCGGGGAGGGCGGAAGTGGGCTGACGTCACGCCAAGATGGCCAACAATAGCTGCGCATCGCTTTCCGAACGGGCCATAGACCGCGCCCTTTTTGAAAACCGCTTCTTTTACGAATTTCGTGCCACTCTAGTACCTTCCGCGCCGTTTTGAAAACGCGCCCTTGGTGGCCCGACTGTACATACATTATCATCACTCACCAAAAAAACCAAGGTTATGGTCTTCGAAAGGGGTGAAGTCACAGAGTGTGAGGTGAAGCTGAACGGTCAGGCTATGGAGATCGTCAACTCTTTTAAGTATCTGGGCAGTGTGTTGAGTAAAGATGGGACTATGGATGAAGAGGTGCGGGAGAGGGTACAACAGGGAAAGAGGGTTGTAGGAACGCTAAAAGCAGTAACAAGAAATAGGGTGGTCAGTATGGAAGTGAAGAAGTCCTTGCATGACAGTGTGGTAATCCCAACACTGACTTACGGAAGCGAAGCATGGACGTTGGTTGAGAGACTCAGACCAAGAGTGAGAGCAGTGGAAATGAATTACTTAAGGAGTGCGTGCGGAGTTACATGGAGGGATAGACAGACTAATGAGGAAGTAAGGAGGTGTGGTGTGGAGGTAGATGTGCTGGAAAGTGTGAAAAGGAACAACTTGAGATGGTTCGGCCATATGGAACGTATGGAAAGCGAGAGAATGACTAAGAGGGTGTACGAGAGCGAGGTGGAGGGACAGAGGGGGAGAGGTAGACCGAATATGAGGTGGAAGGATGGAGTGAGGAACTACATGAACGAAGGCGGTGCTGGTTGGGGGGGGGGGGGGGGGGGGGCGTCGACTGACTGGGGACAGAGGTGCATGGGGGCGGTTCGTTCGTGGCCACCCCTTCGGGGATCACGGCGTCAGGCAATAGATAGATAGATAGACCAAAAAAAAAAAGAAAAAAAAAATCATCATCATCATCATCATCATCATCTCCGATGCCTTTCTTCCCCCTGGGAAACCCCCGCTAAAGGATGGCCATGACAGAAACGTCTCCAGGCTACTTTGTCAAGACATGCTTTCTCTGCCCATGCCACAATGCCTCTTCCACTACGTGGAAGTTTTTCCTCGATATATTTTTCCACTTTCTTTTCCCATACTTTAGGTGGTCTTCCACTCACCTAACTCCCATGTATCTTTCTTGGCATTCTGTATTCATCCATTCTCTGAACATGACAATACCACCTCAAAGTACAGTACTGTATAAGAGGTATCCTCACCAGGATTCGAACCCACTCCAGGTATATTTGGGAGAGTCGGGCACCGTAACCACTCGGCCATCCGCTCATGGCCGAGTGGTTACGGTGCCCGACTCTCCCAAATATACCTGGAGTGAGTGGGTTAGAATCCTGGTGAGGATACCTCTTACCCAACCTGTCGTACTTAATCGTACATAATTGATACAGTACTGTACTCTCAATGTCTCCAGCTAGAAGGAGTCTTCGAGAAATGACAGCCGGAGAGTCATTTCTCGGTGTAGGAAAAACAGTGTAATGTGTGTGTGTGGTGTGAGAGGTGTGGTAGTTGCCCAGCGCGACCGAAGCCGCTCCAAGGACTCGTGCCCCCAAGGAGGGGGCAGGGAATGGTTGTGACGGTTTGGCTCCCGGAAACTGCTCCCCATGGTCGGCAGCCGGCTGTCCTCCGCTGGTCGGTGATCTTGTCCCCGGCCGGGAGGGTCGGCAGCCATCCATGTTCGGCAGCTCCGGGAGGTGGTCCCGCGGCGTAGACGCCGCCGTCGACTCCTGCCCGGGTTGTAACACAGCACCCCATACTATTAAACACATCATAGAAGACTGCATTTCACACAACCACTTACGCCAACAACACAATCTACACTCCTTGAGAGCTCTGTGGGAAAGCCCAACCATGGCCATGGCCTACCTTAGGGACTTGGGGCTCTTTGGCCAGGTAGCTTATGGAACAACAACAACAACAACAGTATATACTGTACTTCTCTTTATCCACTCCACCACTCCACAATCAATGTCCAAAGCTTGCTCTTTCATTCCAAAGAACTCGTACACTTCCCTATTACTTGGTCCATCTAGCCTATTCATGCCAGCTGCCATTCTGAAAAAGCTCATCTCCACAGCTCTCAGTTTGGAGAGGTCCTCGTCACTAGTTCTTTTATATACCGGTATATAAATGACGGACTGTAAATGTGGGGGGTAGCTGCGCATGGGGTAGACTTAGAAAGACGTGGGATCAGGTACTCCGGTCCGATCTCAAAACAAAGAACTTGACAATAGAGGCAGCCCATGACAGGGTCACCTGGAATGCCACCAATTATGATGTGAGACTGTAACCACACTATCTGTAGACGAAACAAGTCTTTAAACTTGTATGTATGTATGTATCTCGTCAGCCTTGGTCAGCAACCCATGCAAGGGAGTAAAGCTTCTACATATCCGTACTGCTTACCTAAGGGTGAAGCAAGTTAGTGGATGGACTAGCCACACATTACTGTACACAAATAGGGCTAAAAAGATACATAGAGGCACTAGGAGTCGGACGGACCCTAAGTTGAGTGGTCAATCCTGTAAGTCCTTAAATAAACTGGCACATGTTTTCCTTCTCATGGGAGGGAGGTTTGATTGGGGATATTTTGTGTATGGCCACCCTCATAAAGGGGAGTTAGGCGTCCAGCGATAGATAGATAGATTATCTGTTCGACAGCCTTAGGAGTAGAAATAGACATCATTCTAATCTTTAAGAAACTACAGTAGCTCCTCGTTTAACATTGCCACACTTAACATAACTTCGTTATTCAATCGTTCAACAACCAGGAAAAAATATAACTTAAAAGTTGTTATGGGCTTTGTTATAATGTCATTTATGAAAACAAAAACATAAAATGGCTAAAGTTGTCCGAATACCCCAGGGCACTCGCTTCAACTAAGCATGTTCATTCATAACATTAAGCTAATGTTGCACAGGCAGTGATGAGAATGATTTAGTGCCAGGAATATGAATGAGTACCGGTAGATAGTACAGTCGCGAGCTGTGGCTAGTCAGTAGGGCGTTAGCTGCTGATCAAAGGGTTGGCGGATTGAGCCTGCACAGTCAAAGTTATATTGGTAGATGTCAAGCCTGGACAACTTGACCTAGCAATTTGTGACAAATGCCCAATGATCATGGCCACCCCTTCTCGGGAATTACGGCTATTCTATTCTATATACTCATGCCCAATCCCTACTTTTCCTATTTGTTTTTTCTTTTCTTTTTCCCTCTTTTTCTTTTCTTTTTTATGGGGGGGGCCCCCCCCCCTAAAAAAGGGGGGGGGGGGGAAACTCAAGAATTACGGCGGCTGGGGTATTTTTTTTTTTTTTTTTTTTTTTTTGTATTAAAGTATATACCTTGAGTGTGGTCTCTGCAGAAGTAACATTAGCCAGCAACATGAACTCCTCCACCATGCTCATAGTCTCCAAGTGTTGCTTGGCCACAATGTCCACTACTGTGTCTGTGTCCGGGTCAATGTGGAACTTTACCTCCATGCTTGCTAGTACCAGTGCTCTGAGGGGGGGACAACCACAATTAGTCACTTCTCTGCCTGGCCAGGATTCAAACATAAAACATCAAGGTTGACATCTCCGCTTCGATATCACAAATCAAAATCAAATCCACTCTTGAGCTAATATATTTAAATCATCAATAGTCTAGATTATATATTATTGGATATGGATATTGTCAAAATATCATGAATACTGAGATGTAGAGAGCTGAGTTACGATAAAGACGAATATTAGATGAAATATGCGAAAACCCTGGTGTTAGGATAGCCAATATTTTTAACTAGCGAAAACTAAAGTGATGTAGGAACACTGAACACTAGTGCTTTAAGTAGCCTAAGTAACATAATGCGATTTGGGAAAGGAAACCAGATTATAATCTTAACTGTCTTCGTAGCGCAATGGATAAATGCACTGAATTTCGGCGTGAGCATCCTAGGTTCGAATCCCTGGACTGCCACATGTATTTGTTGATTTCATTAATTGAGTTTAGGAGTAAAGTCGGTTGGTGGAGGTAACATAATAAAAAAGTAAGTCATGAGCAGATGGAAACAATGCATGTTTTATGTTGTATAGCCTTGAGTATAAATAATTATATTTATCATAACAATTAGAATTAGGGTTGGTAAAGTGAGAGGGAATGCAAATAAATAATTGAAGTGAATGATTGGCTGCATTCCAATCGTGGTTTTCCATCGTCTCCATAGATGGCGTTGGTGATGCCTATCAGCTATGTTTTGTTTATCACAGTTCACACGTTTTACTGTGACCACATGATAGGCCTCCGTCTTTATTTATGATTAGATAGGATATTTGGAAAGTCTCATGGTGTATTTGAAATTAATAGTACAGTAACACCACGATTTTCCGGCACTCAGGGGGATTTGAAACCTCCGGAAAATTGAAAAGTCCGGTTAGTTGAACAATACTCCTATAAATGCCCATAAACCCCAAGAAAATACCCCCTAATGGCTATCTGTATTATCAGCCTTAATATAATAAACAAACACACATTACTATACCATTTTAATAGTAATGTTCTCAACTCGACAATTAATAAGTACAGTAGAAGTTGGAAAAGGCCTCCAGCTGTTGTTGTTGTCGGCGGCGTAATGCGTATCGTCGTATGCGAAGGCTAGGCCTTATCAGGAGGGAGAGTTCTGCAGCACATTCAAAGTTTTGACAGTAGCAAAACGAAACACAAATATCAAACTGTTTTTGTTCTTTTTAGTTTCTTAGGTTTCTCACTTAATATCTAAAACTTATTTATGAGGTGGATGCTTGCCACTCATCCAAAGTTGTAGAGGTGGATGATGTTGCATCATCCACCTCTCTCTATTCGTTTGGATACTTGTATTTACCTAATTGTATTTACCTAATTGTAGTTTACAGGAGTTGAGCTAAGCTCGTGTTGTCCCGTCTCTCAGTCTACTTTCATCCAATTTTTTCTTGAAAATATGGATGTTCCCTGCCCCTACCACCTCCTCCTCCAGCCCATTCCATTTGTCAATACATCTATAGGGGAAGCTAAACTTCCTGATATTGTTCTTGCAGGTAGGTCTTTTTACTTTGTAGCTGTGGCCTCTAGTTATTCCTGTATCCATGATTATATCCTCCCTATCCAGCCTTTCCAGCCCTCGGGTGCATTTGTACATCATTATCATGTCTCCCCTCTCTCTCCTCTCTTTTAGACTCGGTAAATTTAATTTGTCTAGCCTCCTTTCATATGGCAGTTCTCTAAGACTTGGAACCAATCTAGTAACTGCTCTCTGGATTCTTTCTAACTTGTGAATATGCTTCTTAAGATGCGGGGACCACACCACTGCTGCATACTCCAATCTTGGTCTAATCATACTTTTTATAATCTTCGCTAACATGTTCTCATCCAAGTAGTTCAGAGCAACTTTCATATTCCCGGCCATTGCATACATTCCGCTAAAGAGCTTGTTAATATGTTTCTCTGGTGACAAGTTATCTTGTATAATCAACCCTAAATCCCTTTCTTTTTCGGCCTTGCTAATTATATTATCTCCCATCCTGTACTACCAATATGGTCTATTCACACTTCTTCCCATATTTAACACATGACATTTACTTATATTAAATTTCATTTTCCACTTGGTGCTCCATTCGTATATTTTATCTAAATCCCCTTGCAGCTCCTCACAACTACTTATATTTGTTATTTGTCTCATAATTTTTACGTCATCTGCAAACATTGACATGTAGGAGTTTATGTCTATCGGCAGGTCATTCACGTACATAAGGAACATAAGAGGTGCCAACACAGATCCCTGTGGCACACCACTCTCAACTTTCCGCCACGATGAGCAAGTTCCTCTAATGTTGGTCCTCATTTCTCTATCTGCTAAATAGCTCTCTATCCATTTCAGCAAACTCCCCCTGACGCATCCTATCGTCTCAAGCTTAGATAACAATCTCTTATGTGGTACCTTATCGAATGTTTTGGAAAGGTCTAAGTAGACGCAGTCCACCCATCCGCCTCTTTCTTGCAGTACATCTATCACCCTACTGTAGTAACATAGCAGACTGGTAACACAAGATGTCCCTTCTCTGAATCCAAATTGCTTTGGCGTTATTATCTTCTTTCTCGCCAACATTTTCATCCATCTCTTCCTAATTAGCTTTTCACAAATCTTGCATACAATACTAGTAAGTGAAACTGGTCTATAGTTTAAAGGGTCCTCAGGGTTTCCATTCTTGTATATCGGAATGATATTAGCTCTTTTCCATTCAACAGGAACCTGTCCTTTATCTAAGGAAGCTTGAATTATGTCCCTCACTGGCTCCACTAATTGCTCTGCACACTCCTTTAAAACCTAGGCAAACACTTCATCCGGTCCCATAGCTTTCCTTACTTCAAGTCCTCTCATCACAGATAACAGCTCATCTCTAGTTATTTCAATCTTGCTAAGACCACTCTCCAGTACTCCCGCCTGTGGTTCGTCAAAACTTTCCTCTCTAGTAAAAACCGACCCCAATTTGTTATTCATTACCTCGCACATGTCCGATACATTTTCATACGTCCTAGCATCTACTCTTTATTTAGTAATTTGTTTCTTTACCTTCAAATTACTGTTTATATATTTATAAAACAATTTAGGGTCACTTTCACATTTATTTACTATGTTCTTCTCATAGTTCATTTTAACTTGCCTAATTATGTTAACATATCTATTCCTCTCCTGTTTATATTTATTCTGATTACTCTGTTCCTTCTTCTTAATCTAGCCCAAGCTGCATCACGCCTATCCAGAGCTATTTTGCATTTCAAATTAAACCATTCTTTCTGCTTAGTAAAATTTCCAGTTTTGTATCTTGGGACAAACAGATTGGTTCCGTCTCTATAAATTTCGAGGAACCTACTATATTTACCTTGTACATCTTGTTCCTTCAAAATAAGATCCCAATCTACTTCCTCTAATTATCTTTTCAAGGATACATAATCAGCTTTACTATAATTTAGTCTGTTATTTATATAGCTATTGTCTAATCTATTGGCATTAATCAAGATCAACTTCCATTTCAGTAATAGGTGATCACTTTTGCCTACAGGACATAGATAGTTTATATCACTAATTTCGTGAGGATCTTTTGTAAAAATCAGATCGAGTTTAGAAGGTTCGTTATTACCCCTCATTCTAGTATTCTCCTTCACATGTTGTGCAAGTACATTATCCGTAACCAACTCTAATAGCTGACTTCCCCAAGATCTCTGATTTGGCCCTGCATCTCCTGATTCCCAATTAACCTCACCACAGTTGAAATCTCCCACCAAGATCAATCTATTCTTTCTTAATAGCAATCTTCTCAACGACTGAATCATATCCTCGACCATCTCCTCAAACTCTAACTCCCTCCATGCCCTGGTCTTTGGTGGCATGTAAACTACTGCTATGTCTAGCTTTTTTCCTTCTATATCATTGAGTTCAACTGCCATTATTTCTGCCTTGTCATTATTTAACTCCACTTGCTTTGCTGTCATAGGGTTCTTAACTAATACTGCCATTCCACCTCCCCTTTTTCCCTTTCTATCATATCTCCATATATTATATCCTTCACTAAACACTATATTGCTGTCAAAGTCCTGGTTCAGCTTTGTCTCCGTCAAACAGACTATCTGTGGTTGATCCTTTCTTAATATATCATCCAATTCTACCTTTTTACTGTTTATTCCATCTATATTAGTGTAGTAGCACAGTATATTGGAATCCTCCTCCTTGTTTCTCTTCCCTCCCTGCCTCCTATTACGTTCACCTCCTCCTCCATCCCTTCCCTGACCTACCTCCACATTCCCTGCTAGTTCTATTCTCCTCCGCCCCCCCTCCACAATCTCCCGCTCCTCCCTCACCATCTCTCTGTCTTCGGTTTGATCCACTACCAGAGCTGGGCACTTTAGCCAACACTTCCGCAAATAGCCAATTCCGCCATGGCGAAAGTGTCATTTTGTTGGCGAATTAGCGTTGGCGCCAAAATGGTTGCCTATTTGCGGGTTTGAAGCTCTGGAAAGTACCTCCATGTTGCAAACCTCGAGTCCGCAAAATAAAAATTCCAGCCGCCAGCCAGCCCTGAGCCGCTCCTGCAGCTCCAGCCAAAAAAAGTAATGTGACCAAGCCAACACCTGTGTTCTGGAATCTAGGCCTATACATCGGCTCTTCACGTTTGTTCACTTACTTAGTAGCAAGCGTCGAGCTAACATCTACAACACACAGCAGTCCAAGAGTTCCAACCTGCTAGCACTTCAACTTTGTTTATATTTTCGGCCTATTGAAGTGAACATGGAGTCTACCATCATGCCTACCGCAGCTGCCAACAGCATGGGGAGCAGTTCACCACCATCATCCGACAGTGATGCTGCAGAGCATGCAGAAATCGAGGACCTAAGCCACCCCTGGCCCCACCTAGAAACCTTCTATGGGCCTGTAATTACCAAGATGTCGTCTCTGGAGAAGGGCTTTATAACTTTATAATCTAGCCTAATTTAAGATTATAAAGTTAGGCTATCGTTAATTTGATTGATAGTCTGTTAATTTTTAACCTAAACTAATGTTATTAGGCTACCCTAATCCCATTAAAATGCCTCAAAGCATGTAGGCCTAGGCTAAGTCTAACTTCTATATAGGCTAGGCTATATAGCCTAGGCCTAGGTCTATAATCACTAATCCCATCAAAATGCCTCAAAGCATGTAGCCTAGGCTAAATATTGCATGTTCTAACTTCTAAATATAGCCTAGGCCTATAGGCTAATTACTAATATAAGTAATTTTATTAGGCTAGGCCTAGGCTACCCTAATCCTATCAAAATGCCTCAAAGCATGTAGGCTAAATAATATTGCATTTTCTAACTTCTATATATATAGGCCTAGGCTAGCCTCTAGGTCTAGGCTATAATCAGTCAATCACTAATTCCATCAAAATGCCTCAAAGCATGTAGGCTAAATATTGCATGTTCTAACTTCTATATATATAGCCTAGGTCTAGGCTATAATCACTAATTCCATCAAAATGCCTCAAAGCATGTAGGCTAAATATTGCATGTTCTAACTTTAATATATAGCCTAGGCCTAAGTCTAGGCTATAATCAGTCACTAATTCCATCAAAATGCCTCAAAGCATGTAGGCCTAGGCTAAATATTGCATGTTCTAACTTCTATGTATAGGCCTAGGCCTATAATCACACTCATTTTATTAGTGTCAAGTAGAAAGTGTTAATTTTGAAAGTATCATATAGGCCTAGACTAAATTTAGCCTACAATAAAATGTTATTAAATTTTGATCTGAAGCTAGGCCTTTATTCTGAGCATTAAAATTAATAGGCCTAGGCTACTTTATATTAAATTACTTAATCTATCTAAAGTAGACCTATCTAGGCATATATAGCCTATTGCCATTCCCAAAGGGGGGACCACAAATAAATCGCTTCCTTGCACCTCTGTGATCCGGCGTACCTCCTCCTGAATGGTGCGGAATTGCGAATACTGATTATTACTGAAGCACTCTCCATAAACAAGTTGCCCCAACGTTTTACTGCCCATGTGGACAAACTAAGTGGCCTATGCTATATATATTAACCCTTTCACTGCGGGTGATGTTTTGGAATGTTTAGGCAATTTACAGCAATTTCCAAGCTTTAAAAGCCTGTATGTATATCCTTGAGGTCCATGGAAGTTGGGCAACATTATATTTAAGTAAATATATATTTATTGACATTAGAGATTGAATTTATTGATTTACCCTTGATTCTGTAGTTTAAATTTAAAATTAATAAAAAACGGTTTGCGTTTGCATATTTGCATTTGAGGACTAGAAATTTCACAAGGTTTGCACATTTGTGTTTGCTGAAGTTATGTTCTGGGTTCGCTGATTTGTGTTTGCTGACTTGACTTTTTGTTTGTGGTGCCCAGCTCTGTCCACTACCTAACTCACTGTCTCTATCTCCTGCTCCTCCCTCACCATCTCTCTGTCTTCAGTTTGATCCACTACCTGACTCACTGTCTCTATCTCCTGCTCCTCCCTCACTATCTCTTTGTCCCCGATTTGATCCACTACCTGACTCACTCTCTCCTTGTTCATTTCTCCTCGTATTTTCCATTCTTTCTGACTCTGAGTGTACCACTTCTTTAGTTTCCCTTCCTTTACTCTCCAAAAAAAAAATCCTTTTCTCCTCATCTGACAATTTTCGATTTTCATCATCAGCCCTCGCTTGAACTTCTCTCAACTTTTCCCTTTCCTCTATGCTTAAGTCCTTTTTCACCCTAATATGTTTCATTCCAGTACAACTATTTAGCCTCCAGCTTACATTGGTTAATGCTTCAACCACTGACCTAGATTTAAACTCTGCTTTTATCGGTCTCATCTCACCCTTTTTATATCTTCCTAGCCGTCTTACTTCGTCCAGTTCTTTCACCCAATCACAGCCTTCGTCTAGACACTCCAATATTTTCTTTACTTGGTCCTCATCCCTTCCCCTTCTTTCCCTCATATCTGCTAAATGTTCTTCAATGTCTCCAAAAATTATTATGCTTTTACCTCTATCTACTGTTTCCCTCACTACCTTCTCCTTGCTCTTCAAAACCTGTACTACATTCTTCTCAAACTCTCTTTTCTCTTTTTCTCTCTCTTCCACCTGCTCCTTCATGATTTCTTCCAATGCATCCACCTTAGCATTCCCCACCCATGTCCACTAATTTTTCTCCTCACTTATTACTCCCTTTACTTTCTCACTTAAATGGCCCTCATACTCCTTTAGCTGCTCCTTGAGTGCCATGTTCTCTGCCTCCAGCTCATCTACTTTCCTTATCACAGCATCTAGGTTAGCAATTAATGGCCCATCTGCAGTTGCTACTGAACTGGCTCCACATATTTCTGTCAGTGACTCCACCTTCACACCTACATCTCTCCTCCAATTCTCCATAACTCCCTTCCATCTTAACAGACCCTTCATCTGTCTCTTCACTACAGTCAATTGATCCTCCACTTCATTACCCTCTGCCAGAAATCCCTCAAATTCATAGCTCTCTTCATCTCCCAATAATCTCTGCCTCCGTTTGCCTTGGCCGGCCATTGTTTATATTTATGTAGCCTGCAATTAAAAATATACAAAACACTTAATAAAATTACAGTAAAATTAAACTACTACCTGGGATAAACCCAGGTAGCGCCGCCCCCGTTTGTGTCACCCTATCTTGAAAAAATAATAAATGGAAAAAATAAATAGAAATGGGTGTTTGCGAAGTCACCACGAGCAGGTGGGGTACGACTTGATTACCTTCCTAAGAAGGTAACCCAACCGAGGTGTCGCAAGTACTAGGCAAAGATGAAATGTGAAAACTTTAACCGTGTTTTGGGCCTTCAGCAGTAGCAGATACGTCACTCAGAAAACTAAACCTCATTGGTTACGATACTGCCACTGCGCAAAGCAGTGTATTTGTATTTTTTGTTCCAAGCTCAGAACCACTCTTTTGCACTTCTTCTTGTCACTATTGGCTTTCACTTTCTGACTTTGCCTTAATCTTCGGCATGATAGCGATGAATCGAGTATATGTCCAATATGAGAATGTTTGTAGCCTATATACGGATCAATCGGGCAAGACTGAGGCCTATTCCCGCACTTTTGATGTTGTTGTTGCTTGTTCTACTGACGTCGCCGTTACCCGCTTAGTACCACAGACTATTTTATATATATACTGTATATATATATTTCTTATTGGTGCTTTCTAAATATTTGTTTCTTAATATTATATGTATTTATTATTTGTTATGATGAAATGATGCTGGTAAGACGATTTTTTTTTTTTTTTTTTTTTTTTTAATAATTTTCTAAAACCTCCGGTTGTTTGAAGTTACCAGATGCTTGAATGCCGGAAAATCGAGGTGTTACTGTACAATAGTTTTACCTTTTATAAACAAATATATGTAAAATGAAGCGGTGGGTGGTGGGCTGGATCTATCAGAGTGAGGGTTGGTGTCCTCTACTTCCCATAGCTGTTTCTGACTATACCTTTATCATCATTCTTATTTCTAACTTTTTTTCTTGAGAGTGGTGAAGGCAGTGGGGCCATAATGGTGTGCCCCATGGTTTTCTATGTCTTACTCTCAAGGGGTAAGGGGGCCTTCATCTAATAGTGGAGGAAAAAAAGAATATGCCTCACGCATCCTACTGCGTGTCATAAAAGGCGACTAATAGGGGAGATGGCGACAGACTTGTGGACCAATAGCCATTACTATGAAATAGTCTTTATCTTAGCACTGTCTTGGTATGGCACTGCCGAGGCTGGTGGGGTGCGGATAGGTGCCACAGGGGACGGAGTCTTACCTGGGCGCTGTTTGGCACCACACCTGTGTCTGCAACAGTGTTTGCATTTTGGAGTAGTGTTGGGGCAGGACTTTATTGTTCTATAAACCAATTGCCTAATATACAGTGAAGTCTTGTTATGGTGCTGTCTTTTTGTAACACTGTTAAGGCTGGTGTGGTTGCAGATACTGCAGGTGCAAGTGCTGCAGGGGGACTCTGTTGAGTCTTGCTGAGGCACGGTTAGCACTATACCAACATCAGCCACAGTGATGACTTGGTGGGGCAGTGCTGTGGCAGGACTTTATTGTACTACAGTACACTCCAACTACTGAAAGGCAGCCGTTACAATGCATGTAACGGAAAAATTACGTTAAACCATTGTTGTTGTTTTTCTCACAGTCCACTGGCACAAGTTGGCCTTTCTGGCTAGGGATGCGGAAACCCCACCGCCCGCCACTTTGGTGGTGCAATCAGCTTCCAGAGCAGTGGACCACTGGTTCCTATCTTCAGAAAACTCCTGTGATTGGTATGCTTTCAGCCAGGGCCCCACTGGGGTAAATAAAATAGCAAAACAGTGGTGGAATTGCCATCCAGGTGAGGGACTGCTCTGGGTCTGCTCCTTTAGTGTTCACGGTCATAATCCACTTTGTGGAAATGGCACTGTGAAGTGGGTCAGTCGGGGCATGCCTGGGAGCCTGGAGGCAGTTTCTGCCATGGCCATCCCTTTTGAGGCGCTTCCTCTGGAAGCGAGGCATCAGATTTGATGATGATGATGATGATGATGATCTATCTATCTATCTATTGCCCGACGCCGTGATCCCCGAAGGGGTGGCCACGAACGAACCGCCTCCATGCACTTCTGTCCCCCCAACCAGCACCGCCTTCGTTAATATACTTCCTCACTCCATCCTTCCACCTCTCCTTCGGTCTACCTCTCCCTCTCTGTCCCTCCACCTCGCTCTCGTACACCCTCTTAATCATTCTCTCACTTTCCATACGTTCCATATGGCCGAACCATCTCAAGTTGTTCCTTTTCACACTTTCCAGCACATCTACCTCCACACCACACCTCCTTCTTACTTCTTCATTAGTCTGTCTATCCCTCCATGTAACTCCGCACGCACTTCTTAAGCAATTCATTTCCACTGCTCTCACTCTTGGTCTGAATCTCTCAACCAACATCCATGCTTCACTTCCGTAAGTCAGTGTCGGGATTACCACACTGTCATGCAAGGACTTCTTCACTTCCATACTGACCACCCTATTTCTTGTTACTGCTTTCAGCGTTCCTACAACCCTCTCCCGCACTTCTTCATCCATAGTCCCATCTTTACTCAACACACTGCCCAGATACTTAAAAGAGCTGACGATCTCCATAGCCTGACCGTTCAGCTTCACCTCACACTCTGTGACTTCACCCCTTTCGAAGACCATAACCTTGCTCTTCCGCGCATTTACCTTCAAATTCCGTTTTTCACACACTGTTCCAAACTCATTTACCAGACCCTGCAACTCCCATTCATTATCACTCATCAGAACTGTATCATCCACAAACAGCAGTATAGGTAGCTTCCACTCATTTCCCTCCCTTTTCAGCGATACACCAACATCCACTACTCTTGATAGTATTTCTTTCATGACTCCATCCATATATACAGTAAACAACCACAGGGACATCACACACCCTTGTTTCAAACCAATATTCAGGTCAAAGAACTCGCTCTGCTCACTCTCCACACGTACTACCGTGATGATGATTATTATAATATCCGTGGCCAAGTTTCCATAGCCTATACGGTCTCGATTACAATCGTCTGGGTGAGTAATTATAGCCTACGGTCTCGATTTATTTATTTTCATTTGAATTAATACTTCTGTTTAGTGCGATCCTTATTAGTGCGTGATTTCATGGTCTGACTCTGGCAAAATAGAGAGGGTGCACTGTATAAAGCTGAACTAAAGCATGATAAATTGTATTAACTGCCACTGCCACAACCACCACTCTGGGTGTAGGTCCAGAGCTGGATGCACAGGTCTAAAAGGGCCTCTTCCAGAATGTCTACTGTTAAGATAACATGGGATGGTTTGGACATATGGAGAGGATGGATCAACTAAATTGGGTGAAAAGATGCAGGTCCATGAACATAGGGGGAGCTGCACTAAGTGGTAGACAAAAACAAAAAAGTGGGATCAGACCTTACAGTCTGATCTTGAATAAAAAGAACCTGACAAGTGAGGCAGCTCTGAACAGGGCTGCCTGGAGCACCGCCATTAGGACATGAGACCGGAACGGCACTTCGTGCGGAGCATTGTCTTTAAATTTATGTATGATTGTATGTAAGATATGTTATTCTTAGTACACGATTGTCTAGTACGCAAGGGCGTGTGTCACTCATAAACTTGCGTATACAGTAACATAGATAGATTGTAAATCACTTGAGTACACTCCCAGTTTCTTTTTCGGAGTACAAATCCTTTACTTTAGGTACTATACTGCTTCTACCATTACTGTATTTTGCCAAGTTAATTCAAACTTATTCTCTAATACTGTTAAGGGGGGTCACCTGCTTTTTGTTTATCTTTCTCTCATTTTCTCTCTTTCCCTGGCTTGTATCCATTCGGCCCCATTCAGTCAACTGTTTTAAGACTTTTATCCCTATCCAGGTGTCGATTTCTTCCTGGCGAGCGAAAGCGAGCCAGCATTGTATGAAGAAATTCGGCTTCGCCAGAGACAATTTTCTATCGAAAAATTTACAAACTTAGCTTACTGTCATAACAAAAATATATATATGCTCGCTCGCTACCGCTCGCCAGGCAAATACTGACACCTGGATGGGGATAAACGTCTTACAACAGTAGGCTGAATGGGGCCGAAATGGTACAAGAAAAAGAGAGAGGGAGAAAGAGAGAAAAAAGTGAGGTGGGCTCCCTTAACCCTCTCACCACGGAAGGCCTCTTGAACGCCCATAAAAAAGCATATAACAGGTTCCCGGAAGGCCTCTTGAACGCCCAGTGGTTGAAAGCCTGTGAGCTTCGTGTGCGAGGCGTCGGTCCGACGCATGTAAACAACAGCCGGCTGGACCGACGCCCCGCATCTCCGGCCACAAGAAGGAGAGCGTCGCTTGTTCGTGTGTGCCTGTATGTTGTTGTTAAGTATCGAAAAGTGGTGTAAAGTGGCTGTTTTGGCCATAAAGTTATCTCCAATGAAATCATCATCACAGCTCAACCAGTTGACTTAGAGAGCTCTACTTAATGCCATTCTACAGGTAAATAACACAGCTACGCTTGGGGATGCGCGGGAATGCGGGAAGCAGTCTGATTAACGAATATACGGTGGCCTAGCCTAGACGTTTTTCGGCCAAAACACCCGGGTTTCGAGGAATATATATATAATACATAGCCGGGGCTGGAGGGTTAATGCTGCCTTACCCTGCCTCAACCCTTTTGTTCTTGAGCTGCTTGGCCAACATGTTAAGGTTCCTCAGAGAATTTGTGAGGTCGTCTTGCATGCTGGGGTCATCAATACGTTGCTGAGCTTCTTGGTAGCTCATTTCTCCTCGGGACTTGATGATCGACTTACAAAACCTTGGAGAAAACATTATAAAGATAAATAATAATAACATAATATTTTCATGTATTATCCTAAATTTAAATACAGTACAGTACTATGAAAATTCAAATATATACAGTTACCAGGATAAGTTCCAATACATATCTTTTCATTGATGAATCTATGAAAATATATATGCATAATGTAAATTATGCTCATAATAAATTATCTAAAGTTAAGAGCTGATTATCAAACTACAGTACATACTATATTAAGTTGATCATTGTCTCCCCAGAAATGTAATGAATATATCTTTGAGTAGTGGAACTTCTGAAGGGAACTGTACATACTACAGGTTTGACAACCTGAAGGGAAGAGAGAAAAACCAAATACTTAGTAGTGACTCAGGAGTCAAATGACATAGTGTCATATGATGCAGTTTTTACCACCATACACTCCCTGCTGAATAGCAAGGCTAGGGTGGGTGCCCTGATGAATCAGGGACTTAGTGAATAGTTGCCACAGATAGCTAGACCGCACCGTTCACCAACAGCACTGACGTCTGCAAATAACACACTGTGTGGTAAACTATCAATGGAAGTTAAATATTACTAAGCTATAATGAATCAAATAAAATCAATCTAATTTAAAACTACTCCATATCTAAATTGAATTCAATCTGAAACAAGCTAATTTATATCCAAAGGTCTCACATAATAAATTTATATACAGTCGACGCTCGATTTAACGGACTAATAGGGGGGAGACCGAGTCCGTTGCTGGAAAAAGTCCGTAGCTGGAAAATTGCCTTCGTATTTCGTTTTTTTTTTTTTTTTTTTTTTTGAGGGACACGTTGTGCTGTACTGTCCCTGAAAACATAATCAAGGTTGTATTTGTCATTGATATGATAAATTTCACATGGGAAAAAAAAAAAAAAAAAAAAAAAGGAAGGATATCCCGCCGCTGTAGGCCTACTCCCTCCCCTCCCCATCCCGGCCTCAACCCCGACCCCGACCCCGGCCTACTCCCTCCCCTCCCCATCCCGGCCTCAACCCCGACCCCGACCCCGTTACTGTGATAATGTTGATAAGCCTTGTGCTACACCCTATTGATAATGCAAAACTATTGAACACACTTAAAAGTGTATGTTATTTGGTCTCTATATAATCTGTGAATCATTTCCGATATGATAGAATTAAAGATTTTTTTTTCCACCAACTCATAATCAGCAAAAACGATACAAATGTCAATTAAAAACATGTTAGAATATTTCCCCATCATTTTGTGTATACCGTGGGAACAAAAAAAAAAAAAAATCTATCAAACGTAAATCTCCCATCTCGGAAGCTCGCCTAGACGGAGGGGAGGGTTGAACTATTTTTTTGACTATCTTATTTATTGTTTATCTATGTGCTGTAAGGATATTATATTTTTCAATTCCATCACATTAGAAATTATTCAAAGATTACAAAATGTCCAAATAAGACATAGTTATGTTAACCCTTTCACGCATTAATGACGCAGAGGATGCCAGATTAGCAATAATAAATAGAGTTCTCTCACTCTTATAATTACCTCTCCAAAATTAGTTTTCTGCCCACAGCTAACTCAAAGACAACTGCAGAGGTTGAAGTAACTAAACTAAAGGTTTCTAAATACCCCTGAAGGTAACAAAGACTTTAAAGTATCCCCAATAGGCTCAAAATCGCGTCATATGTCGGAGAGGGTTAATGTATAAGGGATTTAGGTAGATGAATTAGAGAGATAGATAGATAGAAAGAGTGTGTATATCGAGGGAAAAAAACAAAACAAAAAATCTATCAAATGTAAATCTTCCGTCTCTGCTGGCACGGAGGGGAGAGTTGAAATATTTTGTTGACTATCTTATTTATTATTTATCTATGTGCAGGAAGGATATTATATTTTTCAATTCCATCACATTAGAAATGATTCAAAGATTACAAAAAGTCCAAATAAGACATAGTTATGTTAATGTATAAGGGATTTAGGTAGGTGCATTAGAGAGATAAATAGATAGAGCAACGGACTTTGCTCCAACTTTTTTTCGAGCAACGGACTTTGTCCGTTGCTGGGTCCATTGTCCGGCTACGGACAGAGTCCGTTAAATCCGAAATCCGTTGTATCGGGGTCCGTTAAATCGAGCGTCGACTGTATAGGGTAAGGTTATAAGGGTTAATATTAGCCAGGAATTAACTCACCAATAGTTCCACGTGGCAATGAGGCAAGGGAGAACGTTTACCCAATATGGCGGACAACGGGGAACGAGACTTCGGTCCCGAGACTCGAGTCAAGTAAAAGAAAGAATAAATGATTACATGGGAATGGACATGAATATTATGCCTATCTGTCAGTCAGTCATGGCGTCGATGAGAGCGTCGTGATGGTGTAGCTGTTTGTATTGCTGTCAGTCTATTGTGATTAAGAGGCACAAAAGCGCGATCAACTGAGGGCGGAAAATAGATGTTAACTGGTCGGTGTTCGTGAAGGCTCTGGTGTTTCTCAAAGGCACACCTTGCTGCCTTGGCAAACGCCAGGAGCCCAAATTATCGTACCGCATCTAGGTTGCTCTATACGATAAATTATATAAATATATACGATAAATTCATATATACTACATAAGACCATGGTAATATTGCTTAATAGCATATTAGGCCTTTTATAACTTAACTTATTTACAATCTTATAATATACGATCTACTTGTCCTACGTCGTGCTGCAGGCGCGACCGTGACGTCACAGAGACATACGGGATCACAAAAGAGTCATAGCCTATCGTATTTACGATACACTCCCCCACAAAAAAAGACCTGAATCCCACCTTAAACTTAAAGTTGCCCAGAGGCTATCTTCTGACGCCACAAGTCGACGGCGCCAGCAGCAGCGCGTCTGGGACGCGTCCCGGTCCGAGAATTATCACCATCAGTAAGAGGTGAGTCGTTCCTTTGAGAATCCTCGGACCCAACAATAACAGGTGGAGCATCAGATTGCAATGCGGAATCGAGCTCCAAAGCGTACAAACGTGGGATAGGACGAACAGTAGTTCCAGTGGCTGTCTTCAATAGCGCCACTCGCTCTATAGAGTCTGCCCCCTTGTATACCTCCAACACGCGGCCCAATTTCCAGTATAAACGAGGACTATCTTCTTTAATTAAAACAACTTCACCAACTGTAGGTGCCGTTGGTCTACCAGAGGGAGTAACACTCCTTTCCCTCAATGCTAGCAGATATTCACTAATCCACCGTTTCCTAAAATCCTCGATTATCCTGGATATATACTGGTATCTCTTAGACACCGCTACCTCAGAGTACAACGAGGGATCCTCTAACTCTACTATGGATTGGAAATCAGATGGAAACGCAGTCAATGGTTTTCCATATAGCAAGAGACCTGGCGTTAATGGTAGTGGTTCTTGCAGGTCGGTGTACACATATGTAAGCGGGCGATCATTCACGACTGCCTCTATCTCTGTGAGGACTGTGGTCAACTCACTCTTCTTTAACCCTCTCCGACATATGACGCAATGTTGAGCCTATTAGGGATACTTTAAAGCCTTTATTACCATCAGGGGTATTTACAAACCTTTAGTTTAGTTACTTCAACCTCTGCAGTTGTCTTTGAGTTAGCTGTGGGCAGAAAACTAATTTTGGAGAGGAAATTATAAGAGTGAGAGAACTCTATTTCTTATTGCTAATCTACCAACCTCTGCGTCATATGAGTCTGAAGGGGTTAATAGAGCACGTCCTACTACCGCTCTGAGTCCTGACTTTACTATGCCGACACACCGTTCCCACATTCCACCAAACCAAGGTGCCTTAACTGGAATGAACCTCCATTCGCACTTCTTCTCTCCCAAAAAAGTGATGATAGTAGGATCACTACTCATATCCTTTAGATATTTTGATGCTTGGACATAAGTGGGAGCATTGTCGCTAAGAATGAGTTGAGGGAATGAACGACGGGCACAAAACCGTCTAAACGCCAGCATAAATTCTTCGCTAGACATATTATCACATAGTTCTAGGTGTACCGCTCGAGACGTTGCACAGGTAAACAATAATATATAAACCTTCTCATGCTCTCTCGTCTTCAATGCCCCTGTGTAATTTAATCCTACAGCTTGGAAAGGTTCTACGTGCTTTACACGGCATTCAGGTAGAGGTGGAGCTGGTCCAGTTGCATATGGTTTACCTTTTAGTCTCTGGCATATTACACACTTTCTTACTACGCGTCGAGCTACTTGTCGAACTCTGGGTATCCACCATGCGAGACGTAAATTTGATATAATATGACATACCCCGTAGTGTTTTACTTCCCTATGTGCACGTATGATCAATAGATCAGTAACGTGATGTCTTGTTGGCATAAGTATAGGTCGGTTTGTGCCGTCTGTCACACCCGACCACTTCAGGCGACCCTCACACCTGATGAGGCCATTGTCTAGGTGCAACCTTAGTTGACGCACTATATTAGGCATTAATGTCTTATTCGAGCTTTGCAAGGATTCTAATTCATTGGAAAAGGTTTCTACTTGAACCCATTTAATCAAAGTTACTTCAGCTGCTTTAAATTCACGAGCATCAATGTTGTGACCCCTGTTGCAGAGTTGGCCCGTTACTTTAAGCTTGATATTGGATACATATCGCAATACCCAAGCTAAAACTCTAACTAGTTTCTTATAGTCACCGAATCTTACCCACTCTATAATTGGACCCGGTGGCTCATTTGGTTGGGCTGTAACTGCCACTGTTTCCAGTGGCAGAAGTCCCTCACCAACAGCATGCCAAATCGTTCATTCACTTTCATGGAGCAGCCACTTTGGACCATGCCACCACAATTCGGACTTCACTAACTGGCTAGCCGTTATACCCCTAGTTATGAGATCACTAGGGTTTTCTTTTGTATTTACATAATGATAAGCAATGTCTGGCAAAAGGGTTCTAATCTCATCTACCCTATTCCGCACATAAACTGGCAGAGACTTCTTGCTATGTATCCAGTTGAGTGCGACCTGACTATCGCACCAAACGTGAACGATTTCAATATTTAATACGCTCTCGTATGCTGCGCGTACATGTTGCACCAGACGTGCTAATAGCAGCATGGCAGTCAATTCCATTTTAGGGATAGTTACCTTTTTAAACGGGGCTACCTTGGCCCGGGCTGTAACTAAATATGCCCCAAATGAAGTAACGACATATATGGCTTTATGCCGTGGCGCTAGCATCGCAAAACGTGTGTAACGTAACGTCACCGAACGCCGCCACTTTACGAGGTATAGGTTTAGTACATAGGATGGCATACTCATTCAACAACAATGTCCCTTGGTCATTCAGGTCCTCGGGCAAACTGTCATCCCATCCTATTTTACGTCTCCAAACTTCCTGCATTAGAATCCTAGCTCTTATGGTAACGGGTAATGCTAGACCCAAAGGATCAAAAAATTGCACAACTTTGCTCAACAGACTTCTTTTTGTGTGCGCTCCTAACTGCTGAGCAAAAGACCTTGTTTGAAAAGTTAGTATGTCATGTTTAGGTTGCCAGATCATCCCCAAATTTCTGGACTTTTCCTGGTTATGAGATGCCGTACCGTCCACCTGTATCAAACTCTGAAGATCTTCACTATTAGTAACCCAGTTGCGGAGAAATAAATGTGCATCCGCAAACAATCTGTGTGCTTGCCAGTATGTATATAACAAATCATCCTGACTATCGCTAGAACCCAGCAAATTGTCTATATATAATCTGCGAGATAGTTTACTTGTGTCCTCATGAGTATCAGCTAGATGTTTTTTGATTGTGGCATTTAACAAAAACTGTGAACACGTGGCCCCAAAGAGTACAACCCGAAAACGGTATATTATGACCGGACTTTCAGAGTCGCTAATGTCGCTGAACCAAAGAAAGCAGGTAACATCTCTATCTTCCTCCTTTAGCTTGACCATCAAGAATGCTTTCTCGATGTCACTGGTATATGCATACTTCCCCAGCCTAAACCGCAATAGATGTTGGGACAGGTCCGACACCATGGACGGACCTGTCAGCAGGCAGTCATTTAGACTGGGTAGTTGACCTTGGTGGGCAGAGCAGTCATACACCACCCGTATTGGTGTGGTGACGCTGTCTTTTCTTACCCCATGATGGGCCAGATAGTGAACCCTACCCTTCTTAATCGGTTCCTTGACATCGACTCTCTCAATAAAGCCCCTATCTTCATAACTCCGAAATACATCGTCATACGCCTGGCGCGTGCTCGGTTCGTTAGACAATTTACGCTGTAATGTGCGCAAGCGACCTAATGCCAAACCATAGTTGGTAGGCAGGCTTATCTCACTGTTCTTCCAGGGTAAACTAACTTTATATTGCTTGTCTGAGGCACAGTAGCTCACAGACTCGTCAAACCTTTCCAGCGCAACTTCCGAGTCATAATCAGTCTCCATAGGATTAATGCCTATGTGATCCAATCTCTACAGTTGCTCCAGGTCGAACTCGGCAGCCACCTTAGGGTCACTAGGTTGGGAATCCTCCCTTCCCAACTCCTCTGCCGCGGTTACATTGACTCTATATATCGAGACCGTGTCGACCAGGACCTTTGACTGTGTAGTATGCACCTTTCCGCTCATGCAATATCCAAATTTAGTGGGGATTAAAATTACACCACACATCGTTTTAAATCCAGGGTATACTACATCATAATAATGATCCACACCAAGTAGAACATGCACCTCACTCTGATTTCCCATGGGATCTGACAAGTTAACCCCTTTGCTACGTAATGCGTGTTCCACCTTCTTCACTCCTACAGATACATATTCTGGTAGGGTGTCTACTACGATACATGTCATAAAGTACCGGGTTTTACGGTAGTAATATGAAATCTCCGCTATCTCGTAGTCTTGTTTGTCAGTAACCCCTGTGAAGCCCTGCAATCGAAGAGTCTCAGCCCCTACGATTCGGTGCTTCAGGCCCACTAAGACGGACCTCTTTATAAAGGAACGTTGAGACCCTTGATCTAGAAGTACCCGACAAACTTTGTTACTGTCTTTACCTTCCATGGGAATCTGTATTGTGGGTAATATAGTGGTGTCTTGCGTGCTACCTAGTGTCACAGTTGTAGTACCCTCTGTTTTGACGTCTTTGACTTTATCTGTTGTAGGACACAACTTATCAAAGTGATGTCCTTTGCAGTGGCGACAGGGTCTTAAGTATGTAGCAGTACATTGTCCCTGCTTACCATGTTCCTTACTTAGACAACCTACACATAGCTTCAATCTTTTCGCCTGTGCTAGTTTTGTCTCATTTGTTGGGTATTTTACACAGAAACTCAATTTATGTTTGTTGTTACATAGCTTACATAGAATCTGAGCACGTACCCTCTTTCTTTTCTTTAGCCCCCACAGTCATGCTTACAGTTCCCCTCATCTCCACATTCTCACTCCCTCCCGACACATACATTCTCCCTTTGTTCAACTGTAGATTGCTAATTTCCTTACTGAACTGAGTTTTGAACTCCCCCAGATCAAATGATCTAACCTTGTCAAGTATTGCCATAGGAAGCTTCTGACGTAAGATAATGACTATCATTTCCTGTGTGGTGAGCCCTAGGGTGTCTAGCGATCGAGTATGGCACTCCATATGTGCCCTAAAATTTGCTAACTCCTCAACCTTATACTGTGGTTCTGCGAGCTTTAACAAGGCCATCTTCAACTGCTCTTGATCCCCGTATGTGGACTATAATAATTGTACTGCCTCAAGATACCTATCACCCACTACCGCAAAACCCTCCATCAAATGTAAGGCCTCTCCTTCCATTTGTCCCTTCAGGTAGTGAAACTTGCGGACATTATCCAAAGAGGATTCATGAACTGTAGACCGAAATACGTCCCAAAAAACTAACCACTCAGTCAATTTGCCCCCAAATGTAGGAAGATTGAGCTTTGGGAGGTGTACAGTGTGTTTTGGGTCAGCCCTTCTATGGGCCTCATTCTCGCCTCCCTTCTTACTTGCGACAGCACGCTGTAATATGTGCTTCGCTCTAAAGACAGGTTCATCATAGAGGGCGCGATTATCACACTCTGTAACTATCTCTTCCTCCTCTGTCATGCCTGCCACAATCACCCCACTCAGAGCCATAATACGACCGTGGGTAGCCTGGACGTTGTCTAATCTAGCTTCTAATTCCTCGAGGTTAGCAGTAGTGATGAAAGTGTTGACTTCTACAATTAGCCTATTTAATACTCCCCGAAGTCCCGCCCTTTGAATTTTAGGGGCCTTGATCAGCACCCCACCCGATGGTGTCTCTTCCTGTTTACTCATTTTGCTTGTTGTTGTTCCCCAAGCTGCCTGGCCGAACAGCCCCAAGGCCCCGAGCAAGGCCAAGGCCATAACCGAGCGCCCCAACAGAACCCTCCCTGCCGACCACAATAAAGCCTGGGTGACCGAAGCCACTCCATGACGGGGAGCTGAGAAGGGTGCGGAAACGCCCGGGAAACCAAAGACCCACCCAGGGCCCTGTGCCCCTCAGCAATTATGAAGAGAAAGTTGAGGGGCAAAGGAAAAATGTGACGCTTTGGCTTCCAATCTTGGTAGATTGGGAGGTCAATCCACGGAAGAGACGCCGTCACTTGAGATCTAGAAAGTATATAAGTAAAAGGAACAGTCAGAGTAAGCTATGGGTATGGCAGAGATCGCTCAGTTCTCACTCTGATAGACCAGCCCATCACCACATGACTAGAACCCAATCCTCTCAGCATCAGCTAGGAAAGGCCCTAGAAAGCCGCCTTTGGCGGGGGGATAGCTCCCCTATTTCAACCCCTTTCGGGGTTGGGCACCCGCCAGTCATTTTGCTTGTAAGCCTATATGTAAGGCTATGTATCTAAATGTTACAAAAACAACGGCAAAATAGTAGTCTAGTTAAGAGACGCCGACCGGCGGACTTCTATGTTATGGAGAAAAAATAGTACGCAAAATAGCAATACCTACTAAAGGGTCATATTGAACAAGAAAAAATGTTAGGTCAGGTCATATGTCACAGGAAGTCTGAAATGGAAAAGAAAATTATTGGGGAAAGATGATGGGTGGGATGCAGGACTTAGGCAGGTGCAACGATGTGACCCTGCATTCCGGCTCTAACCATCGCTTGGCTAGCCTTGCTAGTTTATCATAGAGTTGTTCCTGCATCCTGTTATATGTCCCCTTGCTCATTGCCTTAAAAATCCCTTACTGGTAGCTAATCTGGGCACCAATGAGGTAAACTATCAATGGAAGTTAAATATTACTAAGCTATAATGAATCAAATAAAATCAATCTAAATTAAAACTACTCCATATCTAAATTGAATTCAATTTGAAACAAGCTAATTTATATCCAAAGGTCTCACATAATAAATTTATATATACAGTAGGGTAAGGTTATAAGGGTTAATATTAGCCAGGAATTAACTCACCAATAGTTCCACGTGGCAATGAGGCAAGGGAGAACGTTTACCCAATATGGCGGACAACGGGGAACGAGACTTCGGTCCCGAGACTCGAGTCAAGTAAAAGAAAGAATAAATGATTACATGGGAATGGACATGAATATTATGCCTATCTGTCAGTCAGTCATGGCGTCGATGAGAGCGTCGTGATGGTGTAGCTGTTTGTATTGCTGTCAGTCTATTGTGATTAGAGGCACAAAAGAGCGATCAACTGAGGGCGGAAAATAGATGTTAACTGGTCGGTGTTCGTGAAGGCTCTGGTGTTTCTCAAAGGCACACCTTGCTGCCTTGGCAAACGCCAGGAGCCCAAATTATCGTACCGCATCTAGGTTGCTCTATACGATAAATTATATTAATATATACGATAAATTCATATATACTACATAAGACCATGGCAATATTGCTTAATAGCATATTAGGCCTTTTATAACTTAACTTATTTACAATCTTATAATATACGATCTACTCGTCCTACGTCGTGCTGCAGGAGCGACTGTGACGTCACAGAGACATACGGGATCACAAAAGAGTCATAGCCTATCGTATTTACGATACACTGGCTGGCCCGAGGCTCGAACCGTCAACCTCACGGTTAGCAGGCGAACGCTCTACCAATCGAGCTACGGCCTGTGTCATATATTATACAGTATATGGCCCTATTTAGCGCACAGGCTAAGCAGGAAGACCCCATACTCTCTTTGTAAACCTTTCATCTCCCATTTGCTCAACATGTCCATACCAGCACAGCACCCTTCTGTCCACTCTGGACGACAAGGGTTCCTGCTGTCCCATTTTCCTATGTACCTCTTTATCCCTCAATCTACCTCTATGCATCACTCTACATATACTCCTCAACCAATTCATCTCCATCACATCCAGCTTTCTTCTCTCTTGTGCCTTCAGAGCCCATGTCTCGGCCCCATCCATCACTGTTGGCACACCAATTCCTTGATACATTGCACTTTTTACTTTTATTCCAAGATTTCTCGTCTTCCACATACAGTATTTCCCATTGCTCCGAAAACCTTCCTTCCTTCACACACACTCTGTTTTACCTCTATTTCCATACCTCCACTCCTGCTTATCGTTCCTCCTAGATATTTAAAACACTCTACTTGTTCCAATATTTCCCCATCCAGCCTCATATCTAGATTCACCCTACGATCACCCCTATTACACACCATTACTTTACTTTTATTGACGTTCACCTTCAGTTTCCTCCTCCCACAAACCACACCAAAATCTTTGACTACCCGCTGCAGTTTCTCCTCAGAATCCGCCACAAACGCTGTGTCATCAGCGAACAGCAACTGATTTAACTCCCAATCTCTACCATTCTTTCCTACTAAACCCAATCCTCTTCCCATAGCTCTCATTTTCACCTCCCTCACCACACCATCCATAAACATATTAAACAGCCATGGTGACATTACAAACCCTGTTGCAAACCTACCTTTACCTCAAACCATTCACTCAACTCACCATTTTCTACTCTAACACATGCTCTGCTCCCTTCATAAAAACTCTTAACTGCTTCCAACAAATTTCCTCCAACTTCATAAATCCTTAACACCTTCCACATTGCTTCACGATCCATACGATCATACGCCTTTTCCAAATCCATAAAAGCCCAAAATGTCTCCTTATGCTTCTCTAAATACTTCTCGCATAACTGTCTTACTGCAAACATATGGCCCATGCACCCTCTTCCCCTCCTAAAACCGCACTGTTCTTCTCCTATTGCAATTTCCGTACACTTTATTATCCTCTCTATCAACACCCTGCCATACAGCTTTCCAACCACTGATAATAAACTAATACTGTACCTCTATAACTTGAACACTCCTGCCGATCTCCCTTCCCCTTGTACAACGGCACAATACATGCACTCCTCCAGTCTATTGGTACCATTGACACAACAAAGCACACATTAAAAAGTCTCACCAACCAATCTATTATCACATCTCCACCCTTCTTTATACACTCCACAGCAATACCATCCAAACCTTCTGCTTTTCCCGCTCTCATTTGCTTCACTGCTTCTTTCACTTCATTTTCCTCAATCCTTTCATTCATTCCCTGCCACCTGGGTGGCCTGGGTAACCTATCTCCATCAACCACTGCTTCAATCACTGCTTCTCTTCCATCTCTTGCATTTAGCAAAGATTCAAAATACTCGGCATATCTTTTCCTCACTTCAACTCCTTCCACTTCCTCACTTCAACTCCTTCCACTAGTAATTTTCCATTTGCATCTTTCACTGACTCTTCCCTCTTTTGTCCTCCTTTCCTTACTTTATTTACCTCTTTCCAGAACATCTTCTTTCGTTCTTCAAAATTCTCACTCAACCTTTGACCCCCCCTTTTGTTTGCATCTTTTTAATATTAATATTTAATATTTAATATTTAACCCTCGGTTCCCGGTTGGGCTTCCAGAAGCCCATTAGCTATTGCCTCTGAGACCCGGATGAGCTGCTGAAATCCATTGCTTTTAATCTTAGGCTTAAAACCAATTAAAACCGCACTAGAGAAAGTTTTGTTGTCTTGGCGGGTTGTCCGTATAACCAAGAACACACAGCCAGCCAGTCAGCTGACTACTGCTTGAAGGTAAGCCTTACGAAAGCTTTGTATTGATTTTCCCTAGTCCCAAACCATGCATGAAAGCAGACGACAGTGACTTAGGAATGGTCAAAATGTTGAAATATATCAGTAATCAATAATTAATTATCAATATAATCAATATTATTACATAATACATAATAAATAATCTATCTATCTATCTATTGCCTGACGCCGTGATCCCCGAAGGGGTGGCCACGAACGAACCGCCCCCATGCACCTCTGTCCCCAGTCAGTCGACGCCCCTCCCCCCAACCAGCACCGCCTTCGTTCATGTACTTCCTCACTCCATCCTTCCACCTCTCATTCGGTCTACCTCTCCCTCTCTGTCCCTCCACCTCGCTCTCGTACACCCTCTTAGTCATTCTCTCGCTTTCCATACGTTCCATATGGCCGAACCATCTCAAGTTGTTCCTTTTCACACTTTCCAGCACATCTACCTCCACACCACACCTCCTTCTTACTTCCTCATTAGTCTGTCTATCCCTCCATGTAACTCCGCATGCACTCCTTAAGTAATTCATTTCCACTGCTCTCACTCTTGGTCTGAGTCTCTCAACCAACGTCCATGCTTCACTTCCGTAAGTCAGTGTCGGGATTACCACACTGTCATGCAAGGACTTCTTCACTTCCATACTGACCACCCTATTTCTTGTTACTGCTTTTAGCGTTCCTACAACTCTCTTCCCCTGTTGTACCCTCTCCCGCACTTCTTCATCCATAGTCCCATCTTTACTCAACACACTGCCCAGATACTTAAAAGAGTTGACGATCTCCATAGCCTGACCGTTCAGCTTCACCTCACACTCTGTGACTTCACCCCTTTCGAAGACCATAACCTTGCTCTTCCCCGCATTTACCTTCAAATTCCGTTTTTCGCACTCTGTTCCAAACTCATTTACCAGACCCTGCAACTCCCATTCATTATCACTCATCAGAACTGTATCATCCGCAAACAGCAGTATAGGTAGCTTCCACTCAATTCCCTCCCTTTTCAGTGATACACCAACATCCACTGCTCTTGATAGTATTTCTTTCATGACTCCATCCATATTATAGGTTTGACTCCTGTAAGGAGATAAAGAAAACCTAATATTTAGTAGTGGCCCCGTAATCATTGACGAACATGCCTATTACATAAGGCATCCTCTTCAAACACTAATCCGCCGTAGTTTGAATCTACCGCGCAGAGCATTTAAAAAACTGAGGAGCCTTCATCATGAGCGCACGCGACCTCACTCATGGCTTCAGTCATTATGAATTGGGTTCTCACTACGAAAAAACTTCGTAAAAAATAAAAACAAAAAGAAAATAAGAATAACTATCTAATAAGCTTTCCATCATATCGTGGATGTACTTGTGTGGATCTTTGACCAGACGCTACTGCAGGCGTCATTCTTCCTTCACTGACATATCAAGTAAACCAAAATCCTGAATACATCAACGAATGGGAAGGGGATGGTCGGGAGGGCCCCAGTCGTCAATGATTACGGGGCCACTACTAAATATTAGGTTTTCTTTATCTCCTTACAGGAGTCAAACCTATAATTTATTAGTGGCCCCTCCATCATTGACGAACATGCCTGATTTCTAAGACTGGAGGGGGACATTCGTAATCATATCATAACTCTAGAAAAGCAGATAATCAAACAACCACATAGTATTCTTACTCTTGTAAAAAAGAGATATTCGGGTGCATAAACTTTATACAGCCTAAATCTTCAAAAAGGGGTACAAGCAGGAGCGTGCTTCAAAGAAGCCTGCTTGAAAAAAGGTTAACTCTGAGACTCTGTACACAGATCTGCTAGTTAAGAAGGCACCCCACTTAAAGTAAGTGGTGAAAACTAAAAACTTATAAGTTTACATGTGCACATATAAACCCCATTAACTAGTGGATATATTCCTAAAAATATAACCAAACATAAATGAATTCTTGTACATTCATAGAAGTACTGAACTCGTGTACTTATGGAGAAGTAATTACTTCAAAAGTAGAAGTCGTAGTTGCAACTACCGAGATTTCTCAAAAATCTATTGCTTCACAGCCAAAGCTACTTACAACAAGAATTGTTGTAACACTACTATTGGCCTTTAGCACAATTTCCTGCAATAAATACTACAGAGAAATTTTATAAAACAATGCCTACAAACAGTATCCCAGCTCGTATGTTCCGAACACATACTCCGGAGGGGTCTAGGGTGTCCTATGTCACACTGACTGCACCCTCCCCCCCCTTTTTCTTGAAATTAAACAAAACGTGACTAAAAGGGCCACCTAGACCCTCTGCCGTAAAGCTATACATGGCAAGGAAGGTTTGTCCAGAGCTACTGAAAGGTATCGCGTCAAAAAACTCCTGATTATAGGCCCACAACTGTGTGGACTTAATAACTTCCACCGAAAGATTATTAAGGAAACGTAAAGAGGCTGTCCCCTTGCGTAAATCGTGGGTCTTAGCCACAACGCCGGGATTCTTCTCTTTACAGTCCTTGACCAAGAGAGAAGCCAGTGTACGCTCCATCAAGCGTTCACCCGGACTTGCGACCCATAAAGCACCCTGGTGATTTAGAGGTGCCACTCTTAAATATTTGGTTAGAGCTTGCACTGGGCAAAAAAGATGGTGCACCTTTCCCCTTTTTAACGCCGGCACCGTGAACTCTGAAAACACGTGTTCACTGTGCTCATTCTTGGCTAAGAATCCTGGGGAAGGTGCAATGTGAATACACTCATGAAGCCTATCAAACCTGAGGCAAATAGGTGTGTTGCTCATCGCCGCCAGCTCAGATACTCTGTTCCCGGTAGCCAAAGCCATAAGGAATACTGCCCTTTTGTAAAATCTGCAGTCTTTGGTACATACGGGAACGAGAATAACTACGATGCTTTGTCCAGAGACCATGTAGGCCTGAGCTGACGGGGAGGTGGGCGGAGTTTAAAACCTGCCCTCATAAATCAATTTCAGATAAATGTTTCTGCATGAACAGATACATTAAATAATTAACAACCAACGCCACCGAGGGCACAGTTTGGTTTGTTCTAAGAATCCAAGACATAAAAGCTTGCCAATGCGATTGAAACTGTCGCTTTGTAGACTGGGTATATTGATTCGTGAATATCTTGGTCACGTCGCTACCATATGGTGCTAGCCACTTGGCCTCCTGAATGTCCATAATGAACAAGTCCGCGAGGTTTCTAGGTTGCCAATTGTGTTCTAAGTGGAACAACCCGACCGGGAGTGACACTGGGTGCGGGCACCACGTGTACAAATGCTGGTACCAAACTGCACCGGCCACAGGGGCGCGATTAGCGAGACTACGCCTCGCTAATCCTGTAGTTTGTTGACTACGTGGCACATTAGAGACGCGTCTGGCGGCGGAAAATAGATAAATGGAACTCAACCTGTTCTTGTCCGTCATCAGAGCGTCAGGTCCGCCCGCCGGCGTTATCGTCCGGCGGGTGAGGTACAGTGGGAGTTTGCAAGTCTTCTCAGACGCAAACAAATCCACTTGTGGATGGTAATGCTCCGCACACGCAAGAGCGCCCATTCCACTGAAGTGCTTTGTCTCTGAGACAGAGCGTCTGCCAGGACGTTTGCAACGCCTGGGAGATAAGATGCGTGAAGATGAATGTTCAGCCTGTTGGCTAGTATAAAAATCTTTTCTGACACGTTTAGCCACTTCCGAGATCTTATTGACCCTTGTTTCTGAATACAGTGAACCACATTCAGATTGTCCATTCTGAAGGCCACCGACTAGCCCCGTAAAGCAGAGCCGTGAGCCTGAAGGACAGATAAGGGGACTAGTAAGTCTTTGACATTGATGTGGAAGATTTCTAAATGGGACCAAAACCTTTGACCCTGATGCCCGAGGTTTGACTAAAAGCCCCAACCTATCGTGCCTGACGCATCCATGTCCACCCATACCGACGGCGGAGGAGAGGTTCATGACATGACTGCGTGCAACCTTTCTCTCGTCGCCCAAACCGCTAGTAAGTTGTGTAATAACGTTGGGATAGGCCATACTATCCCCGCCGGTAATAGTGGGAAAAATTTGTTGCCCTCCAAGATTAAACGTTAGACTTTCAACCGGCCCAACTTCACAGTTAGCTGAACCCCATTGAGAGAACCGACTAGAGATTCCCAAAGTTTCTGTGTCGTATTCAGACTGTGGAGAAACATAAACAGTTTTTGCGAAATCTGTTTCGAGTGTCCACACTCTGACTCAGAGTGAGAGAAGCTGTGTCCTCGACCAGCCCTATCCCCTGAAATACTCGTGGGGGAACAAGGGATTGACTTTTACTAAGTTGACCTTGAATCCTAGAGATATGAGATGGTTTAACGTAACGTAGACATGACTGATGCGTAACTTTTCTGTTTCTGCCACCACCAGTTAGTCGCCCAGATACCACCAGACCCTGATCCCTTGTTCTAACAAGGGCATCAGGGCTTGCGGGGACCTTGCTTGAATGCTTGTGCCAAATTGAAAACAGTCTTCCAAACTGCTGGTGAAATCAAAGAAGGAATTAGAACTGGAGACAGAACTACTTGGCTTGCAATACGGTCAAGAAGTTTCTTCACTAAGAACATCCTCAGATCCTGCCTTGCTCGAACTGCCTCTAATAAGGCCGTCCGAATATCTCCTAAAGACTTGGATGGAAGTCTGGAGAAGCAAGCGCCGGGAAAGTTCAATGGCTTTCCTGACTTCCGCGGCTTCTATTGCCTGAGAAGAGTGTAACAGAGACTTTGTTACTTGCTGGGAACCATATATTGCGAAAACAGTTTAAACACTTTTCCTCTTAACCTAAACTCGCGGTCTAGGTAAGCTGGGGAAGGCGTGCTAATGGCAGCCAAGCAGAGGGGACTCCGCCGGCACCAAAAACCGGAAGAGAGAACCAAGAATGGCGTTCTGGAGGGATTTGGTGGTAAGAATAAGTCATGGTTATAATAACTTGGAATGTCCTTAATATGAACATCCAAAACATTTCCGTAACATTGCTACCCCTGACTCATCAGGCCCGTAAAAAGAGGCATAGCTCCTGTTTTTTGACTGGCGCCTTGTCTAAAGGAGGGGGAGATATGTCTGATATGACTCGCACAGTGGAAGTAGTGAGAGCTGCTGTGCCTGGCACATTGGAAATTGGGTCTGACACAAGCGGATGGCTAGGTATTTTAGCTAAAGCAAAGGATGTAGCCAGAGGTCGCACATTCGTCGACATCGCGGGATCTCCCGTATCAGAAGGAGTTTCCGGCGTAGGGCCAAAGAACCTATTAATTGCATTCAATAGTAGTCCATCAATCTCTTCCGCCGGTACATACCTAGCCGATGACGAACTCCGTGGAGATTCGACAGTACCCTGAGAGTCGCCTAGAAGGTGACTGGACTCTTCAACCTCCATCTCTGAGACCAGAGATTGTTGTTCTTCATCCGTTAAGTCTGGCTTATCATGGGAAGATCCCGCCGAAGCCGGGACCTCCACATGTTGCCATGTTAAAACTGGGGTAGAAGATGGTACATCGGCATCCCGTGGACGTCAGCACTAGTTGAGTCACAAAGGGATGTGTTCTGTCCTGCCAGGACTGTGAGTATCGCCATACACCTTGGCTGTGGCTGTCCCTCGCTTGTGAGCTCGGTATACTCTCTGAAAGAGAGCCCTGTAAAGGTTTATGATAATTAAAAGCTCCCATAGCTCATTAACACATTGAAAGCAGAGCTGGTGAGCAAAATCATAAAGTATACTAATTAATTTAATTTATATTTAATTGTATTAAAATAAATTACTATAAATAAACACAATATTATCCTAATATAATCATAGAAAATATATATGGTTATTATTATTCAGTGATTAAATTATTTCATTAACAAATAAAAATAATATAGGGATACCTGATCTTAACGGCGTTGAACATACAGCAATGAGAGGTTCAAGTGCCGACATGACAGAGACTGGGGGAAAACTACCCCGCCCCCGGGAACTACCTGGTCACCTGGTGCAACACCGGTACTCCGCCCTGGAAAGAGAATTTTCCGGGGATTAATGCTCATAGGGTTACACCCAAAAAATGGTACAAAATATGTGTCACAAGACCGCCGGTCAACGAACCGTAGCACTCCACCACTACTTTTCGTTTTCCTTTAGTTTCATATTAAAGATTTCAGGATATATATACCTGTCCAGAAGATTTTAAGCATATCTTTTGAATCCTCATAAAGATGAAGTATATCTTTATTAAAGATGAAGTCTTTCAAGTATCCCTTTACACTTGAAACATTAGTAAGATTCCGGCATCTTTTTATCCCATAAAAAGTCTAAGCCTATCCTAATCTCTAATCCGGCTTCTCCCAGAAGCCCTCATAGATCGCCGTCTTGAAGGCCGTGATACCCTATTGTATCAATCAATTGTTTGGCAAATGATCGCGAATTGCTAATCAGTTAATATAACCACCCGAAGGTATAACCGCCGGGTTTTATATGCAATGTCAAACCAATTGTACCTGCCCCAGACCTTTTTTGTAAAAAGGTCGCCGGGAGGGAAGGACTAAACAAACAAACAACATTGTTCCAATTGTTTATTAAGGATTTCAGCATATCTTTTACCTGTTCGAAAGAATTAAGCATAACTTCTGAATCCTCATAAAGATGAAACATATCTTTATTAAAGATGAAGTCCTTCAAGTATCCCTTTACACTTGAAACACTAGTAAGATTCAGGCATCTTTTTATCCCATAAAAAGTCTAAGCCTATCTTAATCTCTAATCCGGCTTCTGCCAGAAGCCCTCATAGATCGCCGTCTTGAAGGCCGTGATACCCTATTGTATCAATCAATTGTTTGGCAAATTATCGCGAATCGCAAAACCGTTAATATAACCACCCGAAGGTACAACCGCCGGGTTTTATATGCAATGTCAAACCAATTATACCTGCCCCAGACCTCTTTGTATAAAGGTCGCCGGGAGGGAAAGACCAAACAAAATAACTGTGTGGAGCCCCCCTCGCCGGGAATAACACAGGAAGCCTGATCCCAGGCTTGACCACAGAAAACGCAGTTTCTGATGAGCCCTCAAGCGACCAAACTCGTCGGGGTAAGTTACCTGTTTTAGCCATCCTGACTAAAACTCGGTAAACAAAAACGGTGTTCTCGGAGCAACGAGAAAAAACGCCGGAAAGGTAACCCACACCAAACGAGACATAACAGGAGGGCGTAATGCATAAAGCAATGAATAACACAGGAAGCCTGATCCCAGGCTCAACCACAGAAAACACAATTTCTGATGAGCCCTCAAGCGACCAAACTCGTCGGGGTAACTTACCTATTTTAGCCATCCTGACTAAAACTCGGTAAACAAAAACGGTGTTCTCGGAGCAACGAGAAAAACGCCGGAAAGGTAACCCCCACCAAACGAGACATTTTAACACATTTTATACAAAGGGTGTGCGCAAAATTAGGGATACCTGAACAGGAGGGCGTAATGCATAAAGCAAAAACCGGGGCAAAGGTAGCCATGACAGAGACTGGAGGGAAACTTACTCCAGGTTCTGCATAGACCCGCCGGGACCCAGCTCTGGAAAAATAAAATTTCCAGGAATTAATGCTCATAAGGTTAACCCACTCATGTTCGCACACAGGTGTTAAATAACCCGCCGGGTAACGAGACGTAATACTCAACGACCACAGCTCGCTACGCAGTGGGGTTTCCTAAGTAAAGGATTTCAGAATATCTTAATTTGTCCAAAAGATTTATGAATACCCTCTGACATAATATATAAAGACCATCATGGCGTTTATAAGTGATTAAGTCTTTCCGGTGGTGTTTGTTTCCAGATTAAATTTTGGAAAAAATCCCCTAAAAAAGACGCCGGCCCCCGAATTATCTCGTAGATAAAAAACTGGGAAGCCTGACAAATATACGAGATCTAACTTCTGCCGAAGTATCTTTTTAGATCGCCGTATGTTGAAATCGGTGATACAAAACGTATCCCTCAAATGTCTGGTTAACTAACTGAATTGTAAATTCGTTATTCTCATCCGTGTAAGAAGCACCCGCCGGGTGTGAATAATAGTTTAAAAAACGTTAACCCCAATTGTGCCCTAAAGCGCCGTATGTTGAAGGAGGCGATACACAATGCATCCCTTAATTGTCTGGTCAACTAAACTGAATTTTGCAAATTCGGTCATCCCACCCTTCCAGGTTGCACCCACCGGGTGATTTAAAGTTTAAAAGTTAACCCCAATTGTTCCTATCCCCACTTCTTTGAAACAGATTGCCGGGGAGGAAATACAACTACAGCATAGTTTTATATTGGCTTTGCAAAACCGAAAAAACTACAAACAACACGTGTCCGTATGAACACTGTTAGATGGGTACAGCCAACCCGCCGGGAATCAGAAGGAGCCTGAAACAGGCACCCCAGAGACGCAGACCTGGGGAGCCGCAGACACCCACTCGCCGGGGAAACAAGCCTGTTTTAAACCACGCGTGGCCAAAACTTGGCAACCAGCCGGGGTTATCAAGGTGAAACCGAGAAAAACCCGCCAGAAAAAACCCACCCCGTCCAGATACCATCTGAACGCAACACCGGACCGAGGCGTAGCTAAAACACAACTAACGCCGGGCCCAACATAGTCCGTGGAATTAGCCAAAACACAACTAACCCAGGACACATAAATAGTCCGTGGAATTAGCCAATACACAACTAAACCAGGATACACATGACACAGTAGTACATATTTAGAAAATAAATCAATAACACTTGTATATGTGATAAAGCTACGAGAGGCTGGCTAGGCCTAGGCAGACGGATAACAGTAACATTTCGGAATATAAACAAAAAGCACTGAATTATATCACAACAGGAACCACCGCCAACACACCACTGTAGCAAACACTTCCGGCAAAGGGAAGAACTGACTCGGGACCCAGAAAAAACTTCACTAAGTGAAGAAAAATACGCTGGGAACGACAGCAAAAATACGCTACCTCATCAGAAAGATAAAAGGAAGCAATAACGTGTAATGAAAGCCGCCTGCATCACAAAGCTAGCTAACTGTGAAAAAGTTCACCTGTCCACAACAGGACCACGAGGGTACATCCGAAATAGATGCCCCAAACATACGACCCAAAATACACTGCACTGCGGGCAACCAGCCCAGGACACTCCTGCTACGCATATCCTAACCTTACTCGATACATCCCGGAGTAAACAAATGAGAAAAAACTCACTAGGGACGCAACAAATGCGGAACCCGCGGAGCGTGGGGAGACAGGTCCGGGCAGGCTGAGCGCAGAGCAGAGAAGGAAGAATGACGCCTGCAGTAGCGTCTGGTCAAAGATCCACACAAGTACATCCACGATATGATGGAAAGCTTATAAGATAGTTATTCTTATTTTCTTTTTGTTTTTATTTTTTACGAAGTTTTTTCGTAGTGAGAACCCAATTCATAATGACTGAAGCCATGAGTGAGGTCGCGTGCGCTCATGATGAAGGCTCCTCAGTTTTTTAAATGCTCTGCGCGGTAGATTCAAACTACGGCGGATTAGTGTTTGAAGAGGATGCCTTATGTAATAGGCATGTTCGTCAATGATGGAGGGGCCACTAATAAATATACAGTAAACAACCACGGGGACATCACACACCCCTGTTTCAAACCAACATTCAGGTCAAAGAATTTGCTCTGCTCACTCTCCACACGTACTGCCGCCTTTGCACCCTCATACATGCTCTTCACTGCTTTCAGCAACTTGCCCTCTACTCCGTATATTCTAAGTACTTTCCACAAACCTTCTCTATCCACTGTCATAGGCCTTCTCCAAGTCCATAAAGGCAACATACACCTTTTGTTTCTTCTCCAGATACTTCTCCACAACCAGAGCTGGGCACTTTAGCCAACACTTCCGCAAATAGCCAATTCCGCCATGGCGGAAGTGTCATTTTGTTGGCGAATTAGCGTTGGCGCCAAAATGGCTGCCTATTTGCGGGTTTGAAGCTCTGGAAAGTACCTCCATGTTGCAAACCTCGAGTCCGCAAAATAAAAATTCCAGCCGCCAGCCAGCCCTGGGCCGCTCCTGCAGCTCCAGCCAAAAAAAGTCATGTGACCAAGCCAACTACCTGTGTTCTGGAATCTAGGCCTATACATCGGCTTCACGTGTGTTCACTTACTTAGTAGCAAGCGTCCACTTACTTAGTAGCAAGCGTCGAGCAGCCTCGAGCTAACACTTACAACACACAGCAGTCCAAGAGTTCCAACCTGCTAGCACTTCAACTTTGTTTATATTTTTGGCCTATTGAAGTGAACATGGAGTCTACCATCATGCCTACCGCAGCTGCCAACAGCATGGGGAGCAGTTCACCACCATCATCCGACAGTGATGCTACAGAGCATGGAGAAATCGAGGACCTAAGCCACCCATGGCCCCACCTAGAAACCTTCTATGGGCCTGTAATTACCAAGAAGATGTCTCTGGAGAAGGGCTTTATAACTTTATAATGTAGCCTAATTTAAGATTATAAAGTTAGGCTATCATTAATTTGATTGATAGCCTGTTAATTTTTAACCTAAACTAATGTTATTAACTTATTAGGCTACCCTAATCCCATCAAAATGCTTCAAAGCATGTAGGCCTAGACTAAGTCTAACTTCTATATAGGCTAGGTTAGGCTATATAGCCTAGGCCTAGGTCTATAATCACTAATCCCATCAAAATGCCTCAAAGCATGTAGCCTAGGCTAAATATTGCATGTTCTAACTTCTAAATATAGCCTAGGCCTATAGGCTAATTACTAATATAAGTAATTTTATTAGGCTAGGCCTAGGCTACCCTAATCCTATCAAAATGCCTCAAAGCATGTAGGCTAAATAATATTGCATTTTCTAACTTCTATATATATATAGGCCTAGGCTAGCCTCTAGGTCTAGGCTATAATCAGTCAATCACTAATTCCATCAAAATGCCTCAAAGCATGTAGGCTAAATATTGCATGTTCTAACTTCTATATACAGTATATAGCCTAGGTCTAGGCTATAATCACTAATTCCATCAAAATGTCTCAAAGCATGTAGGCTAAATATTGCATGTTCTAACTTCTATATATATAGCCTAGGTCTAGGCTATAATCACTAATTCCATCAAAATGTCTCAAAGCATGTAGGCTAAATATTGCATGTTCTAACTTCTATATATATAGCCTAGGTCTAGGCTATAATCACTAATTCCATCAAAATGTCTCAAAGCATGTAGGCTAAATATTGCATGTTCTAACTTCTATATATATAGCCTAGGTCTAGGCTATAATCACTAATTCCATCAAAATGTCTCAAAGCATGTAGGCTAAATATTGCATGTTCTAACTTCTATATACAGTATATAGCCTAGGTCTAGGCTATAATCACTAATTCCATAAAAATGTCTCAAAGCATGTAGGCTAAATATTGCATGTTCTAACTTCTATATATATAGCCTAGGTCTAGGCTATAATCACTAATTCCATCAAAATGTCTCAAAGCATGTAGGCTAAATATTGCATGTTCTAACTTTAATATACAGCCTAATATGTATAGCCTATATAATTAATATAATTAATATGTATAGCCTAGGCCTAGGTCTAGGCTATAATCAGTCACTAATTCCATCAAAATGCATCAAAGCATGTAGGCCTAGGCTAAATATTGCATGTTCTAACTTCTATGTATAGGCCTAGGCCTATAATCACACTCATTTTATTAGTGTCAAGTAGAAAGTGTTAATTTTGAAAGTATCATATAGGCCTAGACTAAATTTAGCCTACAATAAAATTGTATTAAATTTTGATCTGAAGCTAGGCCTTTATTCTGAGCATTAAAATTAATAGGCCTAGGCTACTTTCTATTAAATTACTTAATCTATCTAAAGTAGACCTATCTAGGCATATATAGCCTATTGCCATTCCCAAAGGGGGGACCACGAATAAATCGCCTCCTTGCACCTCTGTGATCCGGCGTACCTCCTCCTGAATGGTGCGGAAGTGCGAATACTGATTATTACTGAAGCACTCTCCCCATAAACAAGTTGCCCCAACGTTTTACAGCCCATGTGGACAAACTAAGCGGCCTATGCTATATATATTAACCCTTTCACTGCGGGTGATGTTCTGGAATGTTTTGGCAATTTACAGCAATTTCCAAGCTTTAAAAGCCTGTATGTATATCCTTGAGGTCCATGGAAGTTGGGCAACATTATATTTAAGTAAATATATACAGTAGGCTCACATATCTCGATCAATCTCATCTCGATATTTCGCATCTCGATGCCACCTTCAAGCTCTCCCCAATCACAAATCTCGATGAAAAAACGTTAATCTCGATAGCTAATAGCTAAATATCGATGCTAGATGCTTATATACTAATATAAACAGATTAATCTTGACCAAATCGATGTGTGAACCTCACAGTCATTGTGTTTTGTTCACCTGTATACTAATGTACCGCTAGTATCGATCGTCTCAAGCGGTAGTCTAACCTGTCTCTGCCGCTTTCATTTACGTAGTAATAAAAATGACTTTACCATGTTTTAATATACATTACTATTTGTATGAGGAAAATCTAATATATAATAATAGTAAAGACAAAAGAAAACTTGATTAAACTTTATACCATGGAAAATTTATTGAAGTCGGTAGATCTAGCGGCCACTTGGTGTACCAGTCACACATCCGCCATTCGCTTGAAAACTTGTATTGTGAAGTCGTCTACCTGGACCTTTTTTTATCGCATTCATAAAATGCCGGTACTAGTGGTGACAGGGTGAGGGAAGCAATTGCAAGAATTGATGACGGTGACTGTGCGCCGGGTGCGGAGACGCAGTAACCTAACTGCGTTCGCCTCGGAACCAACAATCAACCACACAAACCTCTTTATCAATAAATATAAGGTAAAAATAAAACTCTTTCATTATTAATTTTATCTATTTTAACATATTATACAGTACTCGCGGTTGAAAGTGTCACCGCGGTATCCCCCAAGCTGAAAAAAACATACGCACAGAGAACATTGATAAGAAAAGGTAAAAAAAACGAATTTTATGGGTAACTCACATATTTAATACTTAGATGAATATCCACGGTTCTTTCTCACCGCCTCTAGACGCCTGGGAACTGACTCAGCACAGTGACGAACATATTTACCGTCGATATTATCCCAGATATCCTGGATGGCAATTTTGAGACGGGGCAGAGACGAGGTGTCATAATTCACTAGCTTGGACTTTATGATGGCCCACAAGTTCTCAATAGGGTTTAAGTCCGGGGAATTCCCTGGCCAAGGGTTAAAGAAGGGCACAATACAGTCGTTCAGGTAACCAATGACACTACGAGCTGTGTGGCAAGGTGCGCCGTCTTGCATATAATAATTAGCACGGCACTTTCTCATAGACTCAGGTAAATTATCCTCAAGTAGCTCCATGTAGGAGTTGGCATTCATCCGCGCATTTTTGGGTAGAAAAACTAGTTTGCCAACACCGTAGTAACTAAAAGCACCCCACACCATCACACTATCAGGGAATTTTACAGTTTTGCGAGTGTACTTAGGGTTGAAGCGGTCACTGCCTCGCTTGCGGTAGACATACTTCCCGGCATTGTCAGTGACTGTGAATGTACTTTCGTCACTCCACAGTACCTTCCTCCACTGCTCTCCACTCCAACCTCTGTGTTTCTTTGCAAATTGAAGGCGATTTCGGCGATGTTGACGGGTAAGCCAGGGCTTGGGCACAGCACGGCAGCGGCGGTACCCTAACTTTTTCTAAGATAATCCTGGAGCGTACGTATGGCAACTTTTGACAGCAGCAGGGGATTATTTTGCTTAATTTGAGTAGCATTAAGGGTTGGATTAGCTTCCAGCTGCCTCTTGATAATATGCAGGGTCCGGGGCCCCAGCAATGGTTTTTTTCCTGGCCTCTTCTTGTGCGTCGGCGTGGTGCCCGGATCAGCTGCTCGTACCTTCTTCACCCACCTTTGTACAGTACGAACGTTTATTCCCGTATGCGCACTGATTTCTTGGGTTGTTTTGTGTTCAATATGAAGGGCCTTGATAACCTCAATCTGGGATGTGGTTAAATGAGGTTTGGGAGGCATAACACTGGCGGGAGGGTAGGTATAGTACCTCCGGTATGGGCAAGATGGCTGAAAAACTCGGCCCTATCACCGACATACATCCATTCGTCACCACGGTCGCCTCTCAACTGATGTGCTTATGCTCCGTCAAGGGGATGCCTGTACCCGGCAGAGTTGCCAAACGTACGATTCGCCACTCTCCCGCAATATTTATGCCTCCAAACCTCGATTTCCAGAAATCCCGTGCTTCAAGTGTCTCCGACATTTTCAACCGCGAGTACTGTATATATTGCATGTGATTGTGGGGGGCAAATGTGAAAATTGACAGATTTGATGTAGGTTAGTCGGCAAGTGGCTGGAACCGATTGTATTTTTTCCCATAAGAAGTTAACTTCGCATCTCGATATTTCGAATCTCGATCGGTATTTGTGGGAACCAATTATGATCGAGATTGGAGATTCCACTGTATATTTATTGACATTAGAGATTGAATTTATTGATTTACCCTTGATTCTGTAGTTTAAATTTAAAATGAATAAAAAACGGTTTGCGTTTGCATATTTGCATTTGAGGACTAGAAATTTCACAAGGTTTGCACATTTGTGTTTGCTGAAGTTATGTTCTGGGTTTGCTGATTTGTGTTTGCTGGCTTGACTTTTTGTTTGTGGTGCCCAGCTCTGTCCACAACACAATTCAGGGTAAAAATCTGATCTACACATCCTCTTCCCTTCCTAAAACCTCCCTGCTCGTCGCCTATCCATTTCTCCGTTCTCACTCTCACTCTCTCAATCACTACCCTACTGTATACCTTCCCTACTACACTTAGAAGACATATTCCTTGGTGGTTACCACACACTCCTCTTTCCCCTTTGCCCTTATGTAGATATAAATAATCCATAATCAATAATAAATTGTTGAACGAATATAAACAGACCGTAGCTGCGGCGCTACATTCGGACGAAGGTTGGAATTTCCGCTTCACTCGCCGTTTTATTTCTTGCCTCACACAATAACTACAAAATGTAGAATGTTCTAGTCTTCACCCATCGCACGGCATCGATCATATCTACCTCAGGTATGCATAAAAACTTGGTTAGGCCATTTATTTGCAGAGATATGAGCATCGATAAATGGCGAAAGTCGGAGGTAAACACTGCACTCTAGCCTTGCGTCCTCCTTACTAACCTAAATATTTTTATCATAAAAACTGAACCACTTGATCTAGAGATTTCTAGTTCTCACCAAAAGCAAGACAACAACGAAAACTGCCGCTGGATATACTGTATATAGAAGCTAGGTTAGGCAATTTTTTTGTGTATAAAAAAGCGCGGCAATATCCTGGAATTCTATATATTACCCGTGTTAGGGTTTGGCGGGAGTATTTAAAGAGCACAAAGCTGGAGGGTTAATATTACATGTTATAATTGATATTTCATATAGGGATCATTATTACAACTCTCATATAATTTTAAGGTAATTTACTTGCAGTGAATTGGTATATTTAAGCAGGTGACTGTACATTTATAGGTTCTCTCTCACATCTACCTTTCCCTACTCCTACACACCCCACGGAGGTGATGGAAAATCCCCATGTGCATTTCCGCCTCACGTGGGCATGGCCTGTTTACCTCATGAGTGCTTGACACAGGAAAACAAGACCAGGAAGTTACATTAATATAACCTATAAATGTACAGTCACCTGCTTAAATATACCAGAGGGTGATGGTGTGGTGAAAGTATGGAAAGATCATTTTAGTAGCTTAGCTGTAAAGAGTAGGGGGAAGGCAAAGATCTCATCCATAGGAATGGAGAGAGGTAGAATAAACAGGGTAAATGAAAGCCAGATAAGCAGAGAAGAAGTAAAAGAAGCAATCAATAGACTTAAAATGGGCAAAGCTGCTGGAGTAGATAACATCCCGGGTGAAATGCTGAGATATGGAAGAGAAGAAGCTGTTGACATAATGCATAGGTTATGTAAATTAGCATGGGAAAAGGAAAGTGTACCAGAGGACTGGAGGAAAGCAGTGATAGTACCCTTATACAAAGGGAAGGGTAGTAAAGAGGAGTGTAAGAGTTATAGGGGAATTAGTTTGCTTAGCATACAGTATGTACTCCAATTTTGCGAGAAATTGGTCGACATTGCAGGCCGCGAAAGTGGAATTCGCAAAATTGGATTAACTAACCTTATGGGGAAAAATGAATATGGTCGACATTTCATCAGTGACGGCCCAATTTTTTGTGATTTCCGTCATTTATTTGCTTTGTTTGTACACACATACATGTAATTATACATCCCACAATAAAGAAAAATACAGAAAAACATAAAAGACATTATCATTATCCTTGAGAAAATCAAATTAAATGAGCAATTGAGCATTTACCTAGACTCGAAAGATGGCTGGGCTTGCGGGGATGGAGGGAGGGTGTCCGAGGCTTGGGTGGCCTGGCCACCCCTCCCCCCCGAAAACTAGTGCGGAGAGCCCCACTTTCTTACGGCGCCACCCGCAAAAGTAGAGTTACATCGCAAAATTAGGTTTTCATCAAAAATTGGTTAGTGGGGTCTCGGTCGCAAAATTGGTGTTTAGCAAAATCAGAACACGCAAAATTGGAGTAAGTACTGTACCTGGAAAGGTATACGCATGAGTAGTAACAGAGAGACTACAGAAGATAACGGATGACAAAATAGGCGAGGAACAGGGAGGTTTTAGAAAGGGCAGGGGCTGCGTTGACCAGATAGCCTCAATGCGTTTGTTGGTAGAGAAGTATCTGGCCAAGAACAGAAAACTCTATGCAGCATTCATGGATTTGGAAAAGTAGACTGGGAGGGTCTGTGGGATGTGTTAACAGTATATGGTGTGGGAGGAAAGTTGCTAATCGCAGTAAAAAAAATTATAGGAATGCAATGGCAAATGTGAAGGTAGGAGATAGGAATGCAATGGCAAATGTGAAGGTAGGAGATAAGTTAAGTGAAAGTTTTGAGGTCAATGTAGGAGTAAGACAGGGATGTGTCATGTCAGCTTGGTTGTTCAATATATACATGGATAGAGTGATTAGAGAATGTACTGTAGGGTGGGATCAATGGGTGTAGGAGCTAGACTGGAATCAGAGGGAAGAGCATGGAAGATTTTAACATGCCTATATGTGGACGATGCAGTCCTGTTGGCGGAAAATGCGGAAAACTTCAGAGAGTGGTCACTGACTTTGACAGGGTATGTGAAAAGAGAAAGTTAAAGGTCAATGTAAGGTAATGGTGTTTGAGAGAAGAATGCATGAAACCATAGATTTTAAGGAAACATATACAGTAGAATCAAGAAAGAACATGAGAAAAGTTGTAAAATAAAAATGAAAAATTAAGTACTGGAAGAGGTTGAAAGTTTCAAGTATTTGAGAGCTGTACTATGCAAATATGGTAAAATGGAGAGCGAGATAAAAGAGAGAAAAATGCAAGGGAGAAAGGTGATTGGAGAACTTGATAGTATTCTCAAAGGAAGAATGGTTAGTCAGGAAGTCAAAAAGTCACTGAGAAACAGTGTGCTGCTCCCAACACCCTCGTATGGAAGTGAGACATGGACAGCAAGTGACGAGGACCTCTCCAAACTGAGAGCTGTGGAGATGAGCTTTTTCAGAATGGCAGCTGGCATGAATAGGCTAGATGGGCCAAGTAATAGGGAAGTGTATGAGTCCTTTGGAATGGAAGAGCAGGCTTTGGGCATTGATTGTGGTGTGGTTGAGTGGATAAAGAGAAGTACTTTGAGGTGGTATGGTCATGTTCAGATAATGGATGAAGACAGAATGCCAAGAAAGATATATGGGAGTCAGGTGAGTGGAACCGCTAGTAGTGGAAGACCACCTATGGTATGGGAAAAGAAAGTGGAAAAATGTATTGAAGAAAAACTTCCACGTAGTGGAAGGGGCATTGTGGCACGGGTAAAGGAGGCATGTCTTGACAAAGTAGCCTGGAGACGTTTCTGTCATGGTCATCCTCTAGCGGGGGTTTCCCAGGGGGAAACAAGGCATCGGAGATGATGATGATGATGATGATCTATCATATATCTACCAGTCTACGAGATAAGCAACGAGAATCAACCAGAATCGACCAGAATCTTCAATCAACAACCTACACTAAAACAAATCTTAACTCATTAACCCTTCTTGCCCGGGCTCGCTATCCTAAAGACATTATTGAGATCCGGGTGCTGGCCGAAAAATTTCGTAATAGGCTAGCCCTATCTTTGTTATTTTAACTGCTAAAGAATTCACACGCATCTCAAAACATAGCCGTGTTTCGTATCTGTAGACTGGCTTTAAGTAGAGCTCTCTAGGTCAACTGGTTCAGTTGTGATGACGATTTCCGTGGAGCACATTTTTCCGCGATTTTAGCAATATCTCACAATAATAACAACTAATCTTGTTCTCCAAACCCATAACAACAAAAGTCGGACTTCTCCTTCTTGATTTCGAAGGTGCGCGTCGCTCCGACAGGCTTTGTTTACATACGGTTCGACGCGCTTTCAAACCAAGCTTAATAGGCTTTCAAGCTTACGGATTTTAAAATGACACCCGGGGTTCTGGCCATCTGCCGCGGTGCCATTTTAAAATTACAACCGGGGAGGAAGGGTTAAGGTAACAAGACCATATGTTCGTTACATTAATCTTATACTTTACATGCTAACTAAAAATATCAACGAAAATAAAACCCAGGTGGTATAACTTTGTCTTAATGATTCAAGTATAAATACAAGATAGTACAGGTTGGGCAGCTGATTAGGAACCATTTTTGGCCAAATTGTGCACTTTATGATTAAAGCTTTATACTGTACTTTGTACATAGATACTAGGACCCAATGGGAACATTTTAAAAGGTGGAGGGAATCTGTATATTCATGCTGGTGCCTGTGGCAGCCCCTTTTCAATTAATTTCCATTAGCGTTCTGAAACACTGATTTTTGCCCCAAACTGTATACCGTGATAGAGATGTCAAACTAGTCTCAAATGACTCGTCTGGACAAGGGAAACAAATTATATTCACACAATGTTTGGCTAATGTTGACCGTTTGACTTGTACTGGAGCCTGTAGTTTAACAAATTAAGGACAATTGGCAACAATTCTTACCAAATTGTAGCATGATGATAAACTACAAGAGACTTTACAAGTCAAACGGTCAACTTTAGCCAAACATTGTCTGAATATACTTTGTTTCCCTTGTCCAGACAAGTTATTTGAGACTAGTTTGACATCTCTATCACGGTATACAGTTTGGGCCAAAAATCAGTGTTTCAGAACTCTAATGGAAATTACTTGAAAAGGGGCTGCCACAGGCACCACCATGAAGATACAGACTCCCTCCACCTTTTAAAATGTTCCCATTGGGTCTTAGTATGCATGTAGAAAGTATGATGCTTTAGTAATAAAGTGCACAATTTTCTCCTTATCCGCTGTACTAATGAGGCAGGTCAGTGTTTAAAATAAGCCTTGCCAGAAAAAGGAGTCTGATTGTGAGCCACAATGCACTCAAAGAGTCTTAATGTAATACAATCATGTACCCTAGTTTATCATACAGTATTGCTGCTCAATATAATGCATCTATCTATCTATCTATTGCCTGACGCCGTGATCCCCGGAGGGGTGGCCATGAACGAACCGCCCCCATGCACCTCTGTCCCCGGTCAGTCGACGCCCCTCCCCCCACAACCAGCACCGCCTTCGTTCATATACTTCCTCACTCCATCCTTCCACCTCTCTTTCGGTCTACCTCTCCCTCTCTGTCCCTCCACCTCGCTCTCGTACACCCTCTAAGTCATTCTCTCGCTTTCCATACGTTCCGTATGGCCGAACCATCTCAAGTTGTTCCTTTTCACACTTTCCAGCACATCTACCTCCACACCACACCTCCTTCGTACTTCCTCATTAGTCTGTCTATCCCTCCATGTAACTCCACACGCACTTCTTAGGTAAATCATATCCACTGCTCTCACTCTTGGTCTGAGTCTCTCAATGCATCATTTGGTTAAATGTATCACATTTATAACTCCCTATTCTACCTCTATTACAATAATCAGTGTTCCTCGGAGCTCTCTCAGTGTATACCACCCCCCCTTCGTAGAGCACGTCTTGTGGAAGAAGTTTCGGAGTATCAATGGGCGCACCGTAGCGCCACTCTCTCCCCATTAAAGGTTCCTTCCTCGGACTCGCTTATCACTGATTCCACTACCATAACTGAAATGCACGCCGATCATTTTGGTTATGTTAGCTCCGATCAGTCATTACCTTGTCAATTTATTAAGCACATCTCTCCTTCCATGGTGGTGATGCCCATGAATATAACATCCCCTTTACATTGTCTGAGCTGTAATTTGCACTCGATCATTGCCCAGATACTGTACCTTCCCTGGCCCGGATAGAGCTGTGGTGGTCGAGTAGAGCTGTGGTGGTCGAGTGGTGAGCACGCTCACGTGTGAATCTGCAAGACCCGGGATCGAATCCCTGCCACGGCGGACATTTAGTGGGTTTGGTAGTACGTCCTAGCATGTTTCACATGCTCGCACCCAGTCAGGGGAAATCCTGACGACGTATACAGACTAAACACACATAACAAAGCCACTCCAACAGCTTCCTCTCTCTCCAACACCCCTTCTCCCCTCTCTACACTCTTCAGAAAAATAGGAAAAGTAGAATGTAGATACGAGGTGCCGTTGCAAAGGCTTATCCCTCAATACCTTCATCTGATCTGATCTGATCTGGGTTTTCATACGCACTATTTCAACATCTCCACCCTCTTGCATTACAACATCTTTTACATCTTTACAACCAATTCTTGAGTTACACTTATTTTCCACAGTCTTGGGGAAATGCTTTCACCATAACTGTCCCGGAACCAGGTAAGGATCATAGCCTCCCCACTAATTATCGACCGATTGTGCTTACTTCCTGCATGTGCAAATTAATGGAAAAAATTATAGATAAATCCTCGTCTATTACAGTATGCTGATATGCGGGAATTAATATCTCCGTATCAAAATGGCTGACGCCCTGGACGTAGCACTCTTCTTTCTCTGGTTCCCCTTGAACATCAAATCTGTAATGGGTTCAATAAGAAACGACCTACAGTGGAGCCCCCATTTTCGACACAGCAGTCTTCGCTGTTTCAAATTTCGCGGCACACACCAAATATTCCCAATTTCCATTTTCACCCAAAAATCTTCAATCTTCGCACAAAAATGCCAGTCGAAACCCAAAAAAGGAGCAAAAATAATAAAAACTCAACATAAAACTAGAAAACAAACAAAAACAATCAAAAAAATTTAACATAACTAAAAGAATCTGCCAGGTTAGAGACGAATCCAAGTGAATCCGAGATCCGATCGTCAAATGCGCAAGATGCCGCCATCTTTGTATGACGTCATCACTAAGCAGACGCTTACAGTGCACTCTCATCTGTGTTAACAAAATATAGGTTTGATCCCCAAGGGGAATAGAGAAAACCTAATATTTATGAGTGGCCCCGGAGTCATTGACGAACTGCCTTAAAGGAAGGCACCCTTTCAAACTCCATGCGTTCGCACATTTGAAATGCCCGCGCAGGTAGCTTGATGGGGCCCGCATCATAAGTGCACACTTAATCTCTCATGGAATCGCCATAATGATCGGGTACCACTAAAGAAAAAACTTTTAGAAAAAATAAAAAATAATAATAATACACTAAAGTTGTCAAAAACAGCTTCCAACAATCGTGGATATTCTTGGTGTGCGCAGCCTGACGTCGGGACCGCCGCGTAATTTCGTCCTTCAATGATATATCAAGACTTCTCAAAATATCAACGAATGGGAAGGGGATGGTGGGAGGGCCGAACTCGTCAATGACTCCGGGGCCACTCATAAATATTAGGTTTTCTCTATTCCCCTTGGGGATCAAACCTATAATTTAATAGTGGCCCCTTCGTCATTGACGAACTGCCAGAATTCTAAGACTGGAGGGGGACATTCGTACTGATGACCCTTAAAAACCCGCTCTCCGAAAGTATTCCCAACTCAAAATCCAAAGGTTTCACAGAAACACCAAGACAACTCAAATATTTATTGTATACTTACAATAACGTGTATTCTTCAATATGTAAATGCTTTTACAGATATAAAAATATGAAAGAGTAAGCAAATGTGTGCTTAAAGATACTGCTTATGTATAACCCACCTTGCTGGCGAATACCTGATTCTCAACATGACTTAGATTATAATATCACTAAGAGTGTGATGTTATTGACTCAGATTATAAGGCCCGCACAGGGTGACTGCTTAACCGAGTACACAAAATCACGACTAGCGTGAGTTACTGAACATATAATGTATGTCACTAGGCTTGTGACTCCGACTATGTACAAAATAAAGTACAGGTATGTGACATTTGACACTTGTTCTTAATATTGCAACCATAACTTAGGTATGCTGTGATAATTGCATAGGTTGTTGTTGTTGTTGTTGTTCCCTAAGCTGCCTGGCCGAACAGCCCCGAGTCCCTGAGAAAGGCCATGGCCACGATCGGGCTTTCCCACAGAGCTCTCATTGAGTGTAGATTGTGTTGTTGGCGTAAGTGGTTGTGTGAAATGCAGTCTTCTATGATGTGTTTAATGGTATGGGGTGCTGTGTTACATCCCGGGCAGGCGTCGACAACGGAGTCATCCAGTCTCTTCTGATAGCTCAGGAGAGCTGGATGGTGTCCGCATCTCAGCCTGGCCAGGTGGACTCTGTCCTCGCGAGGAAGGGAGGATTCGGAAGGATGGATTTCGGGAGGTCGTGCATGCAGCTGCGTGTTGTCTGTGAGTGAGTGGATGGATCGGTGAGAGATATGAGTATGGATTGCATAGGTAATAGTATTTTAGTATATATCACTCATATTACTCTTAAATAATATCAAAACATTAGCCTATGTTATCCCATCTTTCTTGACTAGAAAAATATATCTTTCTTAATTACTAGAGAAAAAGAAGATTTACAATGTAAATAGAGATCACAACCTTTGGTCTTACATATTTGCATATATATCACAAGTTTTCGGCGAAGGGGTGTTAGTGTCTTTGTAGTTACACATCCCCCCCCCCCCCTGTTTTGAAAACAACAGCTTAAATCTACTAGCACAAAGATCTTACACCCGTTGCCGGAGGGCCACACAGGTGTGCTTTGGTCTTTCTAGGTGTACTGACAGATAGCGAGATAGAAAGGTATGATTGGAGGCCCGTAAATTAGTTTCGGCAATATCATCTACCGAATAATTATGTAAAAAGCGTAGGGACACCGCCCATTTACGAATGTCATGGGCTCTTACCACTAAGCCGGGATTGCTTTCCCTGATAACTTCTACGAGGAGGGCCGCCAACCTTCGCTTTGTAACCCGTGTACCTTTCTCAGATACCCATAGAGCTCCCGGTTGCTTAGGCTGGGATGCTCTGATTAACTTAATCAAGGCTTGTACTGAACATAGAATGTGGTGAGTATCGCCGCGTTTAAGGGCAGGTACAGTAAAGGAAGTAAAAACATGATCCTGATGTTCATTTTTGGCAACAAAAGAAGGAGACGGAGCAATCTGTATATCAGCATTGCGCCACCCAAATCTAAGGCAATTAGGTGTGTTACACATCGCCGCCAACTCAGATACCCGATTACCTGAGGCAAGAGCCATCAAAAACACGGCTTTCTTAAGAATTAATTCAAAAGGTGGGTTCTTTGTGTATTTGGGGGAATAAAGCAATGCTAAAGTCTTCTCGAGTGACCAGGTAGGTGTGAGCTGGCGGGGTGGTGGACGAAGCCTGAAACATGCTCTCATGAAACCCTTTTCCTCCGCCGGCGGTATAGATAAACCTGCTAGATCAAAAAGGGGGATCTTTATAGCTGACAAGTGGTTTTGTAAAGTGTTAACTGCTAGATGCTTATGTTCAAACAAATAATCCAGGTATTTGAAAACTAATGCAACCGAAGTGTCTGTCTGAGAGGTTTCTACAACCCAAGTAGTGAAAGCACGCCAATGAGAAGAGTATTGTCGCTGGGCAGACTCTGTATATTGACCTATCAATTTAGCAGTTACACTCTGGCCATATTGGGGCAGCCACTTGGCTCTCTGAATGTCCAAAAAGCAAAAGTCAGCGAGGTCTCTAGGTTTCCAATTGTGTCCAAGTGGAAATACGATATCGGGAGTGATGTCGGGGTCCCGCACCACTTCTTTAACTGGTGGTACCACACCTGAGCTGGCCATAGAGGCGCAATCATCGAGACTGCGCCCCGGTAGCTCTGTAGCTTGTGAATTATATGACACATGAGTGATGCGTCTGGAGGCGGAAACAGATATATGGAACACCACTTGGTTCAGTCCACCATCAATGCGTCTGGTCCCCCCGCCAGGGTTGGTTCCTGGCGGGTCAGGTAAAGAGGGAGCTTGTGAGTCTCCCTGGACGCGAACAAATCCACTTGTGGATGGTACATTGGAGCAATCACCTGATTGAAGATGGTTTGCTTTATTGACCATTCGACCTTCGTACTCATTCGCTGGGATAGCGCGTCTGCCCAGACATTGGCTATGCCCGGGAGGTACGAGGCGTGTAAATGAATTTCTAAACTGTCTGCCAGTGTGAAAATCTCCTCTGATAGCGTGAGTAATGCCCGAGACCTCGTTGACCCTTGCTTCTGAATGCACGATACTGCGTTCAGATTGTACATTCGGAAAGCGATGGACTTGCCCCACAACGCCGGGCCGTGTGCCTGGAGGAAAAACAATGGGACTAGTAATTCTTGGACATTGATGTGACAGTCTAGGGATTGGGACCAAAGACCTTGACCCTGATGGCCTAGGCTCGACTGATAACCCCAGCCTATTGTCCCTGATCCATCGGTATCTACCCACACCGTCGGTGGAGGAGAGGTCCATGTTGTTACTGAATAGAGTGTCTCGTGCTTCGCCCAGACCGCTAGTAAGTTGAGGATAAACCCTGGAATGGGCCATAACTCCCCCGCCAGCAAGAGCGGGAAATGTTTGTTGCCTTCCAGTATTAATCTCTTTACTTTCAACCGGCCCAACGTTACAGTTAGTTGGATCCAGTTGAGAGAGCCGACCAGGGACTCCCACATCCGTCTCGTCGTAGTCGAGCTGTGGAGGAAACAGAACAGTTTCTTTCGAAATCTGTTTCTGTTGTCCACACTTTGACTGAGAGTGAGATGTGCTGTGTCCCAGACCAGCCCTATCCACTGAATCACCCTCGTCGGCACAAGATTGGACTTTGCCAGGTTGATCTTGAAGCCGAGGGATGCTACATGAGTCATAACTTTGTGGACATGAGAAAGACATAGCTCCTCCGAATCCGCTACCACTAACCAGTCGTCCAGATACCACAACACCTTTATTCCCTGATTTAATAGTGGAACTAAAGCCTGCCGAACAAGTTTTGTAAATACTCGTGGTGCTAAGTTAAGCCCGAATGGCATTCTTTGAAAGACATAAGTCTGATTGAGAAGCCTGATCGCTAGGAATTTCTGATAACGTTTGTTCACATGGACATGCCAGTAGGCGTCGGTTAGATCGAGAAAACACATCCACCCCTGCGGTGGGAGTGTAAGCCTTATCTGGTTCACTGTCAGCATCCGAAAGGACGCGTTGTGAATGTAAGCGTTCAGACGCGACAAGTCCACGACCGGTCGCTTCTGAACACTGTCCCGCTTCGGCACTAGAAAAAGGTGAGAGGTAAAAACTGGGCAAGTTGGTTCTACTGGGACAATGACCTGCTTGGAGATCATTTCCTGGAGGAGCGACTCTATTTCTAGAGATACATGAGTGGTTGCTCGTGGGAGGCGCAATTGAGGTCGTCTGATCCACCTCCAGGTTATGCCCTTGCGGGCCACTGTCCGAGCCCAAGTCCGCCACGGCCACGCTTTGTGACATACTCTGAAAGTCCCTGTGAGGGTAGACTTGTCCGGCGTTACTGAGCTTTGACCTAACTTGTCCAAAGTGTGATTGGAGACTGGCAAAAGATTTAGTTTTTTGACTGGGTAAGTGTGGGGTTGGACGCCTGGCTAGTGGAGGCTGAACCTTGTGATTTAGAGGTAGAACCCTGACCTGATTTATATTTATGGTATGGCTTGGTCCACTTACCAGGTTTGGTACCACCTTTACTCTTAGAGGACTCAGTGCCTTTGGAGTGCTGTGGCTTAGGGGGAAAAAACTTATTACCTTGATGGGGAGTTTTAAATTGCTGCTTTGGTTTGGAGAATAGCTTTGGAAACTTGAACTCTTTAGGTGCCGAACTTGCGGCGGTCGGAGACGTGGCTAGGTTGTAAACCGTACTCCAGACATCAGGGCATAGCAATGAGGGTGTCAAAACCTCAGACATAAGAACTCGGCGGGCAATAGCTTCCGGTAATTTCTTAACAAAATGGACTCTTTGGTCCTGTCTAGCCCGAACCGCCTCAAACAAGGCGACTCTGATGTCTCCCAAAGATTGAACTGCATTCTGGAGCATGATTCTACGTGATAGTTCCAGAGCATTACACGCATTCTCGTCTCGGATCGCCGCAATGGTTCTAAGCAGGGATTGGGAGAGCTGACGAGATAACAGTGCCTGCGACAATAGCCGTAACGCTTTCTGCCTCAAACAAAAGTCTTTTTCGAGCTGAGTTTGAGGAGGAGTACAAAAGGGATCTATGTCTCTAATCTGGAGACGTGGGGCAGAAATGAAAGTGAGGATAGGTTCTGGGACTCCGCCGGCTTTGACCACCGGAAGGGAGAACCAACCATGAGTTTCCTTGGGGATCTGATGTGAGGCTTTGTTAGTAATTGTCGAGGCATACTGTCTCAACTCTGACTGCCACTCCACCCAAGGCCCCAGCCCTGCCTGCCCTATGTGTAAGACCGGGTGACCAAAAGGATCAAGCTGCGGGGTTGTATCCAACTCCTGGGTTAATGAGGACAGCGCTTTGACGTCATTCATGCCATCAGTGCGTGACCAATCAGCATAGAGTTTAGCTGACGAGGCAGGTGGAAGGGCCGGGGCCGAGGAATAAATGAAGTAATCAGGGTTAAAGAGATTGGGTACTGCCTTAACTGTTATATCTAAGGTCCTACCAGACGAGTCCAGAGCTCGTAATTTCTTATGCTTATTAATTTGTATTTCCCACTCAGCAGGGACCGGTTGCTCTCCCGACAAAGTAGTTACTGCCAGCGCCGGATTGAGAGCACAAAATTTGGACCATGAGACATCCTGACCATACAAAAGGGGCATAGGTCCCGGATGGGTAGGGATTTTGTCTAAAGTGGGAGGAATGACATCAGATATCAGTTGTACATTAGTTGTGGTGATAGGTGATGACTGTGTAACAAAGGTACTAGCTGTTGACAGACTATGAGGTAGCGTTACGTTAACTTCCTGTTTCGCCGGCACAGGGGCTGGCTCAAGAGAACGAACTGGCTTTGGCGGGAGAGCATCTGGCACACCCGAACCGACAGACGTATGGGAAGTACTAGGAGCAGAATTACTAGCATCGTTATGAGCCATCAATCTAGCTAACATACCCTCAAAAGCTTGCTCTAGGTAATCTTTGGTAACAAAACGAGACTTGGAAGATATGGATCCCCTATCTGACCCGCTGTGTGTAATAGACATATTGAGGCGACTCTGAGGTCGGTTACTAGTGTGTTCATTAGGTTGTGCGGATGGAATATATGCAACATCCGACTCACCTTCCGCTTCCACCTCGCTGGGGTGCACAAAGTCCAAAGCGTCCAGGTTCAAAGTCCGGAGCTGCGGAAAAATCACATGGGGCCCCTAGTATCGTGGGATGATTAGTGACATGGTTCAGCATATCTTGAGGATTAAGATCAAGCATCGGTATTTCCTGAGGAGTAGGTGCATGTGTAGGTATTGGTGGAGGATTAACAATTGCTTGGGGGAACACTGACTGAGACAATACCCGTTGGTGCCCCACACAACCACTAGATAGGCGTTCACCTCTATTATCTAAAGAGACGCTAGTATCCGACTCGTCCACCACCCTATAACACCGGTACTCGTCTGCTAACACTTTTGGTGGCAAACCGTGAACCTTGGCATGACTAGAAACCTGTGGGATTACAAAGTTCTGCTTGTTTAACTTAGAGGTAGTAAGCACATTGAGAACATCACCCCGAGTTGCTGCCTCATCCTCCGGTCCCACCACCGAGCTGCCGGATTGAATGTCAGGCTTAGCGAAGGTGGAAGCTGAGGAAGACTTACTATGCTCGGTTCTACGCCAGGAACCAACATCAGCAGACCCCGAACGAGATTTCTTGCTATGTCGTTCGGAGTACGACTTCCGAGAAGAGGATGTTGAATCTTCCGCCTTTCTCTTCCGGCTAGAAGAGGATGTCTTGGTCCGGTGAGTCGGGGAGGACGTCTTGCTAGTCCCCGGCGACTTGGACTGTGGCTGGGGGGTTCAGTCCCTTCACTGTCACTACTGTCACTTGAGCTAATATGTTCCTTTGACAGAAACTTAGGTTTAGTTTTACTATCTTTGGGAGATTTACTGGTGAAAGCCCTGCGAGATTTAGGCAAGAGAGGGGCAGGGGGTTCTTTGACAGTTAAGTATTCCCACAATTCTAGGTCGTCACACATCAAAGACTTATGTGCGACCTCAGTACAGTAATTTTTAAAAGCAATTCTGATTGCATTCAGAGAAATTAAGCAAGATTTATCTTTGTCAACCAGTAAGCCATGCCGGAGCTCAGTGCAGGTCTTGCACTTCTTGGACCACCAGGTCCCACGAGAACGATCCAGGCATGGCACACACCGGATACAATGTGAGTGATTAAAAATTGGAAACTCATAACAAGATTTAGTAACACAAAGAGGTACAAAGGGCATGGTAGTGACAAACCCCCCAGCCAGATTGGTTGTCCCCTTGTCCGTGCTCCTCGCCGGAAGTGGTGGTGATCTGGAAAATAATTTCCAGGAATCAATGCTCATAAGGATAAACCGAAACATTCACATATGTTATTTGATATCCCCGGCCCTGCCGAGAAAACAGAGCGTCCTAACAGGATCAGTCTATTTTCCCGACTGGGCCACACTCTTAATCATGCCTGAAGTTGCACAAAAAGAGGGGTGAGGACTAAATGTAATATAATTGACACTGATATTTAGTAGTATCAATAAATCCATTGCCCATTGTTTTTTCGTCCTACCTACTCGCCGGGGCGAAGACGTAGTGATAAGGTCTGTATACTACCTAATCTTGATAGTAACCCAAAAGAAAAAACACACAGGGTTGCATATAATGACACTTATAATTTTTAGTAGTATCAATAAACCCATTGACTATTGTTTTTCCATCCTACCTACTCGCCGGGGCGAAGACACAGTAGTGAGAGGCTCGTATACTACCTAATCTTGATAGTAAACCAAAACAAAATACAGTCACAACCTTGTGTGTCCCGCCGGGAACAAGTAACCCTAGCGAGACAGGCTAGTCCTCCCGGCAATGCCGGAATATCCCCAGGAGGTTGTCACCCCCCGCCGGGAAAAATGTGGTATTAGACCACTATGGGAACTGGGACTTGTCCAATGTCCACTGAAGCAGACTCCTGGCGGTCACTAAGCAGTGAGAGCGCCGGGAAAGGACACCCAACCCGTTGTGTTAAGTACCCAGACCATTGGGCGACGAAAAACACAACCACAACAATAAACAGGGCGTCCCCTGTCATCCTCGTACTTGCCAAAACACAACAAGTACTGAGGAAGCAAGGCTATAATACACAATATATAATCCTCATACTTGCCAAAACACAACAAGTACTGAGGAAGCAAGGCTATAATACACAATATATAATCATAAAGTAATAAACTTAGCCTAAACAAGCTAAACCCCTAACAGAGGCAGACCACGAGGCCTTGGGCAACCGCAGAGGGGCTCCCACGACGACGACGCCACCACACGTTGGTCCAGGGGCAGGGCAAGGCTCCACGAAGTCCCACAACTACGTGTGACAACTTTTAGAGCCTACAAACACCGCACAAAATGCACAGAACCTGGGAACATCTTCAGCAGGAAAAAACCCAGTAAAATAGCCTCCTAACTAGTTTAAGTTAACACGGAAACTGAAAAAGAAAAGTTAGACATGCGAGGCGTCCACCCAATCGGGCTGCTTGGACGCTCAAAAAGTACCCTTATAATATACTCTCCCTGCGATAATACTGCTCGGTCTAGTAAGCTAGCTAATCTAAACCTGTCACAGAACGTCTCGGTTAATACAAATGAGTAAGGACTCACGAGAAGACGAAAGGGGACGACGAATACAGCAGCTCACTAAAACACGTCCGAGCGGTATCGTCGCAGGTAGAAGAAGGACGAAATGACGCAGGGGTCCCGACGTCAGGCTGCGCACACAAAGAATATCCACGATTGTTGGAAGCTGTTTTTGACAACTTTAGTGTATTATTATTAGTTTTTATTTTTTCTAAAAGTGTTTTCTTTAGTGGTACCCGATCATTATGGTGATTCCATAAGAGATTAAGTGTGCACTTATGATGCGGGCCCCATCAAGCTATCTGCGCGGGCATTTCAAATGTGCGAACGCATGGAGTTTGAAAGGGTGCCTTCCTTTAAGGCAGTTCGTCAATGATGAAGGGGTCACTATTAAATCAACCGTTTGCAAGTTTTTTTGTGCCTGAATCCCTTATCTCTCGCGTTTATTATAACCTCTAGTACATCTGGTGATAGGGATGGTGGGCCTGGTGGTAGCAATCAAGGAAATTCATGCTCAAAACACAGAGCAAAGGCCAGTCCATGGACGAAAGAGGTGGAAATGCCGACAATGTTAGGCTAGGCTAAATATGACAATGATTTAAAATAAAGTCTGTGTGGTAAGTAATCTTCTCATATGTATTTATACCTATTTTCCTCATAATATGTATTTATTGGATGCATTTGGGGAGAAATGGGTACTTGAGGGGTGACTGGACAAATTTAGAGCCTAGGCCTAAAAAAAATCCCATGATAGAAACAATGCCCCAATCTACAGTATTTATAATGCACCTAAGTTTTATGGTTAGGACTGTTATTTAGCCATGTCTACATTATTATTTACAATGCATAAGATTTAGGCCTACTTTATGTAGACAAAAAACATGTTTTCATAGGCTAAAACTGAACAGTGCCCCGATTTTGGCTGTTTCAATCTTAGCTCGATTTCTGCAGAACCGATTAGGAGCTAAGATGCCACTGTACAGTGGCAAATTTTTTCGATATTGCTAAGGCGTACGATACCGCATGGAGATACAGGTTTTGCTAGAGGAAATCATAGGGGCCTGAAAATGCTTGATCAGGTCATGAAGGTCTGTGAGAGTCTTTGAAGGCATGATCAGGGAAAATATTTCTATCGACGACATGCAGTTCGGTTTCATGGCAGGGTGTGGTACAGTCGATGATATATTTGTAGTCAGGCAGCTGCAGGAAAGACATTGACTTAAAAATAGGGATCTGTACCTAGTGTTTGTAGACCTGGAGAAGGCCTTTGATAGGGTGCCCAGAGATGATGTTGTAGTTCCCCAGACTGTCTGGCCGAACAGTCCTGAGTTCGGTAGACCGAAGCCACTCCAGATGCTCGGGCCCCCGAAGAGGCCAGGGTGAGATAAGATCTGTCTCTAAAAGGGCAGAGGGGGAGGGGTCATCAGCCTATGGGCTTGAACCCCTGGGCCAATGCCCCCACCATCCGCAGTCTCTCTTGAAGTGCCACCAAATCGGGCGACCGGGTGGTGAAATTATTACAAACACCAATATTTATTAGTGGTTCCTACATCAATGATGTAGAGCCTAATAAGTATTATGGTCTTGGTCCGGGTCTCAGGGAGCCCGGTAGGCTAAATGCTTAACTCGCGAACCAAGAATGAAAAATCATCCTAGGAGACACCCCTTAACCTAAGAATGGCGAGCCAATGGTATGTAAAACATCCCGCTGGGCGTAGGTATTGTGGGTAAATCATATGAATTTCGTCATTTTACGATAAATATCGTTATTACTTATTCATATGCGCCTATTTTACGTTTAATGTGAAGATATTAACATGTAACAACAATAAAACAAGTGGGAATAGTATTTGGGGGGTGAAAAAGACGAATTATTACCGACCGTCCAGTCATGAGGTGAGAAGCGCGCGAGACATACACCCTCCCTTCTCGAGGCCTGAAGCTAGACTGATGTCTCACTATGATCCTTACACACCTCCCTTTCGACCTTGGAACCGGCTGGGATATACTGGCGCGAAAAATGACCCGATAAACAGGGGAATAAGAGGAAAAATAGGTGATAATTGAGGGGGTGGGGGGGGAAGGAGGGGAAGGGAGGGGGCTTTGGACACATGTGGAGGAGTGATAGGAGGTATGGAGGGAATTATCTCCCTTAATCACACATTCAATTGTTTTGAGTGACAGTGGGATATTTTGAAAGGCTTCTTTTAGGCCTTGGCTCATATGAGGACGCTCGCCCTTGTAGAGTTCAGACTCAATTGAGGACGCTCGCCGTTCTTGGGTTAAATAGTTCCTAAGAAAAATCGTTGTTGCGGATGCCACTATAAATAATAGAAAGTAGGGGCGTCGACTGACCGGGCACAGAGGTGCATGGGGGCGGTTCGTTCGTGGCCACCGCTTCGGGGATCACGGCGTCAGGCAATAGATAGATAGATAACAATTTGTATGTGTTTAAATCACGCGGTCCATTGTGCATCCCCTTTTGTTCGCTTCTCATGCCAGATGCCGCTAGGCGTATTAGCGTCCTCTCTTGGTTCGCGTGTACTGTAAGGTAATATCAGGTACCCACCTTACATCTTTTATATTTATTAGTGGCCCCTCCATCATTGACGAACATGCCTATTACATAAGGCATCCTCTTCAAACACTAATCCGCCGTAGTTTGAATCTACCGCGCAGAGCATTTAAAAACTGAGGAGCCTTCATCATGAGCGCACGCGACCTCACTCATGGCTTCAGTCATTATGAATTGGGTTCTCACTACGAAAAAACTTCGTAAAAAATAAAAACAAAAAGAAAATAAGAATAACTATCCAATAAGCTTTCCATCATATCGTGGATGTACTTGTGTGGATTTCTGACCAGACGCTGAATCAGGCGTCATTCCTCCTTCTTTGCTCTGCGCTCAGCCTGCCCGGACGTACCTTTCAGGCTCCGCTGGTTCCGCATTCGTGGCGTCCCTAGTGAGTTTTTTCTCATTTGTTTACTCTGGGATGTATCGAGTAAGGTTAGGATAGGCGTAGCAGGAGTGTCCTGGGCTGGTTGCCCGCAGTGCAATGTATTTTGGGTCGTATGTATGGGGCATCTATTTCGGATGTACCCTCGTGGTCCTGTTGTGGACACGTGAACTTTTCACAGTTTGGTTTAGTTGGTGATGCAGGCGGCTTTCATTACGTGTTAATAATTGCTGCCTTTTATCCTTCTGATGAGGTAAGCTGTGTGTTTGCTGACGTTCCCAGCGTATTTTTCTTCACTTAGTGAAGTTTTTTCTGGGTCCGTGTCAGGCTTCCCGGGGTGGGAAGTTTTCGCTTCGGTGGTGTGTTGGCGGTGGTTCCTGTTGTGATATTCCAGTGTGTGTTTATATTTCAACTATTTTCATGCCGTCTACCTAGGCCTAGCCAGCCGCTCGTAGCTTTGCCACATGTCTAGTGTTATTATTTATTTTATAAATATGCCCTACTGTGTCATGTGTATCCGGGTTTTAGTTGTGTATTGGCTAATTCCTCGGACTATATTTGTTTCCTGGTTTTAGTTGTGTATTGGCTAATTCCACGGATTATGTTGTGACCTTGGTTAGTCGTGCGTGTCTCTCCTCGTGTCGTATTGTTCAGATGGTGTCTGTTCAGGGTGGGGTTTGCCTTCCGGCGGGTTTTTCTCGGTTTCACCGTGAAAAATCCTGTCCGATGAGCAGTGTTAGGCCACACGTGGTTTTTAACACTGGCTGGTTCCCCGGCGAGGGGAGGTGTCTGTGGCTCTCCAGGACTGCGTCTCTGTGGGTGCCTGGTTTCAGGCCTCCTTTAAAATTCCCGGCGGGATGGCTGTACCCATCCTTACATATATATTTAGTTATATATAAAGAAACGACGTTCTTGAGAACACTCGTTTTTTATAGGTTTGTCTACCTGGTTTACGACAACCACGGGGAAAAACCTAGCTGTTGTTTAGGCGTTCCTCCCCGGCGATCTTTTACAAAGTAGTGGGGTCAGGAACTTGTGGGGTTAACTTTTAGACTTCTCACCCGGCGGGTGCACCTGAGCAGGGTGGGATAAAAACGACTTAGGTCTCTTATAGTTAACCAATCCATGTGAGTGATACTCTGTGTATCGCTGCCTTTACTCTTACGGCATTTGAAGGATCAGTGAGGTTTAACCAAATCGATTTCCACACCCGGCGGGTGCCCCTAAGTAAAGGAACTAAGGAATTTATAAACAAATTCAATTTCGATTAACCTTAATTGGGTGATACTTTCAGTATCGCCGCCTTCTATTTTTACGACGATCGTTTGGGACAATTCGTTAAAAAATCAGATCTCGTATATTCCTGCCCTGGGCTATTCTACTAAAATATTTCAAGGGCCGGCGTCTTTATGAGGGGGGGCTTTGTTACAAAATTGAATCTTGAGACAGTCACCACCTCCTACAGACTATTAGTGCCATACTGGACCATTATATCAGAGGGTATTCTTCATGTTCTTAGCTAAGAAGACTTGTTTAGCCTCTTTATACCCAGCCGCGTGGCGAGATGTGTTAGCTGTGTCTTTGCATCCCGTTACCCGGCGGGTTATTAACACTTGTATGCGAACACTTGGGTTAACCTTATGAGCATTAATTCCTGGAAATTTTTCTTTATTTTTCCAGAGCTGAGCTCCGGCGGACCAATACAGACCCGGCGGTAGTTCCTCACACCAGTCTCTGTCATGGCTAATGTGACCCCAGTTTTTGCCCTGTGCATTACCCCTACTTGCGCGGGTATCCCAATTTTTGCACATACCCTTTGCATAAGGTGTGTTAGATGTCTAGACCGTTCAAGGGGTCTCTGGGTTACACGTAATTGTTCTTTTTGCTCCCAATTAACCAATAAAGTCCTGTGTGACAATGACAAGACCGCGGCGGTAGCGTTGAGAGAGGTCAGACAACAAATGTCGGCCTACACTACCATTGTCGCACATAAGTCACTTCAATGTGACAACGTCCCACTTTGGGATAAGTTGCTGTCAGAGCACCCTCCCCCTAAACGTACCTCTAGAGTAAGGGGTTTTAAGCCGACAGAGACTAGCCAGGGTTCTGTATCGTCTGTGGAGACGTTTAAACGCCCGAGAGAGCCTACTCCCCCGGCAGCCACCTCCTCGTCGCAGGCGAGATCGAGGTCAAGGTCACCCCTCAGACAACGGTCTTCAAGTCGGGCCTCTTCCCCGGCTAGTAAGAAGTGCAAGACTGAAGCTTCCCCCAGGGGCCATGGTGGTGATTCTTCCAAACCTAGGTCCAGTTCGCGGTCACACCGTAGCCACAAATCCTCCAAAAAGGATTCCCATAAGAAGTCCTCTCGACATTCTACTAAGTCTAGTGCATCTCATCGTACCTCTACACCTGACAATGTTTCTGTTACAGCCTCAGAGTATAGTGAAGCGCCTGTCCCTAAACAAGATTTACCTATTGATATTTTAACCCTAGAAATGGAGAGTTCAGGATATTCAATAATTGAGAATGTTTCAGACTCTCAAGAGAGCGTAGGCCAGAGCCTCGGTGTTTGGCGGTTTGCTCAGCCAGGGTCTGACCATCCACGTCCGACTCATACGAGTCACACAGTAGCCGATGTCCACAGGGACGCGGCGACCCCATCCTCTATCCCTGATTTATCTTGGAAACAAGGTGCCCCTGCCTCGGCGGGGTCTTCTCAGGAGGATCGGGAGGAACAAGATGAAGTGTCATTAATTTCAGATAGGGAAGGACAAGGGTCAGGCTCAGGCCTGGACGCCGCCCATGATAATACTAATTCACCTGAAAGTTCTGCACCTAACCAGTTTGTTACAGCACAAGAAATTGATGGGTTACTTACTCATGCTCTATCAAAATTCTTTAATCAACAACGAGAAAACCCCACAATGGACTTGGGGGCTCCCTTGACAGGTTCTGCGGTACGGCCTCTGATAACGTCAATCGATTTATCTAAGATTCCTAACCCTCCTACTCTGTCACCGGCAGGGAGCTCTAAGCCAGCTACGGCGGCATTCACTACGTCAAATGTCAGGGTCATTACGGATGTTAATCCACCCCCTCTAGACAAAGCGCCTCTTAGAAAGGTAGCTATGCCCCTGCTTTATGGGCCAGACGAGTCATGGGTCCCTTTGAACCCCTCTAAGCCAGAGCTTGCCCAGCCTACCTTGTCAGGGGAACTCCCGGTACCACGTGAGTGGTTTATCCAGGGAAATAAGTCTAAGAAATTAAGGGCATTGGATGCCTTGGGTAATGTTTTGGACGTAAATATCAAGGCTATACCTAGTTATTATCATCAGGATTATTTTGTTTATGCATCTAAGCCTGCTTTACCCCCTGCCTCAGCTTCAAAACTTTTTTCAGACTGGTCTAAGCTGGATGGGTTTAATGATATTAAGGCTCTGTCGGCTATTACTCCTGAACTAGATTTACAGACCGTCACAGACGAGACAGCTAATCCAGTGTTGAAGGTGGGACAGTTAGGACCAGGACCTTGGGTGGATTGGGAGGTAGAGGCTCAAAACTTTGCAACCACTTTCACTTCTAAATCTTCCCACCAGATCCCTCAGGATACACATTCATGGTTCTCAATGCCGGTAGGTTCTGCCGGCGGAGTTCCGTCAGCTTTATTTTCCTTTTTAGCTGCCCCTAAGATTAATCTTTGTGAACTAAAGGAACCATTCATTACCCCTACCCCTTCTCACCTAGACAGAGAATTTAGGCTAAGGGGAAAAGCTTTCCGCCTGTTTTCACAGTACATAGTTTCTCAACAGGTGGCTAAGTCTTTACTCAGGTCTACTCAGGCAATCGCAGACGCGGATGCTCGAAGATCAGTTGAATTATCCCGGCGTCTGATTCTTCAGTCGTCAATTCAATCCTTAGGTGACATACGCACAGCCTTACTTGAGGCGGTGCGAGCACGACAGGATCTTAGGATGTCATTAGTTCGCAAGCTGCCTGATCGCATTGCTAACCAGGTGGTAATGTCCCCAGTACTTACACCTTCTTTAATGTCCCCTGATGTATGGCGAACAGTGTTTAACATGGCACAGGCCGTGAAGCACAGTCCCGCACAGGCTAAGAAACCCGCATTTAACTTCCCCAAACCTAAGCCTCCTACTAAAGCTCAGCCAGGGGGTTCTAAGCCGTTTCTTCCGCCTAAGTCCTCCCAATCCCCCCTGGGTCAGTTCAGGCATAGACAGAGAGGGTTTTCAGGACAGAGGGGACGCGGCCAGTATAAGCCGGGGCAGGGCCAGTCTTCGGCCCACACCAGCCAGCCGGCGAAGCGTCCAACACCACCAAACCCACCATCAAAAAACTAAAGTCTTTCTCACTCCCAGTGCCTACCTTAGAGCCGGAGGAACCGAGGGAAGTACAGCCGGCGAACCCTTGTCTGCTAACTGGGTCGTTCCGAACGTGTCACCAAGCATGGCCGTTAAAAACATGGGCACGGATGGTGGCACGCAAAGGCATCACTTGGCAGTGGCTCCGGCGACCTCGCTTACGTCAGCCGACAACGGCAAATTGTGTTTCATTAGAGGTGGAGTTGCTGGTCCAGGAGATGATTGCCAAGAATGTCATCATCCCGGTACCCCCAGATTACCCTGTATTCACGTCAAAACTGTTTTTGGTTCCCAAACGGGACAGTGTTCAGATGAGGCCGGTCGTAGACCTGTCGTATCTGAATCTTCACATTTACAACGAGTCTTTCAGAATGTTAACAGTTCATCAAATCAGGCTAACACTTCCGCCGGGTGGCTGGATGTGTTCCCTAGACCTGACAGACGCCTATTGGCACGTGTCGGTCAACAAAAGATTTCAAAGGTTTCTGGCCTTGAGGATCAGGCACCAAAATTTTGTTTTTCAGAGGATGCCGTTCGGTTTGAACCTAGCACCTCGATTATTCACGAAACTAGTCCGGCAAGCCCTGATGCCATTGTTAAAACAGGGAATCAGAGTGTTGTGGTATCTCGACGACTGGCTGGTGGTGGCAGAGACACAACAATTATGCATAAAACATGTCAATATCATTTTAAATCATGTCAAAACTCTAGGCTTCAAGGTAAATCTGGTAAAGTCAAACCTTGTTCCCTCAAGAGTAATTCAGTGGATAGGGCTGGTCTGGGACACCGCCGCTCTCACTCTGAGTCAGAGTGTGGACAATCGCAACAGGTTTCGCAGGAAACTGTTCAGGTTTCTTCACAGTCTGACTACGACACGAAGAGTCTGGGAGTCTCTGGTCGGCTCTCTCAACTGGATTCAGCTAACTGTCAAGTTGGGCCGGTTGAAAGTAAAACGATTAATATTGGAAGGCAACAAATATTTCCCACTCTTACCGGCGGGAAAATGATGGCCCATACCAGAATTAATCCACACCTTACTAGCGGTCTGGGCGAAGAGGGAAACATTGCACTCAATCATGTCATGGACCTCTCCTCCTCCAACGGTATGGGTAGACACGGATGCGTCAGGCACCATAGGGTGGGGATTTCAGTCAAATCAGGGGCACCAGGGTCAGGGACTTTGGTCCCACTTAGAAATCTCTCACATAAATGTCAAAGAGTTACTAGTCCCCTTGTATTTCCTTCAGGCTCACGGCCCGGCGTTACGGGGCAAGTCAGTGGCCTTCAGAATGGACAATCTGAATGCAGTTCACTGTATTCAGAAACAAGGGTCAACGAGGTCAAGGAAGTTGCTACTCGTGTCGGAAGAGATTTTTGTTCTAGCCACCAGTCTAGATATTTATCTTCACGCATCTTATCTCCCAGGCGTAGCGAACGTCTGGGCAGACGCTCTGTCCCGGAGACAGAGCACGACAGTAGAATGGGAGCTCAAGCAACCCATTTTCAACCTAATGATTGCGGAGCTCTCCCATCCACAAGTGGATCTTTTTGCGTCCGAGGAGACTCACAAGCTCCCTCTATACCTCACCCGCCGGACGATAACGCCGGCAGGGGGGCCAGACGCCCTAGTGACAGACTGGAACAGATGGAGCTCCATCTATCTGTTTCCGCCGCCAGATGCGTCACTAATGTGCCACGTAGTGAACAAACTACGAGTTTATCGAGGCTTAGTCTCGTTAATCGCGCCCCTGTGGCCAGCGCAGGTGTGGTGCCAGCAGTTAATAATGTGGTGCCCGGACCCGGTATCGCTCCCGGTCGGGTACTTCCACTTAGACACGATTGGCAACCTAGAGACCTCGCTGACTTTTGCATTATGGACATTCAGGAGGCCAAGTGGCTAGCACCATACGGTAGGGATGTGACCAATAAATTGCTCAATCAATATACTCAGTCTACTAAGCGACAATATCAATCTCATTGGAAAGCTTTTACTTCTTGGATTGTTAGAACGGAACAAACTGTACCCTCAGTGGCATTGGTTTTTAATTACTTGAACTATCTGTTTGAGCAGAAACGTTTATCTGTGGTTACTTTGAAGAATCACTTAACTGCGATTAGAGTGCCCTTTTTCGACCTTACAGGTCTATCCATACCGGTGGCGGAGGAAACAGGATTTATGAGAGCGTGTTTTAAACTCCGCCCACCTCCCCGTCAGCTCATGCCTACTTGGTCTCTGGACAAAGCTTTGTCTTTACTTCATTCTCGTCTGTATCAAAATACTGCAGACTTTGCTTTAATCTTAAAGAAGGCAGTTTTCCTTTTGGCTTTGGCCACCGGAAACAGAGTGTCTGAGCTGGCGGCGATGAGCAACACACCTAATTGTCTTAGGTTTGGTAGACTTAATGATTCAATTTCCATTGCACCCTCCCCGGCGTTTGTAGCCAAGAATGAGCATAGTGCACACGTGTTTTCTGAATTCACGGTGCCGGCGTTAAAAAGGGGAAAGGTGCATCATAATTTATGTCCAGTGCAAGCTCTAACCAAATATTTAAGAATAGCTCCTCATAACCCCCAAGGAGCTTTATGGGTAGCGAGTACGGGTAAACGCTTACTTAAACGGCGATTAGCCTCTCTTCTAGTAGAAGTCATTAAAGAGAGTAATCCCGGCGTTGTGGGTAGGGCCCACGATTTACGCAAGTGGGCGGCCTCTTTACGTTTCCTGAAAAACTTTTCAGTTGAAGATATTGCGTCCACACAGTTGTGGGCGTCTAATCATACGTTTCTCTCTAGATACTTGTCAGTTGCTCTAGACAAACCTTCCTTACCATGTATAGCTTTAAGGCAGAGGGTCTAGGTGGCCCTGCAGTCACTTATGTTTATTTTCAAGGAAGGGGGGGGGGGGGGGTGCAGTCAGTTGACATAGGACACCCTAGACCCCGCCGGAGTATGAGAGCTGTGATACAATTTAAGGTTGAAATGTGATATGAAAATTTCTCTGCGAGAATTTGTGCTAGTACAAAGTTTAGTACAAAACAACGGAGTTGTTATAGTAGTTTTAGCTGCGAAAGCAATGTAACATTAGTTCAATGGAGTTCATTAGCAATTGATCTCCACATGTATTTTGGGGTTTATGATGTGCACATATAAACTTATAACTTATTATTTGTCACCACTCGTTGAGTGGGGTGCCTTTTGTAACTACAGATCTGTGTTCAGAATCTTCAGGGTTACCTATTTTTGTCAGGCAGGCTTCTTTGAAGCACGCACCTGCCTGAACCCCCTTTTTCTTGTATATTTCCGGCCTACGCCGTATTAAATACATTTTTCAAAAGTAAGAATACTATGTGGTTGTTTTTATTATCTGCTTTTCTAGAGTTATGATATGATTACGAATGTCCCCCTCCAGTCTTAGATATCAGGCATGTTCGTCAATGATGGAGGGGCCACTAATAAATTATAGGTTTGACTCCTGTAAGGAGATAAAGAAAACCTAATATTTAGTAGTGGCCCCGTAATCATTGACGACTGGGGCCCTCCCGACCGTCCCCTTCCCATTCGTTGATGTATTAAGGATTTTGGTTTACTTGATATGTCAGTGAAGGAGGAATGACGCCTGATTCAGCGTCTGGTCAGAAATCCACACAAGTACATCCACGATATGATGGAAAGCTTATTGGATAGTTATTCTTATTTTCTTTTTGTTTTTATTTTTTACGAAGTTTTTTCGTAGTGAGAACCCAATTCATAATGACTGAAGCCATGAGTGAGGTCGCGTGCGCTCATGATGAAGGCTCCTCAGTTTTTAAATGCTCTGCGCGGTAGATTCAAACTACGGCGGATTAGTGTTTGAAGAGGATGCCTTATGTAATAGGCATGTTCGTCAATGATTACGGGGCCACTACTAAATATTAGGTTTTCTTTATCTCCTTACAGGAGTCAAACCTATAATCTTATAAAATATACAAAGGCATTTGATAGAGTCTGGCATCAATCCTTATTGTCGAAGATGTCACACTACGGCCTTGCATCATTAGTTCCACTAATTTCTTCTTATCTTCATAACAGAAAAATATGTGTAATGGTAGATGGTCTTTATTCTCAATTTCACTCAATAAATGCTGGTGTTCCCCAGGGATCAGTTTTGGCCCCAACACTGTTCCTCATTCATATCAATGATCTCATATCTACCACTCATAATCCAATACATTCCTACGCAGATGACTCAACACTCCACAGTTCCTTCACATTTACCAATTCTTTCACCTAACCCGATCTTATAAATTCAAAAATAAACACTGCAATTTCTCTGAACCAGGACCTTTCTAGAATTAATGAATGGGGACAAAAGAATCTAGTTTCCTTAATGCACAGAAAACCAAGTACATTCAATTTTCTAACCGACAGAACCTCACTGACTCCCATATATTTTTTAATGATGTAAATATTCCCACTTCCCCTAGTATTGACATTCTCGTGTAACATTAACTACTAACTTGAGCTGGACACATTATGTTAGAAGCATTGCTAAGAAAAAAACTGGGACTCCTGTACAGAGTTCGAGAATTCTTCACTGACGAGCAGTTGGCCGTAATATAAAAGTCATGTGCGTTCTCAGATGGATTACTGTTCACCTCTGTGGAGTGGAAGTGGAGTGGTTGCATTGAGGCAGTTGGACAAAATTCAAAATAAAGCTATTAGATTAATCAATAACCCTGCAATCACACAGGACCTTCCTACATTATCCATACGAAGAAACGTTGCATCCCTTGCATTATTCTACAGATATTTTCACAGCAATTGTTCCGAGGAACTTGCTTCAATTGTGCAGCCTCTCCAAATCTTTCCCCGTAGAACTAGGGCAGCTGAGAGCGCCCATGAATTTACACTTTCTCCTCCACAATGCAGAACTTCTGCTTATCAAAATTCATTTATCCCTAGAACTACTACTCTTTGGAATTCACTTCCCTCGAGTTGCTTTCCACAAACTTACAATCTACAAAAGTTTAAATCCAGTTGTTATAAACATTTTATGAATGGAGGATGCCTTTAGGCACATGGACCTTTTTGTTTTATCTGTGTTTTTCCTTCCTCCGTTCATTGTCTCTTTAAAAAAAAAAAAAAAAAACAGTACAGTACATAAAAAAAAATCTACGAGTCTGTTTGCTATCCTTTATTTCTGTTTGTCTTTGACATTGAGCATATGGATATCCCGCCACCGGTCGTTATATTATAGGTTCTACGTCATTGAAGTAGGAACCACTAAAAAATTACGGGCTTGACAACACGAAGAGAAGAAAGGAAAACGAAACCATATATTTAGTAGTGGTTCCGTAGTCAATGGTAGTCGTAAGAAAAGCAAGGATGCAAAGATTTACGGGAGAAGCCCAATAAGTTACACTTATAGATAACAAAATGCACACACTCAATAGGCTAGAAATTGAATCATACTACAGTAGATATATGTTTCTCATAGTATAATAATAGAACAGAGATCGGGTATAAGTAGTAATCACCTATCAAACTTACCATTAGGCTAGAGAATAAGCGACAGAGGCCAGCCTAGGGAGCAACACGTGGCACATGAATGCTACGAATTCGTAGCCTAAAACGAACCAAAAACAGTTGCCTAAGATCTAAATTCATAAATATTGTCAAAATACAAACACATAACCTGAGAACTGGATTAATAACATCCTAAAATATAGAATGAGAAATCACAACAAAGATGGCGTGGCATCGTAAAAGCACGGCTGACACTAGCGCGGTGTCCTCACATCCTCCAGCACTATGGGCATACAGATATTAGTAAAACGCATTCCTAGTTCACATGAGCACTATGCAATACAGTGGAGCCCCCATCTTCGCCACATCAGTCTTCGTTGTCGACACCAAATACATGTAATCCCAATTTCCATGTTCGCTCAAAAAGCTTCAATCTTGGCACACAAATATTCCAGTCAAAACCCGAAAAAAGCAAAAATACTGTAATTAAAAACTTGACATGAAACTAGAAAACAAACAAAAATAATAAAAAAAAGTTAACTGAACTAAAAGAATCTGCCATTGTCAAGGTGTTTGCCGCTTAGAGACGAAATCCGAGATCCGATCGTCATTGCGCAAGATGCCGCCATCTTTGTATGACGTCAACACTAGCTCACAGTCCACTCGTTTCTATGTTGAAAAAACAGCTGTTTGCAAGCTTTTTTGTGCCTGAACCTCGTATCTCTCGCGTTTATTATAACCTCTAGTACAGTGGTTCTTAACCTTTTTAGCACCGCGCCCCCCTTTGGCCAGGACTGTATTCATGATGCCCCCCCCCCCCCGCCATGCCTCTGATGCCTAGATTTTTTTTTTTTTTTTTATCCATTCCATATGGATGCATAAGACAAGATACTGTAAAAAGGGCGAACAAATAACCAATCTGCATGCAAGGATTAAAACTGATTAATGGTTTTATGTTAACACTACAATGAATGAACTACACAACACCGGTCAACATGGGTTCAGAGCGGGAAGATCATGTCTCTCACAACTTTTGGAACACTATGACAAAATTCTTAAAGCACTAGAAGAAAAGAAAAACGTGGATGTCATTTACACCGATTTTGCTAAGGCATTTGATAAATGTGACCATGGTATAATAGCCCACAAACTGAAAGCAAAAGGTATAACTGGGAAAATCGGACGGTGGATATACAATTTCCTCGTAAACCGAAAACAATCGGTAGCAGTAAACCAAGTCACATCTGAGCCTTCGGATGTCAAAAGCTCAGTGCCCCAAGGAACAGTGCTAGCGCCCCTTCTGTTCCTCATACTAATTTGCGACATAGATACCAACATCAGACACAGTACGGTGTCGTCTTTTGCTGATGACACAAAATTAAGCAAGATAGTAAACACACAAGAGGACACGGGCCGACTGCAGGAACACATGAATGTAGTGTTCCAGTAGACCAGGGAAAACAACATGCAATTCAATGAGGAAAAATTCCAATTCCTCATTCATATCAATGATCTCATATCTACCACTCATAATCCAATACATTCCTACGCAGATGACTCAACACTCCACAGTTCCTTCACATTTACCAATTCTTTCACCCAACCCGATCTTATAAATTCAAAAATAAACACTGCAATTTCTCTGAACCAGGACCTTTCTAGAATTAATGGATGGGGACAAAAGAATCTAGTTTCCTTTAATGCACAGAAAACCAAATACATTCAATTTTCTAACCGACAGAATCTCACTGACTCCCATATATTTTTTAATGATGTAAATATTCCCACTTCCCCTAGTATTGACATTCTCGGTGTAACATTAACTACTAACTTGAGCTGGACACATTATGTTAGAAGCATTGCTAAGAATGCCTCTAAAAAACTGGGACTCCTGTACAGAGTTCGAGAATTCTTCACTGACGAGCAGTTGGCCGTGATATATAAAAGTCATGTGCGTTCTCAGATGGATTACTGTTCACCTCTGTGGGGTGGAAGTGGAGTGGTTGCATTGAGGCAGTTGGACAAAATTCAAAATAAAGCTATTAGATTAATCAATAACCCTGCAATCACACAGGACCTTCCTACATTATCCATACGAAGAAACGTTGCATCCCTTGCATTATTCTACAGATATTTTCACAGCAATTGTTCCGAGGAACTTGCTTCAATTGTGCCGCCTCTCCACATCTTTCCCCGTAGAACTAGGGCAGCTGAGAGCGCCCATGAATTTACACTTTCTCCTCCACAATGCAGAACTTCTGCTTATCAGAATTCATTTATCCCCAGAGCTACTACTCTTTGGAATTCACTTCCCTCGAATTGCTTTCCACAACTTACAATCTACAAATGTTTAAATCCAGTTGTTACGAACATTTTATGAATGGAGGATGCCTTTAGGCACATGGACCTTTTTGTTTTATCTGTGTTTTTCCTTCCTCCGTTCATTGTCTCTTTAAAAAAAAAAAAAAAAAACGGTATGGAGATAATAATGGTGTTAAAGAAATTACAAATTACTTAACAGAATCTAACCACATAATAGAACGGAAAGACAGTGTGAAAGACCTTGGGGTATTAATGTCTGAAAATATGGGTTTCAAAGTACATAACCAGGTCAAAGTGGCGGCTGCGAAACGTCTAATGGTGGGGTCACACATTCACGTATATTACTCCCGTCCGGCGTATCGCCAATTTATGTAAAGACGCGAGTAGTTTCTGCCGTTGAACGCCCGTTCTTCCACGTCTATTGCACTTCCCGACAGACATAGCGTAACGGGGCCAGTGTTACGTCAGACGTAATGGAGTCGTATTGAACTACGTACGTGTTTGCGACGTGCGTAAGCATAGCCCCGTTCGACCTCATGGGCTGCACGATTTGCGGGAACACAGGCCACGCCCCCTCAAGACCGGCGTAGCTGAGGCCGCACGTCTTGGGATTTGTTAGGTCGTACCTGGACCGGTTCTGGCCAATCGTAGGCACACCCCGTCTGACCAAACACAGACAAAGACAGTCTTTGTCAACCACGTAGGTCTGGGTTGGAATCTGGGAACTACAAAAGGGCAGGAATGGCCACACCATTCCCATTCCCAGTCCTTCATCGGCACCATGAACAACATCGAGGAATTCATCCTGGAGGAGTAACCCGCTCAGTGCCAGCCAATTTTGACGGTGTGCTTCTGCCAGTGCCAATTTTTTTTTTTTTTTTTTTTGGCTAAATCTATTAAGTTGGGAGAGAAATGGTAAAAAAAAACACTCCCCTCGCCAGAAATCAGGTCCCCGATGGTCCCGAAAGTAGCTGAAAAGACACTATAGACTACAGAGACTTTTATGGTATCGGAATATATGGGTGGGTGGGTGGTTTTGGGGTTGGTTGGGGGAAGGTAGAAGGGTAATTGACTTGTGTTACACATATGAAGCCGATTGGTGAGGTAGTTTCGCCACCACGGATTTTCCTTTTTTTCCTTTTCTTCGTACGGATACGCTAGAAGTGGGTGGTGGGAGGAGGTTGGGGGTGTGGTGGGGGGAAGGCAGAAGGGTAAGAGACTTGTCACACAAATATGGAACCGATTGGTGCAGTCGTTTCGCCGCCACAGATTTTCCTTTTTTTTCCTTCTGACGGGACCGACAGTCAGCGAGTGGGTGGGAGGAGGGATTTGGGATTTTTGTGGTGGGTAGCCTAAAGGGTAAGGTACATGTGGTAAAAATATGAAAGCCATAGGTGCAGTCGTTTTGCTGCTACGATTTGTTTTCGGCAGGGTGCAGAGGGTGGCAGGGTTGGCTTGTTGGTTGCTGCTCCGGTGTGGTGAGAGGTGTGACTGGAGGGTCCCTCGCTGGTCCCGTTGTCCCCTCGTACAACGGTGCCGCGTCTTCCCGCCAACCCGCAGTGCGGTGGTTCTGCCAGATGCGGCCTAACTAACGTATACTTCCACGTTCGACTGGAACTTTCTACGATTTGACGAGAGCAGCTCTCGTCTGACGGGGTAGCTGCTACGTCTGACGAGGCTGCTCTGGTCAGACGGCCGTGGTGGCCAGGTCAGTTGTAAGTGTTCCCGTCTTTTGACATACGTGAGGGCGAGCCACGTTCTTGATTCAACTCGAATCAACAACCGCACGGCCTTGGCCGCACCCACAACATTCCCGACCCACGTGGGCTACTCGTTTCTACTCGCGCCATGCGTGAGTACCCCCCCCCCCGACTGGCCGTAATTTCATTTACGTTTTGCGTATTATGCCATTACGTTTTACGTAATCGGTTGCCAACTACCAATATACCTTCGTTTACAACAGACGGGAGCAATATACGTGAATGTGTGACCCCACCATAACGGGTTGGATTCTGCGTACTTTTAAAACACGCGGTAAATTGCCTATGATAACGCTCTTAAAATCTCTAGTGCTACCGCGGCTTGAATACTGTAGCGTATTAACATCCCCATACAAAGCAGGTGAAATAAATGACGTAGAGAGTGTACAAAGAAATTTCACTTCGCATATAAGTTCGATAAAACATCTACACTATTGGGAGCGTTTAAGAGCACTGAATCTGTACTCACTGGAACGTAGAAGAGAACGTTACCTAATAATATACACATGGAAAATCGCAGAGGGTTTAGTACCAAACCTACATACTCCGATAGTCATGAAATTCAGTGATAGGAGAGGCTGGGAATGCGAAATCCCCCGGATGAATAACAGGGGTGCTATGGGCTCTCTGCGAGAGGGCTGGTTATCACACAGAGGCCCACGTCTCTTCAACAAACTCCCACGGCGAGTAAGAGACATGAGGGACATCTCGTTAGACAACTTAAAGAGCGCCCTAGATGTCGAACTGCAAAAAGTGCCAGACGAGCCCATCCTCGCAAGGGAGCGAGCTGTCGCTTCAAACAGTCTACTGCACCAAATCACCACCCATAACGAGGGGCGTCGCGTTCCTTGGTGCCGCTAGAGGAGCGTCGAACACATCCAAAGGTAAAGGTAATATGTGGTTGCTCGGAATGACGGTTGTGAATTTGTCCTATCAAAGTGTTTTATTTATATACAGTATATCTTTGCTATTACCCTGTATGCCTTTGAATGGCCTAGCCCTATTTTGAACTTTGCTTACCCCATGCCCCTCCCCCCCCCCCCTAGCATTGTCAAACGCCCCCCTAGGGGGGGCGCGCCCCCCAGGTTAAGAACCACTGCTCTAGTACATCTGGTGATAGGGATGGTGGGCCTGGTGGTAGTAATGAAGGAAATTCATGCTCAAAACACAGCAAAGGCCAGTCAGACGAAAGCGGTTGAAATAGCCTAGACAATGTTAGGCTAGGCTAAATATGACAATGATTTAAAATAAAGTATGTGTGGTTAGTAATCTTCTCATAATATGTATTTATACGTATCTCATAATATGTATTTATTGGATGTACTTTGGGGCGAATTGGGTACTTGAGGGGTGATTGGTGACTGGACGAATTTAGAACCTAGCCTAGGCCTACCATTTTTCCCATAAGAACAATGCCCCAATCTACAGTAATTATAATGCACCTAAGTTTTATGGTTAGGACTGTTATTTAGCCATGTCTACATTATTATTTACAATGCAGAAGATTTACTTTATGTAGACAAAAAACATGTTTTCATAGGCTAAAAATGGGAAAAAGTGCAACTTTTAGAATGAGCACGGAATCGATTAAAAAATTTCCCATAAGAACAGTGCCCCGATCTTGGCTGTTTCAATCTTAGCTCGATTTCTGCGGAACCGATTAGGAGCGAAGATTGGGGCTACACTGTATGCAATATTGACTCACTAGCGACACATGCAGAGGAACCAGGAGGGGACAGACTAGCGAGGGAGAGAAGGGGGCACACGTCCACTCGCGCTTAGTTTTGGCCGAGAGAGGAATAATAACGCGAGATGGCGCGTCTTGGTAACTGTGTATGGGAAGCTGCGAGGACAAAATGGCGGACGGATAGCAAAACTGGCAATGCATTCAAACTGATTGTTACTTCTTTTATTTTTATTTCTAGTGGCTTCCGCAACAATGACGTTCCTTGGGAATTATTAAAGGGTACCCCCTAGGAGTGTTATGGTTCTCGAACGACAGTTGGAAGGTTAAACCGGGTCCTTAGAGACCCGGAAGAGGCCATATATTACATATAGTCTCTCACGTCATTGACGGAGGAAACCACTAATAAATAAATGACTTTCCATTATAAAGAAGAAATGGAGATAAACCAAGAATACAGTAGAGAACATGATAATGTTGTACTTTACCTTGAGGATAAAACTTCAGCCTGAGGTGACACCTCCCACGACACAGAGAAGGCAAACCGATCAACATTTCCTCGCAGGGAACACAGGTTACTACTGAGGAGATCTGCAAATTATTTCAATAATGCCATTAACCATTTCAGGTCCGGGGGTTTAATATTCATAAATAGAATTATCTTAATCTCATAATTACCTCTCCAAAATTTGTTTTATGCCCACAACTCACTCAAAGACAACTGCAGAGGTTGAAGTAATTAAATTAAAGGTTTCTAAACACCCCTGAAGGTCACAAAGGTTTAAAGTATCCCTGTAAGGATGCAATAGTGTCCTGCAGTGCGCGAAAGGGTTAATGTTTACTAATTTATATAAAAAAGCATATTAACTACACTAAGAAGAAAAATATATAAAGAGTATGTACTCACATGTATTTGCGAGCTTCCCACCATTAAAATGGCAGGAAATTCAAATCTCTGTACACATACACTAAATCTGCCAGTTAAGCCTCTGTAACAAGGGCACGCTCTAGCCCCGTCAATCAAGGTACTGAGCACGGCATTAAAAACTGCATCATCATGACTATTTTACACATTCCCCCCCGCCAACTCAGCTAAGTGATACGATTTCAATAATTCTGATACAGTACTATTATGGAACCTCTCAGATGACAAATATCTAGTGATAATGTCGGACAGGTTGGGAGAGAGGTATCCTGACCAGGATTCAAACCCACTCACTCCAGGTAGATTTGGGAGCATTGGGCACCGTAACCACTCGCTCATGGTTGAGTGGGGTGTGGTATTGTGGGGTGGGGTGTAGTGTGGTGTGGTGTTGTTGTTGTCGTTCCTTAGGCTGTCTGGCTGAACAGCCCCGAGTCCTTAAGGAAGGCCATGGCCACAATCAAGCTTTCCCACAGGGTTCTCCAGGAGTGTATATTATGTTGTTGGCGTAAGTGATTGTGTAGAATGCAGTCTTCTATGATGTGTTTAATGGTATGGGGTGCTGTGTTACATCCTGGGCAGGTGTCGTCGACGGAGTCATCCAGTCTCTTCTGATAGCTCAGAAGAGCTGGATGGTGCCCACATCTCAACCTAGCCAGGTGGACTCTGTCCTCGCGAGGAAGGGAGGATTCGGAAGGATTCATTTCAGGAGGTCATGCCTGCAGCTGCGTGTCTATGAGTGATTGGATGGAACGGCGAGAGATATGAGTATGGATGTGCTTCTGGAAGCTGGTTTGGGGTGGGCAGGGAGAGATAGATGATGTTTGTGTTGTAGATTTTGTTTGTTAGGTTGTGGCGGGGGATGGCATCGAAGGCTTTACTAGTGTCGAGTGTGGCAAGTAGTGATCTGTATGGTGGTCTGGCTGAGTTGATGCCTTCAAAAGTTCTTTGTTTAAGGTCTGTAAGAAGAGTGTTTGTGGAGTGTAGTGGCCTGAAGCCATGTTGTGTTGGAGCTAGGGGTAGAGCGTGTGTGTTCAGTTGTAGTACAAGGCGTTCGGAGACTTTGGAGGGGGTGCAAAGGAGTGTGATGGGGCGGCGTGAGGAGGGTAGCGTGGGGCCTTTGTTGGGTTTGGGGAATGTAATGATGACACCATGCTTCCAGATGTCTGGTATTGTGTTGTGTGAATAACTGTAGTTTGATATATTGATAATGTTGGTGAGTGCTTGCATGCCTTGTGGTCCTAGGTGTATGTTGCTTATGTTGTCTGGACCACAGGCAGGTGAGTGCTTGAGATTGTTGATGATGTGCTTTGTCTGGTTGTTGGTGAATGGTGCATAGTCAGGGTCTGTGGGGAATTGTCTCCTACATCGGATGACACGTCGGTTGTCTCGATGGGGGTTTAGGTGGCTGACATGAGAAAAGTTATTAATGAGGGTGTTTGCTTGTTGTTTATATGAAGGAATAGAGTCTGTTGTTGTGATTGTGTTGTGTTGCTGTTGGAAAGTGTGATGCTGTTTAGTGCTTTGTAGAGTTTTTGAGGGTTTGTTTTGTGATCAAGTGTTTGGAGGTGGTGTGGTGTGGTGTGGTGTAGTGAGGTGTGGTGTAGTGGGGTGGAGTGTGGTGTAGTAGGGTAGGGTAGGGTGGGGTAGGGTGGGGTGGGGTGGGGTGGGGTGGGGTGTGGTGTGGTGTAGTGGGGTGGGATGTGCTGTAGTAGGGTGGAATGTGGTGTAGTGGGGTGTGGTGTAGCGTAGTGGGGTGTGGTGTGTGTGTGTGTCCAAGCATGAGAAGATAATTGGACTACAGTAAATAATATCCATGAAAGTATCCTTCAGTCTTGCATGTCCAGTACCGGTGTCAGTTTTTGAGTGGAGAGTAACAGTTTTGACAGATACAGAGATCATACCAGTGGCCTAGGAATAAATTAAAAACACTCTCAAGGGATAAAGCTTGAATGTTTCATGCCTATGTAACTTATCAACCATGAAAGATCTTTATCTCAAAGTTAAGTCATGGGGAAACTGTGTTGTGAATTAATGCCAATAAATTTTGGGGAGACAAAAGAACAAATGTAGAATGAATGAAAATATTTGTATACTGTATAATCTTTCTGCTTCCTCTTTTTACCTTCAACAAATATTGATGATCTCTCACTACCTAGTATACAGGCTGAAATATGATCCTGAAGGATTTACTGACTGATGTTATCGTTATGACTTGAATATAATCATACCTGGAACCATGTCAATGCGGCGGTTGGTGAGATAGACAGTGGTGCTGCGGTTCTGAGCTTCTTTATCCAATGCTGTGTTGGGACGAATAAAGTGCGAAACATCTGCGATGTGTACTCCTACCTGGTATTAACAAAGGTAACAGATAAATGAGGCTACATCAATTAGGAAACAGTAAAATAATATCAATCATAATCACAGGGACACAGCATAAAACATACATAAGAAGACATGTTCTTTATATTGTTATGTTCTTTACACCAACCAACTTTACTTCTAAACTCAATTAATGAAATCAACAAATCCATGTGGCAGTCCGGGGATTCGAACCCAGGAAGCTAACACCGAAAATCAGTGCACTTATGCAGAGATGCTTCAGTTCTGCACAGCCATCATGTGACCAAGGATGAAAATGATTTTCAAAATAATAATGATGATGTAATTTAATTTCACCTAATAACATCAGTTCAAGCTGCCTAATCTTCAACAGCCGCCTTTGTAAATCCTTCAGCCTAGAGCTTACCGCACCTCTCAACACATCCCACTTCTTCGTCTCTGTGCGCCTCTCCAAGTGTGTGATACACATTTAGTTTTCTTTCTAATAACGTATAATTGTTTTTATTCCCAGCCAATAAGATTTTGTAAAATTTGAACTAAAATAGAAGAATTTTGAGCTAGAGCTAGATTACTATAATTTGAACTAAAATAGAAGAATTTTGAGCTAGAGCTAGATTACTATACAGACTCTTAGTAGACAGAGGTGTTGGTGCAAGTAAATTGTTGCATAAATTTAATCTTCTTAACCTAAGAAGTGCGCATGGGGGTAAATAGAAACGTCCCCCTGTGCTGACGTATTTGAACTGTTTCCATCACTAAAATATTCATTTTACCATAAATAGCATTAATACTTATCCATACGCGCCTATTATGGGTTGATTATAAAGGTATTAACCTGAAACAACAATAAAACGAGTGAAAACAGCGTTTGGATGGTCAAAATCGGAGATACAGGCCGCGAGTTATATAATGTATGGGTGAGGCAACCTGCTTTCCCGCCAATTTCCCCCAAGGCCACTGAGACACAGTCGATCGATACTCTCTCTCTCTCTCTTGCACTCGCTTGCTAACAGAGATGACAATGCCCTGCTTGCAACTCGCTAATGTTAGCACGAAAATATACCTCAGAATAAGGGAATAACAGGGAAAATAGGTGATAACTGAAGGAGGGGAGGAAAGTGGGGAAGGAGGGGAGGTAGAGGAGTGATATTTTGCATGGCCCAGGGGCAAAACAAAAATAAAAATATTATTTTTTTTTTTCGATGTTTAAACCATACTTTGCGATTACTTTTTTTCCTTTTATTAATGTACTTAGGGACAAAAGTTTTTATACCAGTATCATAGATCTCCATGAATGCCTTGAGTTTTTTGTCTACCTCACTTTCAGATAACACCTGATTCCAATTTTGTGACTTGAAAAAATCCTGTAGTCCTACGAAATCGGTTCTGGAATACATCCAGTGATTTTCCTTGTGCTTTTCCCTTCCCTTGGGTAGATTATACTTCAATAGTAAGTCTATGTCTAGAACTGCATGGTCGCTTTTTCCTAGTGGGCATAGGTACTGAATACTTTGAACCTCCTCCTCCCTTCTTGTGAATAGAAGGTCCAATCTAGCTGGTTGATCACTTCCCCTTACTCTTGTTGACTCTTTTACATGTTGGTATATAGAATTTTCCATGGCCATACTTAAAAATTCATAGCTCCAACTTTCCTCCCCTGCTCCGGCTTCAAGATCTTCCCAATTCACTTCCTTGCAGTTAAAGTCCCCACACATGACTATTTCATCCTTTGAAGCCAAGATATTTCCTAGCACACTAATTGTTTCCTTACGCATTAGGCTATGCTCCTCCTTACCCCATGTCTTCGTCTTGGGAGGTACATACGCTACTATCACCACTATTTTTTTGTTTCCACCAATCTCTATTGCTAAAACTTCTGCTGTTGAAGTTACTAGTTTTATCTCAGACACAATCAAATCTTTCCTAGTAAGTATGCACACTCCACCTCCATATATATATATATATGTGTGTACTTACACTAGTTGTACTTACACTAGTTGTATTTGCGGGAGTGAGCATGCTCGTTAATTCCCGCCTCCTAAGATATGTTTGTCATACCGTGCTTTGAAACTATGCACTGATGGTGCAGACACTACTTCGGCTGGCAATTTGTTCCACCCACTAATCGAGTTGGTAGGAAATCTTTTACTTTTCAGATCAGATTTACTATTTAGCACTTTTAGTTTGTAGCTGTGACCTCTTGTCCTCTCACCTCCATCCCTCTCTATGAAGTTTTCTTGGTCGATTTTGTCAATACCTCTAACACATTTATATATCTGAATTTGCTGTCCTCGTTTCCTTCTCTGTTCCAGTGTAGGTAGATTCAATCTCTCGAGCCTCTCTTGGTACTCCAAATTTTCCAAACCTGGGATCATCCTCGTAGCTGCTCTCTGTACCCTCTCAATTTTGTGGATATGTTTCTTCAAGTGAGGGGACCACACTACAGATGCATATTCCATCCTGGGTCTTATTATTGCCGTTATTATTTGTTTCATGGTGTTTTCATTAAGATAATTGAAAGACATCCTAATATTTGCCAATAATGCTAGTGATTCTCTCACTATCTTATTTACGTGGCTTTCTGGAGACATGTTATCCCTAAATTCTATCCCCAAGTCTTTTTCTTTCGTGTGTCTGTCTGTCTGTCTGTCTGTCCGTAATACAGTAATTTTTGGCGACTTTAATTTACCTGTGACCAAGTGGGGCGATACTCTTACTTCACACTCCGGACATGACTTGTATACGAACTTGCAAGAGAGTTCGCTTTATCAATTTGTTCGAATGCCGACCCGTGGTAATAACGTTCTTGACATTGTACTTGCAACCAAAGAAGAATTGATAGAGAATTTGAATGTTGGTGATGAATTCAGTAACAGCGACCATCGTACGATAACTTTCACTTTAAAGTTTACTAGTAACGAACCAAATAGTAGCATCGAAAAAGTCCCTAATTTCAAGAAAGCAAACTTCCATAAACTTAGAGCTATGTTTAAAGAAACTGACTGGAGCTTTTTAATTAACAATAACGACATAAATACATCTTGGAAGTTATTCGAAACCACTTACCTAAAAGCAGTGCAAGACTGCATACCATCGAAAATACGGCATCCAGGCCATAATAATAAGCCCAAATGGTGGAATAAAGATATTTCAAACTGCCTGCTTGCTAAAAAATTTGCTAATGATAGATTAAAATCCTCACAAAATGACGAAGAACGGGTGAAATTTGTAGAGCTACGACGCAAAGCCAAAAAGTTAATTAAGCAAAGTAAAAAGACCTTAGAGTTACATATTGCGAATCAAAGTAAAACAAACCCGAAAGAATTCTATAGTTATATCAGAAAGAAAAAAGTAGTTACTTCAACTGTTGGACCGTTAGTCGATGAAAAAGGAGAATACACCAAAGACGAAGTACAAATGAGTAATGCCCTCAATACCTTCTTTGCATCAGTTTTTACAACAGAAGACCTCAGTGATATCCCTACACCATCGCCGATTCAGATTGATAATTCAGATGTTCTAAGCAATATCACCGTTACAGAGAGAGAAGTATTGAATTGTTTAGATAAACTCAAGGTAAATAAAACGCCAGGACCTGATACAATCTCGCCTAGAGTTCTAAAGGAAGCTAAGAATGAGCTCTCCAAACCACTGACATTACTATTCAATAAATCCTTGCAGTCTGGAACTATGCCTGATCAGTGGAAGCTAGCCAACGTAACACCGATATTCAAAAAAGGCAGCAAATCCCTACCCAGTAACTATCGTCCAATTAGCTTAACCTCAGTTGTATGTAAAATGCTAGAAACGGTCATACGAGACAGACTCGTAAATCACTTAGAGGAAAATAACATACTTAAAGATACTCAACACGGCTTTCGTAAAAACGTTCCTGTTTAACAAACCTCTTAGACTTCTTCCACGATATCCTCAACCTCTACGATGAGAATAAAGCTGTAGATATTATATACCTTGATTTTCAAAAGGCCTTTGACAAAGTTCCCCACAAACGTTTACTGCTAAAACTAAAAGCGCATGGAATACAAGACGGTGTGTTGAAATGGATAGAAAATTGGCTCAGCAACAGAAAGCAAAGGGTAGTCATAAACGGTAAGGCATCTAAATGGACCAATGTAAGTAGCGGGGTACCCCAGGGATCGGTACTAGGACCAATTCTCTTTCTAATTTACATCAACGACATAGATGAGGGTCTCACCTGCATAATCTCAAAATTTGCTGACGATACAAAAATTGCAAATAGCGTACTCTCAAAAGAACAAGTTGACGATATGCAACACAATCTAGATAAATTGTCATGTTGGGCCCAAATTTGGCAAATGAGTTTCAATGCGGATAAATGTAAAGTACTACATGTCGGATACCTAAATGAGAAAGCAAACTATTCGATGAATGGCACTCAGCTTAAGAATGTAAACAGAGAAACTGATCTGGGAGTAACAATATCGAGTAACCTAAAACCGAGTCAACAATGTTCAGAAGTTGTTAAGAAGGCAAACAAAATAATTGGCTTTATAGGCAGGTCATTTGAGCATAAATCCAAAGAAGTTATCCTAACCCTTTACAATTCCTTAGTCCGCCCTCTTCTGGAATACTGCGTTCAATCCTGGTGCCCTTATTACCAAAAAGATATAAACAAGCTAGAACGAGTTCAACGTAGAGTTACCAAAATGATACCTAGCCTAAAGAACAAACCATACGAAGAGCGTCTTAGAGAATTAAATCTATTTCCTTTAACCCAGCGCAGATTAAGAGGCGACTTAATTCAAGTGTTCAAAATCATCAAAGGCATCGACAATATGAACTGTAGTAAGTACTTCACTATCGACCAATCTAATTACACGCGGAAACGGTTGCAAAATTATTGGTAAATCTTTTAACTCGCACGAATCTAAGAATTTCTTCTTCAATCGAGTTGTCAACTTGTGGAATGGGCTTCCCCGAGACGTTATAGACTGCAGCACCGTTGATTCATTTAAATTCCGCCTAGACAAATATCTCGCATCAAACCCGCGACTGACTGCGTTTGTAAATGAATAACTTTATCCTCCCCTCAGTTACTAACCCATATGTCCCCTACTAACTTCCTAGTCCTGCCACGTTAGTGGCAGGGCAGTAGTTCCCTTTCCAATGTTCCCTTACCCACTCTGAACCACTGTTTGGACACTTGATCCTCAGTGTTTTGGAGGACAAGCAACCTAGAAGGGTCACTAGACCTGTTGTTGCTTGATTTCCTTTGTACTCCTTTGTCTGTTTGTCTGTCTGTCTGTCTGTCTGTCTGTGTGTGTGTGTGTGTGTGTGTGTGTATGTGTGTGTGTGTGTGTGTGTGTGTGTGTGTGTGTGTGTGTGTGTGTGTGTTCTTGTTCTTGTGTGGCTATGTCGGCCGTATCAGTAGGGAGTCTAAACCCGAGTTATTTCTGTATGCAACAAAATTTTATTATGGAATTTAATTTAATTTTACCAAATAATATTTATAATAGTAAAAGCCAAAGAAAAATCCATTAAACTGTAACTTTATTGAAAGCAGTAGATTGTTGGCAAGTTTAGCAACTTGTAGCCAAGCTGCCACACTTTCAGACGACAGGTGTTGTTTGTTATTGTTCTACTAAAGATGCACGGCATTGTTTTCGTGTCAAATAAATGGCATTTCATAGTACCAATGGTCTTAATTTGATATATTATTGACCCCTAGTATGAAGGTATGTTGCCAACGTAATAATACTGACAAATAAATAGATAAATGACTAATAAATAGATACATATTGGGTTTAAAAGTAGGCCTGGTCTTATACGGCGAATAGGCTATATCACTAGAACCTATTCCCAAGGGTGAATATAACTACAGTACTGGTCTTATACCCCGGAGCATCTTATACCCTGGTATATATGGTAGATACAGTTTTAAGGTCAGAAAACATCGTATAGGCTAGGCCTATTTACTCTATTTCCCACGTACGGACTTTTTCATTGTGCGGACATGGGTCCGCACATTCGAGGGTTGACTGTACATCTATAGGGGAAGCTAAACTTCCTGATATCGTTCTTGCAGGTAGGTCATTCTACTTTGTAGCTGTGGCCTCTTAGTTATTCCTGTATCCATAATTATTATATCCTCCCTATCGTAAATACGATAGGCTATGACTCTTTTGTGATCCCGTATGTCTCTGTGACGTCACGGTCGCTCCTGCAGCACGACGTAGAACGAGTAGATCGTATATTATAAGATTGCAAATAAGTTAAGTTATAAAAGGCCTAATATGCTATTAAGCAATATTGCCATGGTCTTATGTAGTATACAGTGGAGCCCCCATCCTCGCTACACCGGTCTTCGTTGATTCAATCCTCGCACCACACACCAAATATTCCCCATTTCAATTCTCGCGCCAAAAGCCTCATTCCTCGCATCAAAATCCCAGCCGAAACCCGAAAAAATAGCAAAAATAACGAAAAACTCGACATAAAACTAGAAAACAAACAAAAACAATAATTTTGTTTTAACATAACGAAAGAATCTGCCAGTAGCTTGCCGTTTAGAGACGAAATCCGAGTGAATCCGAGATCCGTTCGTCAAATGCGCAAGATGCCGCCATCTTTGTATGACGTCATCACTAAGCAGACGCTTGCAGTTTAGCTAGTATCTGTGTTGACAAAACAACCGTTTGCAAGCTTTTTTGTGCCTGAACCCCTGGGATGGTTGGCCTGGTGGTAGCAATGAAGGAATTTCATGCTCAAAACACAGCAAAGACCAGTCCATGTCGGACGAAAGCGATTGAATTGCCTAGCCTAGACGATGTTAGCCTAGGCTAGGCTAAATATGACAATGATTTATAATAAAATATGTGTGGTAAGTAATCTTCTCATAATACGTCTTTTCCTCATAATATGTATTTATTGGATGTATTTGGGGCGAAATGGGTACTTGAGGGGTGGCTGGACGAATTTAGAACCTAGGCCTAGGCTAGGCCTAAAAAAAATCGCATGATAGAAACAATGCCCCAATCTACAGTATTTATGGTTAGGACTGTCATTTAGCCATGTCTACATTATTATTTACAATGCGTAAGATTTAGGCCTAGGCTAGGCTTGAATAATAATTATTCAAGTATCCTAGGCCTAAATCTAATGCATTGTAAATAATAATATAGACATGGCTAAATGACAGTCCTAACCATAAATACTGTAGATTGGGGCATTGTTTCTATCATGCAAATTTTGTTAGGCCTAGCCTAACGACGCTGTCTTTTTGAGTGATAACGCAAATGAACTTTTTGTATAATGATAACAGAAACTCCTCCCCCCCACCCCCAAAAAAAAAAAGGTAGGCTAGACTAAATTGACAATTTTTGTATCCATATTTTCCATCTTGATTGTTTTTTGATTGCAGGAAATACTGTTTTAGACACCTAAATTCTCAAAAAAAAAAATCTGGGGGGCATGCCCCCGGACTTCCCTAGAGCTCGCGCCTTTGCCGCGCTATAATGATAACAAAATAATAAACCATAATGATAACACAATTCATATTTTCTGGATTGACACCCTGTTTAAAATACAGTAACTTGATGTAGCCTAGACAAAAAACATGTTTTCATAGCCTAACACTGGGAAAAAGTGCGGTAATTGTTTAGATACAATATTGGGCCTTTTATTTTCTAGTTATTAAAAACTTATTCTATGGTGTATTATATGATACAGTATAATGCATAAAATTTAATTTGTGTACAATAAAACATGTTTTCGTAGGCAAAAAATAGAAAAAGACGCAAATTTTGGCATGAGCACGGAACCGATTGAATTTTCCCCATAAGAACAGTGCCCCGATCTTGGCTGTTTCAATCCTAGCTCTATTTCTGCGGAACCGATTAGCAGCTAGGATGGGGGCTCCACTGTATATGAATTTATCGTATATATTAATATAATTTATCGTATAGAGCAACCTACATGCGGTACGATAATTTGGGCTCCAGATGTTTGCCAAGGCAGCAAGGTGTGCCTCTGAGGAAGAGAGAGCAGAGCCTTCACGAACACCGACCAGTTAACATCTATTTTCCGCCCACAGTTGATCGCGCTATTGTGCCTCTAATCACAATATACTGACTGCAATACACACAGCTACACCATCACGACGCTCTCATCGACGCCATGACTGACCGACAGATAAGCATAATATTCATGTCCATTCCCATGTTTTTTTTTTTTTTTTTTTTTTAAGAGACAATGAACGGAGGAAGGAAAAACACAGATAAAACAAAAAGGTCCATGTGCCTAAAGGCATCCTCCATTCATAAAATGTTTGTAACAACTGGATTTAAACATTTGTTGATTGTAAGTTTGTGGAAAGCAATTCGAGGGAAGTGAATTCCAAAGAGTAGTAGCTCTGGGGATAAATGAATTCTGATAAGCAGAAGTTCTGCATTGTGGAGGAGAAAGTGTAAATTCATGGGCGCTCTCAGCTGCCCTAGTTCTACGGGGAAAGATGTGGAGAGGCGGCACAATTGAAGCAAGTTCCTCGGAACAATTGCTGTGAAAATATCTGTAGAATAATGCAAGGGATGCAACGTTTCTTCGTATGGCTAATGTAGGAAGGTCCTGTGTGATTGCAGGATTATTGATTAATCTAATAGATTTATTTTGAATTTTGTCCAACTGCCTCAATGCAACCACTCCACTTCCACCCCACAGAGGTGAACAGTAATCCATCTGAGAGCGCACATGACTTTTATATATTACGGCCAACTGCTCGTCAGTGAAGAATTCTCGAACTCTGTACAGGAGTCCCAGTTTTTTAGAGGCATTCTTAGCAATGCTTCTAACATAATGTGTCCAGCTCAAGTTAGTAGTTAATGTTACACCGAGAATGTCAATACTAGGGGAAGTGGGAATATTTACATCATTAAAAAATATATGGGAGTCAGTGAGATTCTGTCGGTTAGAAAATTGAATGTACTTGGTTTTCTGTGCATTAAAGAAAACTAGATTCTCTTGTCCCCATTCATTAATTCTAGAAAGGTCCTGGTTCAGAGAAATTGCAGTGTTTATTTTTGAATTTATAAGATCGGGTTGGGTGAAAGAATTGGTAAATGTGAAGGAACTGTGGAGTGTTGAGTCATCTGCGTAGGAATGTATTGGATTATGAGTGGTAGATATGAGATCATTGATATGAATGAGGAACAGAGTTGGGGCCAAAACTGATCCCTGGGGAACACCAGCATTTATTGAGTGAAATTGAGAATAAAGGCCATCTACCATTACACGTATTTTTCTGTCATGAAGATAAGAAGAAATTAGTGGAACTAATGATGCAAGGCCGTAGTGTGACATCTTCGACAATAAGGATTGATGCCAGACTCTATCAAATGCCTTTGATATATCCAGTGCTATTGTATGTGTTTCACCATGTTGGTCTGTAGCTTGGTTGATTTGATGCGTAAGAAGGCAAAGAATGTCTGCAGTTGATCGACATCGTCTAAAACCATATTGCCTATCACTGATTAATTTATTATTCTCCAGATGCTTAATTATGTGATTATTTAATATAATTTCAAAAACTTTGCCAAAAGTGGAAGTTATAGCTATTGGTCTGTAGTTTGATGGATCTGAAGAGGCACCTTTTTTAGGAACTGGATGGATGTTTGCTTCTTTCCAGGGTACTGGGAAGCATGAGGTATGAGTACACAGACGGAAAAATTTTGCCAATACAGGAGCGAGCACCAAGGAGCAATTCTTAAGTACTATTGGAGGAATTTCATCTGGACCCGGAGCCTTATCTACTGAGAGATTCTGCAAAATAGTTTTGACATGTCTGGTGTGGATCTTAAGTGAGGGAATTTCAGGTGAATTAAAATTAAGTACAGGGACATCTTGATTTATTTCATCTAAGGTTGAGTTGGTGGAGAAAATATCTGCAAGAAGGTTAGCTTTACCTCGTGGGTCACTTACAAGATTGCCAGTCGGAGATTTTAATGGTGGAATGGATGAAGCAGTAGTGAAGTTGGATTTGAATGAGTTAAGAGTAGACCAAAATATTTTGTTATCATTTGGATTATTTAGAAGTTTATTTGCCTGCTTATGGAGAAAGTTTGATTTAGTTAGGTTTAATACAGTTTTGGCATGATTTCTGATGTTTCTAAAGTAATTAAAGGCTTCATGTGTTTTTGATCTTGTGTATGCATTGTAGGCTATTGCTTTTTGTTCAGTTACTCTAGCACAATTATGGTCAAACCATTTAGGTGAATTAGATCTTTTACTGTACTTTTGATGAGGAATAAAAGTTTCCATTCCAATTTTTACAAAATCTTGTATGTGGCTCAAGGTGGAGTGTGCATCATTAGAAAAGAAAGAGGTCCAGGGAATATCAATAAAGAAACCTTGAAGACCCTCCCAGTCTGCCCTATCGTAATGCCATTTAGTCACCAAAACAGGTTCAGAGTGGGAAGGTGTGGTAGGTGATACACAGGTGGCCTGTATCAGACAGTGATCAGAAGATCCAAGTGGGGACCTCACTGTAACATCATAATTTTCTGAATTGGTTGTTAAAAATAAGTCCAGTAGGTGGGAATTATGATTAGGATTATCTGGTACACGGGTGGGTTGGTTGACTAGTTGAATGAGATTAAATGAGTCTGCAAATAGCTCACATTCAAGACCAGCATCATCAGTCCTGGCTGAATGAGTGAGCCATTCAACATTATGGACATTAAAATCACCCAACACAGTGATTTCAGAAGAAGCATTTAAGTTGAGGACACTGAGTTGTGAGGACAGAGAATCAAAAAGACTTTGCTCTGGAGGAGTATTTGGGGAACGGTAGATGCAACATATGTATTTAAATTTACCAGCAGAAAATAATTTGTATATAGAATAATCAAAATAGGGACAATTGAAACTAGTAACCTCCTCCAGGGCAATGTAATCATTTATTCTTTCTTTCACTTGACTCGAGTCTCGGGACCGGTGTCTTGCCTCCCCATTGTCCGCCATATTGGGTAAACGTTCTCCCTTGCCTCATTGCCACGTGGAACTATTGGTGAGTTAATTCCTGGCTAATATTAACCCTTACAACCTTACCCTATATATATCATTTATTATGTGAGACCTTTGGATATAAATTAGCTTGTTTCAGATCTAATTCAATTTAGATATGGAGTAATTCGATTTAGATTGATTTTATTTGGATTATAGCTTATAGATATTTAACTTCCATTGATAGTATACCACATTGGTGCCCAGGCCATAGACGCAGATTGTTTACAAATGCACATTTATTTCTCCGCGAGTGGGTTACTAATAGTGAAGATCTTCAGAGTTTGATACAGGTGGACGGTACGGCATCTCATAATCAGGAAAAGTCCAGAAATTTGGGGATGATCTGGCAACCTAAACATGACATACTAACTTTTCAAACAAGGTCTTTTGCTCAGCAGACAGGAGCGCACACAAAAAGAAGTCTGTTGAGCAAAGTTGCGCAATTTTTTGATCCTTTGGGTCTAGCATTACCCGTTACCATAAGAGCTAGGATTCTAATGCAGGAAGTTTGGAGACGTAAAATAGGATGGGATGACAGTTTGCCCGAGGACCTGAATGACCAAGGGACATTGTTGTTGAATGAGTATACCATCCTATGTACTAAACCTATACCTCGTAAAGTGGCGGCGTTCGGTGACGTTACGTTACACACGTTTTGCGATGCTAGCGCCACGGCATACGGGGTAGCCATATTTGTCGTTACTTCATTTGGGGCACATTTAGTTACAGCCCGGGATAAGGTAGCCCCGGTTAAAAAGGTAACTATCCGTAAAATGGAATTGACTGCCATGCTGCTATTAGCACGTCTGGTGCAACATGTACGCGCAGCATACGAGAGCGAGTTAAACATTGAAATCGTTCACGTTTGGTGCGATAGTCAGGTCGCACTCAACTGGATACATAGCAAGAAGTCTCTGCCAGTTTATGTGAGGAATAGGGTAGATGAGATTAGGGCCCTATTGCCAGACATTGCTTATCATTATGTAAATACAAAAGAAACCCCTAGTGATCTCATAACTAGGGGTATAACGGCTAGCCAGTTAGTGAAGTCCGAATTGTGGTGGCATGGTCCAAAGTGGCTGCTCCATGAAAGTGAATGGACGATTTGGCATGCTGTTGGTGAGGGACTTCTGCCACTGGAAACAGTGGCAGTTACAGCCCAACCAAATGAGCCACCAGGTCCAATCATAGAGTGGGCAAGATTCGGTGACTATAATAAACTAGTTAGAGTTGTTGCTTGGGTATTGCGATATGTATCCAATATCAAGCTTAAAGTAACGGGCCAACTCTGCAACAAGGGTCACAACATTGATGCTCATGCATTTAAAGCAGCTGAAGTAACTTTGATCAAATGGGTTCAAGTAGAAACCTTTTCCAATGAATTAGAATCCTTGCAAAGCTCGAATAAGACATTAATGCCTAATATAGTGCGTCAACTAAGGTTGCACCTAGACAATGGCCTCATCAGGTGTGAGGGTCGCCTGAAGTGGTCGGGTGTAACAGACGGCACAAACCGCCCTATACTTATGCCAACAAGACATCACGTTACTGATCTATAGATCATACGTGCACATAGGGAAGTAAAACACTACGGGGTATGTCATATTATATCAAATTTACGTCTCACATGGTGGATACCCAGAGTTCGACAAGTAGCTCGACGCGTAGTAAGAAAGTGTGTAATATGCCAGAGACTAAAAGGTAAACCATATGCAACTGGACCAGCTCCACCTCTACCTGAATGCCGTGTAAAGCACATAGAACCTTTCCAAGCTGTAGGGTTAGATTACACAGGGGCATTGAAGACGAGAGAGCATGAGAAGGTTTATATATTATTGTTTACCTGTGCAACGTCTCGAGCGGTACACCTAGAACTATGTGATAATATGTCAAGCGAAGAATTTATGCTGGCGTTTAGACGGTTTTGTGCCCGTCGTTCATTCCCTCAACTCATTCTTAGCGACAATGCTCCCACTTATGTCCAAGCATCAATGATCCGTATCTACTGATACGTCCGACATAGCCACACAAGAAAAGAACACACACACACACACACAAACCGACATAACAATAACACACGCGTGTTTCGGTAGGTACCGGTACACTGATTTTTCATTTGAACTTATAACTTGTTTTATATAAGTTTATTATGAAATATTATAAAGAATCAAGGTAAGTATATAAGAGATATATAATACTTATGGTTACATTATCGTATTTCAACGATTTCGGCGGGAAATTGCCTGCCAGTGTCACCATATTGCTAACATCGCCTCGAAACTCTCCACGGAAATAGTCATCACAACTGAACCAGTTGACTTAGAGAGCTCTACTCAACGCCAGTCTACAGATTGGAAACAGCAGTACGTTAAGAGATGCGTTGGAATTTTCTAGCAGTTGAAATAACAAAGATAAGGGTAGCCTATTAAATACGTTTTTCGGCCATATCGCCTGGAGCTCACCAACGTCCTTAGGGTGGAGAGCCCGCACATTCGAGGGTTGACTGTACTTCCAATTGGGGCAGAGAGAATCTTGTTACCTGTACTTTCAATGCTTTCATAACCCAATATTTATTAGTGGCCCCTCCATCATTGACGAAATGCCTTAACAAAGTTATGACTCACTTTAAACTCATGGCTCGCCATTCAAATGACCCGCCTAGGAGCGGAAAAATATAAAGAGAATACCATATCTTCGTGCGCGAACGCTAAAAACACTCACAGACTCGTCTATGTATGATGCGAATGCCACTACTGAAAAAACAGTAAAAAATTAAAATAAAAGTAAATAAACCTGATCTACCAGTACTGCGCTTCCCGACAGTCTAATGTTCCGTAGCAGCGTCCTCCAAGCTAGCCGCGTTGTATTCTGCCTCTTCGCTCCTAGGTGCCCCGCAGTGCAGACGTGTACAGTACTTTTAACCTGTGTTCATCCTTCTCCTACCGTCCAGGCTTGCGAGTCTTTTGCTCATTTGTACTTGTCTGTGATGAGCTAGAGTAGTACAGTATTTAGGCTAGACAGGTCCCTCAAGCACTCCCCCGGCCTCCGACCACCCGGAGAGGTTCCAATCTCAGCAGGCAGACATGCAGCAGAGCAGCAGAGCCCGCCCACCACACTTCCAGGCGCACCCTTCATATAAATCGTCTCCCCGGGCCAGGCGCCTGATGGACTATTATCTAGACCAACTTGCGCCCGACCCCTTCCCCCATATGACTATGTGTTCACTCATCTATTCACAAGCATTCTCCATTCATTCCTCTTTATTACCACTTCCCTTGCCTGATCTACAGTATAGTCATTCCTCTATCAACCAAAGCTTGTCTTACACAGTCTCTCCATCTCAATGGGGATCTTCCTGCCCTTCTATCTCCCCTTGTATCTGACTCACATATTCTCTTTGTAAGCCTTTCATCTTCCATTCGTTCAACATGACCATACCAGCTCAGCACCCTTCTGTACACTCTGGCCGACAAATGTTCCTACTGCCCCACTCTCCTACGTATCTCTTCATTCCTCAATCTGTCTCTACGAGTAACTCCACACATACTCCTCAAGCAGCTCATCTCCATCACATCCATCTTTCTTCTCTCCTTTTCAATTGCTCCGAAAACCTTCCTTCCTTCACACACTCTCTGTTTTACCTCCATTTCCATACCTCCACTCCTGCTTATCGTTTCTCCTAGATACTTAAAACATTCTACTTGTTCCAATATTTCCCCATCCTGGCTCACACCTAGATTCACTCTACGACCACCCCTATTACACACCATTACTTTACTTTGTATATGAAATAATCTAATCATTGAAGAGTGACAGTACCTCAAAGTTGCCATTTGGAAGCTTGCGACAGTGAAGGGCGTCATCAATATCAGTGCAGCCTATAGGGTCAACTGAGCACACATCTATGTGACGCAAGTCTTCTCTTTCAGCTTCATCCTGCGTAAACAAATCAGTAATATAGACAGAATGTACACTATGGGTCATTATTTCAAACAATGTTGTTTTAATAATTACAAAAACACTTTAAACCAAGCAATTTCTTGCTCTGAATAGTATATACATTTGGAATTAATTTAAGCATTGAGCAAAGATTAAATAGAGGTGTAAACCTATCATATCATACATTACAAGTGTTATTGCATATGACATGTACATTTGTTTACAGAAGCAAACTCAGAAGAATGGTTGAGAAACTATCCCCAACTGTATATAAAGACAAAAAATTACATTAAATTGTTCAAGTATATGCAGAGAACTGTGATTAAAACATGCTGCAACATTAGCATACTACATATCATCATTAACCCCTAAAGCATTCTGCTACTCAATTTGAGCTAGGTTACACATAACTACAAAAAGGATTGTTACACACATACAGTAGCTTAGAATATTTCTGGTAGGGTTAACCAATAAGGAATCTGTTAAATATTGAGTCTAGAAAATTAACCTCTGGCATCCTGACACAGCAAGTTGATAATAACAATAATAATAATAATAATAATAATAATAATAATAATAATAATAAATGGTTTATTGCTAAAATGGCAGCCGGATGGTGCTGAAAATATACATCTTACATAATAAATAATGATAATGGAGATACGGAGATGATTTACATAAGTAATGATCGGTAATGATTGTGGAAGTAAATAAAAACAAGGGGAAGGGACAAAAGTTGTATGCTGCCTTTATGGACTTGGAGAAGGCATAATTATGAAAGTTGATAGGGAAGGTTTGTGGAAAATACTGAGAATATACAGAGTAGATGGCAAATTGCTGAAAGCAGAGAAGAGTATGTATGAGGGTGCAAAGGCATCAGTAAGTGTGGACAAATTAACAGAGCGAGTTCTTTGATCTGAATTTTGGGTTAAAGCAAGGGTGTGTGATTTCACCATGGTTGTTCAAAATATATATGGATCATGGATGGAGTCATGAAAGTAATGCAAGGAAGAGCAGTGGTTGTTGGTGTACCGCTGATAAGGGGAGGAAACGAGTGTAAGTTGTCTGTACTGCTATTTGCCGACGATACAGTTCTGATGAGCGATAGTTAATGGGAGTTGTTGTTTTTGATCCGCAGGCTGTCTGGCTAAGCAGTCCCAAGATCCTGAGCAAGGTCAAGGCCAAGGCCATAACCAAGCACCCCCACAGAACTCTCCCAGTTTTACCACTAAAGAATGCCCAGGTGACCGAAGCCGCTCGCAGGCGAGGGGCTAAGGAGAGTGCAGAAAAGCCCCTCCCAGGACCCTGTGCCCCTTAACAGTTATGAAGAGAAAGTTGAGGGGCAAGGTAAAAATTATGAGATCTGTCTCTGAGATGGCAGAGGGGTGGGGGATCACCAGCCCACGGGCTTACACCCCCGGGCCAATGTCCCCACCGTCCGCAGCCCCCCTTGCAGTGCCACCCAATCAGGTGATCTCGCCAGCACCTAGAAGGAAAAGTAGTACAGGAAAAGAGACAGACAGAAGCAGCTACGGTTAGGTAGAGGATGCCAAATCTCACTTTGGAGGGTCTGGTAAATATGTTTGGAACAGAGTGTGAAAAACAGAAACTGAAGGTAAATGTGGGGAAGAGTAAGGTTATGGTCTTTGAAAGGGGTGCAGCCACAGAGTGTGAGGTTAGGTTGAATGGTCAGGCTATGGAGAAAGTTAGCTCATTTAAGTATTTGGGAAGTGTGTTGAGTAAAGATGGGAGTATGGATGAAAATGTGCGGGAGAGGGTACAACCGGGGAAGAGGGTTCTAGGAACGCTGAAAGCAGTAACAAGAAATAGGGTGGTCATTATGGAAGTAATGCATAAATGCGCAGAATTTCGATGTGAGTATCCTGCATGTAAGCCGCTGCATGTCTGCCTGCTGAGATCGGAACCTCTCCGGGTGGTCGGGGGCCGGGGGAGTGCTGGAGCGACCTTGGTGACCCTGGTCTCTGGGTCTTCTCCTGGGTGACCTAGATGTGTGTGAATTTGTGTTTTTTATCTGTGTTTATTCGTTGTTTTATGTTGTTTTTGTGTTTTTCCCTGTTCTTGCTCTGTCTTGAGTCAGCTACCCCCATAATGGGGATTGGGCCTGAGCATATAGATAGAGTCCTTGGAATGCCACATGTATTTGTTGATTTAATTAATTGAGTTTAGAAGTGAAGTTGGTTGGTGGAAAAAATATAATAACAGTGTGGCAATCCCGACATTGACTTACGGGAGCAAAGCATGGACGTTATTGGAGAGACACAAACTAAGAGTGAGTGGGGTGGAAATTAGTTACTTGAGAAGTGTGTGCAGAGTTACAGTATATTTCTCACAGTTTCTTACAGTAGATCCTCTGGAAAAAGGCAAACTATGCCTGTGTATCCAGCTCAATACCAGTACTTGCACTGCTGCGGTCGTTCACGGTGTTGGCGGCGGCGGCAGCAGACGCAACATTTTTACTATTCTGTATTTTTGTTTTATAATCAAACTTCAAATCTTGTCTTCCCCATGCTTTATCAAGATTACTTTCAAACTCCCTTATTGATTCGGAATCGACTACATACTGGGGCAGTGCGTTCCACTCATTTACCACTCTATCACAAAATGAGTTCTTTGCCTTCTCAAGCCTATTTCTTTCTTTGTAAATTTTCTTAGAGTGTCCTCTCGTTCTTGTTCCCTCCCGCATCAAGAAGATACCTTCACACACATCCTCATCGTACTTTCCTGACACTATCTTAAAAGTCTCTATCATATCCCCTCTCTTTCTCCTATATGCCAGTGTCGGAAGCCCCAGTGTCCTCAACCTCTGCTCATAGCCCGCGTTCTTCAACGTTGGTACCAGCTTGCTAGCTCTCCTCTGCACTTTCTCCACTACTTCTATATCCTTTACCATATATGGAGCCCACACCTGGTTCGCATATTCCAGGTGCGGCCTAACCAGCGCTGTATAGAGATTCCTGAAGATTTCTTCGTCAAGTGACACAAATGTCCTCCTTATCAGCCCTACAATTCTATTGGCTTTGTTTATCTTTTCCGCTAAATGTTCTGAGAAATTTAACTTATTGTCTATCACTACTCCTATATCATTTTCTGCAATCACATCCTCCATCGCTTCATACATACTGTATCCTACCTTGTCTATCTTGCTGGTCCCAATCCGCATGTACTTGCATTTTTTTGGATGAAAAGGCATTAATCAATGCTCAGACCATCCCTTCATGCCCTCCACATCTCCTTGAAGCAAACCCATATATGACTAAGAGGGAGGTTATATAGTACCTGTGTTTGAAGTGTGATGGTGCAAGCTAGCGAAACCTGGCCAGTCAAGATGGAAGATATAAGTACTGTAGGCCTACTGTAGGATGGAATGAAATTAAATGAGGATGGTGAGATGGATATGTGGGTCTGCTAAGAGAGACAGAACCCCCAGTGTGGGACTCTGAGATGTGTAGGAGCAGGTTTAGATAGTATGGACATGCGGAAAGGATCAATGAGAATAATTGGGTTAAGAAAAGCAAGTCTATGAATGTAGAGGGAGTTGCAAGGAGAGGTAGAACAAGAAAGACGTGGGATCAGGTAGTCCAAATTTATTTAGCAGATAAAGGACTGACTAAGAGGGACGCAAAAGACCGAGCTGCCTGGAATGCCGCCATAAGGTGAACAAAACGATTGACCTACTCACATGTAGATCGTGGTCTTTAGTGTATGTATGTATAAATATCAAACAATGTTAAAGAATTAACATACTCAATACATATTATCATAGACTCCAGTAGATCTGGACTTGACCCGTAAATGGAACTTTGCAATAAGGGACCTAAAATCGGAAAATGAACCCCCAAGTTCGAACCTCAAAACCACAAAAATTTGATATTTTTGCGGTTTTGAGGTTTGAACTTGAGATTCATTCTCCGATTTTGGGTCCCTTACTGCAAAATTCCATTTACGGATCAAGTCCAGATCTACTGTAGTCTATGATATTATATACAAAATTAACACCACATTAATCTAAAACAGCTTAATAAGGGCAACTCCTTACCTTTGGTGTTATTATCCATGGTAATTTTGGCAAGCAGTTGAGGACTGTTTCTGCAAACTTGGAATGTGGACAGTCATGTTCCAAAAGAATCACTTCATTCTCTGCATCTTTGTCCCCGATGTTACCAATTACTCGTACAAAGTGACCCTGTACAGAAAGATAAGCATATCAAATAACTCAATCACTACCAGAATAGTAAACAATCTAGTGAAATAGAATAAGGTCCATTTTGTCAGAGAGATAAGCATATAAAATAACTCCATCACTACCAGAATAGTAAACGATTTAGTGAAATAGAATAAGGTCCATTTTGTCAGTCACTTATTTTCAAGCAAGATCCTACAAAGCAAATTTTGGCACCACATATAATACTGTACCGGTACTATATTAATTACATTAAATAATACTGTACTATATTCATTACATTAAATAATACTGTATGTATGTACTCAGGCCCAATCCCCACTTTTCCTTTTTTTTTGGGGGGGGGGGGACTCAAAACAGAGCCTGAATAGGAAGAACATAACAGAAACCAATGAACACACAAAAACAAAATACAAATTCACACACATCTAGGTTATCCAGACGACCCAGAGACCAGGGTCACCAAGGTCCCTCCAGCACTTCCCCAGCCCCTGACCACCTGGAGAGGTTCCAATCTCAGCAGGCAGACATGCAGCGAAGCCAAAACCACAAGCCCGCCCACCACACTTCCAGGAGCACCCTTCATATAAACCGTTTCCCCGGGACAGGCCCCTGATGGACTATTATCTAGTCCAACTTGCACCAGACCCCTTCTCCCAAATGTTCACTTATCTATTCACAAGCATTCTCCATTCATTCCTGTTTATTACCACTTCCCTTGCCTGATCTATAGTCATTCCTCTATCATCCAAAGCTTGTCTTACACAGTCTCTCTATCTCAATGGGGGTCTTCCTGCCCCTTTATCTCCCCTTGTATCTGACTCACATATTCTCTCTGTAAGCCTTTCATCTTCCATTCGTTCAACATGACCATACCAGCTCAGCACCCTTCTGTCCACTCTGGCCGACAAATGTTCCTGCTGCCTCACTCTCCTACGTATCTCTTCATTCCTCAATCTGTCTCTATGAGTAACTCCACACATACTCCTCAAGCAGCTCATCTCCATCTCATGCAACATAATGATTTTCAATAATTGTTGAGCACCAACTGTAACTGTACACTAAGTGGTTATACACAAGTATTTCACCACTTAGTGTACAGTGGTTATACACAAGTATTTCAGGGCGGGTGCCCAACCCCGAAAGGGGTTGAAATAGGGGAGCTATCCCCCCGCCAAAGGCGGCTTTCTAGGGCCTTTCCTAGCTGATGCTGAGAGGATTGGGTTCTAGTCATGTGGTGATGGGCTGGTCTATCAGTGAGAACTGAGCGATCTCTGCCATACCCATAGCTTACTCTGACTGTTCCTTTTACTTACATATTTTCTAGATCTCAAGTGACGGCGTCTCTTCCGTGGATTGACCTCCCAATCTACCAAGATTGGAAGCCAAAGCGTCACATTTTTCCTTTGCCCCTCAACTTTCTCTTCATAATTGCTGAGGGGCACAGGGTCCTGGATGGGGCTTTGGTTTCCCGGGCGTTTCCGCACCCTCCTCAGCTCCCCGCCATGGAGTGGCTTCGGTCACCCAGGCTTGTTCTGTGGGGGTTCTCGGTTATGGCCTTGGCCTTGCTCCTCGGGGCCTTGGGGCTGTTCGGCCAGGCAGCTTGGGGAACAACAACAACAACACAAGTATTTCAACTCTTGTCCTTACTTTAGGATTCTTGCTGTCCCGAGGCCAGGAGTCGATGGCAACAATGATGCGCTTGTTGTACAGCAGGTCTGGTTGACGAGTTTCTATCCGGATGAAAGGGATCTTCTTATCAGCCGGGATAAATAAATGCCGGATAGACTGTAAACAAAATATAGAAACTGTATCAGCATAAAATTATAACTGAATTTCCTTATCAACATTATCTTCCTCAAATTAAAAACTGTATCAAAATTTCTTGTTATGAGAGCGAATCGAAAATAAAGAGTAGAACAGAATTATGTGCAGGTTTTAGAACACAGACAGCAATGGAACACCAACAATAAAGCTCTACAAGGAAAGTAAGAAAATATTAATCAAGAAGGGGATAATCTATTTTTTATTAATTTCACCACACCACCAAACACCTCCAATGAAATTAATGAAAACATATATGTGATCCACCGGGATTCGAACCTGGGTTAAGACAGGGTGATAAAATTTTACCAAAACTGTTCACAGCGTGTTTGGAAGACATATTTAGGAATCTTTATTGAGACAATAAGGAAATAAATTTTAACGGAGAATACCTACGCAAACTCAGATTCACTGATGTCATAGTTCTTTTCAGCGACTCATGAGAAGAGTTACAACAAATGATGGAAGATTTAAACAGAGAGAAAGCCTTAAGGTTGGACTGACAATGAATAGAAAGAAACTACGATTATGTTTAATCATCTTGTGCAACCACAAAAAAAATAATATAAAAGATGAAGTGATAGAAGCAGTTGAATAATTCATATACCTAGGCCAGGCCATAAAGGCAAACACAGATCACTCTAGAGAAATCAAGCGAAGAATAGGCATGGGATGGAGTGCATTTGGTAAACAGAGCTCTACTACGAAAAGCAAGCTGCCCCTTTCATTAAAAAGGAAAGCATACAACCAATGTGTCCTCCCTGTATAAATTTATGGACCTGAAACTTTGAGTATAACAGTGTGTCTAAAACGTAAACTTAGGAGTGTCCAAAGAGGGATGAAGAGGATAATTTTAGACATAACTTGGAGAGATGAGAAAAGAGACTCCTGGATATTAGAACAAATCAAAATTAGAAGATATTCTCGGTACTATATAAAGAGGAAATGGTCCTGGGCAGGTCATATATCTAGAAGAGATGATAACAGATGGACCAATAGAGCAATAGAATGGGAACCTAGAGGAAGGGGAAATAATAATAATCGTCTGGTTACTTAGATAGCGTTCGTATCTCCTCCTTCGAGGATTCTCAAGCGCTTGACACTTCTTTAATCAACCAGAGACTATTACCCATCCCCCTTGCTCATGGGGAGACGGTAACCGCCAGCTATGTCTCAGAAAAACTTTTCAATCTGAGCGGGGATTGAACACGAGACTGCAAGATGGGAAGCAGTGACGCTATCAACTGAGCCAGCCGAACAGCTATAGGGTAAACAGAGAACCAGATTGAGGGATGCGATCTGAAAGTTTACTGGGGTAACAGGCTGGGAAATTAGGTATAGCCCGGCAGCCCGGACTAGCCCGGACATGTAGCCGGGCTAGTGATTTTCAATGTTAGTCTGCCCGGTAGTTGCCCGGGGGACAAGTGAAAGTTTGTAATACTTCCTTACATAACGCTGCAATAAAATATATACATACATATATAATATCAAATACCGGTATATAATTAATGTAGGAAAACATCGCTGCGGTAACCCTTTAATAGACGGAGTCTGAGACCGACGACACTCGGTGTGCGGTGACCCTTAAGTAAACAGTAAACAGCTAATCGGTTTTCGAATATTATACTGTCAATATTGATTTATATCAGATGCAATAACAACACAAGAATCAATAAACAGATAAAGAAAACAAAAACAGGAAAATTGAAACAAGTTAGGCTAAATGTAGCCGTGTAAATCCTATGATAACATTGCCTAAGAATTGTCGTTATTGCTTTGCCGTGAATCTCGTAATGTTACGAACTTGAATTGCAAGGGATACTAAAGCTTGTTAAGGGGGGTGGTTCACTTTTTGGGCGTTTTTTGCATGTATTCATTCTTTTTCTAGTTTCCTCCCTAGACCTCCATCAAATTTAAAAAAAAAACATCCTTTAGATCCCCCTTCTAGATTAATTTGTAGCCTACTTGTTTTGGTAGAAATATTTCCCGGCCTTCGGCCGGGTTCTTCCAACATTACAGGCTCACTATTGTTCGCCAGGGAAAAAATTGACATCTAAATAGCACGAAAGGTCTAAATACAGTAGGGTCCCGCATAAAACGAGTCTCGATTAAAACGACCGACCTAAAATATTAATATTTAATTTTCGATCAGAACGAATGTGATCACATAAAACGAGTCCGCCGCCAAAGTGGGGCAAATCAGAGGAGTTTTCATATAGAGCGCCGAAATATCGTACAAAACGTACGAAATATCGTACGCTTTCATATAGAACGCCGAAATATCGTACAAAACGTACGAAATATCGTACGCTCCTGACGGAAATTTACGCTTCCAGTGAACATTGACGATATTGGGCCACCAAAATGCTGTGTTCACATAAAACGAAATCGCATAAAACGCCCTCGTTTATCGACCATATACTCGTTTTATGTGAGACCCTACTGTATTGACGACGAAATGGAGCGAAAGGTTTTAAGATCGACTAACTAATGGGGCAAACATCTTAGCATCTGTAAACTAATGGGGCTAAACATGAGGGAGAAAGTGGTTCAGAAAACAGGCCCATGTCCCCTTAAGCTTGTAGATGGTGTTGGTGGCATAGTTGTTGGTCAGTGGTCAGTGTTATACTATAATCCATAGTCTATGCTGGTTGTAGGGTAGCAGATTGACATCGTCTGCACCTACGCTTGTCTCCACTTACCAGATATCGGTGTGCAGTTTTATTATTTGTTCTGTTTCTCCCCATTTTAATGTTAATAATTCCGATCTTCAAAAAATCGGGCTATTTGGGAATTTTGGATTATTCGTGTTCGAATTATCAGAATTTTGCTGTAACAGACTATTTGACAGACAGACACATCTTCCTTAACCCCTTCTGTACCGGCGACGTGTTTATAATTTCTTTCTAGCTATATTTATACTATTTTGTGCAGTTTAAGAAGGATGTGTGCTGTTATAAAAAAGGTCAAGTGAGATAATTCGAAGCCTGTTAATTGCTGAAGGCCCCTTTTAAACTGAATTATATAATTTAATAGTAGCCAGAATATATTGAAATGGACGTCACCGGTAATGAAGGGGTTAAGTCAGTGTTGTGATTTAATATTCAGTATAGCCGTAAACACTCTCCCTCTCTCCCCGGTATACGTCAATAATGAACTATGAATTTGTAATGTGATGTCATAGACCAAGGCTGCCTGTTCCTATAAATGTTATTCGCCGTATTCAACTTATTAGGTCTGCGCGTGAAGCGAAGGAGGCGGTTGTTATTCTGGAATTGAAGTTTATTTTGGATCGACATCCACATCGACACCCTATTTGGGGGAAGCGAAGGATCTCAAGGGCTTACACAGTCCTTCTTCTTCTTCTTGTTAGGGCAACGCTTATTGAAAATTGCAATTTTTCGGTTATTACTGAACTAAATTTAATTATTGTTCTCGTGCAAATACTCTGATTTATCCTCTAGGCCCTAACGGAGCCCTTTTTGTTTTATTTGGTCATGTGCGTCGCGCTACGCACCTTGGAGTTCGTGACACGACCACACGAACCTATACTGTAGTCTGCTTGGACTTGTAAAATTGAATATTGCTAGTCGTGAAGTTTGTTATTGGGGAGATTGTAGGCACCAGTCGAGCAGGACAGTACCCAGGGGAGGTCACATAGCCATATGATAACGAGTTACTGGAACTCCTGCTTCATTTGCCAGGCTTCCCCCACTTTTTCTATAGGTGCCTCACCTACACAGAGATTAATCCCGCTAACTCTCATAGACACTTGCTATTCATTGAATCATTTCACTACACTTAAAAATCACACCACACTTCTTTCCAACACACCTAAATTTCCTCTAACGTACTGTACCGTGATTTTAGGTGATATGTTTGTGAATGTATGTGGTACTTAGCGAGCGAAATGTATTACAGTGTATCAGGGCAAGTACAAGATATGTCAGGGCAAGTAAATTTCAGAAGTCACTAGCCCGGGGCAAGTAGATCCGCAACACTAATTTCCCAGCCTGTGGGGTAAGATGTTTTTTTTGTTTTAAATCGTAGTGTAACCAGACCACTGAGTTACAAAACTTAACTCTTATAGGGCTGGCCTCAGCCAAAGCTAAGGATTCAACAATATTAGGGAGAAATCACGAGCTATTAGGGAACGTTAGAAGCTGTACAGGAGGAGCCATAATAATTAGCTCTTACCAAGGAGTGAACAGGATGCAAGGAAATGAACAATAGGATAGATGGAGAAGGATGGTGAGTCTATCAAAATGTCAGAGTAAGTCTTCCTGCCAAAATATAGAGTACGTGACTAGGCGTAAAGTGGGCATTCAACAAGAATATGGCCAACTGTTAGAGGGACACTACAAGAATGACAGGCCAGACGAGGGTCATGGGGCAACGACATTAAGTACCCATGTGTTAATCTAGTATGACCAATGTGTAGTCGAACAGGCTAACATCTAACCGGTTAGATTGGAAACGTTTGGGAGAGGCCATTGTCCTGCAGTGGACTAACTCAGGCTGATGATGATGTCTCTAAAATGCAAACAAAAATAAGAAAGACAAAAAATCTTATATAATTGAAGAATGAGATACGGTACACTTTAGTAATGGGTAAGGTAAGGAAAATACTAATTGTAAACTTATATTAAAACTTACATTAGAGGTATGTACATCATCTATGTGAAATAATACCAACAGAGGTTGGGGAGGAACAGAGGTAGTTATTAGTTAGTTATGTAGAGCAGATTAACCAGACCACTGAGCTCCATACGGAACTCTCATAGGTCTGAAGAAGTATCTATCTGTCTATCTATCTATTGCCGGACGCCGTGATCCCCGAAGGGGTGGCCACGAACGAAACGCCTCCAGTCCCCAGTCAGTTGACGCCCCTCCTCCCATCCAGCATCGCTTTTACGCATATACTTAACTCCATCCTTCCACCTCTCTGTCCTTCCACCTCACTATCGTACACTCTCTTAATCATTCTCTCGCTTCCCATACAATTCACATGGCCGAACCATCTCAAGGTGTTCTTTTCACACTTTCCAGCACATCTACATCCACACCACACCGCTCTCGTACTTCCTCATTCGTCTGTCTATCCCTTCATGTAACTCCGCAAGCACTTCTCAAGTACCTCATTTCCACCCCTTTAACTCTTGGTTTGTGTCTCTCCAACAACGTCCATGCTCCCGTAAGTCAATGTCGGGATTACCACACTATCCTGCATGGACTTCTTTACTTCCATGCTGACCACCCTATTTCTTGTTACTGCTTTCAGCGTTCCTATAATGCTCTTCCCCTGTTGCACCCTCTCCCACACTTCTTCATCCATACTCCCATCTTTACTGAACACACTGTCCAAGTACTTGAATGAGCTGACATTCTCCATAGCCTGATTGTTCAACCTAACCTCACCCTCTGTGACTGCATCCCTTTCAGACACCATAACCTTACTCTTCTCCACATTTACCTTCAGATTCTGTCTTTTACACACTGTTCCAAACATAATTACCAGACCTGCAACTCCCATTCACTATCGCTCATAAGAACTGTATCGTCGGCAAACAGCAGTACAGGCAACTTCCACTCATTTCCTTCCTTTATCAGCGGTACACCAACATCCGCTGCTCTTCCGTGTATTTCTTTCATGACTCCATCCATATATATATAATGAACAACCATGGGGACAGCACACATAAATAAATACATACATACATACATACATACATACATACATACATACATACATACATATATACATACATACATACATACATATATACATACATACATACATAACATTTTAAGACTGAGTGTTCCACATAAGTGCAGTTTCAGTCTCTTGTCCTAATGGCGGCGTTCCAGGCTACCCTGTTAACCTAACAAGTGCGCATGGGGGTAATTGGAAACGTCCCCCTGTGCTGACGTATTTGAGGTGTTTCCGTCACTAAAATATTCATTGTGCCATTAATAGCATTAATACTTATCCATATGCGCCTATTATGGGTTGATTATAAAGGTATTAACCTGAAACAACAATAAAACGAGTGAAAACAGCGTTTGGATGGTCAAAATCGGAGATATAGCCCGCGAGTTGTATAATGTATGGGTGAGGCAAGCTGCTTTCCCGCCAATTTCCCCCAAGGCCACTGAGACACAGTCGATCGATACTCTCTCTCTCTCTCTTGCATTCGCTTGCTATCAGTGATGACCACACCCTCCAACCGGATTTCTAATGTTAGCACGAAAATATACCTCAGAATAAGGGAATAACAGGGAAAATAGGTGATAACTGAAGGAGAGGAGGAAAGTGGGGAAGGAGGGGAGGTAGAGGACTGAGATTTTGCATGGCCCAGGGGCCAATTTTTTTTTTTTTTTTTTTTTTTTTTCGATGTCAAAAGTTGATTTTTTTTTTCTCACTCACTCTTAAGAGTCTCCCCGCAGTCCGCCGGGGGAACTCTTAAGAGTCTCCCCGCAGTTCCCGGGTTAAGGGCTGCTTCACTTGTCAAGTTCTTGGATTTGAAATTGGCACATATAGTCCGATCCCAGGTCTTCCTCGGTCCACCCCTTGATGCAGCTCCCTCCACAATCAGACCTGCATTTTTTCACCCAATTTTGTTCATCCATTCTCTCCACATGCCCATACCATCCCAGTCTACTTGTACGCATCACCTTGCTAATACTCTTTATACCTAAACGTCTCCTCAGCTCAACATTTGTTATTCTATCCTGTAGCCTGGCCCCACACATCCATCTCACCATTCTCATCTCATTACGCTCCATTCTGTTGACATCCTCTACTTTAACGCCCCATGTTTCTGAGGCATACGTCATTGCACTTCTAACACATGAGGCATATACCTTTCCCTTCAGGGGGAGAGGCATTCTTATCATGGTCAGGATTGGCATCAGTTCTCTGAACTTCCCCCAGCTACACCTAATTCTAGCAACAGTGGCAGCCTCGGCCCCACCACCGGCAGAGATGGTATCTCCTAGGTAACAAAACTTGTTCACCAGCTCCAAAGACTCATTTCCAAAATTCACAGCCACAGGATCATCACCTAACACAAGCTCGCCTTTGCACACTACGCACTAAAATTTCTCTATTTCTGACTTATCCATCGGCAGGGGTCCCTTTATTCTACTACAGTTCTTACTCCCATGGTGTACCCAACATCGACAGATGCTACATTGAATTGAGTTAGCGCCCACTCCCTTTCCACACACTGCACATGGGTATGCACTGCTCTTTTCCACATTGCCTCGTCTCAATCTACAATGCATAACCTTGGTTTTGTTAATATTGACTCTTAAACCCTTGCTCGCCATGCCCTCTCTCCACACACCTTTGCTTTAACCCAACATTCAGATAAAAAAAATCGCTCTGTTCATTCTCCACCTGTACTGATGCCTTTGCACCCTCATACATACTCTTCACTGCTTTCAGCAACTTGCCATCTACTCCGTATATTCTCAGTATTTTCCACATACCTTCTCTATCAATTCTGTCATAGGCCTTCTCCAAGCCCATAAAGGTAGCATACAACTTTTGTCGCTTCTCCAGATATTTCTCCACAACACGTTTCAAGGCAAAAATATGATCTAAACACTCCTATTCCCTTCCTAAACCCACCCTGCTCGACACGTACCCATTTCTCCGTTCTCGCTCTCACTCTCTCGATCACTACCCTACTTTACATTCCACACACTCCTCCTTCCCCTTTAGGCCTACCCTTATACAGGGGGGACTAATATTATTATTATTATTATATATTTTTTTTTTTTTCTATATTCCAACTACTGTACTCCCTCTCGGGCAAGGCTGAGAGCTTGTACACTCCACCGATGAACACGGTGAGGCCCGTGAGATCTTGTTCCAGTCTAGGAAGTGAGACATGCGAAGCACCCATTCACGGCTCAAAGCAACTCCATCTCTGAAGCCGCTTCGCCTCTGCGCTTCACCGTCTCATCCCCCAGACTCGGACCCTCACTCTCAGAACGCCACCTATTGAGCAATTAACTCACTAGGCATTGCCCCCCTGTAGCATATTTTGAATATGGGAATATTCATACAATGCTATTTAATCAGGGAAAAATGAGGGTATTTTTTTTTTGGCATTTCGGTGTCCTGCACTGAAACTAGGTACAGCACAAATTCCGTCCCAATAATATCTTCCCATTGACATATTGGGATTCGAACCCGGGTCCATTGGATTACCACACCTCCCCTTGTCTTCCAGTTATCAGACACCCTTCCCTTCTCTCATGCTAGTTTACACATTTTCCATACCAATTCGATCACTATCTCACCATACTTCAGAATTTCCCCACACACTTCATCTATTCCTGATGCCTTCCCCATCTTCACTCTTTTCAAGGCTTCACACATTTTTGATCCTCAACTCCTCCTCTACTTCTTCTCTTCTTCTCCCTCTCATACCCCATCCAACTATGTTTGCTGGCGTTTCATTCCTTACGTTCAACAATTCGTTGAAGTGCTCCCTCCATCTCTTGTCTCTCTCTTGCTTCTCGGCTAACACTCGCCCATACTTATCTTTCACACCCTTACTACTTCCCTTGCTACCATCCATAACTTTCTTGACCTCTTCACAGAACAGTTTCTTACACTTCCTCCATTTTACAATTAAATTCCTTCCAAATTCCTTATCTACTTATCCTCTTACTTTCCTTCACTACTCTCTTCACCAATTCCTCCTTTTAACCTCCGATGTTGTATAGTGGACAGTGCTCCTGCCGGTATAGGTTCGAATACTAACTCTAGCTAATATATTTATCAGTGGTTTTCTCCGCTAATGACGTGAGAACCTCTATGTAATATATGGGCTCTTCCGGGTCTCAAAGGACCCGGTTTAACCTTGTAACTGTCGGCAGAGAACCATAAATCTCCTAGGGGGTACCCTTTCATAATTCCTAGGGTGCGCCATTGTTGCGGAAGCCACTAGAAATTAATATATAATAAAATTAAAGAATTACTCAATTTGAACATCGCGGTCGTCGCCGGTACGTAAATCCATGTTAGACTCAGTATGTGGTGGAGATAAAAGATCTAACATATACTTGGGCTCACCAAATTTCAGTGCTTTAACGCCTTTTTCGCGGAGCCCGTCATATGACGGGCGCCATTTTGAGATTATTATTTGGTCTGGGAGCGAGGCCAGCTTTTACAAGCAGCGCGGGCAGCCTTCAACTGAAGCCCACGACGGTCAGGCTCAGACTGACACGACTCATAGCCATGTCTCATATCACTGCAGCGTTACACATGGCAAAAACAGCAAAAAATTGCTCGTTTTCACGATTTTGGCTTACATATGCAATATCGTTGCAAGATTACCAGACGTCGTACAAAGATGATTTAGGTGTTATTGGAAAGCTCTATCATTGTGCTTTCACGGATATATAAATATATTATGCTCTGGCTCTTGCTTATTCATGAAAATTAGCAGGGAATTAAGGTAATTTGGGGCAATTATGCCCACAATTATGATCCACAGGTACACGTGGAAACGGATGTTGACGATGAAGGATAAGACAGTGGTGGAACGAAAGTCATTGATTGATTATGTATGTGTGGATGAACGAATGAAGAAATCTGTGATGGATGCTAGGGTGTATAGGGGTATTGGAGGGGGTCTGTCTGATCATTATGTAGTGGTAGCTAAGGTTAGGATACAAAAGAAGTGGGTGAGGAGAGCGGGAGGGAGGCGAGAGGAGGGTGGAATGGTGAGGAGGGTGGAGAGGTTGCAGGAGGAGGAAGTCAGGGAGGAGTACAGGAGAGCAGTGGAAAGACGACTAGGTGGGTTCGACCTGGAAGTTATGGAGGAAGTGGAGGAGATGAGCAAGGTGTTTAAGGATGAGATCTGTGCAGCATGTGAGGAGGTGTGTGGAGTGAGGAGAAGAGGGAGGGGAGTGAAAGGTACAGCATGGTGGACAGAAGAGGTAAGAATAGCTGTGGAAGAAAAGAAGAAAGCATATAGAGAGTGGTTGGGTAGTAGAGGGAATGAAGATTCCGAGAGACAGAAACGAGCGAGGTACGTGGAGAGTAAGAGGGTGGTGAAGAGAGTAGTGAAGGAAAGTAAGAGAAGAGTAGATGAGGAATTTGGAAGGAATCTGAGTGTAAAATGGAGGGAGAGTAAGAAACTGTTCTGGAAAGAAGTCAAGAAAGTTAGGGAAGGTAGCAAGGGAAACAGTAAGGGTGTGAAAGATAAGAATGGGAGAATGCTAGCCGAGAAGCAAGAGAGAGTCGAAAGATGGAGGGAGTACTTCAGTGAGTTGCTAAATGAAAGGAATGAAGAGCCAGCAAACATAGCTGGATATGGTATGGGAGGGAGAAGAAGAGAAGTAGTGGAGGAGGAGGTGGGGATCAGGAGGTCAGAAGTGTGGGAAGCCATGAAAAGAGTGAAGTTGGGGAAAGCACCAGGAACAGATGGAGGGTGTGGGGAAATGTTGAGGTATGGTGGTGAGATAGTGATAGAATGGGTATGGAAAATGTGCAAACTAGCATGGGAGAAGGGGAGTGCACCCGATGACTGGAAGACTGGCATAATAGTCCCCCTATATAAGGGCAAAGGGGAAAGAGGAGTGTGTGGTAACCACCGAGGAATATGTCTTCTAAGCGTAGTAGGGAAGGTATACAGTAGGGTAGTGATTGAGAGAGTGAGAGTGAGAACGGAGAAATGGATAGGCGACGAGCAGGGAGGTTTAGGAAGGGAAAAGGATGTGTAGATCAGATTTTTACCCTGAATTGTGTTGTGGAGAAGTATCTGGAGAAGAAACAAAAGGTGTATGTTGCCTTTATGGACTTGGAGAAGGCCTATGACAGAGTGGATAGAGAAGGTTTGTGGAAAGTACTTAGAATATACGGAGTAGAGGGCAAGTTGCTGAAAGCAGTGAAGAGCATGTATGAGGGTGCAAAGGCGGCAGTATGTGTGGAGAGTGAGCAGAGCGAGTTCTTTGACCTGAATGTTGGTTTGAAACAGGGGTGTGTGATGTCCCCGTGGTTGTTTACTGTATATATGGATGGAGTTATGAAAGAAATACTATCAAGAGCAGTGGATGTTGGTGTATCGCTGAAAAGGGAGGGAATTGAGTGGAAGCTACCTATACTGCTGTTTGCGGATGATACAGTTCTGATGAGTGATAATGAATGGGAGTTGCAGGGTCTGGTAAATGAGTTTGGAACAGTGTGCGAAAAACGGAATTTGAAGGTAAATACGGGGAAGAGCAAGGTTATGGTCTTCGAAAGGGGTGAAGTCACAGAGTGTGAGGTGAAGCTGAACGGTCAGGCTATGGAGATCGTCAACTCTTTTAAGTATCTGGGCAGTGTGTTGAGTAAAGATGGGACTATGGATGAAGAGGTGCGGGAGAGGGTACAACAGGGGAAGAGGGTTGTAGGAACGCTAAAAGCAGTAACAAGAAATAGGGTGGTCAGTATGGAAGTGAAGAAGTCCTTGCATGACAGTGTGGTAATCCCGACACTGACTTACGGAAGCGAAGCATGGACGTTGGTTGAGAGACTCAGACCAAGAGTGAGAGCAGTGGAAATGAATTACTTAAGGAGTGCGTGCGGAGTTACATGGAGGGATAGACAGACTAATGAGGAAGTAAGAAGGAGGTGTGGTGTGGAGGTAGATGTGCTGGAAAGTGTGAAAAGGAACAACTTGAGATGGTTCGGCCATATGGAACGTATGGAAAGCGAGAGAATGACTAAGAGGGTGTACGAGAGCGAGGTGACAGAGGTGCATGGGGGCGGTTCGTTCGTGGCCACCCCTTCGGGGATCACGGCGTCAGGCAATAGATAGATAGATAGATGCCCACTCGTAAGGGGTTAAATGTCATTAAACAAATATTAAACTCTATCCTGGACTTGATAGGAAGCCAGTGTAGATCTATCAGTTAATAAATGGTGGGAGTTCGAGGTGGAAGTGAATATATGAGTCTAGCAGATCTATTGAGAACAGACTGAAGTGTCCTTTAAGGTGGCATTTGGTAAGCCAATAAATAGTGAATTGCAGTAATCAATTCTAGATATAACAAATGAAATGAAATTGTGGACTTAATAGACAAGGGTGAGACAAAAAGGAGCGTCACAAAGAAGTTTGGAGTGCGACAGTGCGGGGGATTTATCAAAAGCGAGAACACATAAAGGCTCACATGAAACTTGCCCCATCAGTTGCTGCATTGAATGACTTTCGAAGTTCTAATCAAGTGGTACTTAAAACGGAACAAGTGTTGGGGCGATACTTGAATAAGCAGGCTAAGCGGAACTTGCCCGTGGACACACGTGAGGTTATGGACACAGCCAAGGAGATTTATCAAAGTGTGGCTCATAAGATTGGCATGGAGAACCCCCCGCATTTCAGGCTTCCAAAGGGTAGGTTAGCAAGTTTGTGAGCCGACATAATGTTAAGAGTGTTATAGACGTGGTATATTGCGATTTTATGAAGGCCTTCGATAAGGTCCCACATAAAAGGCTAATAGAGAAAATTAGAAGCTATAGTATAGGAGAGAAATGTGTGAAATGGATAGATGCCTTCCTGATAGATCGGAGACAGAGGGTACTGGTGAATGGAATAGGCTCGGGGTGGAGGGAAGTTACAAGTGGGGTACCTCAGGGATCTGTGTTGGGACCACTACTGTTCGTTATGTTTATCAACGACTTGCCTGAAGTTATAACTAATGGAAGTGAGATATACCTTTATGCGGATGACACCAAGCTGTATAGAAGAGTGAGAAGTAAGGAAGATGTGGATTTGCTTCAAGGAGATGTGGAGGGAATGAAGGGATGGTCTGAACATTGGTTAATGCCTTTTCATCCAAAAAAATGCAAGTACATGCAGATTGGGACAAGCAAGACAGACAAGGTGGGATACAGTATGTATGAAGCGATGGAGGAAGTGAATGCAGAAAAGGATATAGGAGTAGTGATAGACAATAAGTTAAATTTCTCAGAACATTTAGCGGAAAAGATAAATAAAGCCAATAGAATTGTAGAGCTGATAAGGAGGACATTCGTGTCAATGGATGAAGAAATCTTCAGGAATCTCTATACAGCGCTGGTTAGGCCGCACCTGGAATATGCAAACCAGGTGTGGGCTCCATATATGGTAAAGGATATAGAAGCAGTGGAGAAAGTGCAGAGGAGAGCTAGCAAGCTGGTACCAACGTTGAAGAACGCGGACTATGAGCAGAGGTTGAGGACACTGGGACTTCCGACACTGGCATATAGGAGAAAGAGAGGGGATATGATAGAGACTTTTAAGATAGTGTCAGGAAAGTATGATGAGGATGTGTGTGAAGGTATCTTCTTGATGCGGGAGGGAACAAGAACGAGAGGACACTCTAAGAAAATTTACAAAGAAAGATATAGGCTTAAAAAGGCAAATAATTCATTTTGTGATAGAGTGGTAAATGAGCGGAATGCACTGCCCCAGTATGTAGTCGATTCTGAATCAGTAAGGAAGTTTGAAATTAATCTTGATAAAGCATGGGGAAGACAAGATTTGAAGTTTGATTAGAAAGCAAAAATACAGAATAATAAAAATGTTGCGTCTGCTACCGCCGCCGCCAACACCGTGAACGACCGCAGCAGTGCAAGTACTGGCATTGAGCTGGATACACAGGCCTAGTTTGCCTTTTTCCAGAGGATCTACTGTAAGAAACTGTAAGATATCAGGTGAGGCGGCTAGTGGGGGACAAGTCTGCCGCTCGTGCATACCCAGAGGCCCTGAAAAACATCATAGAAGCGGGACAATACACTCCAAGCCAAATATTTAACATAGACAAAACTAACTTCTATTGGAAGACAATGCCAAAACATACATTTATCACTAACAAGTCAGACTAAATTAGGGGTAGAAAGGCGATAAAAGAACGCTTCACCCTGCTCTTTGCAATGAATGCTTCAGGTACCTGCCGCTTGAAACCTACCATAGTTCAAAATAGGCTATACGTCATTGACGAAAAGAACCCCTAATATATTGTTAGTTTGGGTAAGGTTAGGACAATAATTGGACACTATATTTAACGCCAACGAACTTGAAGATTAAGCCCCGCCCCTCCACTAAGTCGTCAAGGGGTAGGTAAATGAATAAGTAAGTCAAGGGGGCGGGGTTTAGTCTTCAAGTTCGTTGGCGATAGGTATAGTTTAGTTGGTTAAGTTGGTACTGGTTAAGATCTACTGGCGGAGTTATCCCTGAACCGAAAAAAACAAAAATGTGTGTTACCTCAGTGATTTCATTCTTCCTGATGATACCACAGTATTGTCGCCACTTGCGCTTGATGATACCAATGACGCGGGCGGTGGGCTGCACCTCCCCCTTCCCAAGTCCGGAGGCCAACAACTTCTTCTCCTTTGACAACGTATTCTCATTGTCATCCTCATCCTCACTGTCACCTGAGACAAATTACCATATATATATCAGATCCTACTCAAACTGTTTAATAACAATAAAATAATGCTGAATACTTCTTGTTAACCTTCTCAGGCTGTGTTATACCCATTTATGCATATGAACTATGGACTTCAAATACTTTCCTATAGGCTTAAAATATCGGTACCCTCCTATACTATACAGTAGGATTTCGCCAATAACGACTTGCACAATAACATTTTCGGTAATAACAGTAAGTTAGCATAGATATACTGTATACTCACTTTCTATAATTATTTTTGGATTCTTTTGAATAACAGCTATTTCGCGGACTATTTGGGCCAAGGGTCGACTAACTAACAATAGTGAAGGGTGGCGTGCTCATCGGTGCCACTGGCAGGTGGCAAACTTTACAACAGATTGGTGATTCACACATATTGAGTTGTGAGGCCACAAGTTTCTAAGTCTGCCACCAATATACCGACTTCAATAAAATGTTGATGAATTACAATTTAACCCTCGGAATCCGGGAAGCCGGAGGCAAAATGCGCGGCTAAAAATCGCCGCTAAAATCATCATAACACGGCAACCACGCGTCGTAGCGATGTCATCTCAACGGCATTCTACAGAAAACAAAAAGTTCTACAATTTACAACAAAAATTGACTGCTCTAGGTGGTCTCAATCAGTAGCTACTGAATTATGAAATTTGCCTGTACCAAAAGGGCACCGGACACAGCGATCGGGATCATATGAGGCCCCCCGGATTTCGTGGATTAATGGATTTTTCTTTGGCCTTTACTATAAATTATTAAATTCCTCAAAAACATTAATGTACAGTATATTAAAACATGGTAAAGCGATATATTTCATAGGCATTTTATTACGTACACAAAAGCGGTCGAGATGAGACTAGTTTAGACTCACGCTTGAGACAGATCGATGCTACTACCGTCCGGTAGGATTTTTCGATAAATATTTGAAAAATATCAAAATCTAATGAAACACTCACAAATACACCTTGGATGTGGCAACATTCTGTTGGAGTTTTCAGGGCAAAATACGCAAAGTTAAAGGGTAAATTTAAAGGTCCCGGAACCCTGCGCGCGCCTAGCCACACCCCCGTCACGCGTATATATATATATCACGTGTTGATAAATCATCATAAAATACCAAAAAACAACAGAAACCTCAATCTTGTTCATACATTGTGGTGCTACTAGGCAACTCTATTGTGTGGGTGAGTGAGGGAGGTGGTAGACACGAGTCACACAACACCGAGAACTCAGTAGCTCTCTAGCATCTAGTAAGAGAGGGTGTACATGCGTCAGCTATTACTCGGTCAGCTGTTTTCCATATATTCCCTATCTATACATATTTATTTGGCTTCATACAACAATGCCAAAGAAAAACAAGCATCAGAGAGCTCTTGCAGCCAATTTGAGAGCTGGGAGGGCAAAATTAGAGCAACAAAGTGCATGTGACTTATCACCAGAGCTGGGCACCACAAAAAAAAATCTAGTCCACAAACTCAAATTTGCAAACCCAGAACATAACTTCCACAAACACAAATCAGCAAACCTCGTGAAATTTCCGGTTCCCAAATGCAAATCAGCAAACGCAAACCTGTTTTTATTTTTTAAATTTTAACTACAGAATCAAGGGTAAATCAATGGGTTGAGTTTCTTATATCCCACAGCCAGGTGTTGGGTAAATTGTTTTGTTACCGGCCGACGGCCGTGGGATACAAATTCTACAATAATGGTTGAGGGGGGCTTTGCCCCCTCATCCCCCATGACTTATTGTCATCATCATATAATTATCAGCAGGGGCAAATAACAGCAATACAAAAACAGTCAAATTAGAAATGTATGTAACTGTGACTCTGTGAGCGTGCGACTATGTAAACAAAGCGGATGGTATGCTCGCTAACACAACTCTTACCTAAAGTTTAATAGGCCTACAGTTTATTTTAGCCTAGGTTAATGGAGAGCCCCAAAAAATTTTGTTCCACATTTTGTATGAGGAACTTACCCCGTTTTGGTTAGGTTTGGTTATTAACAAAAATATATATATAATATATAGGCCACTTCGTTTGTCCGGCATGGGCAATTAAACGTTAGGGCGACTTGTTTTCGGGGAGAATCCTTCAGTAATAGGCCTAATCAGTATTCGCAATTTTGCACCATTCGGGCATTTGGGAGGAGGTACGCCAGATCACAGAGGTGCAAGGAGGTGATTCATTCGTGGCCACCCCTTTGGGGATGGCAATAGAAATATAATAGATAGGTCTACTTTAGATAGATTAAGTAATTTAATAGAAAATAGAGTAGGCCTATATTCACTATGATGCTCAGAATATAGCTTCAGATCAGAATAAAATAAAATTTTATTGTACATTTATATGATACAGTACTTTCAAAATTAACACTCTAGCCTATTTGACACAAATAAAATGAGTCGGTGATTAGGCCTAGCCTATATAGGCCTAGGCCTATTTGCAATATTTAGCCTACATGCTTTGAGGCATTTTGATGGGATTAGGGTAACCTAATAATATTAGTTTAGGTTAAAAAAACATAAACTATATAAATCAAATTAACTAACTAGGCCTAGCCTAGCTGAAGTGAAGCGCCGCCATAGCCTATTTCGCAAGGGAGACCATGAAATCACACACTAATAAGAATAGCACTAAAGAGAAGTATTAATTCAAATGGAAATAAATAAATCGAGACTGTAGGATATAATTACTCACTCAAGTAATTAATTACTCACTCAGGCGGGTGCCCAACCCCGAAAGGGGTTGAAATAGGGGAGCTATCCCCCCGCCAAAGGCGGCTTTCTAGGGCCTTTCCGAGCTGATGCTGAGAGGATTGGGTTCTAGTCATGTGGTGATGGGCTGGTCTATCAGAGTGAGAATTGAGCGATCTCTGCCATACCCATAGCTTACTCTGACTGTTCCTTTTACTTATATATTTTCTAGATCTCAAGTGACGGCGTCTCTTCCGTGGATTGACCTCCCAATCTGCCAACCCAGAGGTTGGTAGATTGGAAGCCAAAGCGTCACATTTTCCCTTTGCCCCTCAACTTTCTCTTCATAATTGCTGAGGGGCACAGGGCCCTGGGTGGGGCTTTGGTTTCCCGGGTGTTTCCGCGCCCTCCTCAGCTCCCCGCCATGGAGTAGCTTCGGTCACCCAGGCTTTATTGTGGTGGGCAGGGAGGGTCTGTTGGGGCGCTCAGTTGTGGCCTTGACCTTGCTCGGGGCCTTGGGGCTGTTCGGCCAGGCAGCCTGAGGAACAACAACAACATTACTCACTCATACGATTGAAATTGAGACCATAGGCCTATAGGCTAGGCTATGAAAATTTGTTAACTTGGCCATGAATATTAGACCTAGCCTATAGCCTAACCGCTTTATTTTATATATATTCGTTTATAAAAGGTAAGACTAATGTACTATTCACCTAAAATACACCATGAGGCTTTTCAAATATCCTATCTAATCATAAATAAAGACGACGCCTATCATGTGGTCACACGTGTGATAAACAATAACAATATTATAGGTTTGATTCCCGAAGAGAAGTAGAGAAAACCTAATATTTAGTAGGGGCCCTGGAATCATTGCCGATGTTGCCTATTAGTATAATAGTCTCCATTCAACACCCGCGTCAGCCGTTTGAACAAACCGCCACGGGGAAGAAAAAGAGTCATCTTCGTAAGTGCAACGCTACTTCTCTTATGGTGTCGTCATAGATCGGGTACCCACTACGAAAAAACTTTCGTAAAAAATAAGAGAATTAAAAAGGAAAAAATTTAACACTTAACCCTCCAGCCCCGGGGGCTATAGCTCGCGACTGTGCTGCGGTACCGGGTGTTTTGACGATCTTTGGGCTATGTTAACTACTCTGTAAGTCAATGAATATGGCATGTAATGTTGTGAATAAAAAAGAATAATGTTCCACAAACCTTCCTCTGTCGAATGGCGTTGAGTAGAGGTCTCTAGCCCCTCTGGTTGCATAATGGTGAGCCCGGGAAGACGAGTGCTTTTCGGCGGCAAATTCTTCCCGCGTTCGGACGCGTCGCCCCGGCCATGGCTACGACGCACCTAGCCGCTCGTCGCGCCAAAGTATTTATCTCCCTTAGACGATTTTAGTGTTTGATATTGAGAATGTGATGTTTATTTGATATTTTTATAGTTATTTTGAGGCCAATTATATAAAATATGTTTATTAGGGTATCACTGTCACTGATATTGCTAATTTTCACTCGATACCGTACATTTTATTAGTAATTGAGGTAGGTTATTGTTGTTGTTGTTGTTGTTGTTGTTGTTCCCCAAGCTGCCTGGCCGAACAGCCCCAAGGCCCTGAGCAAGGCCAAGGCCATAACCGAGCGCCCCCACAGAACCCTCCCCGCCGACCACAATAAAGCCTGGGTGACCGAAGCCACTCCATGGCGGGGAGCTGAGGAGGGTGCGGAAATGCCCGGGAATCCAAAGCCCCACCCAGGGCCCTGTGTCCCTCAGCAATTATGAAGAGAAAGTTGAGGGGCAAGGGAAAAATGTGACGCTTTGGCTTCCAATCTTGGTAGATTGGGAGGTCAATCCACGTTAGAGACGCCGTCACTTGAGATCTAGAAAATATATAAGTAAAAGGAACAGTCAGAGTAAGCTATGGGTATGGCAGAGATTGCTCAGTTCTCACTCTAATAGACCAGCCCATCACCACATGACTAGAACCCAATCCTCTCAGCATCAGCTAGGAAAGGCCCTAGAAAGCCGCCTTTGGCGGGGGGATAGCTCCCCTATTTCAACCCTTTTCGGGGTAGGTTATTGTTGTATTAGGCACTGATTATTCGTTATCACAGGTGTTTATTATACTTTGGCCATCAAATATTAGGTCTTGTGTCACTTTCACTTTGACAAATATGCTTTAGAGTGTCACTGTCACTGATAATGCTCATTTTCACTGGATACCGTACATTTTATTAGTAATTGAGGTAGGTTATTGTTGTATTAGGCACTGATTATTCATTATCACAGGTGTTTATTATACTTTGGCCATCAAATATTAGGTCTTGTGTCACTTTCACTTAGTTATATGATTTGTAAATGTTTTATATACAATTTATTGTGTCTTTTTCACTGATTTATATATTTCTATAGGTTCTAATCTTATGAATGTCACTTGGTATATACATGTGTCACTTTCACATATTATTATGGTGTAATTGTATTTGTATCAATTTTCTCATAATACATGACTTTTGTATTACAATAAATTGGTTTTCTTCCACTTTTTGCCTATATATAATTATAGTGTACATATTGTCATTTTATTTGGCAATTTCAGTATGATTATTAGAACTCCAGCTTGGAGTGGTAATCAAAGAAGCACTCTAAAGCACAGAGTGCCACCTTGCACTCCACACACTCCATGGTTGACTTTTTACCTGACCTCGGCCTCACCCTGCTGTTGTAGCAGACATGGCACCGCTTCTGCTGCGTTCTTCCTGATTCATTCTGAGGCAGGGAACCAAGCCTGTGCCTAATCAAGTATTGAGCACACTGCAAGCGGTCAATAACGGCGGGCCCAGGATGTGCCACTGCCCTCTGTGGCGTAGCATACTTCTCCAGGAGCTCCGTCAACACCTGCTTTTGGAACCTCCGCAGGCTATTGAACTTCATGGGTGTGTTCACATTCCAAAGCTTGTATATATTGTAGGCATTCAGAACTGACATGTCCACCATATGCAGAAAGAACTTTTTGTACCATCTGCACGAGGTACGCAGGCAGTCAATGAAGCCTATCTGCATGTCGGACTTGTCCACCAGCCTCATGTTGATGTTGTAGTCCAGGACAGCATCGGGCTTGGTCACCCTGGCCTGGGTGCGGCGATCCACCTTGCCAGTCTCCACCATTTCCCCCTTGTGGATGGTGGTCAGGAGGTTGACCTTCCGCTGGTCGTGCCAGTGGATAGCCAGAATGGGCCCCGACTTCTTCTTGAACACATCACCTTTTTTGGTCTTTGGAGGGAAAGGTGGCATGCCCTTCCTTTTCCCTCGTACTGTGCCTACAGTCCCCGTCTTGCGCTCATGCAGGTACTGTGAGAGAGTGGGGGACGTGTAATAATTGTCCGTGTAGAGGACGTGATTCTTATGAAAGTAGCGGTCCATCATGGCTTGCACCACTGCTCCGCCAAAGCCAATGAGGGGGTCCACAAGCAAGTCCCCTTCCTTCCCGCTGTAGACCAGGAAGTCCAGGACATAGCCAGTTTGGCAGTTGCACAGCACAAAGAATTTTATGCCAAAGCGATGTCTTTTTGAGGGGATGTACTGCCGGAAGCTGAGTTTTCCCCGGAACAGCACAAGAGACTCGTCAATGACGACCTTGCGGAAGGGCTTGAAGTAGGAGGTGAAGCGTTCTCGCATCATCTCGTACAACGTCCTAATCTTCCACAGCTTGTCACCGAGGTGGACGTCGGTGTTGGTGACAAGATGGAGCGCTGCGAGGATATCAAGGTACCGGTCGCGAGACATATATTTCCCGAAGGCAGGGTGGATATTAGATCATTGGTGATCCAATAGTCAGGCAACCTATGCTTCTTGACATGAGGCATTAGCATGGTGAGTGCCAGGAACACCATGAACTCTTTATGAGTCACTGGGGTCCACTGCCTCATGTGGCCCTTGGTCACCTTGCCCAAAAAGTGGACCTGGAATTGGTGCTGCTTATTTGTCTCTTTGACAACATAGCCTACCACCCCTCATCAAAGAAGGCCTCAAATAGTTCGTGTGGTGGAGCATTGGGGCCTGCAGGAAAATTGGGGGTAATGCCTGAACCCTCCAGTACCTCATCAAAAGCTGGCACATCAGGGTTGTATCCATCCCCATCAACTACGTCTTGCCACTGAAAAACGTAGAATGGGTCTTGTCTACGCTGACGAGGAGCTCCAGCTGGTGGCCCAGCACGCCCACGGCCAACTCGGGAGGCACGCGCCCTAGGGCGGCGAGGGCGGCGGCCAGCACGACGGGCAGCACGACGCCGGGCCAAGCGGATGGGTCGAGGGTCGTCGATGTCCATATAGTCATCGTCAGAGTGGTCATCTTGCTCTGACGGTGGACCTATGTAATCATGGCCAGAGTCTTCAGAGAGGTGCCCTTCATCATCAGTGGCCCCCACATAATCTGGCGGGGAACCAGTGATGCGTGGGCGGCGTGCGGGTGGGCGAGGTGGGGAAGGAGTGGCAGGTGAGGCTGTGTCCCCCCGAGGTCCTGGGCTCCTTGGCCTGCGACGAGTGACAGAAAGCAATGTTTCACTGTCACTAGGCCCAGGTATTGGTGATGCGAGCTCAAAGACTTCTTCAGGAAGACATGTTGAAGGCGGGAGAGGTGGGGAGGACCGTGGGGAAAGTTGCGGGGACGTATGGCTGGGGCCGGCAGGGGTGGACGCCGCGGGAGCCTCGAACAAAACTCTCTTACTTTTCTTTATTTTTTTGGTATATTTCCTGCCTTTCCCCTTTTCGGCAGCAGTATGTCTCCTGTCGGGGGACCTAGGAGGCAAATAGGCCGAAAGTGGGGGGTCCTCAACCCTTGGCAGTGGTGGGGGTGGTGGGGAAGAATGCGGGGCATCCGGGTCATCTTGGGTGGCGTGGGTAGATAAGGGAGACAATGGCGGGCGAGAAGGTCACCACACTCACCCTCACTCACAGCCTCATCCTCACCAAGTATTTTGGCTTGTTCCCTAGCTGCCGTGGCCGCCTTCTCAAGTATTTTCTGCTTATATAAGTGTAGCTTGAAAGGCGATTTACCTGGGGAAGGGCTTGGCGTCGTGTCACTTATGCGAAATTTGGTGAGTGACCTTGAACTCTCCCACTCACTCACTCTCTCAAGTTCACTGTTTTTAGGTAAACCAGCTTCCTCAACAACTGGTACATCACCTTCATCACTCTCATCACTGTCATGTTCTCTCGCAAATCCCAGGAATTGCTCTTCTTTCTCACTCTTATGGCCATAATCACTCGACTTATAATTACTGGAGTCGTCACTGACTATATCATCAACAATATACTTGGCATCAGCACGCTCATATAGTCTCAATGTCGTCTCAATACCTCCGGGAGATAACACATTTAGGCGATGGCGTCGGGGTAAGGCGCGACGAACTAGCACGGGCGTCGTAGGAAGCACGGTATCGGACACAGCGGAATCACTATTTGGCGTACTGTCCATGATGGCGTCGGGGTAGATACTGTTGCTGTGGCGTAGTTTACGCCTGGTGGCGCCACCTACCCTCCCACGATACCAAAAATATACGCGCGGCATTCGAAAGCACTCACGCAAGCAATGGGCGTTCAAGAGCCCTTCCGGGTTGCGCGGGCCGAGTTTGTTATGGGCGTTCAAGAGCCCTTCCGGGGTGGAGGGGTTAAATACTGTTATCAACAAGTTTCCCACATTCGGTGGATTTTCTTGTGTTGTGGCTTCTTACCGCCTCTCGCCAAGCGCACAATTCGTCCTTCACTGATATATCAAGATAAAAACCTCAAAATATCAAGCGAATGGGAAGGGGATGGCTGGGAGGGCCTTCGTCGTCAATGATTCCGGGGCCCCTACTAAATATTAGGTTTTCTCAACTTCCCTTCGGGAATCAAACCTACAATTTAATAGTGGCCACTTCATCATTGACGATGTTGCCTGAATTCCAAGACTGGAGGGGGACATTCGCAATAATATCGTAACCTCTATAACCGTAAGTTAAGTCAAGAATCCTTATAACAGAAAAAAATATTTTATTGTTTTGTGCATACAATATAGAAATATAAAATTAGTAAAGAGTGTGAGCAGTGTGTTGCTTCAAAGAAGCCTGCTCGAACAACATAATCCTCTTACATGAGGTACTGGTTGTAATTTGCGATACATAGAGCTAATTCAAAACCCATAATCACCCTGACCAGGAACCTGGGCTGATCCCAGCTTGTTCCTTCGGTCCACCCATTGAGTCACTTCGACCAATAACATCACTTTTCTATCTAGTGAAAACTAGTATAGTTGTTGTTGATAATGCTTTTATTTTATACTAGCCCACTGGGCTTAGGCCCTCTCAAGGCTAGTGGTGGAGGAGGTGGTACAGAGTTTAAAGTCACGTATATATCAGTAGTTATATGTCATTGTATAAATTTATCGCTCTCAGGAAGTGACGAATAGGGGTGAAATTGAAAGAGTCTGAGTCAGAGAGGATGCCATGTAATGAGGTGTTCAGCAAGAATCTCCGTCTTTCAGATGCATAGACGGGACAAATACAAAGAAAGTGAAAAACAGTCAATGATGTACTGTATGGCAATGTTGGCATTCAGGTGGTTGACCACGAGGGGTGGACATCAGGTAACCATGTGTGAGGCGTGTGTGGCCTAAACGTAATCTAGTTAATAGGGTTTGGTCTGCACGTGAACCAGTAATTGAAGAGGGCCACAAGTGTATGTCATCCTTAATGGAGCGAAGGTGGCCAGTTAATGGTTGCGCTCTCCACTAAACTCGCCAAGCGTCATAAACATGGCGACGGAAGGACAGGGAGCATATCCTCCGAACGCAGCAAAGTAGTAGAGGGTGTACCATGACACGCTTGCTTAACGAGGAAGTCTGCACGCTCATTCCCGGGAATTCCTACATGCGCGGGGATCCAGCACAGTGTGATGGAACGATTAGCGCACTGTAATTTGTGTATTGTGTGGATGATAGTCTTGACCAATGGGTCCTTGGGGGCAAATACACATAAGGCTTGCAGTGCACTCTTTGAGTCACTACAGATAACGACCCGTGGAGAGTTCCTCGACAATGAAGAGATGGTGCTTAAAGCACCTTGAATAGCCCATAATTCAGCAGTGAAAACCGTGGAGTGATGGTGTAAGGTACTTTGATACAAGCCATGGTCTGAGACTGCAGCGCAACCCACGGCATCCGCAGTTTTCGAGCCATCGGTGTAAATGAAAACAGCCGGGATGTGATCATCAAGATGTTGTAAAGCAAGATGTCGACATTGAGATGGGGCTTGGGCATCAAGTTGATCCGCTAAGTGAAAGCAAACTGTAGGGTGTTTTAGGGTCCACGGAGTGATGTGACTAGGAGGGGGAGTTATGGGAGGAACGGTGATACTGTAAGTGGAGAGCAATTGGCGAGACAATATTGGGAATGGCACTGGAATGGTTGAACGATAGTTATCTGTGGAATGGAATAGTTCTAGTAGAGTTGGGTCATGATGGAGGCGAACAGCCGTACGCATGAGGACTAATCGACGGTGGTAGGCTAGAGGTAAGGTCCCAGCCTCACATAGGATATTGGAGACACGAGAGGAACGGAATGCCCCCGAGCTAATGCGGATGCCCAAATGGTGTACGCTGTCGAGGGTTCCTAATGTGGAAGCAGAGGCCGTGCCATAGACAGGGCTACCATAATCTAGGGCTGAGAGGATGGTAGCTCTGTAGAACAGTAAAAGAGTAGCGCGATCTGCGCCCCAATGGACTCGTGCGACTGTTTTCAGAACATTCATTCTCTGGAGGCAACGTGCCTTTAAGCAGGCAATGTGACTCTTCCAATTGAGGTGAGTATCAAAGATTAAACCAAGGAACCTGGTATGTGGAAGGATCTGAATATTAGAATTTCCCATGGTGAGAGTAATGGACTGTTTACGTAAATGTCGAACATTTCTATAGAATACAACGGCGTTAGTCTTTTCAGCAGAAAATTGAAAACCAGCAGTGGATGCCCAAGAGTGGATGGATTTTAGAGCAATGTTGAGACGCCGTTGTATGTGAGTCAGACTGGGAGAAGTATAATATATTGCGAAGTCGTCCACATACAAGGTATACGATATTTCAGGTGGGAGGCTGCGTATGACACTATTGATCGCCATAATAAAGAGTAAGCTGCTAAGGGCACATCCTTGTGGTATTCCATTAATTTGTGACATAATGTCCGATAGACCATTATTTTTGACCTGGAATGTACGGTTAGAGAGAACATTTTGTAAAAAGCAGGGAAGAGGACCCCGCATGCCAGAATCGTGTAAAATTTTTAAAATCCTGTGTCTCCATGTTGTGTCATAAGCCTTAGCAATGTCAAAAAATATTGCCACTGTGGGTTGGTTCTTGGAGAACCCATCACATATTTGGTGTTCAAGGCGAATAAGTGAGTGCAGTGTAGAACGGCCAGGGCGGGAACCATTCTGATATGGGGATAGGAGGGCATGTGACTCATCGTAATGTAAAAGTCGAGGATTGATAATTTTTTCCATTAATTTGCAGAGGCATGAGGTAAGTACAATCGGTCTGTAATTTGTCTGTAATTTGATCTTTTCCAGGCTTCGGTACGGGTATAGTGTAAGCATGCCGCCAAGACGGTGGGAAGTAGTTACTTATCCAAAACTGATTAAACAGTTGTAAAAGATGTTGTAGCGCACATGGATGGAGGTGACGGATGAGAGCGTACGAGAATCCATCCGGGCCAGGAATAGTGTCTGTACACAGGTCGAGCGCGTGTCGCAATTCCGGAATTGAAAAAGGGGTGTTATATTCATGTGTTTTCCCGCTATGAAAAGATAGCGGGCGAGATTCCTCCATACATTTATAACGAAGAAATTGATGAGGCAATGACTGGTCTGAGCTGACGTGACAGAAATGTTTGGCATGTATGGCAGCGATGTCAAGGGGGTCATGTGTAAGCGAGTCCGAGGCAGGGTCTTTGAGTGGAGAGAGTGGAGGCCGTACAGTGCGTCCGTTGATACTGCGAAACTTTTTCCATAAAGTAGAGAGAGGGGTGCGGGAAGTGAAGGATGAGATATATGATCGCCATGAAAGTATCTTGTTGTTGTTGTTGTTGTTCCCTAAGCTGCCTGGCCGAACAGCCCCGAGTCCCTGAGAAAGGCCATGGCCACGATCGGGCTTTCCCACAGAGCTCTCATTGAGTGTAGATTGTGTTGTTGGCGTAAGTGGTTGTGTGAAATGCAGTCTTCTATGATGTGTTTAATGGTATGGGGTGCTGTGTTACATCCCGGGCAGGCGTCGACAACGGAGTCATCCAGTCTCTTCTGATAGCTCAGGAGAGCTGGATGGTGTCCGCATCTCAGCCTGGCCAGGTGGACTCTGTCCTCGCGAGGAAGGGAGGATTCGGAAGGATGGATTTCGGGAGGTCGTGCATGCAGCTGCGTGTTGTCTGTGAGTGAGTGGATGGATCGGTGAGAGATATGAGTATGGATGTGCTTCTGGAAGTTGGTTCGGGGTGGGCAGGGGGGAGAGAGGACAATAATTGTGTGTGATACCGTGTGCCGGGTGTTGTGGTGGTAGTTTCTTTGTTGTGTCCAAATTTTGTGTGAGCAAGTGACCTGAGGGCGTTAAGTCTGGGTGTCAGTTTCTTTTTAATGTTTGTGGTGTGCTGTTTGAATGTCATATGAGTATCATATGTTACTCCTAGGATTTTGGGTGTGTGTGTATGTGTTAGGGGTGTGTTGTTTATGGTGAGTTGAGGGATGTATTCGTGTTCTCCTGTCCAACTTGTGAGCAGGGTTGCGGTGGATTTGGCTGGGGCTAGATTAAGTCTGTTTGTAGTGCACCAGCCATGTAGTGTGTTGAGATAGGGTTGAAGGAGATCTGTTGCTCTTTTTGGGTCATGGTGTGTGCATGTGACTGTTATGTCATCTGCATAGGAGGCTAAGTTTATTTGGGGCGTATTGGGTGTAGTTATATCGTGCATGTACAGATTGAAGAGTGCGGGCGATAGGACGGATCCTTGTGGGACTCCGTTTGGAAAGTTTCTGATTTTAGATGACTGACCGGCAAAAGATACGTGTGCACATCTGCCTGCTAGGAAGTTGGCCAGCCACCGTTTTGTGTTGTTGTGTATGTTTGTGTTGTAGATTTTGTTGGTTAGGTTGTGGCGGGGGATGGCATCGAAGGCTTTACTAATGTCGAGTGTGGCTAATAGTGATCTGTGTGGTGGTCTAGCTGAATTGATGCCGTCGAAAGCTCTTTGTGTAAGGTCTGTGAGAAGAGTGTTTGTGGAGTGCAGTGGCCTAAAGCCATGTTGTGTTGGAGCTAGGGGTAGGTCAGGTGTAATTAGTTGTAATACTAGGCGTTCCATGACTTTGGAGGGGGAGCAAAGGAGTGTGATGGGGCGGTGCGAGGAGGGTAGCGTGGGGTCTTTGTTGGGTTTGGGGAATGTGATGATGATACATGCTTCCAAATGTCTGGTATTGTTGTGTGAATAGCTGTAGTTTGATATGTTAGTGAGTGCTTGTATGCCTTGTGGTCCCAGGTGTCTGAGGTGTATGTTGCTTATGTTGTCTAGGCCACAGGCGGGTGAGTGCTTGAGATTGTTGATGATATGCTTTGTCTGGTGATTGGTGAAGGGTGTATAGTCAGGGTCTGTGGGGAATTGTCTCTTACGTCGGATGACACGTCGGTCGTCTTTGTGAGGTTTTAGGTGGCTGACATGTGAAAAGTGATTGATGAGAGCGTTTGCTTGTTGTTTACATGAAGGAGTAGAGTCTGTTGTTGTTGTTGTTGTTGTTCCCTAAGCTGCCTGGCCGAACAGCCCCGAGTCCCTGAGAAAGGCCATGGCCACGATCGGGCTTTCCCACAGAGCTCTCATTGAGTGTAGATTGTGTTGTTGGCGTAAGTGGTTGTGTGAAATGCAGTCTTCTATGATGTGTTTAATGGTATGGGGTGCTGTGTTACATCCCGGGCAGGCGTCGACAACGGAGTCATCCAGTCTCTTCTGATAGCTCAGGAGAGCTGGATGGTGTCCGCATCTCAGCCTGGCCAGGTGGACTCTGTCCTCGCGAGGAAGGGAGGATTCGGAAGGATGGATTTCGGGAGGTCGTGCATGCAGCTGTGTGTTGTCTGTGAGTGAGTGGATGGATCGGTGAGAGATATGAGTATGGATGTGCTTCTGGATGTTGGTTCGGGGTGGGCAGGGAGGGAGAGAGGACAATAATTGTGTGTGATACCGTGTGCTGGGTGTTGTTTTGATATTTCTTGGTGTCTGTGGGTGTGTTGCCATGTAGTTTAGTGGGTGGTCTTGGTTCGTGGAGGCTGCTGCCAGAATTGAGTGCCTCTCATGTCCAGATGGTCTTTGACTTTGAGGATTTTGGTTTCTTGATGTAGGTGATCTGTGGGTGCAGTAGCTGTGCAGCCTGTAATGATCTTCAGGGCTTTGTTTTGAATAGTCTGTAAGGTCTTATGATGTGTTTCAGCTAGGTTAGAAGCCCAGGCTGGGCTTGCGTATTCCATCACTGATCTTATGTATTGTTTTATATACTGTGTGGTGGTAGTTTCTTTGTTGTGTCCAAATTTTGTGTGAGCAAGTGACCTGAGGGCGTTAAGTTCTGGTGTCAGTTTCTTTTTAATGTTTGTGGTGTGCTGTTTGAATGTCATATGAGTATCATATGTTACTCCTAGGATTTTGGGTGTGTGTGTGTATGTGTTAGGGGTGTGTGTTGTTTATGGTGAGTTGAGGGATGTATTCGTGTTCTCCTGTCCAACTTGTGAGCAGGGTTGCGGTGGATTTGGCTGGGGCTAGATTAAGTCTGTTTGTAGTGCACCAGCCATGTAGTGTGTTGAGATAGGGTTGAAGGAGATCTGTTGCTCTTTTTGGGTCATGGTGTGTGCATGTGAGTGTTATGTCATCTGCATAGGAGGCTAAGTTTATTTGGGGCGTATTGGGTGTAGTTATATCGTGCATGTACAGATTGAAGAGTGCGGGCGATAGGACGGATCCTTGTGGGACTCCGTTTGGAAAGTTTCTGATTTTAGATGACTGACCGGCAAAAGATACGTGTGCACATCTGCCTGCTAGGAAGTTGGCCAGCCACCGTTTTGTGTTGTTGTGCATGTTTGTGTTGTAGATTTTGTTTGTTAGGTTGTGGCGGGGGATGGCATCGAAGGCTTTACTAATGTCGAGTGTGGCTAATAGTGATCTGTGTGGTGGTCTAGCTGAATTGATGCCGTCGAAAGCTCTTTGTGTAAGGTCTGTGAGAAGAGTGTTTGTGGAGTGCAGTGGCCTAAAGCCATGTTGTGTTGGAGCTAGGGGTAGGTCAGGTGTAATTAGTTGTAATACTAGGCGTTCCATGACTTTGGAGGGGGAGCAAAGGAGTGTGATGGGGCGGTGCGAGGAGGGTAGCGTGGGGTCTTTGTTGGGTTTGGGGAAAGTGATGATGATACCATGCTTCCAAATGTCTGGTATTGTGTTGTGTGAATAGCTGTAGTTTGATATGTTAGTGAGTGCTTGTATGCCTTGTGGTCCCAGGTGTCTGAGGTGTATGTTGCTTATGTTGTCTAGGCCACAGGCGGGTGAGTGCTTGAGATTGTTGATGATATGCTTTGTCTGGTGATTGGTGAAGGGTGTATAGTCAGGGTCTGTGGGGAATTGTCTCTTACGTCGGATGACACGTCGGTCGTCTTTGTGAGGTTTTAGGTGGCTGACATGTGAAAAGTGATTGATGAGAGTGTTTGCTTGTTGTTTACATGAAGGAGTAGAGTCTGTTGTTGTTGTGATTGCAGCATGTGATTGTGTTGTGTTGCTGTTGGAAAGTGTGATGCTGTTTAGTGTTTTGTATAGTTTTTTGGGGTTTGTTTTGTGATCAAGTGTTTGTAGGAAGTTATTCCAATTTAGTTTTTGTTGTTCTTGTATTTTGTTGTTAGTTTGGGTGTTGAGTGCTTGAATTTGTTGTGTGATGTCTTGTGTGGGGTGCTGGGGAGTGTTTCAGTATGTCGCGTTGTCTGATGAGGTTTTGAATTTCTGGTGTGAAGTTGGGGTTGTGTCTTTTTCTGTTACCTCTTGGAATGTGTTTCTTGTCAGCGTTTTGGATAGTTTTATTGAGTATGTGTACAGCATTGTTGATGTTAGTGATGGGTGTACTGTTTAGAGTTGTGAAGTGTTGTTCTGTCTCATTTGTGAATGCTTCCCAGTTAGCTCTTTTATAATTGGTGTATGTGTGTTTGTGGCTAGCTGGGGTGAGTCTGGTTTTGGTGGTGATAATGATCGGGAGGTGGTCAGAGCCTAAGGTTCTGACCACCCTCCAGGATGTTGTGGGGGCGAGTTCTGGGGAGCAAAAGGTGATGTCTGGAGATGATGGGTTATAGAGGGCTTGGTGAGGAATATGGGTATGTTGATGGATGTCGTTAAGGATGATGAGGTTATCGGTTTGGTTTTGTAGTACCAGCCCTCTGTCTGTGTCGGGGTTGTCGACAAACCAGGCCGACGTCTTGGCGTTGAAGTCACCACCCAGGATGATGTGTGGGGGGTGTGTGGGGTGTTGTGATGTGTTGTAAGTGTGGTCTGTATTCATTTGGTACTGTAGGGGATGTTTGGGGAGGGATGTATGTGTTTATGATGGTTATGTTGGAGTTGTTGCCAGTGCGTATTTTAATTGACTGTATTTCTGTTGTGTTATCATTTGGGGGGAGGAGGGATTTGGTTTGTACACTGGTTACTATGTATGATATTTCTTTGTGTACCAGGGTGATGAGTCCACCGCCCCCGCCGACAGCCCGGTCTTGTCTGATGGTGGTGAAATTATGAAATGTGGGTGTTTTTTGTGTTGTGCGGAGTTTTGTTTCTTGTAAGATGGCAATGTGTATGTTGTGTTGTTTGATGAAGTGTGAGAGTTCGTGTTTCTTTGTGTTGATGCCATCTATGTTCAGTTGAAGAATGTTAATGTTATGTGCACGATGTACGTTGGGTGCTGCTGCACGAGGATGGGGGGGGGGTGGGGGTGGGGGGGGGGGGGGGGGGGAGGGGGGGGCGGGGGGTTGGGATGGGTGAGGTGGGGGTGGGGATTGGGGAGCAGGAGATGGGGGTTGGAATGGATTAGGATGGGGTGTGGTGTGTTGAGTTGAGGATGTGGATGGTATGGGAAGGTTAGGTGGGTTAGGGAGGAGAGGTGGACGGGTTTTAGGGGGGGGAGTGGATGATATGGGAAGGTTAGGTGGGTTGGGGAGGAGAGGTGGACGGGTTTTAGGCGAGGGATTTGACTGGGAGAGGGAGGGGCATGAGGAACAGGTCCAGGTGTTTGTGTAGTGTTTCTTGGAGGCAAGTGTTGTGCAGGTGAAGTGGGTCCAGTTCCCACATGAATTGCAGAGAACTGAACCCTTAGTATGGCGACTCGAAGTGATGGGTTTTGAGCAAGTTGGACATATGTATGTGAACGTGGGTCCTAGGTTGCTCTCAATGTCTCCGGCTAGAAGAAGTCTTCGAGAAATGACAGCCGGAGAGTCATTTCTCGGTGTAGGAAAAACTGTGTGATGTGTGTGTGTGGTGTGAGAGGTGTGGAAATTCCCGGCGCGACCGAAGCCGCTCCAAGGACCCGTGCCCCCAGGGAGGGGGCAGGGGATGGTTGTGACGGTTTGGCTCCCGAAACTGCTCCCCGCGGCCGGCATCCGGTTTTCCTCCACTGGTCGTTGATTTTGTCTTCGGCTGCGGAGGGTCGGCAGCCATCCGCGGTTGGCAGCCTCGGGAGGTGGCCCCACGGCGTAGACGCCGCCACATCAGTAGAGTCTGTTGTTGTGATTGCAGCATGTGATTGTGTTGTGTTGCTGTTGGAAAGTGTGATGCTGTTTAGTGTTTTGTATAGTTTTTTGGGGTTTGTTTTGTGATCAAGTGTTTGTAGGAAGTTATTCCAATTTAGTTTTTGTTCTTGTATTTTGTTGTTAGTTTGGGTGTTGAGTGCTTGAATTTGTTGTGTGATGACTTGTGTGTGGGGTGCTGGGGAGTGTTTCAGTATGTCGCGTTGTCTGATGAGGTTTTGAATTTCTGGTGTGAAGTTGGGGTTGTGTCTTTTTCTGTTACCTCTTGGAATGTGTTTCTTGTCAGTGTTTTGGATAGTTTTATTGAGTATGTGTACAGCATTGTTGATGTTAGTGATGGGTGTACTGTTTAGAGTTGTGAAGTGTTGTTCTGTCTCATTTGTGAATGCTTCCCAGTTAGCTCTTTTATAATTGGTGTATGTGTGTTTGTGGCTAGCTGGGGTGAGTCTGGTTTTGGTGGTGATAATGATCGGGAGGTGGTCAGAGCCTAAGGTTCTGACCACCCTCCAGGATGTTGTGGGGGCGAGTTCTGGGGAGCAAAAGGTGATGTCTGGAGATGATGGGTTATAGAGGGCTTGGTGAGGAATATGGGTATGTTGATGGATGTCGTTAAGGATGATGAGGTTATCGGTTTGGTTTTGTAGTACCAGCCCTCTGTCTGTGTCGGGGTTGTCGACAAACCAGGCCGACGTCTTGGCGTTGAAGTCACCACCCAGGATGATGTGTGGGGTGTGTGGGGTGTTTGTGATGTGTTGTAAGTGTGGTCTGTATTCATTTGGTACTGTAGGGGATGTTTGGGGAGGGATGTATGTGTTTATGATGGTTATGTTGGAGTTGTTGCCAGTGCGTATTTTAATTGACTGTATTTCTGTTGTGTTATCATTTGGGGGGAGGAGTGATTTGGTTTGTACACTGGTTACTATGTATGATATTTCTTTGTGTACCAGGGTGATGAGTCCACCGCCCCCGCCGACAGCCCGGTCTTGTCTGATGGTGGTGAAATTATGAAATGTGGGTGTTTTTTGTGTTGTGCAGAGTTTTGTTTCTTGTAAGAAAGTATCTTGTTGTAAAGGATACTGCGTTTGACAACTGCACAGATCTTGTTATAGAACGTTTTAAGGGCAATTTTTTCAATAGTGATGGTTATAAGGTCAAAGTAACGATTAGTGGAAAAAAGTCGGGGGGAAACAGTCTTTAAACGCCGCTGCCGAACACTCAGACGCTTAAGAAGGCGTTCCACACGATGCTTGAATTTTATCATTTGGGCTAGAGTGGGCGTCCACCAAGGGACCTGGCGAGGGTGCGTCAGCGAGGAGGTAAGCGGGATATGAGTGCGAGCAATGGAGTTCAGGAAGGACGAAAAATAATCAAAATTGTGTGCAGGGGAAGAGGTAGGGGAGAAGTCCGAAACGTCTGCAGAGGAGTGCGTATAAGACGTCCAATCGGCTTTAGAGAGATTATAACTCGATATTTGAGGGGAGGATGCAGGGCACAAATACTTAAGGAGTATAGGGTAGTGGTCGCTGGAGAAGCGATCCTGTAAAACTGACCAGTCAAATAGGGGAGCTGCGTCATCCGAGGCAAAGGAAAGATCGACAGCGGAAAATGTACAGTGGGTAGCAGATCTGTAGGTGGGGGTGTCAAAGTTGAGACAACAAAGAGTAGAATGAAGGAGATATTTTTCAATGTTATCGCCTGGGATGTCTGTGTTTGGGTTGCCCCAAAGGGGAGAGTGTGCGTTAAAGTCGCCCAGAATAAGGTACGGTGGGGTCAGTTGTTGTACTATTTGATGAAGGTCTGAAGTATTGTAATGACAGGAGGGTTGATTGTAGGACGAGCAAACAGTCAAGGAAGGAAGGTTTGGTAATGAAATGGAGACGGCAGTTGTTTGAAAAGGGTTGGGGTCAAGGGTGACAGGAACAAATACGCACTTATAGTGCACAAGGATGGCTGTTCGGAGATGTGAAGGGGTTATAGGGGAGCTAGCAGCAACAGTATAATGCCTGGGGGGGACAACAAAATTGCCTACATGTTGGAGGTAAATGCATAATGGTGAATATAATTTAAGTAATCGTTGTAATTCTCCCATACGGAGGCGAGTTTGGTATCCGTTTATATTCCATTGCAAAATGTTATATGCCATCAAGAATAGGATTGTCAGAGTCATCGACAATAGTGGTCTCTTGAAGAGAGTCTGGTAAAGGTTGTGAGTGTGGAGAGGGTTGTGTGGATGGAGGTGAAGGGGTAGATGTAAGGTCTGTAATTTTTTCAGAAATAGCTGTGAATTGTGTGACTAGTTTAGGAACAAGGGTGGGGCAGTGGAGGAGTTTTTGGCGCAGAGTGTTCATAAATAGATAAGCGGAGGTAACATCTTCATCAGGGTTAGGGGGAAGTGTACGTGTGGTGACAAATTCCTGCGTCCGAGCAAGGAGGCAGGGATCCGTGGCACAGATATTGGGTGTGATGTAATTACGGAAACAAATTGGACATCCACATTTGTCAGGTGGGATATTGGTGTGACATATCAATACAGGAGATTGTGAGGGGCTCGGGGTATGATGAGTCTTTATCGAAGGTTCGTCAGATGATGGTGTCGTAGGGTTAGCAGGAGTTTGTGGGGGAATGTCCCTAGGTTTGGGAGCATCGGGATCTGGGCAGTGGGGAGCGGCTAACGGAACATGTCGCTCAAGGTTACAGGGAGGATCAGGCGTGGTGAGGGTGGTACGCACATTGACAGGAGGTTGGTGAACATCAAATCGGGATTGTGATAGCTCTATATTAGTCAAGTCAGAATCCAACAGGTTATTGTCCTTCAGGAATCTCTGCATCAAGTCCTTAGGCGTAGGATCAGATTCACAAATATGGGTGACACAATAACAAGGAGTAGGGTGAATTTGAGCATCTTTCGCTGGAGCTCGCTTGGAAAGAAATTTGTGAAGATGTTCGGTGAGTACTGTACGGGTAGAAGTCTTGTGCTGAAGTAGAAAGAATCGGCCGCAGTTATGGCAGCCACAGTCCGGATCGTGGGTAGGCATAACCCACTTCTGTGTGGTGGAACCGAGTTTCGAGGTCCGGGATAATGACCGGATAGGACTTGCAACCTTACGCTTTTTCCGAGGCTGCGACTGGGTGGAGTGAGATTGGGGAGAAGTCTCTATATCTGGTACTGTGTTACATTCCATGAGGTTCTCTTCGGCAGTCATGTTCCAAAACTCAGTATCATCGGTCAAGTTAGTAAATCCCTCGAACCTGTTAGAGGTGGATAGGTCCGGGGAGTTAAGGTGAACTAAACGGAAGGTATCATTGGTGGGGTAATGTTGTGGGCTAATAGGTGGCGCCGGAGGCTGCTCTGGACGCTGGTGGTCAGAGGAGTCAGCGGGTGTAGTTGATTCATACCGTCGATATGGAGGAGATTTACCTTCCTGCCTTAATTGTGCTGCAGCAGACTGGAAGGGGAGTCCTTTTGTGGCCTGTAAATGTAATAAGTCACGATGAAACGCAAAGTGCGGGCATGTTCTGGCATTGGCTTTGTGGGACCCGTCACAATTTGCACAACGGGGCGCGCTGGCTTGACAATTATTGAGAGCATGTTCTTCTGAGCCGCAATTTAAGCAACGAGCATTGAGAGCCCGACACCGTGGGGTTGAATGCCCAAGCTTCCAGCAATTTGTGCATTGTCTCGGCTTGTTAACATACCTTCGTACCTGCAGTTGGCGACCTGCAAGACGGACATGCATAGGGAGGTCATGGCGCTTAAAATAGATTTTGACAATGCGTAGTGGGGGCCGATTTCCACGCTGAGGAGCAGTATAAGTGTCAACTTTAACAACAGTGGGGTCAGTTCTTTGCAATAATTTTAAGATACGATTGGTTGAGTCTGTAAAGCTCTGATCTGCAAATTCGAAGTCGGAAGGGAGCACAACCGTGCCAGTACACTGATTCAGGTATTCATCTGGTTTACCTGTGTATCTGTCGTTGGGGGTGTCGAGGTAGGATTGTAAGGCTTCTGATTGCTCCTGTGTTTTCACCTCAATCATGCGCTTGGCCGATCCAACAGCATGCATGGTGAAGTCACCAATATCTTGTGCGAGAGTATCGTATAGACTGAAATCATCCATAGGTTCACCAGAGACCGTGAAAAACCGTGACCAATCAGGGGGACCGAACATAGCGTTATAAGTGTCCTTCGAAGCAGGGGTATACGGTGTTACGCTTACGCCTTTGTCAGTTATGCGAAGGTACGAACGGTTGAAGCGTGTGAATGGCAGAGGAAATACCGGCAAGGTCTTTTCCTGTACCTGCATCAATGGCCCGTTGAGATCGTGGAGGTACAGAAGCAGGTTTAATTGAGGTAGTAGATCCTGCATCCGGAGGGAAGATGGTAACAGATGTAGTCACAGACGGGTCAGGGATGCAGGAAGCATCCGTAGGGGTGTCAGCTGAGGGCATGCGAGCTTCTTCATTAAGATTGTCAATGGAATGAAGAGGTAGGCTAAAGCTAGAATCATCATCTGGTAATTTAGAAGTTAAAGTCGAGACTGTGGGGTTGTCATCACTATTATTGATCACAGAGGCAGTACTGTGCATAGGAATTGATGCCGGGGAGATCACCTGATGGATCTCACTACCCGACGATGGAGAATTCGTCACAGTATCCTTAGGAGGTTTGCCAAGGTCTGTGGGTGCCATGCCTGAGTGGGGAACTCCGGCACTGTTGGCAGCAGGGGAAGGGTCCTTGAGGCAGTCCAATTTCTCGCAGGGGTCGGCGTCGGAGGGGGCAATTTTAGATTCCATAGGACGAATATTTCTAAATTCATCTGAGTCAGATTCCAAACCCACCATGGAGCCACAATTAGAGGACGGGACGACCGCCTAAGGAATTCTTGCAGATATCCACCCCGACTAATGCACCTTAACCCTCCAGCCCCGGCTATGTATTATATATATATTCCTCGAAACCCGGGTGTTTTGGCCGAAAAACGTCTAGGCTAGGCTACCGTATATTCGTTAATCAGACTGCTTCCCGCATTCCCGCGCATCCCCAAGCGTAGCTGTGTTATTTACCTGTAGAATGGCATTAAGTAGAGCTCTCTAAGTCAACTGGTTGAGCTGTGATGATGATTTCATTGGAGATAACTTTATGGCCAAAACAGCCACTTTACACCACTTTTCGATACTTAACAACAACATACAGGCACACACGAACAAGCGACGCTCTCCTTCTTGTGGCCGGAGATGCGGGGCGACGGTCCAGCCGGCTGTTGTTTACATGCGTCGGACCGACGCCTCGCACACGAAGCTCACAGGCTTTCAACCACTGGGCGTTCAAGAGACCATCCGGGTACCTGTTATATGCTTTTTTATGGGCGTTCAAGAGCCCTTCCGTGGTGAGAGGGTTAAGGGCCGTCGATCCGTCGATCGCCGACCCAGCACAAGGGTTAGGGTTTGGCACAAAAGTTTCCCCTCGCTCGAACACGTCGGGTACCACAGTTCGACGGGTGTAGGGATTGCCGACCCACAACACCCTCCAACGAAACCAAAGAGTGAGTACGGTCGTTTACCTCATGACAGTCACGGTGCTCCCAAAGGAGGGGGCAGCGGGAAGAAGGGAAAAACGCAAAACAGAAAGGATGAGAAATGATAGGGCCCACTACAATTAGTTGGGGGCGGCAGGAAGGGTGGGCATGCGGGCATGCACTCCCCTCCTGCCGCCTCCGTCAGCCCCCGCACGTGTTCAAAAGTGAAACCAACGAAGCAGGCAGAGCGGGGGTGAAAACTAGTATAGAAACCTTAATTTTACATATACAATTGGCAATCTTGTACTCGCTAAAAATAGCGTAAAATTTTTATATTATGTGTAAAATAAATAAGCTTTACCTAAGCTTTAAAAAAAATGGTTAAATAACTTTTGATTAACAACTAAACAATTTTTTCGAGCTTCTTAGTTCGTAAACATATACTTGGGCTTGGCCCGGCGGAAGCAGCGCCTAGCTTGCCCTGAATGACCTTGTAATCCTGCGGAGGGGGGTTCTTCTTATGTACTGGGATCCATATATCCCTCCCCCCCTTTTCTTAGCCCAAAAGGGGCGTCACTTATCACAGTACTAACGAGGAACGTCTGGAATACAAGTACAGTAGTAAACAAAACACTTGAACAGAGAGAGTGCCCTAATTCCGATATCGAGAAAAGGAAGTTGGAGATAAACTTAATCCCAAATTTCTAAAAGAGATAAATATTTACAGTTAATCCTGCGATCGGGGCACACTCTCTGTTCACAACTTAATCTAGCCAAATGGCGTAGAGTAAGGAAAAAATGTATGTACATTGAGTAAACTTAATAGCACCTAGAGCATCAGCTGGCTATACCAGTTTGTACGCCGGAGGGGGGCTGTAAAGTGCTTCTAGTTTAAGAGGATCATGCAAGAAACCTGAAACCCACTAGGCGGTAGCCTTGTTTCCCCCCCCGGCGCCCAAGTCTGGACATGTAAGATTTATAACATCGTAAAAGTAACTTGCAAAATTACGCAAACCGTTGCCTATCACTTCGAGGTCAGAGATAGCTCAGGTTCAGCAAGGCCGGCCAAAAAGCAAGGTGTGAATTCCACCTTGGTGAATTGCCGGCGGGAAGCAGGCACAATAACGGGACCGGAAAGGAACTGAAAGTGACTCCGGTTCCCACTTGCATTGATTTTGTCCTAACTATAGGGGTTAGAGTAGAGAGAGCTGAGGAGGTTGGTGGCTACTGACCAAACATAGGTTAAAAGATCAGAGAAAGTCCTATTCCTCTTGGGGACTGCTACCAGAGTTAACTTGTCTGGAGTCCCACTGGGAATCGGAAAGTATGAAACTCATTGGCTGAATGCCTTGGCACTCTGTCTCGTTGAGCCAGGGCTCTGTGCTCCACTTGCTCCAGGAGAACTTGAGAAACAACAAAAGGAATGGTGAACTAACATCATAAATTTTGAAAAAAGACAATTTGAAAAGAAAAGGACAACCACGCCTGCCTTGGTTTAACATAACATTTGGGGAAAAAAGGGAGGGGGAGTCTACCTTAACCCAGTGAGACCCAGCGTCGCACGTGATGCGTCGGCAGTGTTTGATCACCAACTCCCAGCGACGCATCACGTGCATCCGACATATTAAAATTAGTTACGTGGCTCGTAAGGTAGGAAATGGCGGGAGAATAGGAGGGGGAGGTACCGTAGTGTGTGTGGGAGCCGGGCCGGTAGGTGTGAGCGGGCCAAGACAGCCGCGCGGCTGGTGGTGGTGGGCTTAGTGGGGATACTTTACACCCTTAGTTCACCGCCACTTTGAACCTTCATTACTCCGGTCGTATGGGAGCTAGAGGCTTGAGATTTATGTGAGACACTCCTTAGGATGTATGCCGTACAATGCCATACTCAGTTTTCACCCTAGTGCTCCCGGGCGGGTGGTCATGCAGGGGAGACGAACTTTCGACCCTCCCCCCCCCCCCGCCCCCCAAATGACCAAGGTGAGTTTTTTTTTAGTTTTTTCTTCATTTCTCACCATTCTCTTCCATTTTGGCTCAACACATTTTTTTGAGGCCCCCCCCCCCCAAAAAAAAAAAAATCAGAGGTGATGTTTTTTTTTTTTGTTTTTTTTTCATTTCTCATCCTTGTCTTCCATTTTAGCAAACAAAAATAAGAAGTGAAAATGGCTTGGGACTGGGGTGAACAAAATATTATAACTAGCCGGGGCTCAACGGGTTAATAAAAAAAGGGGTGTATAAGCAAGTTCCGGCCCCCAAAAGTTAATTTCATTAGAGAATGGACCCGTTCCTGAGCTGCCCCTGACTCGGGTAATAGGGCTATTCAATAGATCACTCCTTTATGTGGACAAAACTCTAATTGAGTAGAGGATGATAACAGAGAGGGAAAAATCCCTATAATACTTTTATGAGGATGAGCTTACCCGCCGGGATGAATTATCCTTTCTGACGCCGGGAACCCACCCAGATCGAGAAGTACAAGACACGGTATGATCTGCTCAAAGCTTATCCGGCCCAGAAACATTTTATATGGAAAGAACAAACCACTTGTTCGTGTTGTGTCGCACGTAACCTGGAGAACTAAAATTGGTACTCCCTAGGGTATCTACAAGTGTAACGGAAGGCAACCTCGCTTTGTTTTACAAAACCCAGAGTCGTAGCCGCCCGCCAACCTAGAGTACACATATTCGTTGAATCGTTAGTAACATGTCATACCAAAGGTATAAGGGGAGCCGCCTGCCGGCGGACGTTTCTGTTAACTATAATTTCTGTAAGATTTTGCCTGTGTAAGGGAGAAGCCTTGTCTGTGCGTGTCCGACCCGGGGTTAGCGACGTTAGCATGCCCCCGGGAATGTCGATCACGTGTCTACGAGTGTTTTTACCCCATCCATCATGCAGAAGGTTGCATCCTTCTTTCACTCAGCGCCGGGTGAGGCAGAGCCCAGCTTCCCGTGGCCTGTTTCCGGCGTGCGCTTGCATGTACCGGCGCAGTCCGGTTCGTGCACAAGATTTGTAAGGTGGCGCTGCCAACCCTTTAGGAAAAACACTGAATCCAATCTCGGAACCCTATTGCACTAGCATAGCCGAGGGAGAGAGGAGGACGTAGGGGGGATAGACCAAGACTGCTACTGCAACGTCAAAAGGTACACTAAAATTTTGTGGCTGGGGCGTTGGAAAAACGTCCGCCGGCCGCTGCTCAATTGGTGGGTGCACACTCTTTTGTGGGGGGAGACCTATTGGAGGTTCTCTTCACTAAACTTAAGCATCACCCTCACATCTCTCTGTGTCTGGTCATCGAAGGGCCTCGCGGTCAAGACCGGAGAGAACAAAATTCTATAATAAACATTCTTAGGTAATCCCTGAGCCATACCGAGTCTGAGTAGCTGTCGTGACCTGACTGCCTCAAAGAAGGCTGCTCGGATTTCTGTGATAGTTCGCGCCAGGGAAGGGAGGAGATATTGTTGAAAAGCCTTGACTAATTCCTCCTTCCGCCGCGGGGGGTCTGGCATGGGTTTAGCAATAGCCAGGGCAGTATCCCTAGTTAAAAGGAAACTAATGAACTTTCGATGGGCATTATCTCTTACCAGAAATTCTCGTTGGAGTTCAATGGGTTCTGGAGCAATGAAGGGCAGGGGAAAATCCTCTGCTTCTAATTAAGGGGCTATGAGAAAATCGAAAATAGGTAGAGGAACTCCACCCGGTTGTTGTTTCAGCCAGTCAAACTCGGTAATGGGGGGAGGGGGAACTGGTGACAAGGGATTAGATGTAATATCTATCGCAAATTGCTGAAGTTCCTGATCCCACGTTACCCATGGGCCATGGCCCACCTCACCCAGATTCAACTTCCGCTGGTCTTGGTGGGGACCAAATCTGTGAAACTTGAGAGAAGGCTCCCTCCACTGATAAAGGGAATGACATCCATTAATGCCGCAACGTTCATGACAATCGGGGCAAATAGGGGTGTCTGGGTAAGGAGGGTCCTGGACAGGGGCATCCGGCGGAAAAGGATTCAGTTGGCCAGGATTATATACAAAATACCGATAATTAGAAGGGTCAGGTCTAGCGTGGATAGGGACAGGTAACACTCTACCTTGTGCATTCTTTGCCCTAAAGATTTGACGTCGGTTAACTTCTATCGCCCACTCCACCGGCACTGGGACCTCCCCTTGGGTCGACCTATGCCCCTCCCCTTTCGACAAAGCTGTCACCGGAAGCCAGAGCTTTCCTGGTGCTTTAGGTACTTGGGATTGTTTGAGTAAGTGCGGCAAAAATGACGGGGGCATAGCAGAGGACTGATGGGTTGGGGGAAAGGTAGGACCCGGCGGACTACTGGAAGGTCGGTTACTAGCCGTAGAAGGAGACGTATATGGTTGAGTGTCATCTGAACGAAGAGAATGATCACGTCGTTGACCCACAGCCAGAGAAACTAAACTCCTGTCCATCCTATTCTAGGGGGACCTATAGGAGGTAGAGGCAAGTAACAAATCATCCGCCGGCAAGCCCTGTGTGGGTCGACCGGTGGAGGGGGGAGTTACGTTAGAGGGCGGCGGAACACTTGTAAACTCCGGGTCCATTAACACAGGAACTTTAGTCGGGGACAAGGGGCGGACAACTACTTGTTCCGGCAACGAACCTGGGGTAGCACCTAAGGTCTGAGGCCAAACTTCCTTTACTGTAGTGAGAGGGATCACCGGAATAACCGGCGTAGGTCCCGTAGTCAACGGGCGGATGATCACTCGTTCAGTCTCTGTCGCGGCGGAGGTGGTAGACATATGGGGGACACCTTCAATGACACGAGTAGGGTGGAGTATAGGTAAACCTGGTGGTGGTGCCGGAGTGGAGGTTTGGCCCCGTTTTATAGCACATTGGCGGATCACTTTTTGTAACAAATCATTCAGTTGTTCAGTAGTAAAACAAGGGAGTTTAGGATGTTTTGGGGGCCTAGCTTGTTGGTCTACTACCACTAGGCCTGCTTAATGTGCACTCTGACTGGGATCTAGTGCCTGACTGCTACTAGGTAGGGATGGTCGGTTCGAACTATTTGCCGGCGACTCTTGGTCGTGTGGCGTTGGTTCATGAGAGGCCATGAGGCTGAAACCCTGTGTCACTGGGGACAGAAGCCAACCTTGGTTGTACCTTTGATGGTAGATGGTCTGCCGCGTAAGACCTAGTGGTCGTAACCGCGTCTGATTTAGAGGAACAAGGAGACTGAGAAGGATTATTAGCCCTACTGCAACTAGGGACGTGTCTGTTCGTTAATACTAGCTTGGAACCCTGGAGCCTAACTTGTACAGATTTCCTTACTCTAGTGGCCGCTTGGGAGTGGCCGGCGTCCGCCCCGAGGAGGCCGGGGAAAAACCCCGGCGTTCCCGAGATGGACGTCGGGGCCACCGGCTGTGCCACATTAATTTCTGGCTGTGAGAGAGCAGGAATATTTCTAGTTATCCTAACACTTCTTTGTGGGCTAGAAAGTTTGAGGATTTTGTCCGGTAGAAACTCTGAGCTGGCCGTTCTGCGCAGGCGGCCCGTCGATGGATCCGGGTGGACAGGTCCAAGACATTCCGGTGACTCTGAGCGACTCCTCTTGGATCGGGGAGAGGAGCTCTGTGCCGACGTTATGGAGGAATTGGGAGACTCAAGGGTCAGCAAAGGTCTTGGGGGGTTCTGTGACTGGGGAGCTAGGTTTTCATCAAATGAATATAACTTGACCACCCTTAGCAATTCTGGATTATCGCAGAACAGTTCTATGTTAGCTACTCTAGAAGCACATGCCGTAAACTTGGATTTAATGTCAATGAGAGTGAGCAGACAAGATGTATCTTGGCCCGCGAGCCACTCCTCAAAAAGGTCTGAACAGACTGGACATGTGCGAGATGTCCACATGAAAGAGGATTTGTCTAAGCATTTTACACATCGGATACACAGTCTATGCGCTGGTACCGGAACAAGGAGGCATGTCGGAGTTGAGCAGATTGTGAACAAAGGCATGATTACAGTCTCCCCTCCCCGGCGGGAACGTCGCAGTAGCAGGGGGTCCGGGCTGTAGCAGGGGGACCTGGAAAGATAAAATTTCCAGGAATCAATGCTCATAAGAATATACAGAGAGGGCCCCAACCATCCTATACTCCTGGAGCAGGAAAAACAGTAGGCTACAGGCTTCCCCATTATTCCTACCCCTAAGAGGTTGTAGAACAGCATCTTCTCATGCCCCTTTTCAATCATGAGAAGAGGTTTTCACTGCAGAGGGCCATAGCTGAGTAGGCCAAATGGCGGCGGGCATCTGCGTGCTATTAACAACAATAGCTAGCAGCCGCCGGTATGTTTACACACTGAGCCGCCGGCAAAACGGGGTAAACGCAACAATGGCGGACTGCCAGCTTATGACATAGTCATAGTTGGTTAGGCCAACTCACGGCGGGTATCGGAGTGCTATGAAAAACAATCGCCACCCGCCGCCAGGACGTTTACGCACTAAGCTGCCGGAAATGACGGGGTAAACGCAACAATGGGCCGGCCGGCACGCCGTAATCATTAGTTTAATAAGAAAAAAATCTCATTCCGCCGGACCTGCAAGGCCGCCGGACGGAGGGCTAGTGGCGTACTACCCTAGAGACCACAACGACAGGGGGGGACAAGAGAGAGGAATCCAACCACGCGCCGGGTGCCCAACTCCGAAAGGAGTTGAAATAGGAGAGCTATCCCCCCGCCAAAGGTGCCTTCTTACAGTTTCTTACAGTTTCTTACAGTTTCTTACAGTAGATCCTCTGGAAAAAGGCAAACTAGGCCTGTGTATCCAGCTCAGTACCAGTACTTGCACTCCTGCGGTCGTTCACGGTGTTGGCGGCGGCGGTAGCAGACGCAACATTTTTCTATTCTGTATTTTTGCTTTATAATCAAACTTCAAATCTTGTCTTCCCCATGCTTTATCAAGATTACTTTCAAACTCCCTTATTGATTCGGAATCGACTACATACTGGGGCAGTGCGTTCCACTCATTTACCACTCTATCACAAAATTAGTTCTTTGCCTTCTCAAGCCTATTTCTTTCTTTGTAAATTTTCTTAGAGTGTCCTCTCGTTCTTGTTCCCTCCCGCATCAAGAAGATACCTTCACACACATCCTCATCATACTTTCCTGACACTATCTTATAAGTCTCTATCATATCCCCTCTCTTTCTCCTATATGCCAGTGTCGGAAGCCCCAGTGTCCTCAACCTCTGCTCATAGCCCGCGTTCTTCAACGTTGGTACTAGCTTGCTAGCTCTCCTCTGCACTTTCTCCACTGCTTCTATATCCTTTACCATATATGGAGCCCACACCTGGTTCGCATATTCCAGGTGCGGCCTAACCAGCGCTGTATAGAGATTCCTGAAGATTTCTTCGTCAAGTGACACAAATGTCCTCCTTATCAGCCCTACAATTCTATTGGCTTTGTTTATCTTTTCCGCTAAATGTTCTGAGAAATGTAACATATTGTCTATCACTACTCCTATATCCTTTTCTGCATTCACTTCCTCCATCGCTTCATACATACTGTATCCTACCTTGTCTATCTTGCTTGTCCCAATCCGCATGTACTTGCATTTTTTTGGATGAAAAGGCATTAACCCATGCTCAGACCATCCCTTCATGCCCTCCACATCTTCCTTACTCCTCACTCTTCTATACAGCTTAGTGTCATCCGCATACAGGTATACCTCACTTCCATTAGTTATAACTTCAGGTAAGTCGTTGATAAATATAACGAACAGTAGTGGTCCCAACACAGATCCCTGAGGTACCCCACTTGTAATTTCCCTCCACCCCGAGCCTATTCCATTCACCAGTACCCTCTGTCTCCGATCTTTCAGGAAGGCTTCTATCCATTTCACACATTTCTCCCCTATATTATAGCTTCTAACTTTCTCTATTAACCTTTTATGTGGGACCTTATCGAAGGCCTTCATAAAATCGCAATATACCACGTCTATTACATCACCATCCTCTAGAATTTGCATCCAATCATCTACCACCTTAATTAGCTGTAGTACCGTCGACCTCCCCGGCAAGAATCCGAACTGTCTCCCACTGAAAAGTTGGTTTGATTTCATATGCTCCATTATTCCTTCTCTAATTACCGTTTCCATTAGTTTACACACAACACTTGTCAAACTGACTGGTCTATAATTTCCTGGGTCATTTCTCTTTCCCTTCTTAAATACTGTATAGCTGTTATGTTCGCCTCTCTCCAGTCCATCGGGATTTGTCCTGTATTAAACGATACCTCAAATAAAATTTTCAATGGCTCTACTAACATCTCACCTCCTTCCTTTATGATTCTTGGGTGTATCCCATCCGGTCCCGGGGACTTACTTCTGTTCATTTTTTCTATAGCCCTTCTTATTCTAGCATGGGAAAACTCTATTAGTTCTAGTGCCGGTGCCTGTTTGATGGGAATAGTAGGCACTGCCGCACTGCATCATCCGACTCCACTGTTAGTACCCCCCCAAAGTATTTCCCCAGCACCTCTGCTTTCTCCTTATCAGTCTCCGCTCTACTCCCATCATCCAACCCCCCTACCAGCTCTGGGATCCCTACTCTTCTTGTTAACTTTTCCTGAATGTACTTCCAGAATATTTTTGGATTATCCTTCACATTTCTAGCAATCTCTCTCTCCCTCTCATTCACCCCCCTCCTTGTCTCCCACCTTATTTTATTGTTTATTTGTCTGCGTTCCAGATCCACTTCTTTAGCTTCTATACTAGACCCCCTGTTCTTTTTTAACAATTTTAGTCTTTCCCACAATCGTTTCTTTCTTCTAATCAATGTCCAAAGCTTTCTTTTCATTGGCAATTCTGGGTTCGTTCTTTTCCTCAATTTTGTTTTATCCTTATATTCTCTTACTGGTACACTTTTGGATACAGCATTCTCCAGTTTGACTCTAATTTTCCTCCACATTCCTTCAGCGTCTTCACCGTTCAAGTATTCCCCCCAATCAATGTCCAAACACCGTCTCAGCAGCTCATAATCTAGGGCCTTTCCTAGCTGATGCTGAGAGGATTGGGTTCTAGTCATGTGGTGATGGGCTGGTCTATCAGAGTGAGAGCTGAGCGATCTCTGCCATACCCATAGCTTACTCTGGCAGTTCCTTTTACTTATATATCTTCAAGATCTCTACTCTGGCAGTTCCTTTTACTTATATATCTTCAAGATTTCAAGTGACGGCGTCTTTTCCGTGGATTGACCTCCCTACTGCCAGCCTAAAAGTTGGCAGAATGGGAGCCAAAGCGTCACATCTTTCCCTTGCCCCTCAACTTTCCCATCATAATTGCTGAGGGGCACAGGGCCTTGGGTGGGGCTTTGGTTTCCTGGGCGTTTCTGCGCCCTCCTCAGCTCCCTGCCTCAGAGTGGCTTCGGTCACCCGGGCTTTGTTAGTGTTAAGCAGGGAGGGTTTTGTGCGGGCGCTCGTTTATGGCCTTGTCCTTGCTCGGGACCTTGGGGCTGTTCAGCCAGGCAGCCTGGGGAACAACAACAACAACCACGCGCCGGCACGGCGGAACGGACCAAAGGCCGCAGAACAGAGGCCGGCGGGTCAAGAGGGGAGAACACTCGGTGAACAGCACAACAACGAGTGAACAAAACCAACCCTAATTCTCAAACAAACCCTGACGTCAGGACGTCTCCCAGGACTCCTGGAATGTGGCAACACTAACCAACAGGGAGTCCCAGAAAAGGGGACACAAATTAATTCACATGCAGAGAAAAATAAAGTTACCCCTCCACAATAGATAACCTAAAGGCTTAACACGAGAAAAAAGTTGTTAAAAGAAAAGAAAGCACAATGTAAAATGAGCAAAAGGCACAGAGATAGCCCCCGAATGGGGCCTCCCAGCAGGCTCGGACGCCAGAAGATTACACAGCCACGTGTGACAATCTTAACCTGACGCGACTGCGAAAAAACAAAGACAGGGTCCCACGACCCAAAGCTGGACTAAGGAACAGCTAGCGTTGAATGAAAAGCCTCCTAACTAAAGGAAAAGCAAAAAACTAAGGCGCATAGCAACAAGTAACACCACCCGTGTGGTGACAAACATGAACACAACAAGTAAGCGCCTGAAAGTACCCTAATTTAACACTTCCTGCGGGCCAACAATAACACAACCCGTGCTAGCTAATCTAAACCTTGCTCACAAATATATATACAAATGAGTAAAGACTCACTAGAGGGGAGCGAACGTCGAATGAAGCCGGAGCTCGGGGGCACAAGTGTTGACAGTAGGCCCGCGGGGAAGAGAAGGACGAATTGTGCACTTGGCGAGAGGCGGTAAGAAGCCACAACACAAGAAAATCCACCGAATGTGGGAAGCTTCTTGATCATAGTATTTAAGTTAATTTTTTTCCTTTTTTACTCTCTTATTTTTTATGAAAGTTTTTTCGTAGTGGGTACCCGATCTATGACGACACCATAAAAGAAGTAGCGTTGCACTTATGAAGATGACTCTTTTTCTTCCCCGCGGCGGTTGGTTCAAACGGCTGACGCGGGTGTTGAATGAAGACTATTATACTAATAGGCAACATCGTCAATGATGAAGGGGCCACTATTAAATAAACAGTAGGATATCCTAATTACAGGGTTTTCGCATATTTCATCTAATATTCGTCTTTATCGTAACTCAGCTCTCTACATCTCAGTATTCATGATATTTTGACAATATCCATATCCAAAAATAAATAATCTAGACTATTGATAATTAATATATATTGGCTCAAGAGTGGATTCGATTATGATTTGTGAGAGTTGCGCAGTCGAATGATCGAATCTCTCCAGGTCTTCAAATATTTGTGTTTACATTAAACCCTTCCTACCCGGGCTGCCTTACAAAAGGACGGAGATCGTATCCGGGCGATCTGGCCGAAAAACATCTAGGCCTAGGCTACCGTATCTTTGTTATTTTAACTGCTAGAAATTTCCCACGCATCCCTAAACGTAGTGCGGTTTCCAATCTGTAGACTGGCGTTGAGTAGAGCTCTCTAATTCAACTGGTTCAGTTGTGATGACGATTTCCGTGGAGCAAATTTGTCCACGATGTTGACAATATCGGAGCTTTTCAGACACTAATTTCGTCATATCATATAACAACAACATTGATCCGACGTCTCCTTCTTGTTTTCGGAGGTGCGGTGACGCAATGACCGGCTTTGTTTACATGCGTCGGACGCTCGGCGTTCAGACCAAGCTGAATAGGCTTTCAAGCTTACTGCCTTTTATAAGGACGCCCGGGTACCAGCCTATCTGCCGCGGTGTCCTTAAAAAAGGACACCCGGGCTGGAAGGGTTAACCCTTCCTATCCGGGCTGCCTTAGGTAAGGACAGCTCGGCAGAAGGGCAGCTACCCGGGCGTCCTTACCTAAGGTATGTGCTTTAAAGCGCGCTTTTAAATTTAGCGCGGGCAAATTTTACTTGGCGTGGGCGATCATAGCGCCACCAAGCCTCAACTACCACTCTTATCAGTTCCTACGTTGCCGCCATTGCGAGCTACAGCAAAAAAATGAATTCCGACGCGTCCGATACTGTGCAATCTCCCGCGCGTCCCAGTGCTAACCCGCTTGCAACATCTACGCCTCTGCCAACCGAGAAGAAAAAGAAACTAAGGAAAGTGAAACGTTTGCTAAGTGAGAGTGCAATACACCGTGAACTTTTCAACCAGGATTTGAGCAGTGGTGAAAGCTCTGTGGACAAAAACCTCTATATTCAGAGTAGAAGTGGAAGCGAAGTTGACGATTTTGTGGGATTTGGTGATGATGACAATGTGGATTTATTTGAGGGGGGTGATAGTAGTGATGATCCTGATGTGGAAGTGGTGGAGGAAGGTGCTATTGAAGTATCAAGTGTGCTAGAGCCAACCCCTTCGCCTAGTTTCGTAAGTCAGGGTAGGCCTAGCCCTAGCCCTACGCCAGGACCTTCCCCTTTGCCTGCCCGTACGCCCTTGAAAGTGGGTAAATACTTCTATAAACAGTCTTTAGTGAAAAGTGCAGCCAAGAAAGCACACAGGGAAGCAGAACAAGTGAGGGAAGGCGTAGATAGTGATAGTGACGCCGACCCAGGCCTAGCAACCACCCGCATTCCTTTGTCCCGACGCCTTGACCCGGGACGGCCACCCACAGCCCTCGGCTTCATCTGTCCCTCAGGATGACCAAAGGGCCTCTACAAGTGCGTCATTGGCCTCCCACAGTGTGCCACCACAGGCCCCGCATCGTAGGTCATTATTTCCTGCGGAAAAGTCCACGGCTAGCCGCAAAAGGAGCCCAACTCCCGAGGCCGAGGCTCCCATTGCTCAACCTCCCGCAGCCCCACGCCGCCGACGCCCGGTCTATTCTTCACCAGAGTTGTCTCCTGAAGAGGATGCTGACGACCCCAACATTGCCCCAGATGACCTGACGTCGCCTGAGGAAGAGGAAGACGAAGAGGAAGAGGAAGAGGAAGAGGAAGTCCCGACAAGAAAAGGGCGAGGTCGTGGACGTGGTTAGCCTGCCGACGCCGCTGCCCCTGGGCCTGGGCATGGGCGTGGGCGTGGGCGTGGGCGTGGGCGTGGGCGTGGGCGTGGGCGTGGGCGTCCGCGTGGCCAAGGGCGTGTGCCAGGGCGTGTGCCTGCTGCAGCTGCACGTCCTCGTCCTCGAGCAGCTGACATGTTTGTGTGGACAGATGGGGCGGATTTTGAACCAGATTGTCCTGCCTTTGACGAGGTACAACAGGGTTCCGGGGTGTCACCAGCATATCCCTGTGGCCCAAATGCCACCCCCAGTGAACTTTTCTGTGGCTTCTACGACAATGAAGTCATGGAATACCTTGTCAAAGAGACAAATAACCACCAGGCTATCTGTTCAAACTTTCTTGGGAGGAAGACCAGTGCCAAGATGGTGGCATGGAGAGCTCTCACTGTGGCAGAATTATATGTGTTCTTGGCACTCACAATGCTGATGACACACATAAAGAAGCACGTTCTGGCCGACTACTGGATAACTGGCGACCTCGCAACGACTCCAGCATTTGGCAAATACATGTCAAGGGATAGGTACTTCGACATCCTCTCATATTTCCACCTGACAAATAACATGCATGTCCACGAGTATGACAAACATATGTCAAAATGGGCGCCTTACCTTGCCGTGTAGAATGGCGTTGAGTAGAGCTTTCTAGCTCAAGTATTTCTGAAGTTATGGTGATGGAAGTGGAGGTAACTTTTTCCGCGTATTTACCTCGCCGCGTCCGAACGCTCAACCGCGGCCCAGGCTACGACGAACGTTTTGACTCGTCGCTCTACCTTGAATTATGGCGGGAAGCGATTTTTTAGTGTTTTATTGTTTATTATGCCATATATTATTGTTATAATGATATTTTCACTCAATAAATATATTTTTCTGAAGTAATTTGTGTCTCTGTCACTTATACTTAGTTTTATTGTTATTATTATAGTAGTTATGATTATTTATACTGGACTATGGTAATTGATAGTGTTATTTTCACTTCTTTATTGTTAGAAATATATACTTTAGTGTCACTTTCACTTGTTCATATTGTTCTGAAGGCACTTATTATTACTTATGTGTGTCTCTTTCACTTAGACTTAGTTTTATAGTCATTATTATAGTAGTTATGATTATTTATACTGGACTATGGTAATTGATAGTGTCATTTTCACTTCTTTATTGTTAGGAATATATACTTTAGTGTCACTTTCACTTGTTCATATTGTTCTGAAGGCACTGATTATTACTTATGTGTCTCTTTCACTTAAATCTTTTTAGGGTCAATTATTGTGACTGTATTCTAAAATTTGACATCAATAATTTTAATCAAGCATTTTTAACTTGAAGTTTCTTGTATAACCTCTGCTTACTTTTTGTCTGTATTTATTGTTTTTTGTCTGTATTTATTGTTTATCATTTTCTTTTTCTATTATTAATATTAATATTGATGATTTTTTAAATTTATTGTTCTTGTTAAAAGAGTACTCTTTGTTTAAATCTGTTGTTACTTCATATTTTGCAATTATTTGTCTTTATATTATATGTATTCATTGTCGATAGTATCAATTGCTTACTTTTGAGATTTCCTTAGTTTATTTGTGCTATAAATATAGGTTATTTGTAGGGTAGTTATTGATAGGGGTCACTTGAGGCATGCTATGCTTACAGGTACCTACCCGATAGCACTATCGTTAGTGAGTGCTGTACTGTATTTTATATTATTTTGTAATAGTATAGATATCTTATCAATATTTGTATTTTGTACTATTGTTAATGTCTTGTCATGTTGCAAATTTGATTTTAAATAATATTTTGACATTTAACATGTAGTTTCTTTATTCATGCAGAGTTTAGTAAAATTTGCCAGAACGTCCCGGACTTCCCAAACTTGACTACTTCCTTTAACGTGACGATAGTGCGTTGTTATATGTGCGATTAGTTTGCTTGGGAAACAGATTAACTTGCTCATGTAGTAATGTACACCCTATGTGGTGGATTGTGTTCTTTTATTTAATAATTTTCATTTTATTAACCTCTGAAGTGCGCATGGGGGTAATTGGAAACATCCCCCTGTGCTGACGTATTTGAGGTGTTTCCGTCACTAAAATATTCATTGTGCCATTAATAGCATTAATACTTATCCATATGCGCCTATTATGGGTTGATTATAAAGGCATTAACCTGAAACAACAATAAAACGAGTGAAAACAGCGTTTGGATGGTCAAAATCGGAGATATAGCCCGCGAGTTGTATAATGTATGGGTGAGGCAATCTGCTTTCCCGCCAATTTCCCCCAAGGCCACTGAGACACAGTCGATCGATACTCTCTCTCTCTCTTGCACTCGCTTGCCATCAGTGACGACAACACCCTGCTTGCAACTAATGTTAGCACGAAAATATACCTCAGAATAAGGGATAACAGGGAAAAATAGTGTAACTGAAGGAGAGGAGGAAAGTGGGGAAGGAGGGGAGGTAGAGGACTGAGATTTTGCATGGCCCAGGGGCCAAACAAAAATAACAAAATAAAAAAATATCTATCTATCTATCTATTGCCTGACGCCGTGATCCCCGAAGGGGTGGCCACGAACGAACCGCCCCCATGCACCTCTGTCCCCAGTCAGTCGACGCCCCTCCCCCCAACCAGCACCGCCTTCGTTCATGTAGTTCCTCACTCCATCCTTCCACCTCATATTCGGTCTACCTCTCCCCCTCTGTCCCTCCACCTCGCTCTCGTACACCCTCTTAGTCATTCTCTCGCTTTCCATACGTTCCATATGGCCGAACCATCTCAAGTTGTTCCTTTTCACACTTTCCAGCACATCTACCTCCACACCACACCTCCTTCTTACTTCCTCATTAGTCTGTCTATCCCTCCATGTAACTCCGCACGCACTCCTTAAGTAATTCATTTCCACTGCTCTCACTCTTGGTCTGAGTCTCTCAACCAACGTCCATGCTTCGCTTCCGTAAGTCAGTGTCGGGATTACCACACTGTCATGCAAGGACTTCTTCACTTCCATACTGACCACCCTATTTCTTGTTACTGCTTTTAGCGTTCCTACAAACCCTCTTCCCTGTTGTACCCTCTCCCGCACCTCTTCATCCATAGTCCCATCTTTACTCAACACACTGCCCAGATACTTAAAAGAGTTGACGATCTCCATAGCCTGACCGTTCAGCTTCACCTCACACTCTGTGACTTCACCCCTTTCGAAGACCATAACCTTGCTCTTCCCCGTATTTACCTTCAAATTCCGTTTTTCGCACACTGTTCCAAACTCATTTACCAGACCCTGCAACTCCCATTCATTATCACTCATCAGAACTGTATCATCCGTAAACAGCAGTATAGGTAGCTTCCACTCAATTCCCTCCCTTTTCAGCGATACACCAACATCCACTGCTCTTGATAGTATTTCTTTCATAACTCCATCCATATATACAGTAAACAACCACGGGGACATCACACACCCCTGTTTCAAACCAACATTCAGGTCAAAGAACTCGCTCTGCTCACTCTCCACACGTACTGCCGCCTTTGCACCCTCATACATGCTCTTCACTGCTTTCAGCAACTTGCCCTCTCTACTCCGTATATTCTAAGTACTTTCCACAAACCTTCTCTATCCAGTCTGTCATAGGCCTTCTCCAAGTCCATAAAGGCAACATACACCTTTTGTTTTTTCTTCTCCAGATACTTCTCCACAACACAATTCAGGGTAAAAATCTGATCTACACATCCTCTTCCCTTCCTAAAACCTCCCTGCTCGTCGCCTATCCATTTCTCCGTTCTCACTCTCACTCTCTCAATCACTACCCTACTGTATACCTTCCCTACTACGCTTAGAAGACATATTCCTCGGTGGTTACCACACACTCCTCTTTCCCCTTTGCCCTTATATAGGGGGACTATTATGCCAGTCTTCCAGTCATCGGGTGCACTCCCCTTCTCCCATGCTAGTTTGCACATTTTCCATACCCATTCTATCACTATCTCACCACCATACCTCAACATTTCCCCACACACTCCATCTGTTCCTGGTGCTTTCCCCAACTTCACTCTTTTCATGGCTTCCCACACTTCTGACCTCCTGATAAAAAAATATAAATATATATATATATTTTTTTTTTCGATGTCAAAAGTTGATTTTTTTTTTCACTCACTCATAAGAGTCTCCCCGCAGTGCGCCGGGGGAACTCTTATGAGTCTCCCCGCAGCTCCCGGGTTAAGCGTTGTTTCCACATAGCGATTTTGATAGTTTAATTTGACTTTATATTGTCCTTGTCCCAATTTTGGTTTGTTTGGTTTGCAGGTTTTACATTTTAATTAATACTTAGTTATATTATTATTATTATTATTGAGTGTGTTACGATCCAGGTTCTCAAAGACACAGGGCTCTTCAACATTGGACTAGCTAATGGCAAAATGCAACAACGGTAACACTAGATCCAACCCCTGCCTTAAACACTGGAAAACAAAACACCATTACCGCCCTGAGTCGTGCCTGGACAACGAGGAATCCTATGACTCGGTAACTGGTGTACACACACTAGGCTGACGCTCGATGAAACAGCCTATTCTCAAACAGTAAAAGATTAGTCGATTAGGTTACACAAAGAAAAGATAGTTAACGTGATTAATTAACGTTACGGTAGATACTCAAATAACTGGCACTCCTGTATTAAAGAAAGTGCAATGCTAGTCCTGCAACATCAACTGGAAACTTCTGAAATAAGTCTGATGCTGGGAAGATGTTCGTAAAGAATCTTGAACAATTATAATGCAGAATACGGGTCACAATAAATGCTAGGACATATAGTAATAATAGGCAGGCGAATAATAAAGACTGCGCAAAGGTAGTAATGCTCGACAACTAAAGAAATGCTTCGTGACACAACGCAACAGCCTACTCGGGTTGTGCAACTCAACAACAACCTCGGCTCAAAAGTGCAGTGAATAATAATGTGGCATACATATAATAATGGGGGCTTATCTCTAACCAGTGTCTGCTCAGTTAATAAAGTCTAGCTGGGGTATCAAGGCAGGGCAACAATGGGTGAGCATGCGGCTCGTAGCCTAATGTTGTCCGAAGGTGGTATAGTGAAGATTACGTTATATGACGGGGATGCTCTCTTGATAAATCTAGGTCTCTAGTACCTAGTTCTATCCTGGCGATCCCTCAGAAGTCAACACAAAGAGGCAGCACTATGTTGTGAGGGATAGGCTATGGCCCTCTCACACCACAGTGCTGTGCTCGCAAAGTAAACCCACCCGAAGACAACCTAGGCTCCCACAGTACCTGTCGATGTCGTGCAGGGCTTAGCTAACACTGCACACATCGGAGACAACGACACAGTAACCTTACCCCTAGTCTAGCTTTAAATAACTAAGCAGAATCACTCAACACCCTGCCAGGGAGACATATACTGGTCTACAACCTTCCCGAGAGAGGACACACACGGAAAAGTCCGTCTCTCCAAACCTCATTAAAGCCTAATACATAGAAATATCTGAGAGCTTCGCGTACAATACGACTGGCCGACGGTGAACGTCTATGCTGAAACCAGAAGGGATGTTGAGTTTAATAAAGATTAGAGAATGAGAAAGGAGAAGTCGAGAGAGAGAAATAGTATGCAAAGTGGCGAGTATGGGGGAGAATTGCAAAGGATGTAGACGATACGCGTGTCAGGCCATCTCTGAGCTGGTAAAAAACATGAGGCCGCGACGGGAAGGGACTAGTTGACCACCCGGCCGCCAACGCCGTCAGCGCCCAAGCGAGCCGCGGCACAGCTCCCCCCCCGCTGCCAGGTGTACTCCCTCACCCGCTCTCGCTCGCCTCCCACACAAGCAACATTTATATTATAGCGAATATAAAATATAAGGCGCGGTCACAGACCAAAACAAAGACCATTTCTAGACTGTCTGTGGCAACACGACACTAATAAAAGAAAGCAGATCATTCTAGGACAACTGTAGCCCATCCCCCCATCCTGGCGAGCGCTAGCGAGCTGCAATGCCCCACGCAACCATTCTGCTAGCGCCGGGAGGCGTCACAAGTGTCACTATCACTGTCACTTACACTTCAATAGTTTGCCAGTGTGTGGAAATCATTGAAGCAGGTGCCAGCACACAGTCCCACCTGACACTCGAGGCATTGCCAAGTGGTTTTTGTGGGTTTGCTTGGTCGTCGAGTTGTGCGGGTGCACACATAGCACCTCTTCTGCATCCTTATTCGGCTGTTAGGACCCTGGAAAGGAAGGGCGACGAGCTGGTGCTTTCTCAAGAACTCGGCACACCCTATTCTGTCCATCATGCCTGGTCCTTGTAGTGGCCTCCCTGGTGTACCCGCATGTTTTACCAGGAGCTCATGTATCAGCTGCTTTTGGAAGGTCCGCAGGCTCTTGTACTTGATGACTGGACTCCTCAAACGGTAGATGTTGTACGCGTTGAGGACAGACATATCTACTGTATGCAGGACAAACTTCTTGTACCACCTGCAAGATGTTCGCAGGCAGTCTATGAAGCCCATCTGCATGTCGGACTTGTCGACAAGGCGCATGTTCAGGTTATAGTCCAGAACAGCAGCTGGTTTTGTGATAGGGTTCTTCGTTTTTCGGTCCACCTTCCCTGTGGGGACCATCTCTGCTTTGTGGCATGTGGTGAGGAGGTTGACCTTGCGCTGGTCATGCCAGTGGATGGAGAGGATGGGGCCACTCTTCTTATGGAAGATGTCCGTCTTCTTAGTTTTGGTTGGGTAGGCTGGCATGACCTTCCTCTTCCCCTTCACTGTGCGGACAGTTCCGGTCTTGCGGTCATGGAGGTACAGTAGGGTCCCGCATAAAACGTGTTCGCATAAAACGAGTCTCGATTAAAACGACCGACCTAAAATATTAATATTTAATTTTCGATCAGAACGAATGTGATCACATAAAACGAGTCCGCCGCCAAAGTGGGGCAAATACAAGGAGTTTTCATATATCGAAATATCGTACGTACAAAACGTACAAAATATCGTACGCTTTCATATAAAACGCCGAAATATCGTACAAAACGTACGAAATATCGTTCGCTTTGTACGAAAATTTTCGCTTACAGTGAACATTGACGATATTGCGCCACCAAAATGCTGTGTTCACATAAAACGAATTCACATAAAACGCCCTCGTTTATCGACCATAAACTCGTTTTATGTGAGACCCTACTGTACTTGGCGAGGATAGGCGACGTGTAATAATTGTCGGTATAGAGGACGTGGTTGTCATGGAAGTACCTCTCCATCATCCTCTTTACCACAGCGCCGCCAAAACCAACCCTTGCCGCTGTAGACTATAAAGTCGAGCACATATCCCGTCTTGCAGTCGCAGAGGACGAAGAGCTTGATGCCGAAGCGGTGTCTCTTTGACGGGATATACTGTCGGAAGTGCAGCCTACCACGGAACAGGACCAGAGACTCGTCGATGCACAGCTTCTGAAATGGAATCAGGTAGGTGGAAAACCGATGACGTATCATGTCATACAGTTGCCTGATCTTCCAGAGTGTGTCGGGCTCGTGGACATGCATGTTATTTGTCAGGTGGAAATATGAGAGGATGTCGAAGTACCTATCCCTTGACATGAATTTGCCAAATGCTGTGAGGTCGTTGTGAGGTCGCCAGTTATCCAGTAGTCGGCCAGAACGTGCTTCTTTATGTGTGTCATCAGCATTGTGAGTGCCAAGAACACATATAATTCTGCCACAGTGAGAGCTCTCCATGCCACCATCTTGGCACTGGTCTTCCTGCCAAGAAAGTTTGAACAGATAGCCTGGTGGTTATTTGTCTCTTTGACAAGGTATTCCATGACTTCATTGTCGTAGAAGCCACAGAAAAGTTCACTGGGGGTGGCATTTGGGCCACAGGGATATGCTGGTGACACCCCAGAACCCTGTTGTACCTCGTCAAAGGCAGGAAATCTGGCACAAAATCCGCCCCATCTGACACACATTACATTCAGCAGCTCGAGGACGTGGCTGCAGCCAGGCACACGCCCTGGATGCCCTGGCACACGCCCTTGGCCACGCGGATGCCCAGGCGGACGCCCTGCACGCCCACGCCCAGGCCCAGGCCCAGGGGCAGCGGCGTCGGCAGGCTAACCACGTCCACGACCTCGAGGTCCTTTGACTCTTCGTGTCGGGACTCCCTCTTCCTCTTCCTCTTCCTCTTCCTCAGGCGACGTCAGGTCATCTGGGGCAATGTTGGGGTCGTCAGCATCCTCTTCAGGAGACAACTCTGGTGAAGAATAGACCGGGCATCGGCGACGTGGGGCAGCGGGAGGTTGAGCAATGGGAGCCTCGGCCTCGGGAGTTGGGCTCCTTTTGCGGCTAGCCGTGGACTTTTCCGCAGGAAATAATGACCTACGATGCGGGGCCTGTGGTGGCACACTGTGGGAGGCCAATGACGCACTTGTAGAGGCCCTTTGGTCATCCTGAGGGACAGATGAAGCCGAGGGCTGAACCCGGCGTCCCGGGTCAAGGCGTCGGGACAAAGGAATGCGGGTGGTTGCTAGGCCTGGGTTGGCGTCACTCTCACTATCTACGCCTTCCCTCACTTTTTCTGCCTCCCTGCGTGCTTTCTTGGCTGCACTTTTCACTAAAGACTGTTTATAGAAGTATTTACCCACTTTCAAGGGCGTACGGGCAGGCAAAGGGGAAGGTCCTGGCGTAGGGCTATGGCTAGGGCTAGCTAGGCCTACCCTGACCTACGAAACTAGGCGAAGGGGTTGGCTCTAGCACACTTGGTACTTCAATAGCACCTTCCTCCACCACTTCCACATCAGGATCATCACTACTATCACCCCCCTCAAATAAATCAACATTGTCATCAGCACCAAATCCCACAAAATCGTCAATTTCGCTCCCACTTCTACTCTGAATATAGAGGTTTTTGTCCACAGAGCTTTCACCACTGCTCAAATCCTGGTTGAAAAGTTCACGTTGTATTGCACTATCACTTAGCAAACGTTTCACTTTCCTTAGTTTCTTTTTCTTCTCGGTTGGCAGAGGCGTAGATGTTGCAAGCGGGGTAGCACTGGGACGCGCGGGAGATTGCACAGTATCGGACGCGTCGGAATTCATTTTTTTGCTGTAGCTCGCAATGGCGGCAACGTAGGAACTGATAAGCGTGGTAGTTGAGGCTTGGTGGCGCTACGGTCGCCCCCGCAAAGTAAAATTTGCCCGCGCAAAATTTAACCCTCCTGGCCCGGTTGTCATTTTAAAATGACACCACGAATTAAGGGCAGGAGCCCGGGTGTCATTTTAAAATCTGTAAGCTTGAAAGCCTATTCAGCTTGGTCTGAACGCTGTGCGTCCGACGCATGTAAACAAAGCCGATCGTTACGTCACCGCACCTCCGAAAACAAGAAAGAGAAGACTCGTTTGTTATTGTATGTCTGTATGTCGTTGTTTCAGTAGTGAAAAGATCGTCATATTGCTAACATCGCCTGCAAGTGCTCTCCACTGAAATCGTCATCACAACTGAACCAGTTGACATAGAGAGCTCTACTCAACGCCAGTCTACAGATTGGAAACCGCACTACATTTATAGATGCGTGGGAAATTTCTAGCAGTTAAACTAAACACAAATACGGTAGCCTAGGCCTAGACGTTTTTCGGCCAGATCGCCCGGGTAGCCCACACTGTCATTTTGAGAGCCTGCCCGGGCCAGGAGGGTTAAAGCACGCTTTCAAGCAAATGCCTTAGGTAAGGCATACCGTACCGGGTAGCGGCCCTTCAGCTGCGCTGTCCTTACCTAAGGCAGCCCGGGTAGGAAGGGTTAAGTAAGGCAGCCCGGGGAGGAAGGGTTAAGCAATATTTATTAAGTAATTTTTATTATCATGTCTTCCTTAGCATTTTCACACATCAAATCACATACGAAATATAGAAGGTGCACTAGATTCCCGCACAACAAAAGTAATTGGCTTAGTTATTGGCAGGGCCGCGGGGCTGTGTTTACCACAGGTGGTGGGAACCGAATTTTGCGAACTTAAGGTTAGCAACATGGAGGTAACTTTCAGACCTTCAAATGCGCAGATAGGCGGCCATTTTGAAGCCAACGCAAGTGCGCCACCAAAATTACACTTTCGCCATGGCGAAATTGGCGTTTTGCGCAAGTGTATGCGGAAGTGGACAGCTCTGCTTATCACCACCCCGCCAGTCCTTATCGCCTCACACACACCACCACCACCGCCTCCCACCATCTCAAACACACCACCACCACCGTCTCTCACTGCCTCGCACACACCACCACCACTTCCTCACACTTTGACGGCTTTTTTGTATGAAAAAGAAACACAAAAAAGTTACAGAGGTAAATTAGGGAAAAATATACTTTCGGAACCGTTTCTCAAACATCTCGTTTTGTTTACACTTGTCCTATCTAGTACCACAATTATTGACCGATATTAATGGTTTTGGTCTCATTTGAAAGAGGAAAGAATGGAGAAAAAAACATTAAGATTATATTTTGGTAAAAGTCTCATACTTTCTCACAATAAATTTGTACTTTCTAGACTTTGGGAAAAAAGACAAAATAATTTCAACAAAAATATGGCCTAAATAAAAATAAAAAATAATCACAAGATATGGTTAGGCATTTAATGACCTCTTCAGTAGACAAAAATCGGACACACGGTTGTTCGAAGTGGCATTTTTTTTTTTCATGCGTCGGTTTTTTTTTCCAAATCGCTTGAAATTTGCACACAAAGCTCACAGTAGAAACACTTATAACAGGAAAAAAATAAAACCAAATCGCTCGGTAATTTCTATTTATTAGAATTTTACAGGATGGTCCCCTTATCACTCTGATGAGTGATAATGAATGGGAGTTGCAGGGTCTGGTAAATGAGTTTGGAACAGTGTGCGAAAAACGGAATTTGCAGGTAAATGTGGGGAAGAGCAAGGTTATGGTCTTCGAAAGGGGTGAAGTCAGAGTGTGAGGTGAAGCTGAACGGTCAGGCTATGGGAATCGTCAACTCTCTGGGCAGTGTGTTGAGTAAAGATGGGACTATGCATGAAGAAGTACAGGAGAGGGTACAACAGGGGAAGAGGGTTGTAGGAACGCTAAAAGCAGTAACAAGAAATAGGGTGGTCAGTATGGAAGTGAAGAAGTCCTTGCATGACAGTGTGGTAATCCCGACACTGACTTACGGAAGCGAAGCATGGACGTTGGTTGAAAGACTCAGACCAAGAGTGAGAGCAGTGGAAATGAATTACTTAAGGAGTGCGTGCGGAGTTACATGGAGGGATAGACAGACTAATGAGGAAGTAAGGAGGTGTGGTGTGGAGGTAGATGTGCTGGAAAGTGTGAAAAGGAACAACTTGAGATGGTTCGGCCATATGGAACGTATGGAAAGCGAGAGAATGACTAAGAGGGTGTACGAGAGCGAGGTGGAGGGACAGAGAGGGAGAGGTAGACCGAATGAGAGGTGGAAGGATGGAGTGAGGAAGTACAGTACTGTACATGAACGAAGGCGGTGCTAGTTGGGGGGAGGGGCGTCGACTGACTGGGGACAGAGGTGCATGGGGGCGGTTCGTTCGTGGCCACCCCTTCGGGGATCACGGCGTCAGGCAATAAATAGATAGATAGATAGAAGAACAGGATTTTATTTTAGATACAATATATTCTAGCCACAATGCTGTAATTAAATAAATAAGATTACTTGTGGAATGAGAACAGTAGGCTATATAAAAAGGCACTATAAAGTGCCCTATACATTCCCTTCGTATATATATTCCAGGAAAGACATAAAGTAGGCGAAACTGGGTGCATGGTACTATAGTTTTTGGCTTTAAGGTTAGCTTCAGTCTTGTGAGGGATAGGTGAACATTAAAGCACTCGGGTGTAAAATGCATGGAACATATTGAATGCCATAGCTTTAACTTGTCCAGATTTATGTCTTGTTTACACGCTTCTAGCCATATATTTATCAGTGTAATGTTTCTAGGGAACATGTAGAAAGCCACAAATCGATTTTTGTTCTTCCCTGATAATTTACACGTTGACACAGCATAAACAACCATTGTAATTAATTAAATATCACAAGTAAACAAACAAAATATTCAAAACTCCCGCCGTCAGGCCTCAGGAACAGTAAGGCTAGCCAATAAAAAGCGCATTGAGCGAGGTTGAGCGGGGCATAGTCCTGTGGATACCTGGGGATTCCTGCCAACAACCGCTTTTTAAATATTAATTCGGTATTCATTTATCACCATGAACTCCTTCCTAACTGATTTAATATGTTCTAAAAATATCTATATTATGTGTAGCAACTTTCTGTAGCATAGGCTACATGGAAAACTCCATATCCTTACCTTAGGTAACTTAGGTTGTGTTCGCCACTCTCCTAGCAGCAACGAGGAGCGCGGCGCCCCTCGTTGTGGGTTGTGTTTTGGTGCAGCAGGCTGTTTGAAGAGACAGCCCGCTCCCTTGCTAAGATGGGCTCGTCTGGCACTTTTTGCAGTTCGACATCGAGGGCTCTCTTGAAGTTGTCTAAAGAGACGCCCCTCACGTCTCTTACTCGCCGTGGGAGTTTGTTGAAGAGACGTCGGCCTCTGTGTGATAACCAGCCCTCTCGCAGAGAGCCCATAGCACCCCTGTTATTCATCCGGGGGATATTGCATTCCCAGCCTCTCCTATCACTGAATTTCATGACTATCGGAGTATGTAGGTTTGGTACTAAACCCTCTGCGATTTTCCACGTGTATATTATAAGGTAACGTTCTCTTCTACGTTCCAGCGAGTACAGGTTCAGTGCTCTTAAACGATCCCAATAGTGTAGCTGTTTTATCGAACTTATATGCGAAGTGAAATTTCTTTGTACACTCTCTAAATCATTTATTTCACCTGTTTTGTATGGGGATGTTAATACGCTACAATATTCAAGCCGCGGTAGCACTAGAGATTTGAAGAGCGTTATCATAGGTAATTCACCGCGTGCTTTAAATGTACGCAGAATCCAACCAGTTAAACGTTTCGCAGCCGCAACTTTGACCTGGTTATGTGCTTTGAAACACATATTTTCAGACATTAACACCCCAAGGTCTTTCACACTGTCTTTCCGTTCTATTATGTGGTTAGATTCTGTTAGGTAGTTTCTATCTATCTATCTATCTATTGCCTGACGCCGTGATCCCCGAAGGGGTGGCCACGAACGAACCGCCCCCATGCACCTCTGTCCCCAGTCAGTCGACGCCCCTCCCCCCAACCAGCACCGCCTTCGTTCATGTAGTTCCTCACTCCATCCTTCCACCTCATATTCGGTCTACCTCTCCCCCTCTGTCCCTCCACCTCGCTCTCGTACACCCTCTTAGTCATTCTCTCGCTTTCCATACGTTCCATATGGCCGAACCATCTCAAGTTGTTCCTTTTCACACTTTCCAGCACATCTACCTCCACACCACACCTCCTTCTTACTTCCTCATTAGTCTGTCTATCCCTCCATGTAACTCCGCACGCACTCCTTAAGTAATTCATTTCCACTGCTCTCACTCTTGGTCTGAGTCTCTCAACCAACGTCCATGCTTCGCTTCCGTAAGTCAGTGTCGGATTACCACACTGTCATGCAAGGACTTCTTCACTTCCATACTGACCACCCTATTTCTTGTTACTGCTTTTAGCGTTCCTACAACCCTCTTCCCCTGTTGTACCCTCTCCCGCACCTCTTCATCCATAGTCCCATCTTTACTCAACACACTGCCCAGATACTTAAAAGAGTTGACGATCTCCATAGCCTGACCGTTCAGCTTCACCTCACACTCTGTGACTTCACCCCTTTTCGAAGACCATAACCTTGCTCTTCCCCGTATTTACCTTCAAATTCCGTTTTTCGCACACTGTTCCAAACTCATTTACCAGACCCTGCAACTCCCATTCATTATCACTCATCAGAACTGTATCATCCGCAAACAGCAGTATAGGTAGCTTCCACTCAATTCCCTCCCTTTTCAGCGATACACCAACATCCACAGCTCTTGATAGTATTTCTTTCATAACTCCATCCATATATACAGTAAACAACCACGGGGACATCACACACCCCTGTTTCAAACCAACATTCAGGTCAAAGAACTCGCTCTGCTCACTCTCCACTGTTAGGTAGTTTGTGATCACTTTAAAGCCATTATTATCTTCGTACCTTATTAATTGGAATTTTTCTTCATTGAATTGCATGTTGTTTTCCCTGGTCCACTGGAACACTACATTTATGTCTTCCTGCAGCTGGCCCGTGTCCTCTTGTGTGTTTACTATCTTGCTTAGTTTTGTGTCATCCGCAAAAGACGACACCGTACTGTGTCTTGTGTTGGTATATATGTCGCAAATTAGAATGAGGAACAGAAGGGGTGTAGCACTGTTCCTTGGGGCACTGAGCTTTTTACATCCGAAGGCTCAGATGTGACTTGGTTTACTGCTACTGATTGTTTCCGGTTTACGAGGAAATTGTATATCCACCGTCTCGATCACTACGCTACTGTAAATCTTCCCTAATATGCCCTAGCAGACATATCCCCCGGTGATTACCACAAACTCCTCTCTCCCCTTTACCCTTATACAGGGAGACTATTATGCCTGTCTTCCAGTCATCAGGTGCCACTAATAAATCTTGGATGTCGACAAACGTACCTATCAGTGGATTAGTGCATTGTTATAGATGATCCTGTAAGTTGCTGTTTGCCAGCAATATTCAGTTTTTCCGGAGAGGGCTTGGAAGATTTAACCCATTGACTGCGGGAGATGTTCTGGAACGCCATGACAATTTACAGCAATTTACAGGTTTTTGAAGCTTCTTAACCCTCCAGCACCGGCTTGCTTCGCATTCTATAAGATATCCCTGAAACCCGGGGGATTTGGCCGAAAAACGTCTCGCCTAGGCTACCGTATCTTTGTTATTTTAACTGCTACTGCATTCCCACGCATCTCCAAGCGTAGATGTGTTTCGTACCTGTAGACTGGCGTTGAGTAGAGCTCTCTAAGTCAACTGGTTTAGTTGTGATGACAATTTCTTCCGTGGAGAGTACTTTGTGGCGATGTCAGCCATATGAGACACTTTTCACTACTGAAACAACAACATACAGCCACACAAAAACAAACGACGCCTCTCCTTCTTGTGTTCGGAGGTGCGAGGCGTCGGTCAAACCGGCTGTGTTTATATGCGTCGGACGGACGGCTTTCAAAACAAACTTACAGGCTTTCAAGCTGCCGGTGCCTCAGAGCCCTTCCGTGTTCCTTGCCCTAGTTTGTTATGGGTGCCTCAGAGCCCTACCGGGTCTGAGGGGTTAAAGCCTGTAGAATCGAGTGTCCGTGGGCAGGACCACGAGAGGTTCCCCTTCGCTCTCCAGCACGGCAGACAGCACACTGAAGGGTCCCCCACATATCTCTCGAGACCTCTGCAGCGCTACCAAAGGCAAATATAGCGTGCCATTGCTCATAATTAGCGAATATTTTCCAATTTTCCAATGTCTTTGGTAGCGCTGCGGGTTACTCATGCGAGCTACAAAGCTCGTTTTGGTGTCATTTTGAAGCTATTTTTTTCTAGTTTTTGCTGAATAAATTTAATTTCATTCTGACACTTTCTTAATCAATCAGGAGTGCCTGAATGAGCCCTAATATGACGGAAATATGCCCACAGCGTAAGTGTTAATGCAAAAGAATCTAGTTTCCTTTAATGCACAGAAAACCAAGTACATTCAATTTTCTAACTGACAGAATCTCACTGACACCCATATATTTTTTAATGATGTAAATATTCCCACTTCCCCTAGTATTGACATTCTCGGTGTAACATTAACTACTAACGTGAGCTGGACACATTATGTTAGAAGCATTGCTAAGAATGCCTCTAAAAAACTGGGACTCCTGTACAGAGTTCGAGAATTCTTCACTGACGAGCAGTTGGCCGTAATATATAAAAGTCATGTGCGTTCTCAGATGGATTACTGTTCACCTCTGTGGAGTGGAAGTGGAGTGGTTGCATTGAGGCAGTTGGACAAAATTCAAAATAAAACTATTAGATTAATCAATAACCCTGCAATCACACAGGACCTTCCTATATTATCCATACGAAGAAACGTTGCATCCCTTGCATTATTCTACAGATATTTTCACAGCAATTGTTCCGATCAATTGTGCCGCCTCTCCACATCTTTCCCCGTAGAACTAGGGCAGCTGAGAGCGCCCATGAATTTACACTTTCTCCTCCACAATGTAGAACTTCTGCTTATCAAAATATATTTATCCCCAGAACTACTACTCTTTGGAATTCACTTCACTCGAGTTGCTTTCCACAAACTTACAATCGTCAAGTTTAAATCCAGTTGTTACAAACATTTTATGAATGGAGGATGCCATTAGGCACATGGACCTTTTTTGTTTTATCTGTGTTTTTCCTTCCTCCGTTCATTGTCTCTTAAAAAAAAAAAAAAAAAAATACACTCATCCCTCTGCTATCACGGGATTTGCTATAGCGTTTATGTGCTATCACGGCTACCTTAAAAACCCTAAAATTTCCTAATCGCGTCCCAAAAGGGTGCTATCGCGGTTCCATACCGACGGGAATGTTCAAACACGGCGCCCGATGATGTCACAGAACATCGGCGGCTGTGATTGGTGGACAGGCTGGCAACCATTGTGTTGAAAACTACAGTACAGTACATGTTTACAAGCTTTTTTCTGCCCGAACCTCGTATCTTGCGTGTTTATTATGGCCTTTGGTGCATTCAGTGATAGGGATAGTGGGTCTGGTGGTAATGATGAAGGAATTAAATTCCCAGGGCTATCAAAACAGAGAGCAAACGCCGGTCTAGCGTACCGACGCCTATTCCGTGTCAGACGAAAGCGGCGAAATTATGCCGATGAGTTAGGCTAGGCTATACAGTATAGGACTGATTTCAAATATAGTATGTGTGGTAAGTAATCTCGTCATAATATGTATTTATAAGTATACAGTATATGGTAAACAAATTGTGAAAATAGCAAGAAATAGGGTAAAAATAGGTCAAAATTATGAACCTCTGCACCAATTATAATTATTCCCATAAGTTCTTCAGTTCTGCTATGGCAAATCTCGCTACAGCGGTAGAATGAAGGTCTGTGAGAGTCTTTGAGGGTTTGATCAGGCAATGCATCTCCATTGATGATATGCAATTTGGTTTTATGCCAGGATGGGGTACAACCGATGCTATCTTCATAGTCAGGCAGATACAGGAAAGATACTTACTAAAAGGCAGGGATCTTTACTTTATGTTTGTAGACCTGGAGAAGGCCTTTGATAAGGTGCCTAGAGATGTTGTGCAGTGGGCTATGAGGAAACTTTGTGTGGAAGGGTGGCTGGTGCGTGTGATAATGAAGATGTATGAGGATTCGCGGTGCGGTGAGGGTGAAGGGTGTACTGAATGATGAGTTCGCAGTCCGTGTTGGAGTCCATCAGGGTTCAGTGTTAAGCCCCCTCCTCTTTATTATGGTCTTGGAGGCACTGTCTAGAGTTTTTAGAGGCGGACTCCTGTTGGAACTGTTTTACGCAGACGATTTAGTCCTAATAGCTGACAGAATGCAAGATGCTGAGGCCAAATTCAGAGAATGGAGAGAGGGCATGGCGAGCAAGGGTTTAAGAGTCAATATTATCAAAACCAAGGTTATGCATTGTAGATACAGACGAGGCAATGTGGAAAAGAACGGTGCATACCCATGTGCAGTGTGTGGAAAAGGTGTGGGCGTTTAACTCAATTCAATGTAGCATCTGTCGATGTTGGGTACACCATGGGAGTAAGCGCTGTAGTAGAATAAAGGGACCCTTGCCGAAGGATAAGTCAGAAATAGATAAATTTGAGTGCGTAGTGTGCAAAGGCGAGCTTGTGTTAAGTGATGATCCTGTGGCCGTGAATTTTGGAAATGAGTCATTGGAGTTTTTTAAAAAAAATTTTTTAAAGAGACAATGAATGGAGAAAGGAAAAACAGAGATAAAAACAAAAAGGTCCATGTGCCTAAAGGCATCCTCCATTCATAAAATGTTTGTAACAACTGGATTTAAACTGTTGTAGATTGTAAGTTTGTGGAAAGCAACTCGAGGGAAGTGAATTCCAAAGAGTAGTAGTTCTGGGGATAAATGAATTTTGATAAGCAGAACTTCTGCATTGTGGAGGAGAAAGTGTAAATTCATGGACGCTCTCAGCTGCCCTAGTTCTACGGGGAAAGATGTGGAGAGGCGGCACAATTGAAGCAAGTTCTTCGGAACAATTGCTGTGAAAATATCTGTAGAATAATGCAAGGGATGCAACGTTTCTTCGTATGGATAATGTAGGAAGGTCCTGTGTGATTGCAGGGTTATTGATTAATCTAATAGCTTTATTTTGAATTTTGTCCAACTGCCTCAATGCAACCACTCCACTTCCACTCCACAGAGGTGAACAGTAATCCATCTGAGAACGCACATGACTTTTATATATTACGGCCAACTGCTCGTCAGTGAAGAATTCTCGAACTCTGTACAGGAGTCCCAGTTTTTTAGAGGCATTCTTAGCAATGCTTCTAACATAATGTGTCCAGCTCAAGTTAGTAGTTAATGTTACACCGAGAATGTCAATACTAGGGGAAGTGGGAATATTTACATCATTAAAAAATATATGGGAGTCAGTGAGATTCTGTCGGTTAGAAAATCGAATGTACAGTACTTGGTTTTCTGTGCATTAAAGGAAACTAGATTCCTTTGTCCCCATTCATTAATTCTAGAAAGGTCCTGGTTCAGAGAAATTGCAGTGTTTATTTTTGAATTTATAAGATCGGGTTGGGTGAAAGAATTGGTAAATACGCCTAACGGCCTTATTGGGCTATCCTTAGTTGGAATTATGCAAGGCTGGTACATGTCATATTTGTAACATACTATGTGGTACCAACTCTGTAAATTGCTAACTGAATAAATATTATTATTATTATTATTATTATTATTAAATGTGAAGGAACTGTGGAGTGTTGAGTCATCTGCATAGGAATGTATTGGATTATGAGTGGTAGATATGAGATCATTGATATGAATGAGGAACAGAGTTGGGGCCAAAACTGATCCCTGGGGAACACCAGCATTTATTGAGTGAAATTGAGAATAAAGGCCATCTACCATTACACATATTTTTCTGTTATGAAGACAAGAAGAAATTAGTGGAACTAATGATGCAAGGTCGTAGTGTGACATCTTCAACAATAAGGATTGATGCCAGACTCTATCAAATGCCTTTGATATATCCAGTGCTATTGTATGTGTTTCACCATGTTGGTCTGTAGCTTGGTTGATTTGATGCGTAAGAAGGCAAAGAATGTCTGCAGTTGATCGACATCGTCTAAAACCATATTGCCTATCACTGATTAATTTATTATTCTCGATGCTTAATTATGTGATTATTTAATATAATTTCAAAGACTTTACCAAGAGTGGAAGTTATAGCTATTGGTCTGTAGTTTGATGGATCTAAAGAGGCACCGTTTTTAGGAACTGGATGGATGTTTGCTTCTTTCCAGGATACTGGGAAGCATGAGGTATGAGTACACAGACGGAAAATTTTTGCCAATACAGGAGCGAGCACCAAGGAGCAATTCTTAAGTACTATTGGAGGAATTTCATCTGGACCAGGAGCTTTATCTACTGAGAGATTCTGCAAAATAGTTTTGACATGTCTGGTGTGGATCTTAAGTGAGGGAATTTCAGGCGAATTAAAATTAAGTACAGGGACATATTTATTTATTTCATCTAAGGTTGAGTTGGTGGAAAAAATATCCGCAAGAAGGTTAGCTTTACCTCGTGGATCACTTACAAGATTGCCAGTCAGAGATTTTAATGGTGGAATGGATGAAGCAGTAGTGAAGTTGGATTTGAATGAGTTAAGAGTAGACCAAAATATTTTGTTATCATTTGGATAATTTAGAAGTTTATTTGCCTGCTTGTGGAGAAAGTTTGATTTAGTTAGATTTAATACAACTTTGGCATGATTTCTGATGTTTCTAAAGTAATTAAAGGCTTCATGTGTTTTTGATCTTGTGTATGCATTGTAGGCTATTGCTTTTTGTTCAGTTACTCTGGCATAATTATGGTCGAACCATTTAGGTGAATTAGATCTTTTACTGTACTTTTGATGAGGAATAAAAGTTTCCATTCCAATTTTTATAAAATCTTGTATGTGGCTCAAGGTGGAGTGTGCATCATTAGAAAAGAAAGAGGTCCAGGGAATATCAATAAAGAAATCTTGAAGACCCTCCCAGTCTGCCCTATCGTAATGCCATTTAGTCACCAAAACAGGTTCAGAGTGGGAAGGTGTGGTAGGTGATAGACAGGTGGCCTGTATCAGACAGTGATCAGAAGATCCAAGCGGGGACCTCACTGTAACATAGCTGGTGAACAAGTTTTGTTACCTAGGAGATACCATCTCTACAGGTGGTGGGGCCGAGGCTGCCACTGTTGCTAGAATTACATGTGGCTAGGGAAAGTTCAGAGAACTGATGCCGATCCTGACCATGAAAAGAATGCCTCTCCCCCTGAAGGGAAAGGTGTATGCCTCATGTGATAGAAGTGCAATGACGTATGCCTCAGAAATATGGGCCGTTAAAGTAGAGGATGTCAACAGAATGGAACGTAATGAGATGAGAATGGTGAGATGGATGTGTGGGGCCAGGCTACAGGATAGAATAACAAATGTTGAGCTGAGGAGACGTTTAGGTATAAAGAGTATTAGTGAGGTGATGCGTACAAGTAGACTGGGATGGTATGGACATGTGGAGAGAATGGATGAACAAAATTGGGTAAAAAAATGCAGGTCTGTGATTGTGGAGGGAGCTGCACCAAGGGGTGGACCGAGGAAGACCTGGGATCGGACTATACGTGCCGATCTCAAATCCAAGAACTTGACAAGTGAAGCAGCCCTTAACAGGGTTGCCTGGAACACCGCCATTAGGACAAGAGACTGAAACTGCACGTATGTGTGGAACACTCAGTCTTAAAATTTTATGAATCTATGTTTATGTATAGGCCTAATTAGGGCACCAATTAACCGCGATAGCAGAGGGATGAGTGTATATGCATTACGTTTGATATTCCGAGACTACTAGCAAACAATAAGTTTGCCTGGTTTTGTATATGCAGGGTCGTTAAACCTGAAATTATTCTATCTATATGCTCAGGCCCAATCCCCACTTTTCCTATTTTATATTTTTATTTTCCTCTATTTTATTTATTTTTTATTTTTTTGGGGGGGGGGGTATTTTCTTGGGGGTGGCCGACTCAAGACAGAGCAAGAACAGGAAAACACAAAACACAAGACAAAACAGCGAACAAACACAGACAAAACACAAAATACACACACATCTAGGTCACCCAGGAGAATACCCAGAGACCAGGGTCACCAAGGTCGCTCCAGCACTCCCCCGGCCCCCGACCACCCGGACAGGCTCCGATCTCGGCAGGCAGACATGCAGCGGAATTATTAACTCGGACAATAACAAAGACTTGCCTTCTTTCTCCTCTTCCTGTTTCTCCTTATCTATGAGAACATTAGAAGGTGCGGACCATTCCTCCATGGGCAGCATCTCAATGGCCACAGTGTCATCATGCAGGGCTCGGTTCAAGTTCTGGCGGCCCTGGATCAACACAGCCTTCTCATACCCCTCCACCAGAACATTAGCTTCCAGGAAATTGTTGCGCGAGGTCTTCAGTACACCTTGGTGGAGTTGCCGACTCTGAAGTAACATAAACACACTGTTTCAACCTGGATGAATTTTTTAAATGTTGTCAATTTCACATATTCATATCTCCACAAAGAAATGGCCTAACCTACTATGGGCTTCAGAGGCCATGTGGCATAGTTTTTCGGGAATAACTTCTTAACAAACAGTTGGATCAGTATGATATTTTGACACAGCTTTTTTCACACCGTTAAAAAATTAACTCACTTGAAGTAAACTGAGCTCACCTGAAGTAAACTGGGGTTACCTGTAGTAAACTGATCTCTGAAGTAAATTTAGCACACCTGCAGTGAACTGATCTCAGCTGAAGTGAACTGAGCTTGCCTGAATTAAACTGAGCTCTGAAGTAAACTGAGCTCTGAAGTAAACTGATCTCTGAAGTGAACTGATCTCACCTGATGTACACTGAGCTCGCCTGAATTAAACTGAGCTCTGAAGTAAACTGATCTCTGAAGTGAACTGATCTCACCTGATGTAAACTGAGCTCGCCTGAATTAAACTGATCTCTGAAGTGAACTGATCTCACCTGATGTAAACTGAACTCGCCTGAATTAAACTGAGCTCTGAAGTAAACTGATCTCTGAAGTGAACTGATCTCACCTGATGTAAACTGAGGTCGCCTGAATTAAACTGAGCTCTGAAGTAGACTGATCTCTGAAGTGAACTGATCTCACCTGATGTAAACTGAGCTCGCCTGAATTAAACTGAGCTCTGAAGTAAACTGATCTCTGAAGTGAACTGATCTCACCTGATGTAAACTGAGCTTGCCTGAATTAAACTGATCTCTGAAGTGAACTGATCTCACCTGATGTAAACTGAGCTCGCCTGAATTAAACTGAGCTCTGAAGTAAACTGATCTCTGAAGTGAACTGATCTCACCTGATGTAAACTGAGCTCGCCTGAATTAAACTGAGCTCTGAAGTAAACTGATCTCTGAAGTGAACTGATCTCACCTGATGTAAACTGAGCTTGCCTGAATTAAGCTGAGCTCTGAAGTAAACTGATCTCTGAAGTGAACTGATCTCACCTGATATAAACTGAGCTCTGAAGTAAACTGATCTCTGAAGTGAACTGATCTCACCTGATGTAAACTGAGCTCGCCTGAATTAAACTGAGCTCTGAAGTAAACTGATCTCTGAATTGAACTGATCTCACCTGATGTAAACTGAGCTCGCCTGATTTAAACTGAGCTCTGAAGTAAACTGATCTCTGAAGTGAACTGATCTCACCTGATGTAAACTGAGCTTGCCTGAATTAAACTGAGCTCTGAAGTAAACTGATCTCTGAAGTGAACTGATCTCACCTGATGTAAACTGAGCTAGCCTGAAGTAAACTGAGCTCTGAAGTAAACTGATCTCACCTGAAATTAAATTAATTGTAATAAAATAAAGTAAATAGACAGACTAATGAGATAGACAGACTAATAAGGAAGTAAGAAGGAGGTGTGGTGTGGAGGTAGATGTGCTGGAAAGTGTGAAAAGGAACAACTTGAGATGGTTCGGCCATATGGAACGTATGGAAAGCGAGAGAATGACTAGAGGGTTACAGAGCGAGGTGAGGGACAGAGAGGGAGAATAGACGAATGAGGTGGAAGGATGGAGTGAGGAAGTACATGAACGAAGGCGGTGCTGGTTGGGGGGAGGGGCGTCGACTGACTGGGGACAGAGGTGCATGGGGGCGGTTCGTTCGTGGCCACCCCTTCGGGGATCGCGGCGTCAGGCAATAGATAGATAGATAGAAATATAACTACTGTTTGGAGTATTTACCTTGAGGGCCTGCCTCATCTTGGCCAAGCCCCAGTGTGGTGTGTAGATGCAGATCTGGTCAATAACCTCATCATCACCCTCGTCCATCCCAGCCACCAGGTCCAGCAGCCCGGGGCTATTCTGTAGGCTACCCACATAATCTGCAACTGTAACAAGAACATTGAATGATGAGTGCTTGAATGGATAAAGAGGTACAGTACAGTATTTTGCAGTGGTATGGCCATATACAAAAAATACTATAGATGGGAACAATAACTTGCTACAGCAGTATTCTCCTACAAATTTGTGTATAAGCTCTGGCACTTACCCGTTTTCCTTTTTTTTTTTTTATTATATATACAGTATACTGTATGGGGGTGGCCGACTCGAAGACAGAGCCTGAATATCACAACATATCGGAAAAACAAAACAAAACATAAAATCACACACATTTATATAGTCCAGAAGAAATACCCAGAGACCCAGGACCATTTGGGGTCCCCAGCAAAAGATTCCCAGGTCCTAAATACTATGGAGAGGCTCTGACTTCCGCAGGCAGACCCGCAGCGGAGCCACCACAAGCCCGTCTTTTCTGTCTCTCCAAATCTTCATTCCCTCTACTGCCTAACCACTCTCAGTATGCTTTCTTCTGCTCTTCAACTGCTAGTTTTACCTCTTCAGTCCACCATGCTGTTCCCTTCACTCCTCTCCCTCTTCTCCTAACTCCACATAGGCTACCTGCTTTGCGCAGTGGCAGTATCGTAACCAATGAGGTTTAGAGGTCCTGTCATCTGCGTACAGTAAACGGTATTGGTTAAAGTACAGTATTGCTAAAAACGCACCTCTATGGCTTACCGTGAGCAATTACGGTAAGCAAGTCCTACCCCCCTTCTCGAGGTATCCTTGTTATTACACCATCCTTGTTTTAATCCTCCTTTTTAAATTTCTTAACTTTTATTTTTTTCTGACGGTGGAACCATAGGGGAGGGCGGGTGTGCTGTTTCTCCTACAGTACACTTTGTTTTTAATCTTAAATCCTTTTTTAATTAAAGTTTTTACTGTTGTTGTTGTTGTTGTTGTTCCCTAAGCTGCCTGGCCGAACAGCCCCGAATCCCAGAGGAAAGGCCAGGCCCGATCGTTTCCCACAGAGCTCTCATTGAGTGTAGATTGTGTTGTTGGCGTAAGTGGTTGTGTGAAATGCAGTCTTCTATGATGTGTTTAATGGTATGGGGTGCTGTGTTACATCCCGGGCAGGCGTCGACAACGGAGTCATCCAGTCTCTTCTGATAGCTCAGGAGAGCTGGATGGTGTCCGCATCTCAGCCTGGCCAGGTGGACTCTGTCCTCGCGAGGAAGGGAGGATTCGGAAGGATGATTTCGGGAGGTCGTGCATGCAGCTGCGTGTTGTCTGTGAGTGAGTGGATGGATGAAGAGATATGAGTATGGATGTGCTTCTGGAAGTTGTTCGGGGATGGGCAGGGAGAGAGGACAATAATTGTGTGTGATACGTGTGCTGGGTGTTGTTTTGATATTTCTTGGTGTCTGTGTGTTTGCCATGTAGTTTAGTGGGTGGTCTTGGTTCGTGGAGGCTGCTGCCAGGAATTGAGTGCCCTCTGTATGGTCTTTGCTTTGAGGATTTTGGTTTCTGATGTAGGTCTGTGGGTGCAGGCTTTCTGTGCAGCCTGTAATGATCTTCAGGGCTTTGTTTTGAATAGTCTGTAAGTGTTATGATTTTTCAGCTAGGTTAGAAGGCTGGGCTTATTCCATCACTGATCTTAATGTATTGTTTATATACTGTTGGTGTAGTTTCTTTGTTGTGTCCAAATTTTGTGTGAGCAAGTGACCTGAGGGCGTTAAGTCTGGGTGTCAGTTTCTTTTTTAATGTTTGTGTGTGCTGTTTGAATGTCATATGAGTATCATAGGTTACTCCTAGGATTTTGGGTGTGTGTGTATGTGTTAGGGGTGTTGTTTTTATGGTGAGTTGAGGGATGTATTCGTGTTCTCCTGTCAAACTTGTGAGCAGGGTTGCGGTGGCTTTTCTGGGGCTAGAGTCTGTTTGTAGTAGTGCACCACATGTAGTGTGTTGAGATAGGGTTAAGGAAGGAGATCTGTTGCTCTTTTTTTCATGTTTGGTGCATGTGACTGTATGTCATCTGCTAGGAGGCTAAGTTTTTTGGGGCTATTGTAGTTATATCGTGCATGTACAGATTAAAGTGTGGGCGATAGGACGGATCCTTGTGGGACTCCGTTTGGAAAGTTTCTGATTTTAGATGACTGACCGGCAAAAGATACGTGTGCACATCTGCCTGCTAGGAAGTTGGCCAGCCACCTTTTTGTGTTGTTGTGCATGTTTGTGTTGTAGATTTTGTTTGTTAGGTTGTGGCGGGGGATGGCATCGAAGGCTTTACTAATGTCGAGTGTGGCTAATAGTGATCTGTGTGGTGGTCTAGCTGAGTTGATACGGTCGAAAGCTCTTTGTGTAAAGTCTGTTGTTAGTACCAGTATTTTGTTTTTACATTTTCGAGGTAATTTTTAGCTAAGCCGTTTAACAATCCGGCGCCCTGTTTGGAGGCATTATGTCCAGACCCCAAGTCCTCCTGGGAAATAACTGTGCTCGGTATGCTGCCGGCCAGGAACCCCGCTGGGGTGGAGGAGCAAAGCAGAAAAGTGGCGGAAACGTCGTTCGGGTGAAGGAAAGCGTGCTCCGTGTCTGTGCCTTCAATGCCAATGGCATAAATTACTTTGGAAAGAGAGAGTGTTTGATGCGAGAACTCGAGGATGGATGTGTGGATGTATGTGGGGTGGGTGAGACGCACCTGTTGGGTTCTGGAGTGTGGGACGGTGAGAGTGAGCATGATTTGTGGGGTGGGGAAGGATGGGTTGTCTGGTCTGGATTGGATGCAGGATATAAACGTAAGAAAAAGGAAGGGGTAGCAGTAATTTTGTCAGAAAGGTTGAAGAAGTGTGTGAAAAACTATGGATGCGTGGACTCAAGAATTGTATGGTGCGAGTGCAAGATCGGGATAGATAGGTATACTTTTATGTGTGTCTATGCACCAGTCAACCAAGAAACTGGGAAAGGCGTGGAAGAAAATAATTTTTTTTTGAATAAAGTCAATAAATGTATAAGAGAAACACAAGAGTGTTCACAGGTAATATTAGTAGGTGACATGAATGGTAGAGTTGGAAACGAGGAGATAGAAGGTATAGTGGGTAAATGGGGTGTGGAGGGTAGGAATATGAAAGGCGACTTCCTTTTAGAAGTATGTGCGGCGAGAGAAATGTTTCTGGCTAACATATTTTTTGAACATCGTCACATCCATAGATATACATTTTCTTACAGTTTCTTACAGTAGATCCTCTGGAAAAAGGCAAACTATGCCTGTGTATCCAGCTCAGTACCAGTACTTGCACTGCTGCGGTACAAGTGTTGGCGGCGGTAGCAGACGCAACATTTTACTATTCTGTATTTTTGTTTTATAATCAAACTTCAATCTGTCTTCCCATGCTTTATCAAGATTACTTTCAAACTCCCTTATTGATTCGGAATCGACTACATACTGGGGCAGTGCGTTCCACTCATTTACCACTCTATCACAAAATGAGTTCTTCGCCTTCTCAAGCCTATTTCTTTCTTTGTAAATTTTCTTAGAGTGTCCTCTCGTTCTTGTTCCCTCCCGCATAGGGAGAAGGTGAAGGAGGGCACAGAGGTGAAGGTGAGCAGGAACAGAAATCTCTAATTGACTATGCCATGATGGACTCCTGACTGAAAGGAAGAATTTTAGATTCAAAAGCTGTACGAGGTATGCTGACGGGATCAGATCACTATACAGTGCTGACAAAAGTGAGGATAAGGAAGGAGTGGAAATATGAAAGGAAAGAGAGAAAACTGACAGTAGAAAGAATAAATGTGAGAAAATTAAATGAAGAATGTAATGCAACAAAATACAAGGATATCCTGAAAGAGGCCATAAAGGACATGGATGTGATGATAGATCTGGGAAATACTGTAGATGAAGTATGGAAAGGTACAAGAGACTACAGTATATGACTAAAGCAGCTGAGAAAGTATGTGGGAAGAAAACATTTAAAATGTGGAAGAAGAAAGGTAATGCATGGTTTAGCAAAGAGATGAAATAGTGAAAGAGTATGCTGCAAAAGAATATACCTAGAGAAACTAGAGATGCGAGGAAAGAAGAATATATATATTTGAAACAAAGAGTGAAGAGGACGATACAAGACACTAAAAGGAAGGCAGATGAGGAATATGGGAAAAAGATTAGTGAACAGTTTCAGAATGACAAGAACGCATACTACAAAGCTGTTAAAGAAGCCAGAGGGAAGAAGACTGAGAGTGTCTCAGGTGGTAGAATGAGGGACATGAATGGGAAGGTAGTGGAGGGTGATGGTGTGGTGAAAGTATGGAAAGATCATTTTAGTAGCTTAGGTGTAAAGAGTAGGGGGAAGGCAAAAATCTCATCCATGGGAATGGAGAGAGGTAGAATAAACAGGGTAGTTGAAAGCCAGATAAGCAGAAAAGAAGTAAAAGAAGCAATCAATAGACTTAAAATGGGCAAAGCTGCTGGAGTAGATAACATCCCAGGTGAGATGCTGATATATGGAGGAGAAGAAGCTGTTGACATAATGCATAGGTTATGTAAATTAGCATGGGTAAAGGAAAGTGTACCAGAGGACTGGAGGAAAGCAGTGATAGTACCCTTGTACAAAGGGAAGGGTAGTAAAGAGTTAAAGTGTAAGAGTTATAGGGGAATTAGCTTGCTTAGCATACCTGGAAAGGTATACGCAAGAGTAGTAACAGAGAGACTGCAGAAGATAAAGGATGACAAAATAGGCGAGGAACAGGGAGGCTTCAGAAAGGGCAGGGGCTGCGTTGACCAGATAGCCTCAATGCGTTAGTTAGTAGAAAAGTATCTGGCCAAGAACAGAAAACTCTATGCAGCATTCATAGATTTAGAAAAAGCCTATGACAAAGTAGACTGGGAAGGTCTGTGGGATGTGTTAACAGTATATGGTGTGGGAGGAAAGTTGCTAATGGCAGTAAAACAAAAATTATAGGAATGCAATGGCAAATGTGAAGGTAGGGGATAAGTTAAGTGAAAGTTTTGAGGTCAATGTAGGAGTAAGACAGGGATGTGTCATGTCAGCTTGGTTGTTCAATATACTGTATACATGGATGGAGTGATTAGAGAATTTAGGGCGGGATCAATGGGTGTTGGAGCTAGACTGGAATCAGAGGGAAGAGCATGGAAGATTTTAACATGCCTATATGCGGACGATGCAGTCCTGTTGGCGGAAAATGTAGAACTTCAGAAAGTGGTCACAGTCTTTGACAGGGTATGCGAAAAGAGAAAGTTAAAGGTCAATGTAGGGAAATGTAAGGTAATGGTGTTTGAGAGAAGAATGCATGAAACCATAGATTTTAAGGCAAAATATAGAATTAAGAAGGAACATGAGAAAAGTTGTAAAATAAAAATGAAAAATTAAGTACTGGAAGAGGTTGAAAGCTTCAAGTATTTGGGAGCTGTACTATGCAAATATGGTAAAATGGAGAGAGAGAGAGAGAGAGAGAGAGAGAGAGAGAGAGAGAGAGAGAGAGAGAGAGAGAGAGAGAGAGAGAGAGAGAGAGAGAGAGAGAGAGAGAGAGAGAGAGAGAGAGCGAGAGAGAGAGAGAGAGAGAGAGAGAGAGAGAGAGAGAGAGAGAGGAGAGAGAGAGAGATATGAGAGAGAGAGAGAGAGAGAGAGAGAGAGAGAGAGAGAGAGAGCAAGAGAGAGAGAGAGAGAGAGAGAGAGAGAGAGAGAGAGAGAGAGAGAGAGAGAGAGAGAGAGAGAGAGAGAGAGAGAGAGAGAGAGAGAGAGCGTAGAGAGAGAGAGAAGAGAGAAGAGAGAGAGAGAGAGAGAGAGAGAGAGAGAGAGAGAAGAAGAGGAGGGAGAGAGGGAGAGAGAGGGAGAAAGAGAGAGAGAGAGAGAGAGAGAGAGAGAGAGAGAGAGAGAGAGAGAGAGAGAGAGAGAGAGAGAGAGAGCGCCTTCTGTACAATAAATGTACGTGTGGGTTACGTAAGTTTAGCGCTCGGCGGCCCATACTCAGCCAGTCTTGTCCATTCACTTGTTTTATTAATTCCACATCAGAAAAGTGGGTTATGGTGCCTCGTAAATTAGTGTTATTTAACCCTCTCACCACGGAAGGGCTCTTGAACGCCCATAAAAAAGCATATAACAGGTACCTGGATGGTCTCTTGAACGCCCAGTGGTTGAAAGCCTGTGAGCTTCGTGTGCGAGGCGTCGGTCCGACGCATGTAAACAACAGCCGGCTGGACCGTCGCCCCGCATCTCCGGCCACAAGAAGGAGAGCGTCGCTTGTTCGTGTGTGCCTGTATGTTGTTGTTAAGTATCGAAAAGTGGTGTAAAGTGGCTGTTTTGGCCATAAAGTTATCTCCAATGAAATCATCATCACAGCTCAACCAGTTGACTTAGAGAGCTCTACTTAATGCCATTCTACAGGTAAATAACACAGCTACGCTTGGGGATGCGCGGGAATGCGGGAAGCAGTCTGATTAATGAATATACGGTAGCCTAGCCTAGACGTTTTTCGGCCAAAACACCCGGGTTTCGAGGAATATATATATAATACATAGCCGGGGCTGGAGGGTTAATAGGGCCCCTCCATCATTGACGACTTCGCCTATTAATAGTATTAGTCTCCATTCAACATCCTGCGCCAGCATTTTGAATAGCCCGCGCTGAAGCATCATGGAGTACTAATCATAAGTGCACACCTAATTCCCTCATGGAATCGTCATTTTGATTGGGTACCCTACAGAAAAAAACTCTGTAAAAAAATAAAAAAATAAATTTAATTTAATATGTTATTATATGACTTGCCATATATTGTACGTGGATTTCTTATGCTTTGCTTCCCTGACACCAGGCCCCCTAGCGGCTATCTTCGTCCTTCCTTCTTCCGCGTCCCTCCTGACAACAGGGCTTGCACCGTGTCCGCTTCATTCGTCGTTCGCAGAGCTTCTAGTGAGTCTTTACTCATTTGTATACATCTGTGTTGCAGTAACAAGGTTTAGATTAGCTAGCACGGCTGCCAGATTGGTCGGTCCACAGGAAGAAGTGTTAAAATAGGGTACCATTGTAACAGGCGTCTACGAGTCCCGGATGGGTGTACTGCGTGTGTTGTTTATTTTGTGATACGCCTTAGCTGTTGTGTTCCCTGAGCTAGAAGGCGACCACTCTACGAGGCATGATACAGACTGTCAATATTGAGGTAGTACATGCCATTTTCTTCTATTATCAGCAACAGCTCTGGTTAAGGGTGTCTGCACGTGGTGCTCCACCTTCCATGGTTAGGCCCCTTGGGTGGCCTCCCTCTATGTGGTGCGGCTGCTGGTTGCTGGGGCGTCGTCTGCTGGGATGTTCTTCAGTCCTTGTGGTCGACCTTGTTAGGGGTCTCCAATGTAGGTTTCAGGTAATTTAGTGGTCTGAATTTTCTGTTGTTATTGTTACCTATGTATGCCCCTGATTCTGGTTCTTGCATGCGGTCTTGTTCCTTCGGGGTAGGGGAGACGTCCCTTATCATTATTATTATTGCAATTATTTTATGTGTGTGGGACTGCGGTCAAAAGGGGCTGTGCCAACCCCTTTTTTCCGGCAGCTTTTGTTTGTTCCGGCGGCCCCGTGAGTGGGGCCCAGGTTATTCGTCTTCGACAGGTAGAAACATTCAAAGATCCCGGCGTGGTTTGGCTGAACCACTCTTCCGGCGGAATTGCATTCCGAGCAAGGATACGAACTCGGCTCGCCGAGTTAACTCTCCCGGCCTGACCTAGTGACACGTCAGACGTACCGCCTGCGGCACCCCCAGTCAAGTGTACACAGAGTGATTAAGAAGAGTTTTGCAAACTTATTTAGTAGAATCACACCTTAACAAAGTCAGGGGACCTGTGAAATATCGCAGGTGAGTTTGTGAAAATCAGCTAGACAAGTCCGGTGGAAGGTTAGCGTAGTGGTGCATTATAGCTAAGTTTCCGGCGGATTTGAGTTAGGATGTTGAATATCTCGCAAGTTATCCTTATGAGCATTGATTCCTGGAAATTTTTCCAGGTCCCGGCTGCTTCTCCGGCGGAGTTGGACTTCTGTTCCCGGCGGAGGGGGGAGGGGGGAACCTCATTACGGCACCATGCCTAGGTTTGAACTTTGCGCTACGCCCTCTTGTTCCTTTTTACCAGTTTTTGCTCATTCCCTTTGCATCAAATGCGTGAAATGTTTGGACCGCTCTAGGAGCGTGTGGTTATCCAAAAAGTGCGCCATCTGTGCTGAATTAAAAACCGCTCTGCTGGCTAAGAAAGACCTGTCTTGTTTAGCGGCCTTGCACGAAGTGAAGGCTGCGTTTAACTTATATGCTAAAGACATAGCCCACAAGGCCCTCCAATGTGACGATGAAGTCCTGTGGGACAAATTGATTATCAAGTCCCCCTTAGTTAAACCAGGACCCTCCAAAGTGGTCAGAACCAAGGTCAAAACTAAAGCTATCAGTAAAGAGTTTGTCAATAGCAGTAGTGAGAGCGATGTCACCAAGGTCCCCTCCTCCGACCGTGCCACGCGGCGGAAGTCGAAGTCCAGGTCGAAGTCTCCTAGGACACACGCTCGCCACTCTACCTCAGATTCTTCCCGGTCTCACAAGCGCCGCAGAGAAGAATACGACACCCCGAGCAGCAGGCGGGAGACTCCGCAGCCGCTCCCTCCTACACCTCCCTCGGATACATTTACACGTGATTCTGGGAAGTCAGAAATAGGATCTGAATCTTTACCATCTACATCTAGGCAGGAACAGGCTATACGTGAACCTCCTAATGTGACTTTTGCAATACCTAAATTAACGGTAGTTCCCCGGGGTGTGAAGGTGGCAGGCCCTAATAGGGTGCTGGCCGACCAGTTCAGGGGATATTCGCCGGGGGCCTAATTAAGCTCACAGTTGACGCAGGACTCCCTGCCCAGGGTGGCAGGGGGTTACTGGCGCCAGTCAGACCCATCTCTCAATATCATTCCAGAACGGACTGAGGACGGCGACATCGACGTATTGCCGTCGTCAGTGCCCGATTTATCATGGCCCCTGGCAGATAATGAGATAAGACTCACACGGGCTAGAATCACAAGAGATCTTAGAGCAGAGTGAGGAGCCGGCGGATGGTTTGTTCTCCCCGGCTCCTCAGTCTCTCCCTAGTAATTATTCTGAGGCTAGTTCAAACTCATCCAAAGATACCTCTAGGGAATGGATGACTTCTAATCAGGTAAAAGAGTTATTACACAATGTGATACAACATTATCAAACCCCTGCCTCGTCTCATCCCAAAGTTACCCTTTCAGCTCAGCCCCCTAACACGTCTGTTTTTAGACCTTTAGAGTCGCCGGCTGTTCCCCCTATGTGTCCAGCTCAGTCGGTAGCAGCTGCCCCAGGCCCCACAGGGCCGGCGGCACTCGCTTTGTCCAACTTTAGGGTGGTTACTGATGTTCAACCCCCTCCCTTAGATAAGGAGCCTATGAGGAAGGGCCCCATGCCCCTCCTTTATGGCACAGATTGCTCTTGGGTACCTGTGGTGCCAGAGAACCCCTTATAGCTAAACCTTCAGTATCAGGGGACCCTCCAGTTCCAGGCGAGTGGTCCATTGAAATTAATAAGCACCGTAAATTTCGGGCCAGAGACGAGACAGGGCGGGTATTAGATGTCCTAATTAACCCTCCAGCCCCGGCTATGTATTCCATATATATTCCCCGAAATCCGGGGGTTTTGGCCGAAAAACGTCTACGCCTAGGCTACCGCATCTTTGTTATTTTGCTTGCTTCCGCATTCCCACGCATCCCCAAGCGTAGATGTGTTTCGTACCTGTAGAATGGCGTTAAGTAGAGCTCTCTTAACCCTTCCTCCCCGGGCTGTCTTACCCAATGACGGTCGCCCCTACCCGGGCGAAATGGCTGAAAAACATCTAGGCCTAGGCTACCATATTTATGTTTATTTTCACTGCTAGAACTTTCCCACTCATCTATAATCGTAGTGCGGTTTTCAATCTGTATTTTGGCATTGAGTAGAGCTCTGTAAGTCAACTGGTTCAGTTGTGATGACGATTTCAGTGGAGCCAATATTGCAGAGATGTTGCCAATATGGGGGCTTTTCAGACACTAATTTCGTCATGACGTCAGAACAATAACATTGAGGAGTCTTCTCCTTCTTGTTTTCGGAGGTGCGGTGACGAACGCTTGGGTTTGTTGACATACGTCATACGCACGGCGTTCAGACCAAGCTTAATTAGGCTATTAAGCTCATGCCTTAGATAAGGCATACCGGGTAGCGGCCCTTCTTTCGTGCTGTCCTTACCTAAGGCAGACCGGGTAGGAAGGGTTAAGTCAACTGGTTCAGTTGTGATGATGATTTCATTGGAGATAACTTTATGGCAAAAACAGACACTTTACACTACTTTTCAATACTTAACAATAACATACAGGCACACACGAACAAGCGATGCACTCCTTCTTGTGGTCGGAGATGCGCGGCGTCGGTCCAGCCGGCTGTTGTTTACATGCGTCGGATGGACGCCTCGCACACCAAGCTTACAGGCTTTGAGCTCATGGGTGCCTCAGAGCCCTACCGGGTAGCTCGGGGGGTGTTTTTTATGGGTGCCTCAGAGCCCTTCCGGGTCTGAGGAGTTAAAGGTGTCCCAAGCTCACTTAACCCGGCATATTTTGTGTATTCTGCAGCGCCGGCCGTTCCTTCTGCCACTTCTGCATGACGTTTTGCTGACTGGTCGAAGGCTGATGGCATTACTGATGTCAAAGCCTTAAATTCTCTTACGCCGGAGTTGGCTACAACTCCGGCTCTGGACCAAGCTCAGACTCCGGTACTGCAGATGCGGCAGCTGGGAGTAGGCCCTTGGGTTGACTGGGAGATAGAAGCACAGGTATTTGCCAAGACTATCACCACCAAAGCTTCACACATACGAACCACCGACGAGACAACACCTCCGCACCCACGCTCCCGAAAATCAGCTGATCTAGCAAGCTGTTTACAGCGCTCGTCAAATAAACTCACCTAAACTTGAGTATAAGGATATTTTGTGTTGTCCTGTATTATAATGCAGTATTAAAATAATTTGAGATTAAAATCAAGTGAGGATATTTCGAGTGATAAAAATAATTCAAGTGATTGTGAATGCGAGTGGATGTAAAGAAATATGGCTGACTTTGATGGATTTGAAGTCGGTGAGACCGAGGGCATTCTAGGGAAACTTATACGTGAGCTGAATTACATTAAAAGGTGGAAGGAGGATATGCAGGAGTGGAAGGTGAGTGTTAGTTCACAGATTGAGGCTATATGTTCAATATGTGGTGCTCAGGCTGGGGACATCAAGCCTGGACAAGATTTGAGTCGGGCTAGCCTAAAAGAAATTCAAACTCATATGGGGCAACTCCAGGACGAAAATGAAGCTTTAAGATTGCAACTTGAAGAATACAAAGGGCAAACCAAGGAAATGAAAACACATGTGGAGGAGATTAAGGAGAAACACAATAAATGGGTTAATGACGAAGGAGGAAAAGTGAAGGAAGTGGCAATGAAGGAAATCATGGAGGAACAAAAGAAACAATCAGAAAGAGAAAATAAAGATTTAGAATCAGTGGTAGTAAAAGCTATGAGGAGAAATCAACAGGTCCTGCGTGAAACAATAGATAGAAATAAGTGTATTATTGTATTTGGGGATATAGAGGAGCACATTATTGAGAGGAAAGCTAGGGATAAGGAAGAAATTAATAAGGTAAAAACATTGATCAAGCATGTCGATGAAGAAGGAAACAAATGGAGAGATGATATTGAAGAAGTTAGGAGAATGGGTAAATATAGTAAGGGAAACACAAGGCCAATGAGAGTGCAGTTTAGGTCTAGGGTAACAGTGGATGCAATAATGAACGTAACATGGAGACTTAACTTGACCAGCAAGTTTAAGAAAATTACAATTAGAAAAGACATGAGTATTGAGGATCGAAACATAAGAAAGGAATTGCAAACCGAGGCAAATGTAAAGAATGGAGAAAGGACGAAAGAAGACGAAAAGAAGTTTTTCTGGAGAGTGTGGGAGGGAAAACTCAAGAAATGGTATATAAAACGAAGGGACGAAGTAGGGAGGGAAAGGGAGATGGTGCGGGTGACGGGGGAGAAGGCAGAGAGAGGGGAGGTGGAGATAGAGAGAGAAACAGTCCAAGTGGAGGCAGAGGGAGGGGAGGTGGAAACGGAGCGAGAAACAGTCCAGGTGGAGACAAGAGGAGAGGAGACAAGATAGGAAATAAATTGGGAGGGGTACGTACAAAAAAGAAAGGAACGGGCAGGGACGAAAAATAGGGAAAATACTGGAAACGCTAAGTTCATGTATACAAATATTGATGGGTTAATTTCCAAAAAGATTGAGTTTGACGAATATGTAAAGAGAGAGAGGCCCGGGGTAGTATGTTTGACTGAAACTAAGCTTAACCAGGAGGTAGACACGAATATAATTAGTTGTGCAGGATACAGTACATGGAGAAGAGACAGGTTAGGAAAGCTAGGAGGAGGAGTGTTGATCATGGTAGATAATAAAATTACTGCTAAAGAATTAAAACTTGGTGATAGCATTGCTGAAGTGGTAGCAGTTGAAATTGAGGATAATGATAGGTCAAAATTGGACATTGTATCAATGTATTTACCTCCTAAGACTAAATCTTGGAGCAACGATGAATATAATGAATTAATTTTGGAAACCTTGCGTATGTTGGAAATTATTTGTAAAAGGAAAAATAGGCTTATTCTTGCAGGGGACTTTAATTGCGGGGAGGTGGATTGGGAATGTTTGGATGCGGGTTCAAATGAAAATACTTGGGGTAGCAAATTTCTTGAACTAACAATGGGGTATCTATTAACACAACACGTTATGGAAAATACAAGATTTAGAGGAGGTGATGAACCATCAAGACTTGACTTATTATTCACCAAAGACCCCCAAGAAATAAAGAACCTAACATATTTGAGTCCCATGGGAAAAAGCGATCATGCTGTGATTGAATTTGAATTGACAGTGGAATTTCTGGAAGGCAGAGAGGAGGAACATAGGGAATATAGACTAAATTATAGTAAGGCGGATTATGAATCATTACGAGGATACTTTGCAAATATAGATTGGTCATTTATTGAGCAAGAACAGAATATTCAGGTAAAATACACCATGTTACTAGACATTTACAGGGAGGGGGTAGATAAATATGTACCAACATTTAAGGATAGAAAGCTGGCTAAGGAGAAAGAGTGGTTTAACATGCGATGTCACATTGCCCAGAACAAAAAGGACTCTGCATGGAATAAAGTGAGAAGGAGACACACTGAGGAAAAATGGAATGAGTATAAGAATGCTAGAAACAACTATGTCAAGACTATAAGAGAGGAGAAAAAGAACTTTGAAAAAGATATAGTAAACAAATGTAATAAAGAACCCAAACTGTTCTATAGTTATATCAACGGCAAAACAAAAATAAAGGACAAAATAACAAAGCTTAGGGTAGAGGGTCAATTATATGAAGACACAGTGGGTATGTGTGAAATTATGAATGATACATTAACATCCGTGTTTGTGGAGGAGGATGACTATGTAGACTAATGTGGTGGAATTGAACGAGATACAGGGACTAGAGTCGATAGAAGTCAACAAGGATGAACTAAAATAATTGTTGGAAGAATTGGACGTGAGAAAATCTATGGGCCCAGATAACATTGCTGGATGGGTATTAAGAGAATGTTCTGAACAACTAGTGAGACCTATTTTTAATATTGTTCAACACTCATTAAACAAGGGGGAACTTCCCTTAGAATGGAAACAAGCAAATATAACTCCAATATATAAAAGTGGAAATAAAGAAGACCCGCTAAATTATCGACCGGTATCCTTAACGAGTGTTATATGCAAGCTTTGTGAAAAGATTATTAGAAAAAGATGGGTGGATATGTTGGAGGAGAGGGAAATAATTTCAAGCAAGCAGTTCGGGTTCAGAAAAGGTTATTCGTGTACCACAAATTTGTTGAGTTACTATGATAGGGTAATTGACATTGTACAAGGGAGGGAGGGGTGGGTAGATTGTATTTACTTAGATTTCAAGAAGGCATTTGATAAGGTGCCTCATAAGAGATTGTTGTGGAAGCTCAGGACTGTGGGGCGGGTTGAGGGAGTATTATTAAAGTGGATGGAAAACTATTTAATTGGGAGGGAAATGCGAACAGTAATAAAAGGAAAGTTCTCCTCGTGGAAAAGGGTAAAAAGCGGAGTGCCTCAAGGATCGGTGTTGGCCCCAATCATGTTTTTGGTTTTCATCAACGACCTTCAAATGGGAATAGGCTCATATATATCTATGTTTGCTGATGATGCAAAATTAATGAAGCATATTACAAGTAGGAGTAGTTGTGAAGAATTACAGAGAGACCTAGATAAGTTATATGAGTGGAGTCAAACTTGGAAAATGGAATTCAACACGAGTAAGTGTCAGGTTCTTGAGATGGGAAAAAGTAAATATAGACCTTCTTGGGGATATAAAATAGGAGATGAAATAATTAGTAAAGCTGTGAAAGCAAAAGACCTAGGGGTAGTTGTGGCAGACAGCTTGTCACCTGAACAGCATATAAATAAAATAACTGGTGAAACCTATGCAGTGTTGACTAACATGAGAATAGCTCTGAATTATTTAGATGAAGAGATGTTAGCAAAAATAATAGGGACAATAATACGACCAAGACTGGAGTATGCAGCAGTGGTGTGGTCTCCACACCTTATAAAACATAATAAAAAACTGGAAAGAGTTCAGAGAGTTGCCACTAAGATCATAGCTAGCCTTAGAGACCTGCCTTATGAGGAGAGATTGGAGAGGCTAAAGCTGCCAATGCTGAGGGAGAGGAGAGAGAGGTGACATGATCATGATGTTTAAGTGTGTGAAAGGTTTTGAGAAGATCGACAAGGGAGATTTTGTGGTGAGGGACGAGGGAAGAACCAGGGGTCATGATTGTAAGTTGAGGAAAGTTATATGTAAGTCTGATGTAAGAAAGTTCAGCTTCCCGTATAGAAGCATTGAGTGTTGGAATAAGTTGGATGGGGAGGTGGTGGGAGCAAGAAATATCCAAACTTTTAAAGCAAAATTGGATAAATGTAGAGAGAGAGACAGGACAACACGAGCTTAGGCTCAAATCCTGTATACTACAATTAGGTGAGTACAATTAGGTGAGTACATCAAATCCCACCGGAGAATCATAATTATTTTTCCCTACCAGTATCCCAAGCAGAAGGGGTGCCCCCAGCCTTACTAACATTTCTGGCGGCCCCCAAAGTGTCATTGCATGCCCTTGATAAGCCTTTCTCTCTCCCCCTGGCTACTCATTTGGACCGAGATTTTAAGTTACGCAATAAAGCCTACCGGATGTTCTCGCAGTACTTGGTGAGTCATCAAATGAGTGGAACGCACTGCCCCAGTATGTAGTCGATTCCGAATCAATAAGGGAGTTTGAAAGTAATCTTGATAAAGCATGGGGAAGACAAGATTTGAAGTTTGATTATGAAGCAAAAATACAGAATAGTAAAAATTCTGCGTCTGCTACCGCCGCCGCCAACACCGTGAAAGACCGCAGCAGTGCAAGTACTGGCACTGAGCTGGATACACAGGCCTAGTTTGCCTTTTTCCAGAGGATCTACTGTAAGAAACTGTAAGAATCAAATAGCCGCCTCTCTTGCATGCACGATCTCGGCCATCAATGATCCCCAAATAAGAAAAGCCGTGGAGCTTTCTCGCAGACTTTCACTACAAAACGCCATTCAGTCCCTAGGGGACATTAGAATTGCAATTTTGGAGGCGGTTCGAGCTCGCCAAGATCTGAGAGTACATCTGGTGAGAAAGTTGCCGGCGGACATAGGTCACCGGGTAACCCCCTCCCCGGTTCTGACACCCACCTTGCTTGACACTGAAACGTGGAGTCTAGTTTTTAATATGGTAAGTGGGTGGAAGCAGGTTACCTCCCAAGCTAGGAAGGATCCACCTAAGAAACCCTTTCAAAAACCATAGGGCGGTAGAAAACCGTACCAACCTCAACCTAAACAATCACCTAGAGACCCCAGACCACCTCCTCAGCACGGAGGTAATCAGTACAAACCCAAACAAGGTAAGCACGGGTATAAAGAGAAAGCCATATAAACATCATCAGGGTGCTACAACAGCCAAAGCTAGTCAAGCGTCCGATTCCAACCTCCGTCCACCTCCAAAACACTAGCCACTTACACTCCCAGCATCCCAGGGCCAAGCTCAAAGGCCCAGGATTGGGGAGTTGCCTTGCAGGACGAACCCATGCTGCACCTGGGTTCGTTCCGCTCAGCCTGGCCCAAACGTACCTGGGCCGGGAAGACAGTGAGCAAGGGAATCACCTGGCGGTGGCTCCGGCGGCCTCGACTGCGTCAGCCGCAAGAATACTCCCCTGTGTCTCAGGAGGCGGAGGTCATGATACAAGAAATGATTGCCAAACGGGTCCTTATTCAGATAGATCCCCTTCAGCCAGTGTTCACGTCAAGACTCTTTTTAGTGCCAAAAAGGGACAGTGGGCAGATGCGACCAGTTCTAGATCTCTCGCATCTGAACACCTTTATAGAGAACTCACCCTTCAGGATGCTGACAGTTCAGCAGCTCAGACTCGCACTTCCGCCGCAAGGTTGGATGTGTTCAATAGATCTCAAAGATGCCTATTGGCATGTCCCTATCAACAAGAGGTTCCAAAAGTTTCTCGCTCTCAGAATCCGACACGAGACTTACGTTTTTCAAAGGATGCCGTTCGAGTTAAACCTAGCACCAAGAGTATTTACCAAACTCGTTCGGCAAGCTCTTTTCCCCCTGTTAGTTCAAGGAATACAGGTGTTTTGGTACCTGGATGATTGGCTAGTAGTGGCGAACTCTGTAGAATTATGTCTAGACCATGTCAACCAGGTGTTAAATCATGTACAAGCCCTAGGGTTCAAGGTGAACTTGGCAAAGTCGCACCTTGTCCCCTCAAGGACGATTCAGTGGTTAGGGCTGATCTGGGATACCGCCGCTCTGACTCTGACTCAGAGTGCGGACAACCGCGACAGATTTCGAAGGAAACTGTTCCGGTTCCTCCACAGTCTGGATACGACCAGGAAAACGTGGGATTCCCTGATCGGTTCTATCAACTGGGTACAAATAACTGTCAAGTTGGGCCGATTGAAAGCCAAGCGATTAATCATGGAAGGCAACAAAGCCTTCCCTCTCTAGCCGGAGGAGAAATTATGGCCAATTCCTCCATTAATCCACACCTTGCTATCGGCCTGGACCAAGCAAGACGTCCTCTAGTCAGTCACGTCATGGGTTTCTCCCCCGCCTACGGTATGGATAGACACGGACGCCTCGGGGACCCTGGGCTGGGGGTATCAGTCAAGTCTAGGCCACCAAGGGCAAGGCATTTGGGGGACAGACAAACAGTCACATATAAACAAGCAAGAGCTTTTAGTTCCCCTGTTTTTTCTCCAGGCTCACGGCACAACATTAAAGAACAAATCAATAGCATTCCGAATGGACAATCAAACCGCAGTTTTTTGCATTCAGAAGCAAGGCTCAGTGAGGTCACGAGAGTTGTTGAGAGTTTCAGAACAAATTTTTACCCTAGCCGACTCGCTAGGGATTTCCCTACATGCTACCTACCTCCCCGGCGTAGCGAACGTCTGGGCAGACGCTCTGTCTCGCCAGAGGAGCACTCTAGTAGAATGGACAATAAAACAGGCTATCTTCAACAAGATGATTTCAAAGCCGGCCCGTCCACAGATAGACTTGTTTGCGTCATCAGAGAACCACAGACTGCCACTCTTTTTGACCCGGCACGGGGTAACCCGCGGGGGGACCCGATGCATTGCTGGTGGACTGGAACAAGTGGACCTCAATCTATCTGTTTCCGCCACCAGACTCTGTGTTAATGTGCAAAGTCATTCACAAACTGAGAGATTACCGGGGCCAGGTAGCGTTGATCGCACCTCTTTGGCCGGCTCAGGTATGGTACCACCAATTGCAACAGTGGTGCAAGAACCCGACGCCCCTCCCTGTCTCCGTCTTCCACTTGGAAACGATTGGCAACCTTCGGACCTCGCTCAGTTTTGCCTTGTGGATATTTACTATGCCAAATGGCTAAATCGATTTGGACCAAGTGTCACCCAAAATCTCATGAATCAATACACACCGTCGACCAGGCGACAATATCAATCACATTGGAAAACCTTTACAACCTGGATTGTTGAGTCAGAGCAAAAGACTGCCTCAGCAGCCTTAATCTTCAAGTATTTAGACTATCTTTTTGAGCAGAAACATTTTTCGGTCATAACGTTAAAAAATCATCTGTCTGCCATTAGGACCCCCTTCCTTGACCTCACCGGCCTGTCTGTTCCGCAGGCGGAGGAGAAAGGTTTTATGAGGGCGTGATTTAAGCTTCGTCCACCTCACCGCCAGCTCATGCCAACCTGGTCCCTTGATAAAGCTCTAGAGTTGCTGCAATAACGCAAATATAATAATGCGCCGGACTTTGAGTCAATTTTAAAGAAAGCCGTGTTTCTCATGGCACTTGCCACCGGAAACCGGGTCTCTGAGCTGGCGGCGATGAGCAACGAACCAAACTGTCTCAGGTTTGGGAGACTACACGACAGTGTTCAAATCGCGCCGTCTCCCTCCTTTATTGCTAAGAACGAACATTCGGAACATGTTTTTTCTGAATTTTCCGTCCCGGCCTTAAAAAGAGGCCTCATTCATCACATTTTATGTCCTGTGCAAGCCCTCACAAAGTTTATGAGGATTGCGCAACCTCGCCAACTAGGTGCTTTATGGGTTAACCGACTAGGTAAGCACATTACAAAACGGAAGTTAGCTTCCTTGCTTGTCGACGTGATCAGGGAAAGCAATCCCGGCGTGATAGGCAGGGCTCACGACATTAGGAAATGGGCAGTGTCCCTCAGATTTTTACAACATTTTTCGATTGATGATATTGCTAAAACCCAACTTTGGGCTTCCAATCATAAGTTCCTAACACGCTACCTGTTGGTTGCCCTAGATAAACCAAAGCGTACCTGTGTAGCTTTACGCCAACGGGTACAGTAGGTCTTATGATATTGTTTAGTTTAAAAACAAAAAGGGGGGGGGGGGTGCGGAATAGTCCATATCCCCCGGTACCCTTGGAGAACTGTGATAAATCACGAGCTGTGATAGGACGGGTTCTACAGTCCAGGATTAGTTGACTTATTTTTAAATCCTAAGAATTTATCGCATAGTTGCAACTATGTCTGCTTTACCAAAGTGTACAATGATATGAATGTACAATTAAGTTAAGAACAGAACGTATACCTATGACAGAATTATCGTTCTATAGGACACAGGGTGTCACTCTTTTATCATGCAGACGATCGGGTGCACCGATCTAACCATGAGCAAGCAGTTTCTTAATGCCACGCACTGCTAGCAAATCTTTTATACCTTTTTATATTTGTATTACATACAATAAATCTGAGAAAATTTTATCCAGATTTTTTCTTCCCTAAGGTGAGGATATTTTTTACGAATGTCACGCCTCCAGTCTTGATATTCAGGCGAAGTCGTCAATGATGGAGGGGCCCTATTAAATGATAGGTTTGATTCCCAAAGGGAAGTAGAGAAAACATAATATTTAGTAGGGCCCCGTAATCATTGACGACTCGGGCCCTCCCAACCATCCCACTTCCCATTCGTTGATTTCTATAAGTTTATTCTTGATATATCAGTGAAGGACGAAGATGGCCGCTAGGGGGCCTGGTGTCAGGGAACCAAAGCATAAGAAATCCACGTATATGGCAAGTCATATAACAACAGATATTAAATTAAATTTTATTTTTTATTTTTTTATTTTTTTTCTGTAGAGTACCCAATCAAAATGACGATTCCATAAGGGAATTAGGCGTGCACTTATGATGAGTACTGTACTCCATGATGCTTCCGCGCGGGCTATTCAAAATGCTGGCGCAGGATGTTGAATGGAGACTATTACTATTAATAGGCGAAGTCGTCAATGATTACGGGGCTCTACTAAATATTAGGTTTTCTCTACTTCCCTTTGGGAATCAAACCTATAATTTTATGAGAAAAAGACTGTTTCGGTGAATGCATGAAACGTATGGACCTAAACTTGTATTCTTACAAATTCAAAAGCTGTATTTTCCACATTTGGAAATTTTTCCATCAATTTGTCGTATTGCAGGCAGTGAATTATCCAGATTCCAGGCTATCATCAAAATGGACAAATTTATTATTAAACGTAAGCACACAAAAGAAGATGAACCACCAGAAATACAACCTTCTACAAGTGACAAATTACAAGTAGCCTTACAACATGGTGAAAGTAAAAGAACAGCTGGCTCATTTCCGATCATCACAACATTAAATGAAAGTATTTATTTGTTAAATACTTGGAAGCTACCTATACTGCTGTTTGCGGATGATACAGTTCTGATGAGTGATAATGAATGGGAGTTGCAGGGTCTGGTAAATGAGTTTGGAACAGTGTGCGAAAAACGGAATTTGAAGGTAAATACGGGGAAGAGCAAGGTTATGGTCTTCGAAAGGGGTGAAGTCACAGAGTGTGAGGTGAAGCTGAACGGTCAGGCTATGGAGATCGTCAACTCTTTTAAGTATCTGGGCAGTGTGTTGAGTAAAGATGGGACTATGGATAAAGAGGTGCGGGAGAGGGTACAACAGGGGAAGAGGGTTGTAGGAACGCTAAAAGCAGTAACAAGAAATAGGGTGGTCAGTATGGAAGTGAAGAAGTCCTTGCATGACAGTGTGGTAATCCCGACACTGACTTACGGAAGCGAAGCATGGACGTTGGTTGAGAGACTCAGACCAAGAGTGAGAGCAGTGGAAATGAATTACTTAAGGAGTGCGTGCGGAGTTACATGGAGGGATAGACAGACTAATGAGGAAGTAAGAAGGAGGTGTGGTGTGGAGGTAGATGTGCTGGAAAGTGTGAAAAGGAACAACTTGAGATGGTTCGGCCATATGGAACGTATGGAAAGCGAGAGAATGACTAAGAGGGTGTACGAGAGCGAGGTGGAGGGACAGAGGGGGAGAGGTAGACCGAATATGAGGTGGAAGGATGGAGTGAGGAACTACATGAACGAAGGCGGTGCTGGTTGGGGGGAGGGGCGTCGACTGACTGGGGACAGAGGTGCATGGGGGCGGTTCGTTCGTGGCCACCCCTTCGGGGATCACGGCGTCAGGCAATAGATAGATAGATAGATAGATTTATTTGTTTTTAAATTTATATTAGTAAAGTCAAGAATTTCAATATAATTTATTTTTACTAAAGAATTTCAATATAATAATTGTTACTAGCCTTGTTTTATAAATATGTGGCTATGGAAACCCACAAAAATATGTAATTTAATAGGGCCCCTTCATCATTGACGACTTCGCCTATTAATAGTAATACAGTAGTCTCCATTCAACATCCTGCGCCAGCATTTTGAATAGCCCGCGTGGATGCGAGGAAGTATCATGGGGTAGTCGTCATAAGTGCACGCTTAATTCCCTTATGGGATCGTCATTTTGATCGGGTACCCTACAGAAGAAAAAAAAATCTGTAAAAAATAAAAAATAAAAAATAACTTAATATCTGTTATCATGACTTGCCATATGCATGGATTTCTCATGTTTTGCTTCCCCGACACCAGGCCCTCTAACGGCCATCTTCGTCCTTCCTACTTCCGCGGCCTTACGATCAACAGGGCTCTCGCCGTGTCCGCTTCATTCGACGTTCGCAGAGCTTCTAGTGAGTCCTTACTCATTTGTATACATCTGTGTTGTAGTAACAAGGTTTAGATTAGCTAGCACGGCTGCCAGATTGGTATGTCCGCAGGAAGTGTGTGTTAAAATAGGGTACCATTGTCACAGGCGTCTACGGGTCCCAGATCGTCGTACCGCGTGTGTTATTGTTGTGATACGCCTTTAGCTGTTGTGTTTACTTAGCTAGGAGGCTACCACTCTACAAGGCATGATACAGACTGTCAATATTGAGGAAAGTACATGCCATATTCTTCTTTTGGTGACTAAATGGCATTATTATAGGGCAGACTGGGAGGGTCTTCAAGATTTCTTTATTGATATTCCCTGGACCTCTTTCTTTTCTAATGATGCACACTCCACCTTGAGCCACATACAAGATTTTATAAAAATTGGAATGGAAACTTTTATTCCTCACAAGTACAGTAAAAGATCTAATTCACCTAAATGGTTTGACCATAATTGTGCTAGAATAACTGAACAAAAAGCAATAGCCTACAATGCATACACAAGATCAAAAACACATGAAGCCATTAATTACTTTAGAAACATCAGAAATCATGCCAAAATTGTATTAAATCTAACTAAATCAAACTTTCTCCACAAGAAGGCAAATAAACTTCTAAATAATCCAATTGATAACAAAATATTTTGGTCTACTCTTAACTCATTCAAATCCAACTTTACTACTGTTTCATCCATTCCACCATTAAAATCTCCGACTGGCAACCTTGTAAGTGATCCACGAGGTAAAGCTAACCTTCTTGCGGATATTTTTTCCACCAACTCAACCTTAGATGAAATAAATCAAGATGTCCCTGTACTTAATTTTAATTCGCCTGAAATTCCCTCACTTAACCCTCTCACCACGGAAGGGCTCTTGAACGCCCATAAAAAAGCATATAACAGGTACCCGGAAGGGCTCTTGAACGCCCAGTGGTTGAAAGGTGAGCTTCGTGTGCGAGGCGTCGGTCCGACGCATGTAAACAACAGCCGGCTGGACCGACGCCCCGCATCTCCGGCCACAAGAAGGAGGGTGTCGCTTGTTCGTGTGTGCCTGTATGTTGTTAAGTATCGAAAAGTAGTGTAAAGCGTCTGTTTTGGCCATAAAGTTATCTCCAATGAAATCATCATCACAACTCAACCAGTTGACTTAGAGAGCTCTACTTAATGCCATTCTACAGGTAAATAACACAGCTACGCTTGGGGATGCGCGGGAATGCGGGAAGCAGTCAGATTAACAAATATACGGTAGCCTAGCCTAGACGTTTTTCGGCCAAAACACCCGGGTTTCGAGGAATATATATATAATACATAGCCGGGGCTGGAGGGTTAAGATCCACACCAGACATGTCAAAACTATTTTGCAGAATCTCTCAGTAGATAAAGCTCCTGGTCCAGATGAAATTCCTCCAATAGTACTTAAGAATTGCTCCTTGGTGCTCGCTCCTGTATTGGCAAATTGTTTCCGTCTGTGTACTCATACCTCATGCTTCCCAGTATCCTGGAAAGAAGCAAACATCCATCCAGTTCCTAATAACGGTGCCTCTTCAGATCCATCAAACTACAGACCAATAGCTATAACTTCCACTCTTGGTAAAGTCTTTGAAATTATATTAAATAATCACATAATTAACGCCTTACGACTGGGTGGGTCAGTTTTGTCCACTAGTCTCCATTCAACATCCTGTGCCAGCATTATGAATAGCCCGCGCGGAAGTATCATGGAGTACTCGTCATAAGTGCACGCTTAATTCCCTTATGGGATCGTCAGTTTGATCGGGTACCCTACAGAAAAAAAAATCTGTAAAAAAGAAAAAAGAAAAAGAAAAAATAACTTAATATCTGTTATCATATGACTTGCCATATGCGTGGATTTCTCATATTTCGCTTCCCCGACACCAGGCCCTCTAGCGGCCATCTTCGTCCTTCCTACTTCCGCGGGCCTTACGATCAACAGGGCTCGCGCCGTGTCCGCTTCATTCAACGTTCGCAGAAACAAGGCCATAAATGGCCGTGTTTCCATGATCTTTTTCATGCATAAACAAGAGCCAGAGCGTAATACAATTATGTATCCCTGAAAGGGCGTTAATTGAGCTTTCCAAGGACACCTGAACCATCCTTCTACGATCACTGGTTGTCTTGCAACGATCGTGCAACCAAAGGGCAAAATCGCTAAAATACGGTCATTTCGTTACATAATTACGTGTGTCGCGAGGGTGGATGTGTGTGGAGTAAATGTCAGTAGGCCCACGGCAGCCGTGGCGAGCGGTCATGAGGTAACCTACGCTCCTCCCGTCGCTCGTCTCTCTCTCGGAGCCAATATTGCGCCAAAATTGCACACAGACTTAAGTCAGGCCCCGCCACATTGTCCAGATTTTTAGATACAGACTTAAGTCGGGCCCCGCTAAAGCAGGGTTAAGCATCTTGAGAATAATAAATTAATCAGTGATAGGCAATATGGTTTTAGATGATGTCGATCAACTGCAGACATTCTTTGCCTTCTTACGCATCAAATCAACCAAGCTACAGACCAACATGGTGAAACACATACAATAGCACTGGATATATCAAAGGCATTTGATAGAGTCTGGCATCAATCCTTATTGTCGAAGATGTCACACTACGGCCTTGCATCATTAGTTCCACTAATTTCTTCTTATCTTCATAACAGAAAAATATGTGTAATGGTAGATGGCCTTTATTCTCAATTTCACTCAATAAATGCTGGTGTTCCCCAGGGATCAGTTTTGGCCCCAACTCTGTTCCTCATTCATATCAATGATCTCATAACTACCACTCATAATCCAATACATTCCTATGCAGATGACTCAACACTCCACAGTTCCTTCACATTTACCAATTCTTTCACCCAACCCGATCTTATAAATTCAAAAATAAACACTGCAATTTCTCTGAACCAGGACCTTTCTAGAATTAATGAATGGGGACAAAAGAAGCTAGTTTCCTTTAATGCACAGAAAACCAAGTACTGTACATTCAATTTTCTAACCGACAGAATCTCACTGACTCCCATATATTTTTTAATTATGTAAATATTCCCACTTCCCCTAGTATTGCCATTCTCGGTGTAACATTAACTACTAACCTGAGCTGGACACATTATGTTAGAAGCATTGCTAAGAATGCCTCTAAAAAACTGGGACTCCTGTACAGAGTTCGAGAATTCTTCACTGACGAGCAGTTGGCCGTAATATATAAAAGTCATGTACGTTCTCAGATGGATTACTGTTCACCTCTGTGGAGTGGAAGTGGAGTGGGTGCATTGAGGCAGTTGGACAAAATTCAAAATAAAGCTATTAGATTAATCAATAACCCTGCAATCACACAGGACCTTCCTACATTATCCATACGAAGAAACGTTGCATCTATCTATCTATCTATCTATTGCCGGACGCCTTACTCCCCTTACGAGGGTGGCCATACACAGAATGCCCCCAAGCGGACCGTACCAAGAGGAGGCGCTCGCCCACCCCATGGCGGAAGTCGAGGTCAAGGTCGAAGTCCCCCCCCGCAAACACTCTCACCACTCTACCTCGGACTCTTCCCGGTCTCACAAACGCCGGAGAGAGGACTATGAGGACACAACGAGCAGCCGGCAGGACACTCCTCAGCCGCCGCATCCTACCCCCCCCCTCCGACACGCCTCTACGTGATTCGGGGGAGTCGGAAATAGGATCGTCTATATTGGAATCTACACCTAGTCATGAACAATCATTGAGTGTGCCTCCTAATGTTACCTTTGCCATTCCAAAATTGAATTTTGTTCCCCGTAGTGTTAGATCGACAGGACCTAGTAGGGTTCTAGCCGACCAGTACAGGGGTTATCCGGCGGGGTCCCGTTTCAGCTCTCAAGTGACTCAAGACTCCCAGCCCGTGGTGGCAGGGGGTTATTGGCATCAGTCTGAACCCTCTCTTTTTAACGTCATTCCTGAACAAACTGAGGACGGTAACATAGAAATGTTACCATCATCAGTGCCAGATTTGCCATGGCCCCCGGCGGATAACGAAGTAGAGAGACAAGAGAATTTGGAGCAGAGTGAGGAGCCGGCGGATGGTGTGTTCTCCCCGGCTCCTCAGTCTCTCCCAGGTAATGATTCTGAGGCTAGTTCCCACTCATCTAAAGACTCTCATGGTAAATGGATGACTTCGGATCAGATAAGTGAGTTATTGCATAAAGTTATGCAACATTATCAAACCCCTGCCTCTTCGGATCCCCCGGTCAATATCTCGGCTGCGCCCCCTAGCACTGCTGTTGTCAGACCCCTAAATCCTCCTGAATTCATTCCTTCTTGTCCAACTCCGGTGGTAGCCTCGTCTCCAGGCACTACAGTGCCGGCGACGCTAGCTATGTCCACCCTGAGGGTTGTTGCTGATGTCCCCCCACCTCCCTTAGATAAGGCACCTCTGAGGAAGGGCCCCATGCCCCTCCTCTATGGTGCTGACTGCTCTTGGGTACCTGTGTTACCAGAGAAACCCCTTTTAGCTCAACCTTCGGTGTCAGGGGACCCCCCAGTTCCCGGCGAGTGGTCCATTGAGATCAATAAGACCCGTAAATTTAGGGCTAAAGACGAGGCAGGGAGGGTATTGGATGTACTGATTAAGGGTGTACCAAGTTCGTACAACCCGTCTTATTTTGTGTATTCAGCCGCGCCGGCCATTCCTCCAGCCGCATCTGCACGACTATGCTGATTGGTCTAAGGCTGATGGCATCAACGATGTCAAAGCCTTGAATGCTCTTACGCCGGTGTTGGCTACAACCCCGGTCCTTGACCATACGCATACTCCGGTCCTGCAGATGAGGCAGGTAGGAGTAGGCCCTTGGGTAGATTGGGAGTTAGAAGCTCAGGTTTTTGCTGCTACTATTACCTCAAAATCTTCTCATCAGATTCCCCAGGAAAATCATGCTTACTTTTCTTTGCCGGTAGCCAAAGCTGAAGGAGTATCATCAGCCTTACTTACATTTCTGGCGGCACCCAGTGTTCTTGCATGTCCTTGATGATCCTTTTTCTCTCTCTCTCTCTCTCTCTCTCCCCCCCCCCCCCCCCCCCGGCTGCTCACCTGGAGAGGGATTTTAAGTTACGAAATAAGGCCTACCGGATGTTCTCTCAATACTTGGTGAGTCACCAAGTAGCCGCCTCTCTTTCACGTACAATCTCGGCCATAGCTGACCCCCAGATTAGAAAAGCTACTGAGCTGTCTCGAAGACTCTTGCTTCAAAACTCCATTCAGTCACTAGGGGATATTAGAATTGCAATCTTAGAAGCGGTTCGAGCCCGCCAAGATTTGGGAGTCCATCTGGTGAAGAAGTTGCCGGCGGACATAGGTCGCCGGGTAACTCTCTCCCCGGTTCTTACTGCCACCCTCCTTAACTCTGATACTTGGAGTCTAGTGTATAATATGGTGAGTGGGTGGAAGCAGGTTACCTCCCAAGCTAGGAAGGACCCGGCTAAGAAGCCCTTTCATAAGTCAAAGGGCAGTAACAAACCATACCAGCCCCAAGCTAAACAGTCACCAAGGGACCCCACACCACCTCCTCAGCAGGGAGGTAATCAGCACAAACCCAAACATAAACAGTCTGGGTATAAGGGTAAGGCCCCTTACAAAGGTATTCAGGGCCCAGCATCAGCCAAAACTGGTCAAGCGTCCGATACCAACCCACCTCCCCCTCCAAAATATAGGTTTGATTCCCGAAGGGAAGTAGAGAAACCTAATATTTAGTAGGGCCCCGTAATCATTGACGACTTCGCCTATTAATTGTAATAGTCTCCATTCAACATCCTGCGCCAGCATTTTGAATAGCCCGCGCGGAAGTATCATGGAATACTCGTCATAAGTGCACGCTTAATTCCCTTATGGGATCGTCATTTTGATCGGGTACCCTACAGAAAAAAACTCCGTAAAAAATAACAAAAATAAATAACTGAATATCTGTTATCATATGACTTGCCATATGCGTGGATTTCTCATGTTTCGCTTCCCCGACACCAGGCCCTCTAGCGGCCATCTTCGTCCTTCACTGACATGCCAAGAATAAACTACGGATATCAACGAATGGGAAGTGGGATGGTGGGAGGGCCTGAGTCGTCAATGATTACGGGGCCCTACTAAATATTAGGTTTTTTTACTTCCCTTCAGGAATCAAACCTATAATTTAATAGGGCCCCTTCATCATTGACGACTTCGCCTGAATATCAAGACTGGAAGCGGGACATTTGTAAAATATCCTAACCTTAGGGAAGAAGAATCCGGATAACATTTTCTTAAGTTTTATTGTATGCAATACAACATAAAAAAGGTATAAAAGATTTGCAAGCAGTGCGTGGCATTAAGAAACTGCTTGCTCATGGTCAGATCGTTGCAATCGATCGTATGCATGAAATACGTGGACACGCTTGTGTCCCTTAGAACTGTAACTCTGCAGCAGTTATTCGTTCCCTCCTTAAACTATTTGTACAGTAAATATATTTGTACACTTTGGTAAAAAACATACATAGTTGCAACTATGCGATATATCTTCTTAGAATTAATACAATAAAATAAATACTGGACTGTAGAACCCGTCCTATCACAGCTCGAGATGCATCACAATCTCAAAGGGTACAGAGGGGATATGGGCTATTCCGCACCCCCCCCCCCTTTTTAAAACAAAACAACTTAGAATAGAACATTACCTACTGTACCCGTTGCCGTAAAGCTACACAGGTACGCTTTGGTTTATCTAGAGCAACAGACAGGTAGCGTGTAAGGAACGTATGATTGGAAGCCCAAAGTTGAGTCTTAGCAATATCATCAATTGAAAAAAATTGCAGAAATCTGAGGGATACTGCCCATTTCCTGATAGCGTGAGCCCTGCCTATCACGCCGGGATTGCTTTCCCTGATAACGTCGACAAGCAAGGAAGCTAACTTCCATTTTGTCACACGCTTACCTGTTCGGTTTACCCAAAAAGCACCTGGTTGGCGAGGCTGCACAGCCCTCATAAACTTTGTGAGTGCTTGCACAGGACATAAAAGGTGATGAGTGAGGCCTCTCTTCAAGGCCGGGACGGAAAATTCAGAAAAAACATGGTCCGAATGTTCGTTTTTAGCAATAAAAGAGGGAGACGGCGCGATTTGAACATGGTCGTGCAGTCTCCCAAACCTGAGACAGTTTGGTTCGTTGCTCATCGCCGCCAGCTCAGACACCCGGTTCCCGGTGGCAAGTGCCATGAGGAAGACAGCCTTTTTCAAGAGTGAGTCAAAATCCGGCGCATTATTATACTGTACTTGCGCGATTGAAGCAATTCTAAGGCTTTATCAAGAGACCAGGTGGGCATGAGCTGACGAGGAGGAGGACGTAGCTTGAAACATGCCCTCATAAAACCTTCTCCTCCACCTGCGGTATGGAAAGGCCAGCGAGATCAAGGAAGGGGGTTCTAATGGCAGACAAAAGATTTTTTAATGTTATGACTGAAAAATGTATCTGCTCGAAAAGGTAGTCTAAGTATTTGAAAATTAATGCCCCCGAGGCAGTTGTTTGCCCCGATTCAACAATCCAGGTTGTAAAAGTTTTCCAATGGTATTGGTACTGTCTCCTGGTAGACGGAGTGTACTGGTTCATTAACTTATTCGTAATGCTTGGCCCAAATTGAGTTAACCATTTGGCATTGTAAATATCCATAAGGCAAAACTGAGCGAGGTCCGAAGGTTGCCAATCGTTTCCAAGTGGAAAGCGGAGACCGGGAGGGACACCGGGGTTCTGCACCACTGTTGCAATTGGTGGTACCAAACCTGGGCCGGCCAAAGAGGTGCGATCAGTGCGACTCGGCCCCGGTAATCCCTCAGCTTGTGAATGACTTTGCACATTAATACAGAGTCTGGTGGAGGAAACAGATAGATTGAGGTCCACCTGTTCCAATCCACCAGCAATGCATCGGGTCCCCCCGCCGGGGTTACCCCTTGACGTGTGAGAAAGAGTGGGAGTCTGTGGTTCTCTGTGGACGCAAACAAGTCCACTTGTGGACGGGCCGGCGTTGCAATCATCTTGTTGAAGATAGCCTGTTTGATTGTCCATTCTACTAGAGTGCTCCGCCGGCGCGAGAGAGCGTCTGCCCAGACGTTCGCCACGCCGGGGAGGTATGTGGCATGCAGGGAAATTCCTAGTGAGTCTGCTAGGGTAAAAATTTGTTCTGAAACCTTCAGCAACTCTCGTGACCTCACTGAGCCTTGTTTCTGAATACAGAAAACTGCAGTTTGATTGTCCATTCGGAACGCTATTGATTTGTTTCTCAGTGTCATGCCGTGAGTTCGGAGAAAAAAGAGGGGGACTAAAAGCTCTTGCTTGTTGATATGGGAGTGGCTGTCTGACAACCAGATGCCCTGACCTTGGTGGCCCAGGCTTGACTGATACCCCCAACCTAGTGTCCCCGAGGCGTCTGTGTCTACCCACACCGTAGGAGGGGGAGAAACCCATGTCACGACAGAATAGAGGACTTCCCGCTTGGTCCAGACCGAGAGTAAGTTGTGGATTAATGGAGGAATTGGCCATAATTTCTTCTCCGGCAAGAGAGGGAACACTTCGTTGCCTTCCAGGATTAATCGTTTGGCTTTCAATCGACCCAACTTGACAGTTAATTGAACCCAGTTGAGAGAACCGATCAGGGAATCCCACGTTTTCCTGGTCGTATCCAGACTGTGGAGAAACCGGAACAGTTTCTCCACCCTCTTCATCACTTCACCTCCCTCTCGCCTTACTCTAGCTCTCTTCACCCACTTCTGTATACTAATTTTAGTTACTACAGTACTACATAATAGTCAGCCCTCCACCCCCCCCAACCACTACCAACCCTAGTATCTCGCATAGACTTCTTCATTCGTTCATCCATACATATATAATCAATTAGTGCCTTTCGTTCCACTCTCTCTCTCTCCCTCCTCAACTCCACTTTCCATGTCATACCTGTGTATCATTCTGTCAGAAGAAGGTGTTGGCTATCATCAGCCTCCTCCCGACACATACGTCCACAAGTGCACTGCCATTTCCATCTACCACTGACAGTACACCCCACCCTCCTACTACCCTATCTACTTTGCTATCACCCACCTTCCCATTCAAATCCCCAATCAGAAATATTCTCTCACTCTTACCAAACTTATCCAGACATGCCTTAACACTCGCCCAGAACTCCTCTTTCTCTCTTTCAAGTTTATCCTCTATTGGAGCATACACACACACAACTACCCATGATTGTATTCCCACTTTCATTCTCGCCCATACAATCCTTGCACTCACAGAACCATAGTCCCTTACACGCTGTGACGCTCCTTCCACTTGTTATTTACAAACACACCTTCTTTCGCTCTCTCGTTCCCATTCACTCCAGCACACACACCTATTCCATATTCCCATTCTTTCACACATATACCCTTCCATTTGGTCTCAGTCATTCCGCATACTTCCAGCCTGGCATACACTAATGCTTCCAGAACCTCTCTCTCTTTTGTGCCATCATTCATGCTTCTTACATTCCATGTCACAATCCCAAAGCAGCCATTAAATGGTATGAATAACTATTCTACTACACCATCTCCAATAACCTTAAGATACTGTATTCATAATTGATCTCATCTAACCCTGTTGTTTTTATGATTATATTTTGCTGTACAGTATCAGTCTTATGGGATATAAATATGTTAAAAATTCTACTTGGGAGTAAGTAAGGCTTATAAGGCTATAACTTATGTGTAGATTACTCTTTACCTAATAGATTTATAATATGCATGATGGTCCTACTAAAGTTGTACTGTATAGTATGTACACTCAACCCCCCGTTATCGCGGGTTTGGTTATAGCGTTTCACCGTTATCGCTCATACCTAAAAAAAAAACTATTCTGTGGGTCCTAGAGCCATTATCGCGGTCCCTCTTTGACGGGAAAACTAAAAAATCCCGCCTGTCTACGTCACCGCCAAGCATGGGGTGATTCAGTAGCTGATAGGCTTGACGTCAGAGCGAGGTGGGGCTCTCATTGGCTGTGGTTTTTTTTTCTGTTCTTATATTTATTAATCATGTATCATACAGTGGAGCACCAAAAACATAAGCAAAAATAATGAAAGACTCTACATCAAAATAGAAAACTCAAACAAACAAGTGAATCCGGTGAATCCGAAATCCTTGCGTCACTTGCGCAATTTACGGCCGCCATCTTTAATGTCATCAACATTTGCCAGACGCTCTAAGTCCACCCGCCTCTAACTTACTTATTTGTGCCTGAACCTCTTATCTCTTATTATGGCCTCTAGTGCATTCAGTGATGGGGAAGGTGGGCCTGGTGGTAATGATGAAGGAATTGAAAGCCCGGGACCATCAAAACAGTCAAGTCAAGTGCCGTGTCTGACGAAAGCCGCGGAAACGACGATGAGTTAGGCTATGCTAAATATGACTATGGTTTCAAATAAAGTCTATGTGGTAAGTAATATCCTCACAATATGTATTTTTAAATATTCTCAATATATATTTATTGGATGTAGGCTTACTTAAGAGGAGAAATGGGTACTTGGGCGACTGTTTGGACGAATCGGGGGGCGAAAAGTTGGGACCTGGGAACCAATTATTTTCCCCCATAAGTTATTAAGTTCCATTATCGCGAACCTCGTTATAGCGGCACTAATTAGGCACCAATTAGGCGCGATAATGGAGGGTTGAGTGTATCTAACAATCAGTCAATACATTAACTTCTTCCTTACCATTGGTGTCAATAGATACTTTACTAGGCCGCCATCACTAGTGTTAATTGAGCATGTGTTTCAAACAACATGCAGATATTTCATATTTGCTTTATACAGTACTGTACTGTATACGGTAGGTGTGGTAGTTGTAACTCATCAAAATTATAAATAAATCAATATTATATATCGTACTTAAATTTGGTGCAATGCTAAGCACATTCAGTTCCCAGCTGAAAATTCCCTGGCTCCATTCTCTGTCAGGGAGAGACAGGTGGAAAGAATCCTCATACAAAATGCTACTGTTCAACTAGTAGTGAATAAAAATCAGGAGTAAGAGGACTGTAATGTTCCATCTATCTACTGTATCTATTGTCGGATGCCTTACTCACCTTTATGAGGGTGGCCATACACAAAATGCTCCCAAGTGGAACTATACCCTGTGAGAAGGACAACCCGTGCCAGATTGCTGAAGGACTTACAGGATTAACCACTAAACTTAGGGTCCGTCCGACTCTGAGGCCCTCTATGTATCTTTTTAGCACTATTTTAGCACGCCCCTAGATAGGTTGGCGACCAAGGCTGATGAGTCCCATATGGGGAAGTAAACTATGGTAACCTTGATAATAGGTAATATCCCCTCAGTCAGACTGGGACAATCACCCTCTCATGTTCTAAGGGGCAAGCACATTAAGGGGGATCACCTGTTGGCAACATGTCTAGGGGAGTAAACTTGATACAAATCCGTACTGCTTACCTAAGAGTAAGGCAGGTTAGTGGATGGATTAGCCGAACACCACTGTAGAAAAATAGTGCTAACAAGATACACAGAGGGCCTCGGAGTCAGACGGATCCTAAATTGAGAGGTCAATCCTGTAAGTCCTTTACTAAACTGGCTTGGGTTGTCCCTCTCACAGGGAATAGGTCCACTTGGGGGCATTCTGTGTATGGCCACCCTCGTAAGGGGAGTAAGGCGTCCGTCCGGCAATAGATAGATAGACCTTTTTTTTTTCTTTTTTCTCTCATTTTCTCTCTTTCTCTGGCTTGTATCCATTCGGCCCCATTCAGCCAACTGTTTGAAGACGTTTATCCACATTCAGGCGTTGATTTCTTCCTGGCGAGCAATAGCGAGCCAGCATTGTATGGAGAAATCCGGCTTTGCCAGAGACATTTTTCTATCGAAAAATGTACAAATTTAGCTTGCTGTAAAAATATATATATATATGCTGGCTCGCTGCCGCTCGCCAGGAAAATATTGACACCTGGATGGGGGTAAACATCTTAAAACAGTAGGCTGAATAGGGTCGAATGGATACAACCTAGAGAGAGTGAGAAAGAGAAAAAATTAGGTGGGCCTCATTTGTGGGCGTTTGTGGGGAACTTTGTCAAAGGCCTTTTGAAAATCAAGGTATATAATATCTACAGCTTTACTCTCATCGTAGAGGTTGAGGATATCGTGGAAGAAGTCTAAGAGGTTTGTTAAACAGGAACGTTTTTTACGAAAGCCGTGTTGAGTATCTTTCAGTATGTTATTTTCCTCTAAGTGATTTACGAGTCTGTCTCTTATGACCGTTTCTAGTATTTTACATACAATTGAGGTTAAGCTAATTGGACGATAGTTACTGGGTAGGGATTTGCTGCCTTTTTTTAATATCGGTGTTACACGACTACTGTATATGGGCGGCAGAGCCCCTCGCGCTGTAGGAATAACACTTTATATGGAGATAATTCTATATGGGTCTGAGCCCCACAATTTTGCCCCTTTTTTTTCCGGATTTCTTGCTAAACAAACACCTATATTACCTACCAGATGCCATCAAACCATTAACAAATATAAAAAAACATCACTTACCTTACAACTAATGAAGAAAAATGGGCCAATCCGACCCTCGCACTACAGTACAGTATATGAAATTCGCGCTATGCGATCGCGTATACATACAGCGGCAATACGGCGGTAAATAAAAGTGATCATTCGGTCCTAGGAAAGACCTAGAATATATTAGTTCATTATATCAAAATGTATGAATATATACATATAATGCAGGATAGAATAACAAATGTTGAGCTGAGGAGACGTTTAGGTATAAAGAGTATTAGCGAGGTGATGCGTACAAGTAGACTGGGATGGTATGGACATGTGGAGAGAATGGATGAACAAAATTGGGTGAAAAAATGCAGGTCTGTGATTGTGGAGGGAAGCTGCACCAAGGGGTGGACCGAGGAAGACCTGGGATCGGACTATACGCGCCGATCTCAAATCCAAGAACTTGACAAGTGAAGCAGCCCTTAACAGGGTTGCCTGGAATGCCGCCATTAGGACAAGAGACTGAAACTGCACTTATGTGTGGAACACTCGGTCTTAAAATTTTATGTATGTATGTATGTACAGTATGTATAATAGAGAAATTAGTTAAAAAAAATTGAATCTACAATATCATGGCTACAATTAACTGAATAAATGTACTATTTATCGGGACCGCCCCTCGTGTTGTAGGAGGATCGCGGTGTAGGAATTCGTGTTATAGGAGGATGGACTGTACCTACCCGATAGCACTATCGTTAGTGAGTGCTGTATGTTTTTTGTACTATTGTAGATATCTTGTCAAATTGCAAATTACCTTATTATAAAATTTGATATAAATTGTAGTTTCTTTATTCATACAGAATTTAGTAAAATTTACCAGAACGTCCCGTACTTCCCAAACTGACTAATTCCTTGGACATGACGATAGTGCGATTAGTTTGCTTGGGAACAAGATTAACTTGCTCATGTAGTGATGTAGCCTATGTAGCCATGTAGCATATATATATTTTTGTTTTGACAGCAAGCTAAATTTGTACATTTTTCGATAGAAAAATTTCTCCGGCGAAGCCGGATTTCTCCATACAATGCTGGCTCGCTATCGCTCGCCAGGAAGAAATTGACACCTGGATGGGGATATATGTCTATACAGTTGGCTGAATGGGGCCGAATGGATACAAGCCAGGGAAAGAGAGAAAAGGAGAAAAAGATAAAAAAAGCCAGTGACCCCCCCCTTAATTAAGACTGGCTAGAATATATCCTGAGACATCATGGAGGAGGTGGGCTCTCTCTCATGTAGGCTGGGGAAGGATTAACCCCCTTCTGTACCGACGACGCTTTTATAATACAGTATTCTTGCTATATTTAGACGCTTTTGTACAGTTTAAGAAGGATCTATAGTAGTAAGCAGGATTAAGTGAGATACTTCAAAGCCTGTTAATTGCCAGAGATCCTTCCTAAACTGAATAAAATCGATTAGTAATAGCCACAATCAATACAAAAGACGTCGCCGGTACAGAAGGGGCTAACAAATAAGTGCACATAAAGTATTCCATACTATACCTGTATGAGCTCCGATTTCAATTTCTCGAGCCTTGTTACGATTGGCGAAGTCATTTGTGAGAAGGATAACCTTTAGATTTTGTGATCTAAAGTGCTGGACATACCACCAACAGGCCACACGGATGGCTCGATCATTACGGTCATTCAGTGATTCTTTCTCTTCTCTTTCAATGTAGCACTCACTGAAATAAAATGCAAGTAATAGTAAATTGACCCATTGCTTAATAAGCAATTCCTAATATGAATAAAACACACTAGTATAGGCTGGAATAGTAGGCTATAATCCTTAGAAATATATGGTATGCTCACATTTTATTTTAGTTCCCATTAGCAAGTCTTACAAGAACCTTGTGGAGCTAAACGATTGAGATAGATTGCTAGGTTAGCAATGGTGCCAAATATGAATATAGGCAGTGTCATTGATTCTGGAGCCACTACTAGATATTAGATTTTCCTACTTCCCTTCAGAACTCTAACCTATAATCTAATGTGGCTCCTCCATCAATGATGTACTGCCTGTATTACCAATACTGGAGGTGGGACATTACTACATACAGTACATACATACAAGTTTAACCCCTCCGGAATGGTGATGGGCTGGGGACATTACTACATACAGTACATGCATACATACATACAAGTTTAACCCCTCCGGAATGGTGATGGGCTGGTCTATCAGAATGAGAGTTGAGCGCTCTCTGCCATACCCATAGCTTACTCTGACTGTTCCTTTTACTTATATATTTTCTAGATCTCAAGTGACGGCGTCTTTTCCGTGGATTGACCTCCCTACTGCCAACCCTGGCAGATTGGGAGCCAAAGCGTCACATTTTTCCTTTGCCCCTCAACTTTCCCTTTATAATTGCTGAGGGGCACAGGGCCTTGGGTGGGGCTTTTGTTTCCCGGGCGTTTCCGCATCCTCCTCAGCTCCCCGCCTTTGAGTGGCTTCGGTCACCTGGGCATTATTAGTGGTAAGCTGGGAGGGTTCTGTGGGGGCACTTGGTTATGGTCTTTGCCTTGCTCGGGACCTTGGGGCTGCTCGGCCAGACAGCCTGAGGAACAGCAACAACAACAACAACCCCTCCGGACCGGTCTCGCCTTCTAAAGGATAGCCCCGAAACCCGGGGGATCTAGCCGAAAAAAGTTGTAATAGGCTAGCCCTATCTTTGTTATTTCAATTGCTAGAGAATTCACACACATCTCAAAACGTAGCCCTGTTTTGTATCTGTAGACTGGCGTTGAGTAGAGCTCTCTAGGTCAACTGGTTCAGTTGTGATGACGATTTCCGTGGAGAGAGTTTTGATGCGATGTTAGCAATAATCGGACAATAACAACACTAATTCTTGTTCTCCAAAACAATAACAACAATAGTGCGACTTCTCCTCCTTGTTCTCGAAGGTACGCGTCGCTCCGACCGGCTGTGTTTACATGCGTCGGACGCACGGTTTTCAAAACACGCTTAATAGGCTTTCAAGCTTACGTCTTTCAGCAGCCCATCTGGATGCCGGGCCCTAGTTTGTTATGGGCTTCTGAAAGCCCTTCCGGGTACCGAGGGTTAAAGACCGTTTTGTCCACAGAGAATGTACTCACCTAATTGTACTCACCTAATTGTAGTATACAGGATTTGAGCCTAAGCTCGTGTTGTCCTGTCTCTCTCTCTACATTTATCCAATTTTGCTTTAAAAGTTTGGATATTTCTTGCTCCCACCACCTCCCCATCCAACTTATTCCAACACTCAATGCTTCTATACGGGAAGCTGAACTTTCTTACATCAGACTTACATATAACTTTCCTCAACTTACAATCATGACCCCTGGTTCTTCCCTCGTCCCTCACCACAAAATCTCCCTTGTCGATCTTCTCAAAACCTTTCACACACTTAAACATCATGATCATGTCACCTCTCTCTCTCCTCTCCCTCAGCGTTGGCAGCTTTAGCCTCTCCAATCTCTCCTCGTAAGGCAGGTCTCTAAGGCTAGCTATGATCTTAGTGGCAACTCTCTGAACTCTTTCCAGTTTTTTATTATGTTTTATAAGGTGTGGAGACCACACCACTGCTGCATACTCCAGTCTTGGTCGTATTATTGTCCCTATTATTTTTGCTAACATCTCTTCATCTAAATAATTCAGAGCTATTCTCATGTTAGTCAACACTGCATAGGTTTCACCAGTTATTTTATTTATATGCTGTTCAGGTGACAAGCTGTCTGCCACAACTACCCCTAGGTCTTTTGCTTTCACAGCTTTACTAATTATTTCATCTCCTATTTTATATCCCCAAGAAGGTCTATATTTACTTTTTCCCATCTCAAGAACCTGACACTTACTCGTGTTGAATTCCATTTTCCAAGTTTGACTCCACTCATATAACTTATCTAGGTCTCTCTGTAATTCTTCACAACTACTCCTACTTGTAATATGCTTCATTAATTTTGCATCATCAGCAAACATAGATATATATGAGCCTATTCCCATTTGAAGGTCGTTGATGAAAACCAAAAACATGATTGGGGCCAACACCGATCCTTGAGGCACTCCGCTTTTTACCCTTTTCCACGAGGAGAACTTTCCTTTTATTACTGTTCGCATTTCCCTCCCAATTAAATAGTTTTCCATCCACTTTAATAATACTCCCTCAACCCGCCCCACAGTCCTGAGCTTCCACAACAATCTCTTATGAGGCACCTTATCAAATGCCTTCTTGAAATCTAAGTAAATACAATCTACCCACCCCTCCCTCCCTTGTACAATGTCAATTACCCTATCATAGTAACTCAACAAATTTGTGGTACACGAATAACCTTTTCTGAACCCGAACTGCTTGCTTGAAATTATTTCCCTCTCCTCCAACATATCCACCCATCTTTTTCTAATAATCTTTTCACAAAGCTTGCATATAACACTCGTTAAGGATACCGGTCGATAATTTAGCGGGTCTTCTTTATTTCCACTTTTATATATTGGAGTTATATTTGCTTGTTTCCATTCTAAGGGAAGTTCCCCCTTGTTTAATGAGTGTTGAACAATATTAAAAATAGGTCTCACTAGTTGTTCAGAACATTCTCTTAATACCCATCCAGCAATGTTATCTGGGCCCATAGATTTTCTCACGTCCAATTCTTCCAACAATTATTTTAGTTCATCCTTGTTGACTTCTATCGACTCTAGTCCCTGTATCTCGTTCAATTCCACCACATTAGTCTACATAGTCATCCTCCTCCACAAACACGGATGTTAATGTATCATTCATAATTTCACACATACCCACTGTGTCTTCATATAATTGACCCTCTACCCTAAGCTTTGTTATTTTGTCCTTTATTTTTGTTTTGCCGTTGATATAACTATAGAACAGTTTGGGTTCTTTATTACATTTGTTTACTATATCTTTTTCAAAGTTCTTTTTCTCCTCTCTTATAGTCTTGACATAGTTGTTTCTAGCATTCTTATACTCATTCCATTTTTCCTCAGTGTGTCTCCTTCTCACTTTATTCCATGCAGAGTCCTTTTTGTTCTGGGCAATGTGACATCGCATGTTAAACCACTCTTTCTCCTTAGCCAGCTTTCTATCCTTAAATGTTGGTACATATTTATCTACCCCCTCCCTGTAAATGTCTAGTAACATGGTGTATTTTACCTGAATATTCTGTTCTTGCTCAATAAATGACCAATCTATATTTGCAAAGTATCCTCGTAATGATTCATAATCCGCCTTACTATAATTTAGTCTATATTCCCTATGTTCCTCCTCTCTGCCTTCCAGAAATTCCACTGTCAATTCAAATTCAATCACAGCATGATCGCTTTTTCCCATGGGACTCAAATATGTTAGGTTCTTTATTTCTTGGGGGTCTTTGGTGAATAATAAGTCGAGTCTTGATGGTTCATCACCTCCTCTAAATCTTGTATTTTCCATAACGTGTTGTGTTAATAGATACCCCATTGTTAGTTCAAGAAATTTGCTACCCCAAGTATTTTCATTTGAACCCGCATCCAAACATTCCCAATCCACCTCCCCGCAATTAAAGTCCCCTGCAAGAATAAGCCTATTTTTCCTTTTACAAATAATTTCTAACATACGCAAGGTTTCCAAAATTAATTCATTATATTCATCGTTGCTCCAAGATTTAGTCTTAGGAGGTAAATAAATTGATACAATGTCCAATTTTGACCTATCATTATCCTCAATTTCAACTGCTACCACTTCAGCAATGCTATCACCAAGTTTTAATTCTTTAGCAGTAATTTTATTATCTACCATGATCAACACTCCTCCTCCTAGCTTTCCTAACCTGTCTCTTCTCCATGTACTGTATCCTGCACAACTAATTATATTCGTGTCTACCTCCTGGTTAAGCTTAGTTTCAGTCAAACATACTACCCCGGGCCTCTCTCTCTTTACATATTCGTAAAACTCAATCTTTTTGGAAATTAACCCATCAATATTTGTATACATGAACTTAGCGTTTCCAGTATTTTCCCTATTTTTCTCGTCCCTGCCCGTTCCTTTCTTTTTTGTACGTACCCCTCCCAATTTATTTCCTAGCTTGTCTCCTCTTCTCTTGTCTCCACCTGGACTGTTTCTCGCTCCGTTTCCACCTCCCCTCCCTCTGCCTCCACTTGGACTGTTTCTCTCTCTATCTCCACCTCCCCTCTCTCTGCCTTCTCCCCCGTCACCCGCACCATCTCCCTTTCCCTCCCTACTTCGTCCCTTCGCTTTATATACCATTTCTTGAGTTTTCCCTCCCACACTCTCCAGAAAAACTTCTTTTCGTCTTCTTTCGTCCTTTCTCCATTCTTTACATTTGCCTCGGTTTGCAATTCCTTTCTTATGTTTCGATCCTCAATACTCATGTCTTTTCTAATTGTAATTTTCTTAAACTTGCTGGTCAAGTTAAGTCTCCATGTTACGTTCATTATTGCATCCACTGTTACCCTAGACCTAAACTGCACTCTCATTGGCCTTGTGTTTCCCTTACTATATTTACCCATTCTCCTAACTTCTTCAATATCATCTCTCCAGTTGTTTCCTTCTTCATCGACATGCTTGATCAATGTTTTTACCTTATTAATTTCTTCCTTATCCCTAGCTTTCCTCTCAATAATGTGCTCCTCTATATCCCCAAATACAATAATACACTTATTTCTATCTATTGTTTCACGCAGGACCTGTTCATTTCTCCTCATAGCTTTTACTACCACTGATTCTAAATCTTTATTTTCCCTTTCTGATTGTTTCTTTTGTTCCTCCATGATTTCCTTCATTGCCACTTCCTTCACTTTTCCTCCTTCGTCATTAACCCATTTATTGTGTTCTCCTTAATCTCCTCCACATGTGTTTTCATTTCCTTGGTTTGCCCTTTGTATTCTTCAAGTTGCAATCTTAAAGCTTCATTTTCGTCCCGGAGTTGCCCCATATGAGTTTGAATTTCTTTTAGGCTAGCCCGACTCAAATCTTGTCCAGGCTCGATGTCCCCAGCCTGAGCACCACATATTGAACATATAGCCTCAATCTGTGAACTAACACTCACCTTCCACTCCTGCATATCCTCCTTCCACCTTTTAATGTCATTCAGCTCACGTATAATATTCCCTAGAATGCCCTCGGTCTCACCGACTTCAAATCCATCAAAGTCAGCCATATTTGTTTACATCCACTCGCATTCACAATCGCTTGAATTATTTTTATCACTCGAAATATCCTCACTTGATTTTAATCTCAAATTATTTTAATACTGCATTATAATACAGGACAACACAAAATATTCTTATACTCAAGTTTAGGTGAGTTTATTTGACGAGCGCTGTAAACAGCTTGCTAGATCAGCTGATTTTCGGGAGCGTGGGTGCGGAGGTGTTGTCTCGTCGGTGGTTCGTGTATGTGTCTCACATACAGTCTTACAGTCTCACAGTCTCACGTCCTATAGGGCGGTTTTCCAGGCGGCCCTGTCAAGGGCTGCCTCTGTTGTCAAGTTCTTTATTTTGAGATCGGACCGGAGTACCCGAGCCCACGTCATTCTAGGTTCACCCCTACGCGCAGCTCGCCCCACGTTCACAGTCCGGCGTTTCTTCACCCAGTTCTGATCATCCATTCTCTCCACATGTCCAAACCAACCAAGTCGGCTCATGCGCATCACTTCACTGACACTCCTAATGCCCAGACGCCTTCTCAATTCCTCACTTGATACCCTGTCCCTGAGATTAACCCTACACATCCATCTCACCATTCTCTTCCATTCTATTGATATCCTCCTCTTTAACCGGCCACGTCTCTGAGGCATAGGTCATCGTGCTCCTAACACATGAGGTATACACCTTCCCTTTAAGGTGGGGTGCGAGCCCTCTCATGGTCAGGAGTGGCAACAGCTCTCTAAACTTTCCCCAGCTACTTCTGACTCTAGCAATGGAGCTAGCGTCAGCGCCACCTCCAGCGGAAACCGTATCACCCAGGTAGCAGAACTTATTCATACACTCCAGCGTCAAAATCAACACTGAGTGGCGGGTCATTTAATACAAGATATCCCTTGCACACTGCACATTCAAAGTCTATGATTGTTGTCAAAGGTCCTCTAGCTCCACTACATCTCTTGTGTACCCAGTCATTACAGAAGCAACATTGAATTGACTTACTTCCCACCCCCTTCCCACATACTGCGCATGGATAGTCGCCGCTTCTTTCCATAGTTCCACGCCCTACTCCACTAATCATGACCTTTGTTTTATCTATGTTAACTCTTAGACCATTATTTGCCATACCATCCCTCTATCTTTTGAACTTAGCCTCTGCTTCCTGCGCACTATCTGCGATAAGAAATAGATCATCTGCATACAACAGCTCCCATGGGAGTCCTATCCTAAATTCCCTTGACAGAGCCTCCAGGATTAAAACAAACAGTAATGGGCTCAGCAGTGAACCTTGGTGAACTCCAACCTTCACTGGGAACTCTTTACTCAGGCCCCCATTCACTCTAACTGCTGCCCGTGACCCCTCATACATTCTCATTATCACACGCACCAGCCACTCTTCTACTCCGAGCTTTCTCATAGCCCACTGCATTACTGTACAGTACTTCCCTGGGCACCCGGTCAAAGGCCTTCTCCAGATCTACAAAAACTAGGTATAACTCCCTGTTTTTCTCTAAGAACCTCTCTTGCAGTTGCCTAAGAATGAAGATAGCATCAGTTGTGCCACGTCCCGGCATAAATCCAAACTGCATTTCGCTAATGGCAACACTTTCCCTGATCATGTATTCACAGACCCTTTCGCTGACTTTCATAACTTGATCGAGCATTTTCAAACCCCTATAATTTCCCGTCTAAGGAGTCACCCTTGCCTTTGTATATAAATTATATACTGTACTATCACACTTTTCTGCCAAGCATCGGGAATTTTTTCCTCCTTTATGATAGCATTAATTAGCTCTGTGACCAATTTTACCCCCCAAATCTCTAGCTGCTTATAGCATCTCAGCGACAATGCCGGAGCTCCCAGCGGCTTTCATAAATGTTTATACATATTTATATAGATAGTAGATAGATCACTTTGCTCTACTCCCACTAGTTCAGTATATTTTGATAAAACTAAACTTAAAATACCCTTAAATTCCTCCTTTTCAATACTTATGTTAGATTCTGGCCTTACATTTTCAAACAAATATTAGGAATTCCTATGGGTGGAAATGCTAGCCCTTTAATTGCAGATTTATTCTTGCTTGCTTTAGAATTTAAATATACAAAAGACTTAGTTGACAATAGCAAGAAAAATAAAATCCCAGAAAAATTAGCACTTGCTAAATTGTTAAGTAATAATAGTAGATATATTGATGATATTCTCGTTTGCAATTTGTTAAATTTTAATCAAGTTGCGAAACTTATTTATCCTAATTCTATTCCCCTCACACAATGTAAAGTAAATGATGAAGTTGAAAATTTTCTTGATATAAATATAGAGATTGTTAATGAACAGTGCAAACTTAACCCCTCAGGCTCTGAGGCATCCATAAAAAACACCCCCGCGGAACCCTGAAGGGCTCTGAGGCTCCGGCAGCTTGAAAGCCTGTAAGCTTGGTGTGCGAGGCGTCCGTCCGACACATGTAAACAACAGCCGGTTGGACCGACGCCGCGCATCTCCGACCACAAGGAGAGGCGTCCTTGTTCGTGTGTGCCTGTATACATACATACCTGTACATAAAATTTTAAGACTGAGTGTTCCACACATAAGTGCAGTTTCAGTCTCTTGTCCTAATGGCAGCGTTCCAGGCAACCCTGTTAAGGGCTGCTTCACTTGTCAAGTTCTTGGATTTGAGATCGGCGCGTATAGTCCGATCCCAGGTCTTCCTCGGTCCACCCCTTGGTGCAGCTCCCTCCACAATCACAGACCTGCATTTTTTCACCCAATTTTGTTCATCCATTCTCTCCACATGTCCATACCATCCCAGTCTACTTGTACACATCACCTCGCTAATACTCTTTATACCTAAACGTCTCCTCAGCTTAACATTTGTTATTCTATCCTGTAGCCTGGCCCCACACATCCATCTCACCATTCTCATCTCATTACGCTCCATTCTGTTGACATCCTCTACTTTAACGGCCCATGTTTCTGAGGCATACGTCATTGCACTTCTAACACATGAGGCATACACCTTTCCCTTCAGGGGGAGAGGCATTCTTTTCATGGTCAGGATTGGCATCAATTCTCTGAACTTCTCCCAGCCACACCTAATTCTAGCAACAGTGGCAGCCTCGGCCCCACCACCGGCAGAAATGGTATCTCCTAGGTAACAAAACATGTTCACCAGCTCCAAAGACTCATTTCCAAAATTCACAGCCACAGGATCATCACTTAACACAAGCTCACCTTTGCACACTACGCACTCAAATTTCTCTATTTCTGACTTATCCTTCGGCAGGGGCCCCTTTATTCTACTACAGCGCTTACTCCCATGGCGTACCCAACATCGACAGATGCTACATTGAATTGAGTTAACGCCCACTCCCTTTCCACACACTGCACATGGGTATGCACCGCTCTTTTCCACATTGCCTCGTCTCAATCTACAATGCATAACCTTGGTTTTGTTAATATGGACTCTTAAACCCTTGGTCACCATGCCCTCTCTCCACTCTCTGAATTTGGCCTCAGCATCCTGCATACTGTCAGCTATTAGGACTAAATCGTCTGCATAAAACAGTTCCAGTTAAGTGGTGAAAGGTAGTGTAAAGTGGCTGATATCGCCACAAAGTTATCTTCACGGAAATCGTTATCACAACTGAACCATGAACCAGTTGACTTAGAGAGCTCTACTCAACGCCATTCTACAGGTACGAAACACATCTACGCTTGGGGATGCGCGGGCATGCGGAAACAGTCAAAATAACAAAGATACGGTAGCCTAGGCGTAGAAGTTTTTCGGCCAAATCCCCGGGTTTCGGTATGGAATACATAGCCGGGTCTGATGGATTAAAGTATATCACAAAGTTGATGATTTTAATTTTAACGTAATAAACTTTCCTTTCCCTAATAGTAATATCGATGGTAAAATAACTTATAATTGTTTTTATTCCCAGTTAATAAGATTTTGTAAAATTTGCACTAAAGTAGATGACTTCTGGGCTAGAGCTAGGTTACTATACAGACTCTTAGTAGACAGAGGTTTTGAGGCAAGTAAATTGTTACATAAATTTAATCTTTTTAGGGTCAATTATTGTGACTGTATTCTAAAATTTGACATAAATAATTTTAATCAGGCATTTTTAACTTGAAGTTTCTTGTATAACATCTGCTTACTTTTTGTCTGTTTGTATTTATTGTTTATCTTTCTTTTTTTCTATTATTAACCCTTGGAATCCGGGAGGCCTCATATGAGGCAAAAATCGCCGCTATAATCATCAGAACTCGGCAACCACGCGTTGTAGCAACGTCATCTCTATGGCATTCTACAGACAACAAAAAGTTCTACAATTTGCAAAAACGTTGACTACTCTAGGTGGTCTCAATCAGTAGCTAATGAATTATGAAGTTTGACTATACCAAAATTCATATGAGGCCCCCCAGATCCCATGGGTTAATATTGATGATATATTTTTTTTAAATCGATTGTTCTTGTTAAAAGAGTACTCTTTGTTTAACCCATCAGACCCGGTTGGGCTCTGAGGCACCCATAACAAACGCGGCCCGCGGACCCCGGAAGGGCTCTGAGGCTCCGGCAGCTTGAAAGCCTGTAAGCTTGTTTTGAAAGCCGTCCGTCCGACGCATATAAACACAGCCGGTATGCCCGATGCCGCGCACCTCCGAACACAAGAAGGAGAGGCGTCGTTTGTTTGTGTGTGACTGTATGTTGTTGTTTTAGTAGTGAAAAGTGGCTCATATGGCTGACATCGCCACAAAGTTCTCTCCAAGGAAATCGTCATCACAACTGTACCAGTTGACTTAGAGAGCTCTACTCAATGCCATTATAGAGGTACGAAACACATCTACGATTGGGGATGCGCGGGAATGCGAAAGCAGTCAAAATAACAAAGATACGGTAGCCTAGGCGAGACGTTTTTTCGGCCAAATCCCCCGGGTTTCGGGGAATATTTATAGAATACATAGCCGAGGCTGGAGGGTTAAATCTGTTGTTGCTTCTTCATATTTTGCAATTATTTGTCTTTATATTATATGTATTCATTGTCGATAGTATCAATTGCTTGCTTTTGCGATTTCCTTAGTTTATTTGTACGATAAATATAGGTTATTTGTAGGGTAGTTATTGATAGGGGTCACTTGAGGCATGCTGTGCTTACAGGTACCTACCCGTTAGCACTATCGTTAGTGAGTGCTATTTATATATTTTTTGTAATATTATAGATATCTTATCAATATTTGTATTTTGTACTATTGTTAATGTCTTGTCAAGTTGCAAATTTGATTTTAATAGAACATTTTAACCCTAATTGTAGTTTCTTTTATTCATGCAGAGCTTAGTAAAATTTGACAGAACGTCCCGGACTTCCCAAATTGACTAATTCCCTGAACGTGACGATAGTGCGTTGTTATATGTGCGATTAGTTTGCTTGGGAACCAGATTAACTTGCTCATGTAGTAATGTACACCCTATGTGGTGGATTGTGTTCTTTCATTTCATAAATTTTATTTTAGTAAGCGTTGTTTCCACATAACGATTTTTATATGTTGTTTTGACTTTATATTGTCTTTGTCCCAGTTTTGGTTTGACTTTGTTTGCAAGTTTTACATTTTAATCTATACAGTACTATAGCACTTTCAACAGCGTCATACCCTATCAAAGGCGGAGGGCCTTGTACTGGGACTGCAATGCTGAGATGTTCTCTGTTCCATTCAAACTCCACATTAAGCAGTGTTTCATAATGATCCTTCCATGCCTCTCTAATTTCGTGTTTTGAGGAAACAGTCATGCCAATGTCTTTATTTATGCACCTTACACCCACGACGTCCTGGCTACAGTCCCTCACATTCTTAGCTAATTTATAAACCCCATTGGTATTATTATTGCTGCAAACTTGTTCTATTACGCTATCCTGTATGGTTTTCTTTGCTTTGTAGACCTCTCTTCTAGCATTACGTTTGGCGGACAGGTATTCTTCCTTGCTGCCACCTTCCTTCCATACTTTGAAATATCTCTTCTCTGACTGCAGCTTTGACATCGTTGTTCCACCACCAGGAGAACTTATGTCTGGGTGGTCCCTTTGTTTTGCCACAGACTTTGTCTGTGGTATCAAGGAGGCTTCATTCTATAAAGTTTCATTTGCTATCAACATCATCTGGCCTAGCACCTATTCTTCTTTCAATTTCCTTCATTTTGTTGTGGAATCTGTCTCTGTACTCCTCTTTTTCCAACAACCATACTTTCCTTTTTGGCAAATGTACTTTCTTTTTAACAGGAACTCTGCGTAGGCACATATCACAAACTAGGAGCTTGTGTTGGTGGATGCATTCTTCACCTGGTATGATCTTAGTATCTCTAACCCATTTCCTGTCAGAATATTCCTGTGCCTGGTATACTTCCAGCCAGGGCCCCACTGGGGAACATATAATAGCAAATCAGTGATGGAAATGCTATCTGGGTGAGAGACTGCTCAGAGTTTGCTCCTTCAGTGCTAATGGTCATAGTCTACTTAGTGGAAAGGGCGGGTGCCCAACCCCGAAAGGGGTTGAAATAGGGGAGCTATCCCCCCGCCAAAGGCGGCTTTCTAGGGCCTTTCCTAGCTGATGCTGAGAGGATTGGGTTCTAGTCATGTGGTGATGGGCTGGTCTATCAGAGTGAGAGCTGAGCAATCTCTGCCATACCCATAGCTTACTCTGACTTTTCCTTTAACTTATATATTTTCTAGATCTCAAGTGACGGCGTCTCTTCCGTGGATTGACCTCCCAATCTACCAAGATTGGAAGCCAAAGCGTCACATTTTTCCCTTGCCCCTCAACTTTCTCTTCATAATTGCTGAGGGGCACAGGGCCCTGGGTGGGGCTTTGGTTTCCCGGGCGTTTCCGCACCCTCCTCAGCCCCCCGCCATGGAGTGGCTTCGGTCACCCAGGCTTTATTGTGGTCGGCGGGGAGGGTTCTGTGGGGGCACTCGGTTATGGCCTTGGAATTGCTCGGGGCATTGGGGCTGTTCGGCCAGGCAGCTTGGGGAACAACAACTTAGTGGAAATGGCACTGTGGAGTGGGTCAGTGGGGGCATGTCTGGGAATCAGGAGGCAGTTTCTACCATGGCCATCCCTTTAGGGGCGTCATGATGATGATGATGATGATGACTAAGGGACCCGGCCAAGGCCATATATTACATATAGGCTCTCACGTCAATGACAGAGAGAACCACTATAAATACAGTAAACCCCCGTTTTCTCGGACTCTTTATACTCGGAACCCCATACTTCTCGGAATGGCATCTCACGTCGGACAGTTCGCCGTAGATCTCGGCAAATATCCTAGTTGATCAGGTTTCCAGTGTTATAATCTACACCATTCACAAGATAACAGTCAATGCTACCTCTCTATTTTACCCAATTTCACACGCCATGGCAATTTATAGGCTTTTAAAGCTTCTTAACCCTCCTGGCCCGGTTGTCATTTTAAAATGACACCACGAACTAAGGGCAGGAGCCCGGGTGTCATTTTAAAATCTGTAAGCTTGAAAGCCTATTCAGATTGGTCTGAACGCCGTGCGTCCGACGCATGTAAACAAAGCCGATCGTTACGTCACCGCACCTCCGAAAACAAGAAAGAGAAGATTAGTTTGTTATTGTATGTCTGTATGTCGTTGTTTCAGTAGTGAAAAGATCGTCATATTGCTAACATCGCCTGCAAGTGCTCTCCACTGAAATCGTCATCACAACTGAACCAGTTGACATAGAGAGCTCTACTCAACGCCAGTCTACAGATTGGAAACCGCACTACATTTATAGATGCGTGGGAAATTTCTAGCAGTTAAAAATAAACAAAAATACGGTAGCCTAGGCCTAGACATTTTTCGGCCAGATCGCCCGGGTAGCCCACACTGTCATTTTGAGAGCCTGCCCGGGCCAGGAGGGTTAAACCCTGTAGAATCGAGTGCGAGTGAGCGGGAGCGCAGCAGGCCACCCATCCTCTCTCCAGCCAGCCGGATGGGGCATTGAGGAGTATGAGCCATATTCTCGCTAGACATACAGCACTGCCAAAGGCAAATGTAGCGCCACATTAGCGATAATTACACAGTACTGTATTAGCGAATGTCTATGGTAACACTGCGGGTGAAGCCTGTGAGCTACGAAGCTCGTTTTGGTGTCATTTTGAAGCTATTTTCTTCTAGACATTTGCTTAATCAATCAGGAGTGCCTGAATGAGCCCTAATATGGCGGAAATAGGCTGTAGAGTAAGTGTTAATATACATCTTAAAAGATACTGTAATAAACTATAGGTTTGACTCCTGCAAGGAGATAAAGAAAACCTAATATTTAGTAGTGGCCCCGTAATCATTGACGATTATGCCTATTACATAAGGCATCCTCTTCAAACACTCATTTACCGTAGTTTGAATCTACCGCGCAGAGCATAAAAATTGAGGAGCCTTCATCATGAGCGCACGCAACCTCACTCATGGTTCGTCATTATGAAATTGGGTACTCACTACGAAAAAACTTCGTAAAAAATAACAAATAAAAAGAAAATAAGAATAACTAGTCATAAGCTTTCCATAACTTCGTGGATGTACTTGTGTGGATCTTTGACCAGACGCTGACTTCAGGCGTCATTCTTCCTTCACTGACATATCAAGTAAACCAAAATCCTTAATACATCAACGAATGGGAAGGGGATGGTCGGGAGGGCCCCAGTCGTCAATGATTACGGGGCCACTACTAAATATTAGGTTTTCTTTATCTCCTTGCAGGAGTCAAACCTATAATTTATTAGTGGCCCCTCCATCATTGACGATTATGCCTGATATCTAAGACTGGAGGGGGACATTCGTAATCATATCATAACTCTAGCAAAAGCAGATAATCAAACAACCACATAGTATTCTTACTTTGTAAAAAAGATATATTTGTGTGCATAAACTTTATACAGCATATAAATATACAAAAAAGGTGACAAGCAGGAGCGTGCTTCGAAGAAGCCTGCTTGGACAAAAAAGGGGTTAACTCCGAGACTCTGTACACAGAGCTGGTAGTTAAGAAGGCACCCCACTTAAAGTAAGTGGTGAAAAATAAAAACATCAAAGTTTACATGTGCACATATAAACCCCATTAACTCGTGGATATATATCTAAAATTATACCCTAAAAATAAAAGGAACTCGTGTACTGTTGCAGAAGTACTGAAATATTGTACTTCTGCAGAGGTACTTACATTACAAATACAAGTTGCGGTCGCAACTACTAAGATTACTTAAAATTATATTGCTTCACAGCCAAAACTATTTACAACAAGCATTGTCGTTCTACTATGATTGTACGTTAGCACAATTTCCTGTAATGAGTACTACAGAGAAATTTTATATCACAGCACCTACACCCTGTATCACAGCTCGTAAACTCCGCACACGCACTCCGGCGGGGTCTAGGGTGTCCTATGTTACACTGACTGCACCCCCCCCCTCTCTTTTCTTCATCTAAACACTAAGTGACCTAGAGGCCACCTAGACCCTCTGCCGTAAAGCTATACATGGTATGGAAGGCCTGTCTAAAGCTACTGAAAGGTATCGAGTCAAAAAAGTATGATTAGAGGACCAGAGGTGAGTGGCTGCTATGTCCTCAACAGAAAAATTCTTAAGGAAACGTAAAGAGGTCGCCCATTTGCGTAAATCGTGAGCTCTACCCACAACGCCGGGATTACTTTCCTGAATGACGTTAACTAAGAGAGAAGCCAGTTTACGTTTCATTACGCGTTTACCCATACTTGATACCCATAAAGCACCTTGTTGATTCCTAGGTGCGACTCTCAAATATGTGGTTAGCGCTTGCACTGGACATAAATTATGGTGCACCTTTCCCCTTTTCAACGCCGGCACCGTGAACTCTGAAAACACGTGATCACTATGTTCATTCTTGGCGATGAACCCCGGGGAAGGGGCAATATGAATACAATCATTGAGCCTACCAAACCTGATGCAATTAGGTGTGTTGCTCATCGCCGCCAGCTCAGACACCCTGTTCCCGGTAGCCAAAGCCATAAGGAATACTGCCCTTTTTAAAAGTAAGTCAAAATCTGCAGTATTTTGGTACCGCCGGGAATGAAGTAATGACAACGCTTTGTCCAGAGACCAGGTAGGCATGAGCTGACGGGGAGGTGGGCGGAGTTTAAAACATGCCCTCATGAAACCTGTCTCCTCCGCTAGTGGTATGGTTAGACCTGTAAGGTAAAAAAATGGCATCCTAATTGCTGTTATGTGATTCTTTAACGTTACTACAGATAGACGTTTCTGCTCAAACAGATAGTTTAAATAATTAAAAACCAACGCCACCGAAGGCACAGATTGTTCTGTTCTGAGTATCCAAGAAGTGAAAGACTGCCAATGCGATTGATACTGTCGCTTAGTAGATTGTGTTTATTGATTCATGAATTTATCGGTCACGTTTCTACCATACGGAACTAGCCATTTGGCCTCCTGAATGTCCATAATGCAAAAGTCAGCGAGGTCTCTAGGTTGCCAATTGTGTCTAAGTGGAAATACCCGACCGGGAGCGACACCGGGTTCGGGCACCACGTTTTTAATTGCTGGTACCACACCTGCGCCGGCCACAGGGGCGCGATTAACGAGACTACGCCCCGATAATCCTGTAGTTTGTTTACTACGTGGCACATCAGAGAAGCGTCTGGCGGCGGAAACAGATAAATGGAACTCCACATGTTCCAGTCCGTCACCAGTGCGTCGGGTCCTCCCGCCGGCGTGGTTGTCCGGCGGGTTAGGTACAGCGGGAGTTTGTGAGTCTCCGCGGACGCAAATAAATCCACTTGTGGACGGTAAGGCTTCGCAATCATTAGGTCGAAAATGTTTTGCTTGAGTGCCCATTCTACTGTTGTGCTCTGTCTCCGAGATAGAGCGTCTGCCCAAACGTTCGCTACGCCGGGGAGATAAGAAGCGTGAAGCTGAATGTCCAGCTTGTTGGCTAGTACAAAAATCTTTTCTGACACGTTTAGCAACCTCCGAGATCGCGTTGACCCCTGTTTCTGAATGCAGTGAACCGCATGCAGATTGTCCATCCTGAAGGCCACTGACTTGCCCCGCAAAGAAAAGCCGTGAGCCTGAAGGAAATACAAGGGGACTAGTAATTCTTTGACATTTATGTGGGAGGATTCTGAATGGGACCAAAGCCCTTGACCCTGATGCCCTTGGTTTGACTGAAAGCCCCAACCAATCGTGCCTGACGCATCCGTGTCCACCCATACCGTCGGCGGAGGAGAGGTCCATGACATGACTGAGTGCAATGTTTCCCTCTTCGCCCAGACCGCTAGTAAGTTGTGTATTAATTTTGGGATGGGCCATAATGTTTCCGCCGGCAATAGTGGAAAAAATGTGTTGCCCTCAAAAATTAAACGTTTGACTTTCAACCGGCCCAACTTTACAGTTAGTTGAATCCAGTTGAGAGAGCCAACCAGAGATTCCCAGACTCTCTGTGTCGTAGTCAGACTGTGAAGAAACAGAAACAGTTTCTTGCGAAACCTGTTCCGATTGTCCACACTCTGACTCAGAGTGAGAGCGGCTGTGTCCCAGACCAGCCCTATCCACTGGACCACTCGTGAGGGAACAAGGTTTGACTTTACCAGGTTTACCTTGAATCCTAGAGATTTTACATGATTTAATGTTATGTTGACATGATTTATGCATAACTGTTCCGTCTCCGCCACCACCAGCCAGTCGTCTAGATACCACAAAATCCTGATCCCTTGTTGCAACAAGGGCATCAGGGCTTGCCGGACTAATTTCGTGAATATGCGAGGTGCTAGGTTTAAACCGAACGGCATCCTCTGAAAGACATAAGTCTGATGCATGATACGTAAGGCTAGAAAACGTTGAAACTGTTTGTTTACCGGGACGTGCCAATACGCGTCCGTCAGGTCTAAAGAACACATCCACCCTTCCGGCGGAAGTGTTAGCCTGATCTGATTCACTGTCAGCATCCGGAAGGACACGTTGTGAATGTGAAGGTTCAGATAAGACAGGTATACGACCGGCCTCATCTGAACACTGTCCCTTTTGGGCACCAGAAAAAGTTTGGATGTAAAAACTGGGTAATTTTGTGGAACCGGGATGATAACATTCTTGGCCACCATCTCTTGGATCAGTGACTCCACCTCTAATGAAACAAAATTTGCCTTTGTCGGCTGACGTAAACGAGGTCGCCGGAGCCACTGCCAGGTGATGCCTTTGCGTGCCACCATCCTCGCCCATGTGTTTAAAGGCCATGCGCGATGATTCGCCCGGAACGACCCAGTTAGCAGACAAGGGTTCGCCAGCTGGACTACCCTCCGATACACCCGCCGGAAGATCGGCCCTGGGAGTGAGAGAGACCTTAGTTTTTTGGTGGTGGTGGTGGTGGAAGTTAGACGACTGGCCAGGTTTGGCTGGAGACGGGCCCTGACCCGGCCTTTGATACCTCTGTCCTTTATGATTACCTGAAGACTTTCCTTGCTTGTATCTGTACTGACCTTGGGTGGAAGAGGATTTAGGCAAATGAAAGGGTTTTGCCCCACCAGACTGAGCTTTAGCGACTGGTTTGGGCTTGGTAAAAGTGAAAGCAGGTTTCTTAGACGGGGCGGGACTGTGCTTCAAGGCCTGAGCCATGTTAAACACCGTCCTCCACACCTCCGGGGACATTAAAGAGGCAGTTAGAACTGGGGACATTATTACTTGATTAGCAATCCTATCCGGGAGCTTTCGGACTAGAGACATCCTTAGATCTTGTCTTGCCCGCACCGCCTCTAACAAGGCCGTGCGTATATCTCCCAGAGACTGAATAGAGGTCTGGAGAAGCAAGCGTCTAGACAGTTCGATCGCCTTTCGGACTTCTGTGTCCACGATAGCCTGAGCAGATCTTAGCATTGACTTTGTTACCTGTTGCGTAACTATATACTGAGAAAAAAGTCTATAATAATAATAATAAGCATGTTACTTATTTCTCATAAGCGCCAATTTTTCCGAAGAATTCACTAGCGCTCGAAAAGAGAAAGAAAAAAGAACAAAAATCAATGCATCAAAAGAAGGCTTATATACAACACACATTTAACAATCACTAGCAGTGGCAAAATAGCCTAAACTCTATAGCCATCTGTCATGACACCTCTCTCAAGATCATAGCTTCTCTCAAAGAGAAGTCTTAAGTTGTCTCTTGAAGCATTCAACAGAACTCAGTTGTCTCATGGACAGCGGCAACCTGTTATACAACCTCGGAGCCATGTAGGAGAATGACCTCTCAAAGAAAGAAGACTGCTGGAAAGCCCTTGGTTCATCAAGACGAAAAGGGTCATTGTCATGACGCACAACTACACCATGGTGTGCCAGTGGGTGCCTGAGCAGCTCCGCAAGGTACCTAGGCTCACCAAATTTGAGAACCTTAAAAGTCACCAAACACAACTTAAATTCTATTCTTGCTCTTACTGGCAGCCAGTGCAGTTCTATGTGAAGAGATGTAGTAGGAGTTCTAGGTGGAACACCAAAAATTAGTCTTGCGGCCCTGTTAAGAACACACTGAACTTTCTTCAAAATATAATTTGGAAGACCCACCAACAGGGCATTGCAATAATCAACACGAGAGAAGACCAATGAGTGAACCAACGTCAGGAGGCAACGTCTGGTTATAAACGGCTTCACCATATAGAGATTTCTGATGTGCAAGTAACAACTTTTAACTATCTGGTATACATGCTCTTTGAAATCTAATCGGGAGTTCACATATACACCCAGATTTCGAACAGAGTTGGCCGGTCGCAGCTGAGATCCACCCACATTGATGGAGAGGGCACCTACTATATCATCGGCTCTTCTATTTCCTCGGATGATGAGAATATCAGTTTTACCATCATTTAGTTTAAGTTTTCTCGCTCTCATCCACTTCTTGATATCAGACATCAACAATTCCATCTTACTCCGTATATCAACTATATTTGTGATTCTCACATAAATCTGGGTGTCATCTGCATAAAAGTGAAAGGTGACATTATGTGCACGAAGCAGAAGAGACAAACTGCTAATATAAATTATAAATAGGATAGGACCTAAAACTGATCCCTGCGGAACACCATACTGCAGGGGTGTCGAGTCCGAGACCACTTGATTTACCATCACACTTTGGGATCTACCTGACAAGTACGACCCAAGAAGCAAGAGAGCGGAGTCACGCACACCACAATCATAAAGATCACTCAATAACAACTCGTGATCCACTGTGTCAAAGGCCGCAGAGAGATCAAGCAAGACCAATAGCGAGGCCACACCATACGCCTTTCCCCGCAGCCTAAACTCCCGGTCTAGGTGAGCAGTGGAAGGTGTAGAGAAGGGGTCTTTAAGCTCGCATAGATTAATCTTAGGGGCAGCTAAAAAGGCAAATAGAGCAGAGGGAACTCCGCCGGCAGAGTATATTGGGAGAGAGAACCAAGAATGGCTTTCTTGTGGAATTTGGTGTGAAGCTTTAGAAGTGAATGTAGTAGCAAAGTTCTGAGCCTCGACTTCCCAGTCCACCCAAGGTCCCGGACCCAACTGCTCCACCTGCAAAACTGGATTCGTGGCTGAGTCTGTGAAAGTCTTTAAACCCAACTCAGGTGTTAGAGCCGACAACACCTTGATATCATTGAACCCATCATGCTTTGTCCAGTCCGAAAACAGTTTTGAAGCTGACGCAGGGGGAAGGGCAGGTGTAGAAGAGTATACAAAATAATCATGATGATAATAGTTGGGGATGGCCTTAATACTAACATCAAGTACATTTCCCAGCATATCTAGAGCCCTTAACTTCCTAGATTTATTCCCTTGGATTACCCACTCCCGTGGTACCGGGAGCTCCCCTGACATAGTGGATTGTGCTCCCTCTGGCTTTGTTGGTACTAATGATACCCAAGAGTCGTCTGGCCCGTATAAGAGAGGCATAGCCCCTTTTCTGATCGGGGCTTTGTCTAACGGGGGAGGATTTACGTCTGCTACTACTCGTACATTGGAAGTAGTTAGTGCCGCTGAAGTTGGCCTAGTAACAATAGTAGGTGATACAAGGGGAGTGAGCGGAATTTGTGTCAAAGCAATGGAAGTAGCCAGAGGACGGACATTCAATGTTGGCGTGGAAGCTCCCAGACCAACTATAGGAGGCTCTGGTTGCTGGCCAAAAAACTTAGTTAAAGCACTTGCTAATAACCCATTAATCTCATCCGCCGTGACAAATTAAGCAGAGGAAGAACTACTAGGTGAAGCCTCCCTATTCTGAGAGTCATCTACGACTGAACTAGACTCGTGAATTCCCACCTCAGAAATAATAGAGCCCTCATCCCTTGCCTCCGGTCCCTCTTGAGAGGATTCCGCCGAGGCTGGAACCCCCTCATGTTGCCATGTTAAGTCAGGGATGAAAGACGGGATCTCCGTGTCCCGGTGGACTTCAGCCACTACCTGCATTGCCTGAGACGAAAGTAAGCTGTCCCTCCATGGCTGGGAGTACCTCCAAACTCCCCGGTCTTGGCCGGAACTCACTTGTGAGCCAGGCCACACCCCAATGACTGAGCCCTCACTCGAGCCCTCTAGCGGGTTATCACTGCCGGGAGAACCCCCTAAATCTAAAGTGAGAATATTGGAACTGGGAATAATATTTGGGGACAACCTGTCCGCCGGTATATCCCCACCACAGTCTCTGACTCCACTTCCGACCTGTCAGATTGTACATGAGACATGTCGGGAGTAGAGGCAGAAAGTGAGGTTCGAGGCTCCGGCGAACGCCGGGAGGACTTTCGTTCATGAGACTCTTTTTTAGAAGACTTGTGACTCCGCCTCGACTTTGATGTATCACTAGAACTGTCCTTGGTCTTGTCCGTCCTACTCTTCTTCCGCGAAGGTGAAGTCGAGTGACTATGTGTCTGCTTTCTGAGAGGAGACCGTGACCTGGACCTAGATCTTGACTCTGAAGCTGTCGCCGAGGGAGACGGCTCTCGCGGTCTCTTAGCTGTGCCGGGAGAGGGAAGAAGCCCTTTACCCAGCCCAGTATCTGCCGACTTATTGACTTTACTTCGGGAATGAGGACGTTTAAGTGGGGGGGTACTGAACCAACAAACGGTCCCATAGAATTACGTTATCACACTGCAGTGCTTTATGAGCCACTGCAGTAGCATAATTAGTAAGAAGTTGTCTGACCTCGCGTAATGCAACCGCCGCGGCCAGATTGTCGTGCTGTAATACTTTAATACTAAGCTGACTACAAAAGGTACAATTCTTCATTACCCACAAACCCCTTGATCGGTCTAAGCATTTGACACAACGAATGCACAGAGTATGTGCAAAAATAGGGATCCCGGAACATGAGGGCGTTGAGCAAAGGGCAAAAACAGGAGCTAGAGTAGCCATGGCAGAGACTGGTTAAAAGCTAACTCCCGCCAGAACTCCGCCCTGGAAAAAAGGAAATTTCCAGGAATTAATGCTCATAAGGTTACCCCAAAATGTTCTAACACAAGTGTTAATGAACCGCCGGGCAACGAGACGTAATACACCACTATTACCTCTTGCTACCCCGTAGGTTCATATGTAAAGATTTTTTAATATCTCTACGTGTTCAAAAGATTTAAGAATATCCTCTGACATGATATAAAGACAAGCAGTTCTTTATAAATGACGCAGTCTCCCCTGTGATATAAAATTCACCGGGAACCCATAATAAGACGCCGGCCTCCTTATTATAACGCAGTTAACCATGTTAAGCCCATCTTAATCAATAGATCTGACTCCTTTCGAAGCCTTCATAGATCGCCGTAAGTTGAATGTCTCGATACCCAATTGTATCCCTCAATTGTTTGGTTAATTCTACCGGATTGTAAATCCGTGATTCCCACCCTCTCGAGGTTCAACCGCCGGGTGAAAATTAAAGGAAAAGTTAACCCCAATTGTTCCTATCCCTACTTCTTTGCAATAGATCGCCGGGGTGGAAAGACTAATTCAAACAAAACAGCCCAGTTTTTTAACGGCTTTGCAAAACCGGGAAAAACTATAGTCAACAGGTGTCCGCATGAACCCCTAGTTGAATCGGCGAAAGCCATTCCGCCGGGAGACATACAGTAAGCCTGAACCCAGGCCCCACTACAGAGACGCAGTTCTGGAGAGCCCTCAAGCCACCACTCGCCGGGGAAAACAAGCCTAATTATTTTAATCACGCGTGATTAAAACTCGGCAACCAGCCGGATTTTCTCGGTTGCAATCGAGAAAACCCGCCGGAAAAGGCATCCCACACCCGCCAGATGCAATCTGAGACTATCTATCTATCTATCTATTGCCTTACGCCGTGATCCCCGAAGGGGTGGCTACGAACGAACTGCCCCCATGCACCTCTGTCCCCAGTCAGTCGACGCCCCTCCCCCCAACCAGCACCGCCTTCGTTCATGTACTTCCTCACTCACACAGAGGGGGAGAGGTAGACCGAATATGAGGCAATCTGAGACCCAGCCGGATTTTCACGGAGCAATCGAGAAAACCCGTCGGAAACGGTAACCCACACCAACCAGATGCAATCGGAGGTACACAAATAGTGCCTGGCATAAGCCAATACACAACTAATCCAGAACACACATGACACAGTAGTACATATTTATATAATAAATCAATAACACTTGCACATGTAAAAAAGCTACGAGAGGCTGGCTAGGCCTAAGCAGACGGAGTATCGCTTAAACATGTCGTAATAAAAACAAAAAGCACTGAATTATATCACATTAGGAACAGTCGCCAACACACCTCGAAGAAATAAACCCCGGAGAGGGAGTACTGACACGGGACCTAGAAAAAACTTCACTAAGTGAAGAAAAATACGCTAGGAACGTCAGAAAACAACAAAGAAGGCAACTTCATCAGAAAGATAAAAAGAAGCCTAATAATGCGTAATTAAAGCCAACAAAATAAACTAGGCTAGATATCCGCGAAAACGTTTCACGCGTCCACCACGGGACCACGAGGGTACACCCGAAATAGGCGTCCCAAACACACGACCCAAATACACTGAACTGCGGGCAGCCCGCCCATGACACTCCTGCTACGCATATCCTAACCTTACTCGATACATCCCAGAGTAAACAAATGAGAAAAAACTCACTAGGGACGCAGCAAATGCGGAACGAGCGGAGCGTGGGTGACACGTCAGGGCAGGTTGAGCGCAGAGCAGAGAAGGAAGAATGACGCCTGAAGTCAGCGTCTGGTCAAAGATCCACACAAGTACATCCACGAAGTTATGGAAAGCTTATGATTAGTTATTCTTATTTTCTTTTTATTTGTTATTTTTTTACGAAGTTTTTTCGTAGTGAGTACCCAATTTCATAATGACGAACCATGAGTGAGGTTGCGTGCGCTCATGATGAAGGCTCCTCAATTTTTATGCTCTGCGCGGTAGATTCAAACTACGGTAAATGAGTGTTTGAAGAGGATGCCTTATGTAATAGGCATAATCGTCAATGATGGAGGGGCCACTAATAAATATTAACCCACAAAATTCGGGGGGCTTCATATGATCCCGATCGCTGTGTCCGGGGCCCTTTTGGTACAGGCAAACTTCATAGTTCAGTAGCTACTGATTGATAACTACCTAGATCAGTAAAAATTGTTGCAAATTGTAGAACTTTTTGTTGTCTGTAGACTGCCATTGAGATGACATCGCTACGACGCCGACGCGTGGTTGCCGAGTTATGATGACTTTAGCGGCGATTTTTAGCACCTCATTTGAGACTCATATGAGGCCTCCCAGATTCCTGCCAATTTTTTTTTTTTTTTTGCTTCATATGTTGGATATGGCATGGGAGGGAGAAGAGGAGAAGTAGTGGAGGAGGAGGTGGGGATCAGGAGGTCAGAAGTGTGGGAAGCCATGAAAAGAGTGAAGTTGGGGAAAGCACCAGGAACAGATGAAGTGTGTGGGGAAATGTTGAGGTATGGTGGTGAGATAGTGATCGAATGGGTATGGAAAATGTGCAATCTAGCATGGGAGAAGGGGAGTGCACCCGATGACTGGAAGACTAGCATAATAGTCCCATATAAGGGCAAAGGGGAAAGAGGAGTGTGTGGTAACCACCGAGGAATATGTCTTTTAAGCGTAGTAGGGAAGGTGTACAGTAGAGTAGTGATTGAGAGAGTGAGAACGGAGAAATGGATAGGCGAAGAGCAGGGAGGTTATAGGAAAGAAAGAGGTTGTGTGGATCAAATTTTTACCCTGAATTGTGTTGTGGAGAAATATCTGGAGAAGCAAGAAAAGGTGTATTTATTAGTGGCCCCTCTATCATTGACGATTATGCCTATTACATAAGGCTACCTCTTCAAACGCCCATAAGCGCAGTTTGAAACTACAGTACCGCCGCAGAGCTCAGAGGAACCTTCATCATAAACACACGCTAAATCACTCATGGTTCGTCTTTATGATTGGGTTCTCACTACGAAAAAACTTTGTAACAAATAAAAAATAAAAATAAAATAAGAATAACTATTCATAAGCTTTCCATATTCCGTGGATGTACTTCTGTGGATTCTTGGACCAGACGCTGACTAGCGCATTTCTCCGCCTTCCTTGCTCTGCGCTCACCCCACCCGGACGTGTCCCCCACAGTGCTCCGCTTTGATTCCGCATTCTTGCGTCCCTAGTGAGTTTTTTCTCATTTGTTTACTCTGGGATGTCTTGAGTAAGGTTAGGATTAGCTTAGCAGGGGTGTCATGGGTGGTTTTCTCGCAGAACAAGTGTATTTTGGGTCGTTTTTGTTGGGGCGTCTATTTCGGACGGTCCCTCGTAGCCGAGTTGAGGACGCTCTGAAACGTTTTTCGTGTTTAGCCATCTTTAGTCCTAGCTTGTTAGGAGGCTGTAACTACGCGATGTCGGGCTTCTAGCTATCTTTCAGATGGAGTAGCCTATGTTATTTTGTACTGACGTTCCTGGTGTATTTTTCTTCACGTAGTGGAGTTCTTTCTGGGTTCCGAGTCAGTGTTACCCTTACCCGGGTTTTTTCTACGATGTTGATGTGGCGGCTGTTCCAGTTTTGGTGGGATGGAGTGCTTTTCGATTGTGTTTCGACGTCATTAAGTGTTTATTCCGTTTTCACCAGGCCTAGCCAGCCACTCGTAGTTTTTTCACATATGCAAGTGTTTTCATTGTTTATTATGATAAAAATGTATTCATGTGTCATGTATGTCCTGGATTAGTTGTGATTGGCTGATCCAGGAGCTTCGGACTGTGTTTCTGATTATGTTTATCAGATTGCGTTCTGATTGGTGTGGGTTGCCTTTCCGGCGGTTTTTCTCGATTGCTCCGAGAAAGCCGTTTTGTTTACCGGGTTTTAGTCAAGTTGGTTAAAATCGGTAGTTACCCCGGCGAGTTTGGTAGCTTGATGGCTCATCAGAAACTGAGTTCTCTGTGGTCGAGCCTGTGATCAGGCTGCCTGTGTTATTACCGGCGAGGTGGGCTCCACACATTTATCTAGGTGATCATGCTGACACCTGTTGGACATGGTTTTCTCGGCTTTTCAACGCCATTGAAACAATGCTGTTTGTTTGATTGGTCTTTCCCTCCCGGTGACCTTTTTACAAAGAGGTCTGGGGCAGGTACAATTGGTTTGACATTGAATATAAAACCCGGCGATTGTACCTTCGGGTGGTTATATTAACGGATTTGCAATTCGCTATGGTTTGCCAAACAATTGATTGATACAATAGGCTATCACGGCCTTCAAGACGGCGATCTATGAGGGCTTCTGGGAGAAGTCGGATTAGAGATTAAGATAGGCTTAGACTTTTTATGGGATAAAAAGATGCCTGAATCTTACTAGTGTTTCAAGTGTAAAGGGGTACTTGAAAGACTTCATCTTTAATAAAGATATGCTTCATCTTTATGACGATTCAGAAGATATGCTTAAATCTTTTGGACAGGTAAAGATATGCTGAAATCTTTAATATGAAACTAAAGGAAAACGAAAAGTAGTGGTTGAGGGCTACGGTTCGTTGACCAGCGGTTTTGTGACACATGTTTTTTGTACCATTTTGGGGTAACCTTATGAGCATTAATTCCTGGAAATTTTCTCTTTCCAGGGCGGAGTACCGGCGTTGCGCCAGGTGACCAGGTAGATCCCGGGGGTGGGGTAGATTTCCCCCAGTCTCTGTCATGTCAGCATTTGAGAACCTCTCATTGCTTTATGTTCAACGCCGTTATGCTCAGGTATCCCTATTTTTGCTCACAAGCTTTGCATTAAATGTGTTAAATGCATAGATCGGTCACGGGGGATGTGGGTGACAAAGAATTGCACTATTTGTAACCTCTTAAGTGTTTTAATTCAAAAGGATAATACTGCGGAAGTGGCTTTGCAAGAAGTGAAACAACTTCTCGCTACTTATTCAACGAATGTAGCACATAAAGCATTGCAATGTGATAACCTTGAGCTATGGGAGCTTTTAATTATCAAACATGCCCCCCACTCAGTGTAAGATACGTGCACGTAAGACCTCAGAGACTGGGCGGGGACAGGTTGCCACACCCTCCCCCGGCAAATCTAAGAGGCCTCGCTCACCGTCACCCTCACCAATGGCGACGAGGTCCACATCAAGGTCACCCCTGAGGAAGCAGGTGACAGCTTCACCTTCAAAGAAGAAGAAAAAGGAAGAGAGTGGGGGACCTAAAGACCTTACTAGTACTAAGCATAAGTCAAGTAGGAGTCATAAATCTTCCAAAAGGGATCCTCCGGCGCGAAAGGACTCACGGCTATCGCCGGAGCCTGGTACCCCGCTTTCTGCCTCTACCCCCACCAAGTCTAACGTCCAATCTGACAGGTCGGGGGTGGAGTCAGAGAATGTGGTGGAGGATGCCTCGGCGGACATTTCATCACCTGATATTCATGCTTTTTCTACCAGGTCACGTGTGTCAGCCTCAGATTTAGAAGTATCTTACAGAAACTATAAACCTCTAGGGTGCTCGGGTGAGGGCTCCCAATTGGAGAGTATACCAAGCTCGCAAGCGAGTGACAGCCACAGCCAAGGTGTATGGCGATACTCACAGCCCTGGCAGGACGGAGCACATCCTTTTGTGACTCAAGTAGTGGCTGACGTCCACCGGGATGCCGATGTACCATCTTCTATCCCAGATTTAACATGGCGGCATGTGGAGGTCCCGGCTTCGGCGGATCTTCCCATGATAGGCCAGACTTAAAGGATGAAGAACGGCGTTCTCTGGTCTCAGAGATGGAAGTTGAAGAGTCGAGTCACCTTCTAGACGACTCTCAGGGTACTGTCGAATCTCCATGGAGTTCGTCATCTGCTAGGTATGTAACTACAGAAGAGATTGATGGATTACTATTAAATGCACTTAATAAGTTCTTTGGCCCTACGCCGGAAACTCCTACAGTTGGTATGGGAGCTCCCGCGACATCGACGAATGTGCGACCTCTGGCTACATCCATTGCTTTAGCTAAAATACCTAACCCTCCTCTTGTGTCAGATCCAATTTCCAATGTGCCAGGCACAGCAGCTCTCACTACTTCCAATGTGCGAGTCATCTCAGACATAACTCCCCCCCCCCCCCCCCTTTAGACAAGGCACCAGTCAAAAGAGGAGCTATGCCTCTTTTATACGGGCCTGATGAGTCATGGGTAGCAATGTTACCAACTAGGCCAGAGGCAGCACAAGCTACTATGTCGGGGGAGCTCCCTGTACCACATGAGTGGGTAATCCAAGGCAATAAGTCTAGAAAACTCAGAGCTTTGGATAGTCAAGGAAATGTTTTGGATGTTCATATTAAGGCCATTCCAAGTTATTATAACCATGACTTTTTTGTGTATGCATCAACACCAGCCCTACCCCCTGCCTCAGCTTCAAAGCTATTTTCTGACTGGACTAAGAATGATGGCTTTAACGACATCAAGGCACTTTCTGCTTTGACGCCGGAGTTGGATATGTTTCCGATCACAGACTCAGCCTCTAATCCAGTCTTGCAGGTGGGGCAGTTGGGTACGGGACCTTGGGTGGAATGGGAAACAGAGGCTCAAAATTTTGCCACTACTTTCACTTCAAAATCTTCTCACCAAATCCCTCAAGAAAACCATTCTTGGTTCTCTCTTCCGGTTTTTAGTGCTGGAGGAGTCCCCTCTGCTTTGTTTGATTTCTTGGCTGCCCCTAAAATCAATTTGTGCGAATTAAAAGATCCTTTTAGCACACCTTCCCTAGCTCACCTAGACCGCGACTTTAGGTTAAGAGGAAAAGCGTTTAGACTGTTTTCACAATATATTGTTACCCAGCAAGTAACAAAGTCTATGTTATGCTCTTCTCAGGTGATCGAAGCTGCGGAAGTCAGGAAAGCCATTGAACTTTCCCGGCGCTTGCTTCTCCAAACTTCCATTCAGTCTTTAGGAGATATTCGGACGGCCTTATTAGAGGCAGTTCGAGCAAGGCAGGATCTGAGGATGTTCTTAGTGAAGAAACTTCCTGACCGTATTGCAAGCCAAGTAGTTCTGTCTCCAGTTCTAACTCCTTCTTTGATTTCACCAGCAGTTTGGAAGACTGTTTTCAATATGGCACAAACATTCAAACAAAGTCCCTCTCAACCTAAGAAGCCTACCTTCACTTTCCCTGAACCCAAACCAGTTTCGAAAGCTCAATCTAGTGGGTCTAAGCCTTTTCATCAGCCAAAGTCCCCTTCCACCCAGGGTCAGGCTCAGTTCAGGTATAAACAGGGTAACTTCTCAGGTAAAGGCCCCAAGTTTCACCACCGACCAGGTAAGGGCCCACCTCCAGCCAAACCCGGCCAGTCGTCCAAGGGTACACCACCACCAGCAAAAAACTAAGGTCTCTCTCACTCCCGGGGCCAGTCAAAGGCGTGTTGGAAAAGAGGGTAGTCCAGCCGGCGAACCCCAGTCTGCTAACTGGGTCCTTCCGGGCGTGTCATCAAGCATGGCCATTAAGAACATGGGCGAGGACTGTGGTACGCAAAGGCATCACTTGGCAGTGGCTCCGGCGACCTCGCTTACGTCAGCCAACAAAGGCCAATCATGTTTCTTTAGAGGTGGAGTCACTAGTTCAGGAGATGATTACCAAGAGTGTCATTATCCCAGTCCCCCCGACTTACCCGGTGTTTACATCCAAACTATTTCTAGTACCAAAAAGGGACAGTATTCAGATGAGACTGGTCATAGACCTGTCTTATTTGAATCTCCACATTCACAAAGTGTCCTTCAGGATGTTGACAGTGAATCAAATCAGGCTAACACTTCCGCCGGGAGGGTGGATGTGTTCATTAGACCTGACAGACGCGCATTGGCATGTCCCGGTAAACAAGAGATTTCAAAAATTTCTGGCTTTACGAATAATGCATCAGACTTGTCTTTCAAAGGATGCCGTTTGGATTGAACCTAGCGCCACGCATATTCACAAAATTAGTCCGGCAAGCCCTGATGCCCATGTTAGAACAAGGGATCAGGATCTTGTGGTATCTGGACGACTGGCTGGTGGTGGCAGAGACAGAAAAGTTATGCAACACTCATGTCAACATTACGTTAAACCATGTCAAATCTCTAAGATTCAAGGTCAACTTAGTAAAGTCAAACCTTGTTCCCTCACGAGTAATTCAGTGGATAGGGCTGGTCTGGGACACAGCATCTCTCACTCTGAGTCAGAGTGTGGACAATCGAAACAGATTTCGCAATTTTTTTTTATGTTTCTCCACAGTCTGACTACGACACGGAGACTCTGGGAATCTCTAGTCGGTTCTCTCAACTGGGTTCAACTAACTGTGAAGTTGGGCCGGTTGAAAGTCAAACGTTTAATCTTGGAGGGCAACAAATATTTCCCACTATTACCGGCGGGAAAATTATGGCCTATCCCAACATTAATACACAGCTTACTAGCGGTCTGGGCGAAGAGGGAAATGTTGCACTAAGTCATGTCATGGACCTCTCCTCCGCCGACGGTATGGGTGGACACGGATGCGTCAGGGACGATAGGTTGGGGCTTTCAGTCAAACCTCGGGCATCAGGGTCAAGGGCTTTGGTCCCATTCAGAAACCTCCCACATAAATGTAAAAGAATTACTAGTCCCCTTGTATTTCCTTCAAGTTCACGGCTCTACTTTACGGGAAAAGTCGGTGGCCTTCAGGATGGACAATCTCAATGCAGTTCACTGCATTCAGAAACAAGGGTCAGCGAGGTCTCGGAAGTTGCTAGACGTGTCAGAAAAGATTTTTGTTCTAGCCGACAAGCTGAACATTCATCTTAATGCATCATATCTCCCAGGCGTAGCAAACGTCTGGGCAGACGCTCTGTCTCGGAGACAGAGCACAACAGTAGAGTGGGCACTCAAGCAGAACATTTTCGATCAAATGATTGCAGAGCCTTACCGTCCACAAGTGGATCTGTTTGCGTCCGAGGAGAATCACAAACTCCCTCGGTACCTCACACGCCGGACATTAACGCCGGCGGGGGGGCCCCGACGCATTGGTGACGGATTGGAACATGTGGAGTTCCATTTATCTGTTTCCGCCACCAGACGCTTCTCTAATGTGCCACGTAGTCAACAAACTACAGGATTATCGAGGCGTAGTCTCGTTAATCGCGCCCCTGTGGCCGGCGCAGTTGTGGTACCAGCAATTGATAACGTGGTGCCCGAACCCGGTGTCGCTCCCGGTCGGGTATTTCCACGTAGACACGATTGGCAACCTAAAGACCTCGCTGACTTTTGCATTGTGGACATTCAGGAGGCCAAGTGGCTAATGCCGTATGGTAGAAACGTGACAGATAAATTTATGAATCAGTACACACAATCTACCAAGAGGCAATATCAATCTCATTGGCAGTCCTTTACTTCTTGGATAGTTAGAACAGAACAGACAGTACCTTCGGTGGCATTAGTTTTTAATTATTTAAACTATTTGTTTGAACAGAAACGTCTATCTGTAGTGACTCTAAAAAATCACTTAACAGCTATCAGGGTGCCATTCTTTGACCTTACAGGTCTAACCATACCATAAGCGGAAGAAACAGGTTTCATGAGAGCATGCTTCAAACTCCGCCCACCTCCCCGTCAGCTCATGCCTACCTGGTCTCTTGACAAAGCGTTATCTTTGCTTCATTCCCGTCTGTATCAGAATACGGCAGATTTTGAATTGCTATTAAAAAAGGCTGTGTTCCTTATGGCTTTGGCAACTGGTAACAGGGTGTCTGAGCTGGCGGCGATGAGCAACACCCCTAATTGCATAAGGTTTGGTAGACTAAATGATTGCATTCATATTGCTCCTTCCCCAGGGTTCATCGCCAAGAATGAACACAGTGAACAGTTTTCTCAGAGTTCACGGTGCCGGCGTTGAAACGGGGTAAAGTGCACCATAATTTGTGTCCTGTACAAGCTTTAACCAAATATATGAGAGTGGCACCTCTTAACCAACAAGGTGCTTTATGGGTATCGAGTACAGGTAAAAGATTAATGAAACGTAAAATGACTTCTCTGCTAGTAGAAGTCATTAACCCTTAATTAGCGGCGAGCAACATAAGTCGAGTTAAAAAAAGCTGGACTATGTGGCGGCGCTCGACATAGGTCGAGTGGCAATTTCAGCACGTAATGTGGCTGAGAGAGAGACAAGTGGTGGCAGGAGACTAGCGAGCGTATGACTGCTCCAGACCACCGCGGCGAACCTACTGACACAAATCTCAGCTCCCTCCTCCCTCTCTCACTCGCTACATACTCATATATGTACCGAAACTACCGAATTACCTGCTTTTTGCACTCGCGTTGCACGGTTATTGCAAGAAAACTATCCATCATACAAGGATCGTTATGGTGTCATTCGAAAGCTCTGTTTATGCCCTTTCAGGGATAGGTACTTGTTTTACGTTCTGGGTCTTATTTAGGCATGAAAATGATCACGTAAACAGCCCTATTTTGGCTAAAAACACCCCGCTGTGCGGTACATATAATAAACCGCATAGGCCGCTCGTAAGGTGTTAAGAGAGTAATCCCGGCGTAGTGGGTAGGGCCCACGATTTACGCAAATGGGCAGTATCTTTACATTCTCTCAAAACAAAATTTGGTTGAAGACATAGCTACTACTCAACTATGGGCTTCAAATCATACGTTTTTGACTCGATACCTGTCGGTAGCACTAGACAAACCATCAATGCCATGTGTAGCTTTACGGAAAAGGGTCTAGATGGGTCTCTAAGTCACTAATTGTTTTGGTTAAGAAAGAGGGGGGGGGGTGCAGTCAGTGAAACATAAGACACCCTAGACCCCGCCGGAGGATATGTACAGAGTATACGAGCTGTGATACAATGTATAAGTGTTGTGATTAAAATTTCTCGGTAGTAAGGACTACGGGAAATATTGTTGAGGTACAATGAATGTAGTACAACAATTGTTTCTTTAAGTGGGATACACTGTTGAAGCAATATAATTTAAAAAAAAGTTCTCGGTAGTTGCAACTACGAGTAGCATTTTAGTAAGTACATCTGCGATAGTACAAGAATTTATTCTATTTTTTGTGTCTAATTTTAAGGAATATAGACATTAGAATAATGGGGTTTATATGTGCACATGTAAACATAAAGTTTTATTTTTCACCACTTAATTTAACCCTCTCACCACGGAAGGGCTCTTGAACGCCCATAAAAAAGCATATAACAGGTACCCGGAAGGGCTCTTGAACACCCAGTGGTTGAAAGCCTGTGAGCTTCGTGTGCGAGGCGTCGGTCCGACGCATGTAAACAACAGCCGGCTGGACCGACGCCCCGCATCTCCGGCCACAAGAAGGAGAGTGTCGCTTGTTCGCGTGTGCCTGTATGTTGTTGTTAAGTATCGAAAAGTAGTGTAAAGTGGCTGTTTTTGCCATAAAGTTATCTCCAATGAAATCATCATCACAACTCAACCAGTTGACTTAGAGAGCTCTACTTAACGCCATTCTACAGGTAAATAACACAGCTACGCTTGGGGATGCGCGGGACTGCGGGAAGCAGTCAGATTAACAAATATACGGTAGCCTAGCCTAGACGTTTTTCGCCCAAAACACCCGGGTTTCGGGGAATATTTATGTAATGCGTAGCCGGGGCTGGAGGGTTAAGTGGAGTGCCTTTAACTTTCAGATCTGTGAACAGATTCTCATATACCCTTTTTTCCTCAAGCAGGCTTCTTTAAGCACACCCCTGCTTGTACCCCTTTTTATATGTTGTATAAAGTTTATACATAAATATATAATTTTTACAAAGTAAGAATACTATGTGGTTGTTTGATTATCTGCCTATTCTATTTGCAATGGTTATGATATGATTACGAATGTCCCCCTCCAGTCTTAGATATCAGGCATAATCGTCAATGATGGAGGGGCCACTAATAAATTATAGGTTTGACTCCTGCAAGGAGATAAAGAAAACCTAATATTTAGTAGTGGCCCTGTAATCATTGACGACTGGGGCCCACCCGACCATCCCCTTCCCATTCGTTGATGTATTAAGGATTTTGTTATACTTGATATGTCAGTGAAGGCGCAGAAATGCGATAGTCAGCGTCTGGTCCAAGAATCCACAGAAGTACATCCACGGAATATGGAAAGCTTATGAATAGTTATTCTTATTTTATTTTTATTTTTTATTTGTTACGAAGTTTTTTCGTAGTGAGAACCCAATCATAAAGACGAACCATGAGTGATTTAGCGTGTGCTTATGATGAAGGTTCCTCTGAGCTCTGCGGCGGTAGTTTCAAACTGCGCTTATGGGCGTTTGAAGAGGTAGCCTTATGTAATAGGCATAATCGTCAATGATTACGGGGCCACTACTAAATATTAGGTTTTCTTTATCTCCTTGCAGGAGTCAAACCTAAAATATTGCGTTGATGGACTTGGAGAAGGCCTATGACAGAGTGGATAGATAAGGTATGTGGAAAGTACTTAGAATATACGGAGTAGATGGCAAGTTACTGAAAGCAGTGAAGAGCATGTATGAGGGTGCAAAGGCGGCAGTACGTGTGGAGAATAAGCAGAGCGAGTTCTTTGACCTGAATGTTGGGTTGAAACAGGGGTGTGTGATGTCCCCGTGGTTGTTTACTGTATTATATGGATGGAGTCATGAAAGAAATACTAGGAAGAGCAGTGGATGTTGATGTATCGCTAAAAAGGGAGGGAAATGAGTGGAAGCTGCCTATACTGCTGTTTGCGGATGATACAGTTCTGATGAGCGATAATGAATGGGAGTTGCAGGGTCTGGTAAATGAGTTTGGAACAGTGTGCAAAAAACGGAATCTGAAGGTAAATGCGGGGAAGAGCAAGGTTATGGTCTTCGAAAGGGGTGAAGTCACAGAGTGTGAGGTGAAGTTGAACGGTCAGGCTATGGAGATCAGCTCTTTTAAGTATCTGGGCAGTGTGTTGAGTAAAGATGGGACTATGGATGAAGAAGTGCGGTAGAGGGTGCAACAGGGGAAGAGGGTTGTAGGAACGTTGAAAGCAGTAACAAGATATAGGGTGGACAGTATGGAAGTGAAGAAGTCCTTGCATGACAGTGTGGTAATCCCGACACTAACTTACGAAGCGAAGCATGGACGTTCAGGAAGAGACTCAGACCAAGAGTGAGAGCGGTGGAAATGAGTTACCTGAGAAGTGCGTGCGGAGTTACATGGAGGGATAGACAGACAAATGAGGAAGTAAGAAGGAGGTGTGGTGTGGAGGTAGATGTGCTGGAAAGTGTGAAAAGGAACAACTTGAGATGGTTCGGCCATATGGAACGTATGGAAAGCGAGAGAATTACTAAGAGGGTGTACGAGAGCGAGGTGGAAGGACAGAGAGGGAGAGCTGCACCGAAGGAGAGGTGGAAGGATGGAGTGACGAAGTATATGGATGAAGGCGGTGCTGGTTGGGAGGAGGGGCGTCGATGACTGAGGACAGAGGTGCATGGGGGCGGTTCATTCGTGCTCACGGCGTCAGGCAATAGATAGATAGAATGAGGCCTCCCGGATTCCGAGGGTTAAATATTTAATTAGAGTATCAATTACTACATACAGTAATTATTATTATTACTGTACTTGAATTACTGTACAGACTGTAATATATTTAATAATTTCATTCAACTTTCTCATGAAATGTGGCATACGAGCACTCACCTGTCTGTATGGTTCGATTTGATAACAACACTCTTGACGGTACGGTTTTAAGTGGTTCTAGGACGAATTCAAGCCCGTACCCTTTAACTATTCTGTTAATAATAATTACTAGGTACTGTGCTATAACGTACTGTCCTTGGAAACATAATAATGTTCTTATTTGTCTTTAACCCTTCTTGCCCGGGCTCGTCTTCCAAAGGACAGCATTCAGATCCGGGCGATCTGGCTGAAAAATATTGTAATAGGCCTAGCCCTATCTTTGTTATTTTAACTGCTAGAGAATTCATACACATCTCAAAACATAGCCCTGTTTTGTATCTATAGACTGGCATTAAGTAGAGCTCTCTAGGTCAACTGGTTCAGTTGTGATGACGATTTCCGTGGAGAGAGTTTTGATGCGATGTTAGCAATATCGGGCGATAACAAACAAATTCTCGTTCTACAAAACAATAACAACAAAAGTCCGACTTCTCCTTCTTGTTTTTGAAGGTGCGCGTCGCTCCGACTGGCTTTGTTTACATACAGTTTGACACACAGCTTTCAAACCACACTTAATAGGCTTTCAAGCTTACGGTTTTTAAAATGACACCCGGGCTCCTGCCCATCTGCCGCGGTGTCATTTTAAAATGACAACTGGGCAGGAGGGGTTAATATGATGAATATCACATACAATGCTGTAATATGAAGTGTGGCAGTGGTAGGGTGATCTCCGTTTTCTATGGTGGCGCGGACTCCGCCTTTGAATTCGGTCATATTAACCCTTTGAATTCGGACATAAGCCGGAATTCGGACATTTCAGAAGTGGCCATCCCCCAATTAGTCCGAGATAACTAGGGTTTACAACTTTACTGGGTATATTCCTGCATAACGGTATGCATTATATCTCAAGAACTGGGCAGTGTTATAGCATATTTGTTGTTTGTACATATACAGTCGACGCTCGATGTAACGGACTAATAGGGGGGAGACCGAGTCCGTTTTTTTTTTTTTTTTTTTTTTTTTTTTTTTTTTGTGATTGAGGGACACGTCCCTGAAAACATAATAAAGGTCTAAAGGTCATATTTGTCATTGATATGATAAATTTCACATGGGAAAAAAAAAAAAAAAAAAAGGAAGGATATCCCCTGTACTGTATATCCACTGTAGGCAAAAAAAAAAAAAAAAAAAAAAGGAAGGATATCCCCGTCCCGGCCTCAACCCCAACCCCGTTACTGTGATATGTTGATAAGCCTTGTGCTACACCCTATTGATAATGCAAAACTATTGAACACACTTAAAAGTGTATGTTATTTGGTCTCTATATAATCTGTGAATCATTTCCGATATGAGAGAATTAAAGACATTTTTTTCCACCAACTGATAATCAGCAAAAACGACACAAATGTCAATTAAAAACATGTTATAATATTTCCCCATCATTTTGTGTATACCGTGGGGAAAAAAAAAAATAATAATAATCTATCAAACGTAAATCTCCCGTCTCGGAAGCTCGGCGCCTAGACGGAGGGGAGGGTTGAACTATTTTTTTGACTATCATATTTATTGTTTATCTATGTGCTGGAAGGATATTATATTTTTCAATTCCATCCCATTAGAAATGATTCAAAGATTACAAAAAGTCCAAATAAGACATAGTTATGTTAATGTATAAGGGATTTAGGTAGATGAATTAGAGAGACAGATAGATAGAAAGAGAGTGTATATCGAGGGAAAAAACAAAACAAAAAATCTATCAAACGTAAATCTTCCGTCTCTGCTCGCACGGAGGGGAGAGTTGTTGTTGTTGTTGTTGTTGTTCCCCAAGCTGCCTGGCCGAACAACCCCAAGGCCCCGAGTAAGGCCAAGGCCATAAACGAGCGCCCCCACAGAACCCTCCCTGCCGACCACAATAAAGCCTGGGTGACCGAAGCCACTCCATGGCAGGGAGCTGAGAGGGTGCGTAAACGCCCGGGAAACCAAAGCCCCACCCAGGGCCCTGTTGAAATATTTTGTTGATTATTTATTATTTATCTATGTGCTGGAAGGATATTATATTTTTCAATTCCATCACATTAGAAATGATTCAAAGATTACAAAAAGTCCAAATAAGACATAGTTATGTTAATGTATAAGGGATTTAGGTAGGTGCATTAGAGAGATAAATAGAAAGAGCAACGGACTTTGCTCCAACTTTTTTTCGAGCATCGGACTTTGTCTGTTGCTGCGTCCATTGTCCGGCTACAGACAGAGTCCGTTAAATCCGAAATCCGTTGTATTGGGGTCCGTTAAATCGAGCGTCGACTGTATATGTATTATGTATGTTGCTTCGTAGTATACTATAAATGGAAAATATACTTGGTAAATGAATAATTAGAGGGCATCTGTGGACTCACTTTCTACAATTTCCCAGCTCAGCTGGTGGACGAGTCGACGAGTGGAGGCGAGTCGAGTTGTATACTGATATTCTATTGGTCAATAAACTGGGTGAGACGTCACGAGCGATGATGGCATATAAATGGTTGTTGTGGGAGTACGTCACTGTCTAGACGGTGACGTCACAAATTCTCGCGATATTTTAACGGGTGTAGAAATACACGTCAGTCCATATAATGAGCCTCTTTTGTTTCTCAATCCCTCTACGACATCACATTGATTCATTTATTATCCTTGGTGTTTAACTTTATAAGCTCTCGGAGTCGGGCCAGTCTGCCATATTTGAAATGGTGGAACTGTTGTTCAATGAATAGTGAAGTGTTTTTGCTTGATGAAAACACCTACAATATCTTCTATTTAACGGGATTACGAACGGAGCTTCCAGCGGCATTGTGTTAATTTGGCTGCCGACCATTATTCTCCAGCACACCAAGGGTAAGGGTTTTATGCCGTCGTTATTTGGGTCCAAGCCTAGGCTACGTTTACCACGGAATCTTTAATGTATATCCTCAATACAGACTTATTTCCTTCACTTACCTCGTCAATAATAACCCATATAGGTGCAGAGGGCCTGAATTATATCAAAGAAAAAGTGATGTTGAAACATTATCTGCAATTTAGCCATGTTGATTAACTCTTAGCCCACTTAACCCCTTCAGACTCATATGACGCAGAGGTTGCCAGATTAGCAATAACAAATAGAGTTCTCTTACTCTTATAATTACCTCTTTTGGCGACCGTCAATCTTTTATTAATTAAATACCAAACTAGCGGGGGTGTAGGGGCGGCAGCCCCCACCTAATATACTAGGTTAGGTTAGGCTAATATTACCCCTTATTTTCGTCTTTTACCCCACAATTTCCCTGTACTTCATAGCCCTCCCCATTATCGGGGGCCGTATCATAAGATTGTTGGATAATGGGGAAAACGTTTTTTCCGGAGATTCTAATTAATGACAACCACTGTATAATGATGAAAATTAGCTAAAACCAAAACAAAAAATCACTAAATAAAAGTTGGCCAGTTTCCTTGATATTTTCCCTGAACAAATTTTATTATACAAACCTTATAAATCAAATAAATAACAAATCCACATAAATAAAATCCTTGAAAATAGCTGTGGTCCGTCTCCTTAAAATTGACCGAAAAAACGCCCATTCTAATCAATCTCAGACCTCTTTCGGACATCCTCACTGTTTACAAACGCCTTCTTTATGCAGTATAATCAATATTTACCCCCTGCTGGCAACATAGATGACGATTTCAATAATTCATGGGGGGGTGAGGGGGGCCAAAGCCCCCCCTCAACCCATCGTGTATCCAACATTGGCATTATAACTAAGACCATGAATAGGGCCTACACTCATTTCTCAAAATCTGGAGGGAAAAACATGAAAAATAAGGGTGCGAGCCTATTCGACCCTATAATTACCAATATATCAGTTCATCTTGGGACGATACCGCTCTCGCAGATTAACCTTACCGTTCACGAGCCAAATATGGGGGGGGGGGTGAATACTAATTAGTATTGATAAATAGAAACACTGAATATCAAGACGCAAATTACACAGTACACTAATGACATTATAATACACGTTGTGTGAAACATATACACCGCTGATGTACCTTTAAGCGGGTGTAAGATTAAGCGGGCTTTAAAATAAGCGGGTGTAATGAAGCCATATTGGCCGAGGGCTGGAATGACGTCATCGCTGAGGCCCGCCTTGGCTGATGACGTCACGATAGTCAACAACCAATCACAAGCACGGATACACAACGTCTTGGCTTGGTTAATCAAGATGGCTATATTCTAGTTAATCGCCGTGTTTCAACCCCTCTCTTACCCTGATATATTTCATACCCTCCCCAGCTATCGGGATTAGTATTGTTGAGGTAAGTGAAGAAAATAACTAAGAGATATGAGGATATAAATAAGGATCCTTAGTTAATGGGCAAACAAAATACGGTGACTCCCGCTACATAGGATCTTACCCTTTACTGTATTGCAATTTTGTAATTTTTACCTTAGTGATATCTCCGCAATAATATAGACTTGGGTGGTGTTACATATATAATAATGTAGCACTCGTTGTTATTTTGTGAATGGTGAATACTAAAAAATCAAATGGTTCTTTATTGAGGTGGAAAGTAAATGTTGTTCATGCATCATTTGATTGCTCGGCCAGCAAACAGCCGTTTTTGGCTTCAGCTTTTAATCACTTAAGTAATTACTGAATATTGATTATTGTAAATTTTTCACTGATTATTGATTATTGTAAATTTTTCACTGATTATTGATTATTACTGATTATATTGATTACAGTATTGATATACAGGGTGTTCCGTGAGTTTTGTCAAATACTTCCAGTAATGAATGGTTGTTTACTGTATATATGGATGGAGTTATGAAAGAAATACTATCAAGAGCAGTGGATGTTGGTGTATCGCTGAAAAGGGAGGGAATTGAGTGGAAGCTACCTATACTGCTGTTTGCGGATGATACAGTTCTGATGAGTGATAATGAATGGGAGTTGCAGGGTCTGGTAAATGAGTTTGGAACAGTGTGCGAAAAACGGAATTTGAAGGTAAATACGGGGAAGAGCAAGGTTATGGTCTTCGAAAGGGGTGAAGTCACAGAGTGTGAGGTGAAGCTGAACGGTCAGGCTATGGAGATCGTCAACTCTTTTAAGTATCTGGGCAGTGTGTTGAGTAAAGATGGGACTATGGATGAAGAGGTGCGGGAGAGGGTACAACAGGGGAAGAGGGTTGTAGGAACGCTAAAAGCAGTAACAAGAAATAGGGTGGTCAGTATGGAAGTGAAGAAGTCCTTGCATGACAGTGTGGTAATCCCGACACTGACTTACGGAAGCGAAGCATGGACGTTGGTTGAGAGACTCAGACCAAGAGTGAGAGCAGTGGAAATGAATTACTTAAGGAGTGCGTGCGGAGTTACATGGAGGGATAGACAGACTAATGAGGAAGTAAGAAGGAGGTGTGGTGTGGAGGTAGATGTGCTGGAAAGTGTGAAAAGGAACAACTTGAGATGGTTCGGCCATATGGAACGTATGGAAAGCGAGAGAATGACTAAGAGGGTGTACGAGAGCGAGGTGGAGGGACAGAGGGGGAGAGGTAGACCGAATATGAGGTGGAAGGATGGAGTGAGGAACTACATGAACGAAGGCGGTGCTGGTTGGGGGGAGGGGCGTCGACTGACTGGGGACAGAGGTGCATGGGGGCGGTTCGTTCGTGGCCACCCCTTCGGGGATCACGGCGTCAGGCAATAGATAGATAGAATGAAAGATTATGTAATTCTAAGTAGAAAATTTTCTATAACCATATGTATTTTTGTGTGTCAGTATTTGATAATCAACCATTTAAAATTGACGGTTAGTGAGTGTGGAGGGGAGGGGAGGAGGAGTGAGGACGATCAGTGCGCTGGTGCCACTCAAAGGAATTTTACTCAGTATTATCCTTATGTCATAATACCTTGGAAAACTAAACTCATTTTTAAGCTGGTACTGTATGGGTTTGTCAAATGCGATAACATGAAGCCTTGTATTTTTGTAATTAGCAGTTACACCTGCTCTAAGCTAATTAATCATGGCAACAATGCAGATGTCCTGTCACCCAGTTCGCACCCAGTTTACATCTTGGACACAGGACAATACATAACCTTATGATGTGTCTATCATTGCTTGGATAATAACACATAATATTCTAATAACCTTTCATTAAAGTATAAGTGTAAACTATTGTTCAAATTAAATTATATGTTTAAAGTGACCGCCCTACTCGCTCCATCATTGAAAATGTTGCCTTCCTCTCAACATTTTGTGCTGATATTTGGGCTCTATTTGATTGTGTTAATAATCTGCCATACTTTGTCTGTACTCTCTATTCGTTCAGCTGTAGCCTATCACAAACTCCAGGAAACATTCCTCTGTCACTTAGATGCTAGAAATAACTGTAAAGCACTTTAGAATTTGGACATTTGTTTGGGTATCTCCTCTTGTAGGCTACTCGACAACAATCAGCACTAACAATTCGATTCCAGAGCCCATAAATACATTTCATATCTCCATATTCTACGTTAGGGTAAGTAAATGGTATTTTTTTGTAGTTTTCGTCTCTCCAATGGTTGAAAATAATGAGTCATGCGTGCCCTTCCATACTAGTACTGGCGTGAACTGAGTGACACAGTTAAACTGGAGTGAGCAGCTTATGCATTATTGCCATGATTAATTAGCTTAGAGCAGGTGTAACTGCTAATTACAATAATACAAGGCTTCATATAATCGTATTTGACAAACCCGTACGTTACAGTAGCAGTTTATAATTATTTTAGCTGTTCAAGGTATTATGGCATAAGGATAATAATAAGTAAAATTCCTTTGAGTGGCACCAGCACACTGATCGTCCTCACTCCTCCTCCCCTCCCCTCCACACTCACTAACCGTCAATTTTAAATGGTTGATTATCAAATACTGACGCACAAAAATACATATGGTTATAGAACATTTTCTACTTAGAATTACATAATCTTTCATTACTGGAGGTATTTGACAAAACTCGCGGGACACCCTGTATTTCACCACTGTAACCATTGTTTATTGATCACAGATATATTCCACCATTATATTAATTTTTATGTCACTGAACAGTGCTTTCATGCATCGATCGGACTACCAAAAATTATCGACTTGGTCTGTGTTGCAAGCAAGAGTCAGCCGACTGATTGACTGTATGTGTGTGTTGTTGTGTTTCGTGGACTGCCCACCATGACAACAAAGCTCTCTCTTCGGTGGTTTTAAGCAGGCCACCCGGGCTGCATAGTGCGATCGCAATATTGATTGTGCTCTTTTATTTATAAATTATTATTTTGCTTAAGCGTTGTTTGCACATAGCGATTTTGATAATTTTTTTGTCTTTTTACTGTGTTCGTTCAAGTTTTGGTTTGTTTATTTTGCAAGTTTTACATTATAATTTCCAGATGGCCATCCGGGCTACCAAGGTTAAACAATGACCACATGGTAAACAATTTCATTCTTCAAAAGCCAATGCACAATGGGTCTATACCTCATATGACCTAGTTAGGTCGGCATTCCTCTAAAACCTAAGCCTTAAATCAGCCAAATCCATGCAATAGTTTTGTAGCTATGGGCCTTTGAATTTGTATTATTGCCATCGCGGTAAAATTATCCCATGGCGTAATTACCTCGTTTTACCCTACAGACTACAGTATAAAAAAAAATGAGAGCAAGATCCCAATAATCAACTACATACCTGTGGTGCTCATTTGTGAAGACATAAAATCTCTTCGGAGGAGAATCAATGAGATCTCGTAGTCGTTTATATATTGGTAATGAGCGATGCTTAACCTCTTGAATAACAGTTTGTGGGATTATAACGTTGGTAATACCGTCATCACACAAAACATCAATCTGAAAAGAACAATAAATACAGCAAAGTACAAAATCAGTAACTAGTTTAGGATAGTGAATACAGTACAGTATACCTGTACTGTCCAGTGGTTTATTTAATTGCGGTCGGTCACATAGAATACAGTGGAGCCCCCATCCTAGCTGCTAATCGGTTCTGCAGAAATAGAGCTAGGATTGAGACAGCCAAGATCGGGGCACTGTTCTTATGGGGAAAATTCAATCGGTTCCGTGCTCATGCCAAAATTTGCGTCTTTTTCTATTTTTTGCCTATGAAAACATGTTTTATTGTACACAAATTAAATTTTATGCATTAGGCTATACTGTATCATATAATACACCATAGAATAAGTTTTTAATAACTAGAAAACAAAAGGCCCAATATCCTATCTAAACAATTACCGCACTTTTTCCCAGTTAGGCTATGAAAACATGTTTTTTGTTTACTGTAGGCTACATCAAGTAGCCTAGGCGTAAATCTTATGCATTGTTTCTATCATGCAATTTTTTTTAGGCCTAGCCTAGGCCTAGGTTCTAAATTCGTCCAGCCACCCCTCAAGTACCCATTTCGCCCCAAATACATGAAATAAATACATATTATGAGGAAAAGACGTATAAATACGTATTATGAGAAGATTACTTACCACACAGATTTTATTATAAATCATTGTCATATTTAACCTAGCCTAGGATAATCTCGTCTAGGCTAGGCATTTCAATCGCTTTCGTCCGACATGGACTGGTCTTTGCTGTGTTTTGAGCATGAAATTCCTTCATTGCTACCACCAGGCCAACCATCCCTATCAATAGATGTACTAGAGGTTATAATAAACGCGAGAGATAAGGGGTTCAGGCACAAAAAAAGCTTGCAAACGGTTGTTTTGTCAACACAGATACTAGCTAAACTACAAGCGTCTGCTTAGTGATGACGTCATACAAAGATGGCGGCATCTTGTGCATTTGACGATCGGATCTCGTATTCACTCGGATTTCGTCTCTAAACGAACAAGCACCTGGCAGATTCTTTCGTTATGTTAAAACAAAATTATTGTTTTTGTTTATTTTCTAGTTTTATGTTGAGTTTTTCGTTATTTTTGCTATTTTTTCGGGTTTCGGCTGGGATTTGATGCGAGAATTGAAATTGGGAATATTTGATGTGTGGTGCGAGAATTGAATCAGCGAAGACCGGTGTAGCGAAAATGGGGGCTCCACTGTATATAGACTTCTCCCTAAAGCAGGCCCACACTCGGTCAAATCTAAATAAATACAGTGGAGCCCCCACTTTGGCGACATTTAGTCTGGCGATTTCCACTTTGGCGACCAGGTCCTAAATATCCTCGGAACCCACTTTGGCTACAATGCACTCACTTTGGCGATTGACCGCCTGACAAAACAAACCGTGCGCATCTCGACATTCACCCGTCGGCCATCTTGTGCAAGACACCATTGTTATACACCTGCTCTTCTGTGGCCTTGGCTCCCATTTTTCGTCTGTGTACGGCAGTTTGGCGACTTTCAGCCAATACCTGGGACGATGCAAGCTTCGGGAGCGGCTAGCGGGGGTGTTGGTGGTGGGCCGCCACGGAAGCCAAACGGAGTCAAGAAGAGAGATTATAGGAAAGGCGTCACCAAGAAGAAATGTACAGCTGAAGACATGAAGAAAATAATTGATTAATTTGGCAGTCTATAAAATAGCCAAAGTGGGGGCTCCACTGTAGTATTCTTTTAAGCAAAAAATACAGTATACTACAAGAGGACTGTATCAGAATTACCCTTTCATATAAAAGGTACTCCATTTTAATTAACTTGGCAAGAAATCTTCATCATTGTCATAGCCTTACAGGAAGTAAGACCAAAAAATGCTAGAATTGAAAGGGAACTGGTGGAGTATAGTTTGGAGGGTTTTGAGTTATATGAGAGGAATGCTATTAGAGCAGAGGTCGGAAGAGGACTGTTTATTTATGTAAGAAAAGAGCTCAAGGTTAATGAGGTGGATATGAGACAGCAGTATTGCGAGTATTTGTGTATTGAAGTAAAATGTGCAAGAGGATCAATTCTAATTGCCTCTATACAGTATATAGAAGCCCAAATAATAGTAGGGAAGAGGATGATAACCTACTGAAAGCAATGGAGGAAATAGATAATAAAGAGAACAAATATAAGATTTTGATTGGAGATTTCAATTTGCCAAGGATCAACTGGGCAAATTGTACTACTCCAGCGGGACAGTGTAGCCTGGAAAACAAGTTTATAGAGAAAGTAAGAGATTATTTTTTAACGCAACATATTACAGAGATGACAAGATATAGAGATGGGACACAGAGGAGTGTACTTGATTTGATTTTTAGCAATGAGGAGGATATAGTGGAACATGTCAATGTAGATAGCCCTATAGGTCGTAGTGACCATGCCTGTATAAGCTTTAGTTGCAATATTAAAACAGAGAGGGATAATAGAAGCAATACAAAAATATACATGTATGATAGAGCAGATTATGAGCTGCTGAGACGGTGTTTGGACATTGACTGGGGGGAATACTTGAACGGTGAAGATGCTGAAGGAATGTGGAGGAAAATTAGAGTCAAACTGGAGAATGCTGTATCCAAAAGTGTACCAGTAAGGGAATATAAGGATAAAACAAAATTGAGGAAAAGAACGAACCCAGAATTGCCAATGAAAAGAAAGCTTTGGACATTGATTAGAAGAAACGATTGTGGGAAAGACTAAAATTGTTAAAAAAGAACAGGGGGTCTAGTATAGAAGCTAAAGAAGTGGATCTGGAATGCAGACAAATAAACAATAAAATAAGGTGGGAGACAAGGAGGGGGGTGAAGGAGAGGGAGAGAGAGAGTGCTAGAAATGTGAAGGATAATCCAAAAATATTCTGGAAGTACATTCAGGAAAAGTTAACAAGAGTAGGGATCCCAGAGCTGGTAGGAGGGTTGGATGATGGGAGTAGAGCGGAGACTGATAAGGAGAAAGCAGAGGTGCTGGGGAAATACTTTGGTACTAACAGTGGAGTCGGATGATGCAGTGCCTACTATTCCCATCAAACAGGCACCGGCACTAGAACTACAGTAATAGAGTTTTCCCATGCTAGAATAAGAAGGGCTATAGAAAAAATGAACAGAAGTAAGTCCCCGGGACCGGATGGGATACACCCAAGAATCATAAAGGAAGGAGGTGAGATGGTGGTAGAGCCATTGAAAATGTTATTTGAGGTATAGTTTAATACAGGACAAATCCCGATGGACTGGACAGAGGCGAACATAACAGCTATATTTAAGAAGGGAAAGAGAAATGACCCAGGAAATTATAGATCAGTCAGTTTGACAAGTGTTGTGTGTAAACTAATGGAAACGGTAATTACAGAAGGAATAATGGAGCATATGAAATCAAACCAACTTTTCAGTGGGAGACAGTTCGGATTCTTGCCGGGGAGGTCGACGGTACTACAGCTAATTAAGGTGGTAGATGATTGGATGCAAATTCTAGAGGATGGTGATGTAATAGACGTGTTATATTGCGATTTTATGAAAGTCTTCGATAAGGTCCCACATAAAAGGTTAATAGAGAAAGTTAGAAGCTATAATATAGGAGAGAAATGTGTGAAATGGATAGAAGCCTCCCTGAAAGATCGGAGACAGAGGGTACTGGTGAATGGAATAGGCTCGGGGTGGAGGGAAATGGCAAGTGGGGTACCTCAGGGATCTGTGTTGTTGTTGTTGTTCCCCAAGCTGCCTGACCGAACAGCCCCAAGGCCCCGAGTAAGGCCAAGGCCATAACCGAGCGCCCCCACAGAACCCTCCCTGCCGACCACAACAAAGCCTGGGAGACCGAAGCCACTCCATGGCGGGGAGCTGAGAGGGTGCGTAAACGCCCGGGAAACCAAAGCCCCACCCAGGGCCCTGTGCCCCTCAGCAATTATGAAGAGAAAGTTGAGGGGCAAAGGAATAATGTGACGCTTTAGCTTCCAATCTTGGTAGATTGGGAGGGCAATCCACGGAAGAGACGCCGTCACTTGAGATCTAGAAAATATATAAGTAAAAGGAACAGTCAGAGGAAGCTATGGGTATGGCAGAGATCGCTCAGGTCTCACTCTGATAGACCAGCCCATCGCCAGAGGGATCTGTGTTGGGACCACTACTGTTCGTTATATTTATCAACGACTTACTTGAAGTTATAACTAATGGAAGTGAGGTATACCTGTATGCGGATGACACTAAGCTGTATAGAAGAGTGAGGAGTAAGGAAGATGTGGAGGGCATGAAGGGATGGTCTGAGCATTGGTTAATGCCTTTTCATCCAAAAAAATGCAAGTACTGTACATGCGGATTGGGACAAGCAAGATAGACAAGGTAGGATACAGTATGTATGAAGCGATGGAGGAAGTGAATGTAGAAAAGGATATAGGAGTAGTGATAGACAATAAGTTAAATTTCTCAGAACATTTAGCGGAAAAGATAAACAAAGCCAATAGAATTGTAGGGCTGATAAGGACATTTGTGTCACTTGACGAAGAAATCTTCAGGAATCTCTATACAGCGCTGGTTAGGCCGCACCTGGAATATGCGAACCAGGTGTGGGCTCCATATATGGTAAAGGATATAGAAGCAGTGGAGAAAGTGCAGAGGAGAGCTAGCAAGCTAGTACCAACGTTGAAGAACGCGGGCTATGAGCAGAGGTTGAGGACACTGGGGCTTCCGACACTGGCATATAGGAGAAAGAGAGGGGATATGATAGAGACTTTTAAGATAGTGTCAGGAAAGTATGATGAGGATGTGTGTGAAGGTATCTTCTTAATGCGGGAGGGAACAAGAACGAGAGGACACTCTAAGAAAATTTACAAAGAAAGAAATAGGCTTGAGAAGGCAAAGAACTCATTTTGTGATAGAGTGGTAAATGAGTGGAACGCACTGCCCCAGTATGTAGTCGATTCCGAATCAATAAGGGAGTTTGAAAGTAATCTTGATAAAGCATGGGGAAGACAAGATTTGAAGTTTGATTATAAAGCAAAAATACAGAATAGTAAAAATGTTGCGTCTGCTACCGCCGCCGCCAACACCGTGAACGACCGCAGCAGTGCAAGTACTGTACTGGTACTGAGCTGGATACACAGGCCTAGTTTGCCTTTTTCCAGAGGATCTACTGTAAGAATACTGTAAGATCATCTAATTACAGTACTGTACTGTATTATGAACTGAATACCAGTAATGAAGATATTTGATGTCAAAAAGATGAAAATATATTGAATCAATCAGGAGTAATTGTGAACAAAATGGGGGAATAAGCTGCCAAGTGAATTTGAACAAAACAATGCCTAAGCTGTTCACTATTCCTTAAGCCAGCCCACCTTGCTTTTTTTCTCTTTCTCTCCCTCTCTCTTTGGCTTGTATCCATTCGGCCCCATTCAGCCTACTGTTTTAAGACGTTTACCCCCATCCAGGTGTCAATATATTTTTGTTTTGACAATAAGCTAAATTTGTACATTTTTCGATAGAAAAATGTCTCCGGTGAAGCCGAATTTCTCCATACAGTGCTGGCTCGCTATTGCTCGCCAGGAATAAATTTATACCTGGATGGGGATAAACAGTGGGGAGATTGTAGGCACCAATCGATCAGGGCTAGACCCAGGTGAGGTTATAGGCATGTGATAAAGAGTTGCTGGAACTCCTGTTTCATTTGCTTGGCCTCTCTTACTGATTTTCTTTGTGCCTCGTTTACACTGAGAGCAATCCAGCTAGCTCTCACAAACACCTCCTCCTCCTATCCACTTCACTAAACTAAACATGCACACCACACTTCATTCCACCACACCAAATTTTTTTTAAAAATTATGAATTTCAGCCCAGCCTCGGAGTCCCTAGGGGGGGGGACCATAAATGCCCCCACACCCGACCGACCATCCCCTGACGACCCCACAAAATTACCTGGACCGCGGCCTGTTACTCTTTCTATTGATTTCTGCAACATTCGCGGACTTTCCTCTAACTTTCACTCTGTTGAACACCATCTCTCCTCCTACAAACCTGATCTTCTCTTCCTCACCGAAACTCAGGTGTCTGTAGCAACATCCAGCAACCCCTTTTCTGTATCCTCCTACTTTCTCTATCCTAGTTTCAAAGCCAAAGCAGGGGAAAAGAACCCCCTAAGGCGGTTGAGCACACCCAGCTTCTGGGAGGCTGCCTTAGCAAGACTGGTAATATGGTCCTTCCAACTGAGAGCAGAAGAAAAGGAGACACCAAGAATATTGAGAGAAGATGAAGGATTGATTTTTGTATTGTTGAAGAATAAGGGATAGTCCGCTGGGAGTTCCTTACGGGTAGATAGATGGAGAAATTGGGTTTTGGAAGCATTAAAGGTAACAAGGTTTTCTCTGCCCCAATTGGAGATAGTATTTAGATCATAATTTAAGAGTTCTATGGCTTCATTACGTTTGTCGTTGAGGGATTGCTGGCTGGGGCGTTCTGAAAAACCAACGGAGTAGTGTAAGGTTGAGTCGTCTGCATATGAATGGATGGGAATTGAGGTACAATTGAGGAGATCATTTATAAAAATTAGAAAAAGAATAGGAGATAGGACAGAGCCCTGAGGAACACCGGAGTTTATAGGGTGAGGAAGTGAACAATGGCCGTCCACAACAGCGGCTATGGAACGGCCGAAAAGGAAATTAGAGACAAAGGCACAGATGGAGGGATAGAAACCGAAGGAGGGTAGTTTAGAAATTAAAGATTTGTGCCAGACTCTATCGAAGGCTTTTGATATGTCTAGTGCAATAGAAAAAGTCTCACCGAAGTCCCGAAAGGAGGATGACCAAGAGTTAGTAAGATATGAAAGAAGAAAAAGATGTAATAAAGAAACATGGAACAGATACAAGAGATTAAGAAATGTGTATGCTACAATCAGGAGACAAGAAGCCAGAGCATATGAAAAGAACATTGTGAACAAATGTGAGTGATCCTAAGCTGTTCTATAGGTTTGTAAATAGTAAAATGCAGGTAAGGGATAGAATAGTGAAGTTGAAAGTTGAAGAGACCACTTATGATGACGACCAAAATGTGTGAAGTTATGAACAATACACTCCACTCAGTATCTAGGCCCTAAAGATGAGAACTTTGAAGATGAAATTTATGAAATTGGTGATTAACTGGGAGATATTAACCCTTACAGTCCCAGGCCCGAGTATATTCGTCAGTAATGTACTTTCCTTGAAACTGCCTGTACAACCCTGTAGTTGGTAACAAGACTGTTTAAGCACTGCTACCGGTCTGGCAACACTTCTCAGCTTATATAAGACCCGCTGAAGGGTGACTGGGCCAGTGTTGCTCCATCTCTTGAGGTGAAAAGGTGGTCTCTCCTGCCATTTTTGCCACAGTGCTTGGGACTGCAGGGACTTTTATTACTGTATCATACGTGGCGGGTGCCCAACCCCGAAAGGGGTTGAAATAGGGGGGCTATCCCCCCGCCAAAGGCGGCTTTCTAGGGCCTTTCCTAGCTGATGCCGAGAGGACTGGGTTCTAGTCATGTGGTGATGGGCTGGTCTATCCGAGTGAGAACTGAGCGATCTCTGCCATACCCATAGCTTACTCTGACTGTTCCTTTTACTTATATATTTTCTAGATCTCAAGTGACGGCGTCTCTTCCGTGGATTGGCCTCCTAATTTACCAAGATTGGAAGCCAAAGCGTCACATTTTTCCTTTGCCTCTCAACTTTCTCTTCATAATTGCTGAGGGGCACAGGGCCCCAGTTGGGGCTTTGGTTTCCCGGGCGTTTCCGCACCCTCCTCAGCTCCCCGCCATGGAGTGGCTTCGGTCACCCAGGCTTTATTGTGGTCGGCAGGGAGGGATCTGTGGGGGCGCTCGGTTATGGCCTTGGCCTTGCTCGGGGCCTTGGGGCTGTTCGGCCAGGCAGCTTGGGGAACAACAACTGTATTTTACGTTTTTTTTTTTTATTTTTTTTTTTTTTCCTATATTCCAACTACTCCCTCTCGGGCATAGGCTGAGAGCCTGTACATTCCACCGCTCAACACGGTGAAGCCTGTGAGGTCTTGTTCCAGTCTGGGGAGTGAGACATGCGAAGCATCCATCATGGCTCGAAGCAGCTCCATCTCTGAAGCGGCTGGTTGCTTCGCTCAAGTGCTTCACCGTCTCACCCTCCAGACTCAGACCCTCACTCTCAGAACGCCACCTATTGAGCAGTTAAGTCACTAGGCATTGTCCCCCTGTAACATATTTTGAATATGGGAATATTCATACAGTGTTATTTAATCAGGGAGCAATGAGGGTATTTTTTTGGCATTTTGGTGGGCTTTGTGGTAATGCACTGATACTAGGTACAGCACAAATTCAATCCCAATAATATCTTCCCATTGACATATCGGGATTTGAACCCGGGTCCATTGGATTACCAATCCAGGGGGTTAACCCCCTCCGACATCTATGACGCGATCGCGTCATATGGCGGTATGCCGAAGATTATCATATGACGCGATCGCGTCATATGAACTTAGTGAAATACAGTAAACTTCCGTTAATCCGAAGGGCAGCGGACCGGCCCTCGTTCGGATTAGTGGATTTTTCGGATTATCGGACTTTACCCCTATGAACCTGTGTATTAATGGCCTGACGAAAACATTGAGGCATTAGGCCACCCAAATGACACACACACATATCATATGTTCATGAAATCACTTCAAAAGTTTACCATTGTCATTGTAGCCTATTAGCTACTTCAAAACATTCAGATTAATGGTCAAAGGAATCTGCTGATATAAACGTAAACACCATATGTCCGCATCGTCTACTAGCGAGTTTGTCTTGCTCTTGAAGATCAGATCAGATGTGGTTCGGGAAGTAATGCCTTAACAACGGCACTTCCCTGAGAGGTTCTTGTAATTTTCCTTTTGTGATTTTCCTTTTGTGACGTGCTTTGTTATATTACATTGTATTGAAAGCACCTTTGTCTTGTTGTCTTGAAAGCACCCTTGGGACGCTCCGATCACTGAACTATAAATAGTAGCGTATCGGAACGTCCAAAGGTGCGTTTTCAAGCTCAAGACTGAATGCGCTTGCAGAAAATGCGGTGCAAGCCAGTAGCGCATCGGAGCGTTCCAAGGATGCGTTCAAGAGCAAAACAAACTCTCTAGCAGACGATGTGTTGTTTACGTTTATATCAGTAGCTTCCTTTGACCATTAATCTGAATGTTTTGAAGTAGGTAATAGGCTACAATGACAATGGTAAACTTTTAAAGTGAATTCATGAACATATGATATGTCCATTATGTGTCATTTGAGTGGACTAATGCCTCAAAAAGGGGACTTTGGGACTTCTTGAAATTCGGACCATCGGGTGAATTCGGATTTGGCCTCAAATTGAAAAATTCGGACTATTGGGAGATTCGAATCATCGGTCGTCGGATTAAAGGACTTTTACTGTAGCTCAATAAGTAAGTTATATGACACATTTGCGTCATATTGAGCTCGGTAAGTTAGATCAGAATCTGTCGGTTGATGGCAAGCCTAAATACAGTACCTCCGACTTCTACCGGTACCTCAGTGTCAGAGAAAGTGTTTTAAGGGAAATACCGGGTGCTCCGCCACCCCATCAGTAAGTTAGCAACTTATGTCTGGGGGGGTTAAGTTTCTCCCAGAGGAGCTAGTAGAACTAATGAAAGGACTAGACATGAAAAAGGCAGAGGGCCCTGACAATATAGCAGGATGGATTTTGAAAGAATGTGCTGATGAACTAGTAAAACCCTCATATGAGATAATGAAACCCTCTCTAGAAGTGGGAAAATTACCAATGGACTGGAAAAGAGCAAACATTGTACCTATTTACAGTATATAGGTATTTATGTATGTATGTATGTATTTATATAGGTATTTATATGTGGGGTTAATCTTAGGGACAGGGTATCGAGTGAGGAATTGAGAAGGCGTCTGGGTATTAGGAGTGTCAGTGAAGTGATGCGCACGAGCCGACTTGGTTGGTTTGGACATGTGGAGAGAATGGAAGATCAGAACTGGGTGAAGAAATTTATGCCGGACTGTGAACGTGGGGGGAGCTGCGCGTAGGGGTGGACCTAGAATGACGTGGGCTCGGTTACTCCAGTCCGATCTCAAAATAAAGAACTTGACAACAGACGGTGAAGGGTATACTGAGTGATGAGTTCGCAGTATGTGTTGGAGTTCATCAGGGTTCAGTGTTAAGCCCCCTCCTCTTTATTATGGTCCTGGAGGCATTGTCTAGAGTTTTTAGAGGCGGACTCCAGTTGGAACTGTTTTATGCAGATGATTTAGTCCTAATAGCTGACAATATGGAAGATGCTGAGGCCAAATTCAGAACATGGAGAGAGGGCATGGCGAGCAAGGGTTTAAGAGTCAATATTAACAAAACCAAGGTTATGCATTGTAGATTGAGACGAGGCAATGTGGAAAAGAGCGGTGCATACCCATGTGCAGTGCGTGGAAAGGGTGTGGGCGCTAACGCGATTCAATGTAGCATCCGTCGACGCTGGGTGCACCATGGGAGTAAGCGCGGTAGTAGAATAAAGGGACCCCTGCCGAAGGATAATTCAGAAATAGAGAAATTTGAGTGCGTAGTGTGCAAAGGCGAGCTTGTGTTAAGTGATGATCCTGTGGCTGTGAATTTTGGAAATGAATCATTGGAGCTGGTGGACAAGTTTTGTTACCTAGGAGATACCATCTCTGCCGGTGGTGGGGCCGAGGCTGCCACTGTTGCTAGAATTAGATGTGGCTGGGGGAAGTTCAGAGAACTGCTGCCAATTCTGACCATGAAAAGAATGCCTCTCCCCCTGAAGGGAAAGGTGTATGCCTCATGTGTTAGAAGTGCAATGACGTATTCCTCAGAAACATGGGCCGTTAAAGTAGAGGATGTCAACAGAATGGAACGTAATGAGATGAGAATGGTGAGATAAATGTGTGGGGCCAGGCTGCAGGATAGAATAACAAATGTTGAGCTGAGGAGACGTTTAGTTATAAAAAGTATTAGAGAGGTGATACGTACAAGTAGACTGGGATGGTATGGACATGTGGAGAGAATGGATGAACAAAATTGGGTGAAAAAATGCAGGTCTGTGATTGTGGAGGGAGCTGCACCAAGGGGTGGACCGAGGAAGACCTGGGATCGGACTATACGTGCCGATTTCAAATCCAAAAACTTGACAAATCAAGCAGCCCTTAACGGGGTTGCCTGGAGCGCCGCCATTGGGACAAGAGACTGAAACTTCACATATGTGTGGAGCACTCAGTCTTAAAATGTTATGTATGTATGTAGGCAGCCATTGACAGGGCCACCTGGAAAGCTGCCATTTAGGACATGAGACTGTAACCACATTCTCTGTGGACAAAACGGTCTTTAAACTTGTATGTATGTACAGTATTATAGGTTTGATTCCCGAAGGGAAGTAGAGAAAACCTAATATTTAGTAGGGGCCCCGGAATCATTGACGATGTTGCCTATTAGCATAATAGTCTCTATTCAACACCCGCGTCAGCTGTTTGAACCAACCGCCGCGGCACCGCAACCCTGCTCACAAGTTGGTAAGGAGAACACGAATACATCCCTCAACTCACCATAAACAACACACCCCTAACACATACACACACACCCAAAATCCTAGGAGTAACATATGATACTCATACGACATTCAAACAGCACACCACAAACATTAAAAAGAAACTGACACCCAGACTTAATGCCCTCAGGTCACTTGCTCACACAAAATTTGGACACAACAAAGAAACTACCACCACAGTATATAAACAATACATAAGATCAGTGATGGAATACGCAAGCCCAGCCTGGGCTTCTAACCTAGCTGAAACACATCATAAGACCTTACAGACTATTCAAAACAAAGCCCTGAAGATCATTACAGGCTGCACAGCTACTGCACCCACAGATCACCTACATCAAGAAACCAAAATCCTCAAAGTCAAAGACCATCTGGACATGAGAGGCACTCAATTCCTGGCAGCAGCCTCCACGAACCAAGACCACCCACTAAACTACATGGCAACACACCCACAGACACCAAGAAATATCAAAACAACACCCAGCACACGGTATCACACACAATTATTGTCCTCTCTCCCTCCCTGCCCACCCCGAACCAACTTCCAGAAGCACATCCATACTCATATCACTCACCGATCCATCCACTCACTCACAGACAACACGCAGCTGCATGCACGACCTCCCGAAATCCATCCTTCCGAATCCTCCCTTCCTCGCGAGGACAGAGTCCACCTGGCCAGGCTGAGATGCGGACACCATCCAGCTCTCCTGAGCTATCAGAAGAGACTGGATGACTCCGTTGTCGACGCCTGCCCGGGATGTAACACAGCACCCCATACCATTAAACACATCATAGAAGACTGCATTTCACACAACCATTTACGCCAACAACACAATCTACACTCAATGAGAGCTCTGTGGGAAAGCCCGATCGTGGCCATGGCCTTCCTCAGGGAGTCGGGGCTGTTCGGCCAGGCAGCTTAGGAAACAACAACAACAACAACAACCACCGCGGGGAAGAAAATGAGTCATCTTCATAAGTGCAACGCTACTTCTCTTATAGTGTCGTCACAGATCGGGTACCCACTACAAAAAAACTTTCGTAAAAAATAAGAGAATAAAAAAGGGAAAAAATTTAACACTTAAATACTGTCATCAACAAGCTTCCCACATTCGGTGGATTTTCTCGTGTTGTGGCTTCTACCGCCTCTCGCCAAGCGCACAATTCGTCCTTCACTGATATACCAAGATAAAAACCTCAAAATATCAAGCGAATGGGAAGGGGATGGCTGGGAGGGCCTTCATCGTCAATGATTCCGGGGCCCCTACTAAATATTAGGTTTTATCTACCTCCCTTCGGGAATCAAACCTATAATTTAATAGTATAATTTCATCATTGACGATGTTGCCTGAATTCCAAGACTGGAGGGGGACATTCGCAAAATATCGTAACCTCTGTAACCGCAGGTTAAGTCAAGAATCCGTATAACAGAATAAGGTATTTTTATTGTTTGCAAACAATATAGAAAATATAAACTATGAAAGAGTGTGAGCAGTGCGTTGCTTCAAAGAAGCCTGCTCGAACAACATAGCCCTCTTACATGAGGTGTTTGTTGTAATTTGCGATACATAGAGCTAATTCAAAACTCCTAATCACATTGACCAGAAACTTGGGCTGATCCCAGCTTGTTTCTCTGGTCCACCCATTGAGTCACTTCGACCAATCACAGCACCGTTCATCTAGTGAAACTAGCATAGAAACCTTAATTTTACATGTACAATTTGACATTTTGTTCTCGCTAAAATAGCGTAAAATTTATATTACAGTCGACGCTCGATTTAACGGACCCCGATACAACGGATTTCGGATTTAACGGACTCTGTCCGTAGCCGGACAATGGACCCAGCAACGGACAAAGTCTGTTGCTCGAAAAAAAGTTGGAGCAAAGTCCGTTGCTCTATCTATTTATCTCTCTAATACACCTACCTAAATCCCTTATACATTAACATAACTATGTCTTATTTGGACTTTTTGTAATCTTTGAATAATTTTTAATGCGATGGAATTGAAAAATATAATATCCTTCCAGCACATAGATAAATAATAAATAAGATAGTCAACAAAATATTTCAACTCTCCCCTCCGCAGAGACAGCAGGCACAGCAGAGCACAGCAGAGACGGAAGATTTACGTTTGATAGATTTTTTGTTTTGTTTTTTCCCCTCGATATACACTCTCTTTCTATTATCTATCTCTCTAATTCATCTACCTAAATCCCTTATACACTAACATAACTATGTCTTATTTGGACTTTTTGTAATCTTTGAATCATTTTTAATGCGATGGAATTGAAAAATATAATATCCTTCTAGCACATAGATAAATAATAAATAAGATAGTAAAAAAAATAGTTCAACCCTCCCCTCCGTCTAGGCACCGAGCTTCCGAGACGGGAGATTTACGTTTGATAGATTTTTTTTTTTGGTTCCCACGGTATACACAAAATGATGGGGAAATATTATAACATGTTTTTAATTGACATTTGTGTCGGTTTTGCTGATTATGAGTTGGTGGAAAAAAATGTCTTTAATTCTATCATATCGGAAATGATTCACAGATTATATAGACCAAATAACATACACTTTTAAGTGTGTTCAATAGTTTTGCATTATCAATAGGGTGTCAAGGCTTATCAACATTATCACAGTAACGGGGTTGGGGTTGAGGCCGGGACGGGGAGGGGAGGGAGTAGGCCTAGGCCTACAGAGGCGGGGATATCCTTCCTTTTTTTTTTTTCCCCCCCATGTGAAATTTATCATATTAATGACAAATAAGACTTTTATTATGTTTTCCTTTTATTATGTTTTCAGGGACAGTACAGCACAACGTGTCCCCCAAAAAAATAAAAAATACAAAAATAAGGCAAAATACGAAGGCAATTTTCCAGCAACGGACTCGGTCTCCCCCCTATTAGTCCGTTAAATCGAGCGTCGACTGTATTTGTATAATAAATAAGCTTTAACCCTTGGAATCCGGGAGGCCTCATATGAGGCAAAACGTATTTTGGTTAGGAGTCCGGGAGGTCTCATATGAGGCAAAATCAAAGGGTTTAAATCGCGCGGGCGGATTTTCGTTTATGCGTGGGCTACCGCAGTGCCACCAAGCACAAACTAACATGCAGCATCAGTTCTCGTCACGCATCCAACATGGATGGAGCTAATCCAAAAAAAAATCGCTGTGTTCAAATCGCCGCCCGCCGCCGCGTTCCGTACGCCTAACAAAAGCAAGGCTAAAACGACTAAGAAAACAGTGCTTAGTCCCGATGGTGATGCACACACTCTGGAAGAACTAAGCGAATATAGTGAACTGAGTGATTATAGTGAACTGAGTGAACTTGGGAGTGACTTTGACGATGAACAAGTGGTTAGTGAAGATGAGGGTGAAGTGGCGAATGGATTAGAGTTTCTGGGCTTTATTAGTACTGATGAGGACGATAATGACGATGGTGAATGCGGTGCTCGTGAATATAGTGAACTGAGTGAACTTGGGAGTGACTTTGACGATGAAGAAGTGGTTAGTGAAGATGCGGGTACGGTACCGTACGCTTGCCTTGCCTTGCCTTGCCTTGCCTAGCCTTGCCTTGCCTAGCCTAGTAAGTGAAAGTGACACACAAATGTATAACAAGTAATAATAACTCAATAATAACAGTGAGTGACAATAATTCATAACAAGAGGAGTAATAAGAGTGAAAGTGACACAATAATATCCAATAACAGTGAAAGTGCCAAAAATATGTTATAAAAAGTTTCACATAACTCAATAATGGTTGTAAAAGTAATAAATGACACAATAACTATGACATTATCACCATAGAAACATAATATCGTCTACCGGTACCAAAGCCACCGAAGCAACGAGTGACTTAGTGCGTGCTAGCCAGGGCCTCGGCGAAGCGTTCGGACACAAGCAAAAATACGCAGGAAATTACCTCCATTCCCATCATCATATCTCGGCAACTACGTATCGTAGCGATGTCAACTCAACGCCAGTCTACAGACGAAGGTTGGTTCTACACTATGCAAATTAGTTGACTGCTCTAGGTGGTCTCAATCAGTAGATATCGAATTATAAAGATAGCCATTTTTCAGGAATACCCCCGGACACGACGATCGCCTCATATGAAAGCCCCCGGATCCAGAGGGTTAACTAAGCTTTCACAAAAAAATAAAATCTATCTATCTATTGCCTGACGCCGTGATCCCCGAAGGGGTGGCCACAAACGAACCGCCCCCATGCACCTCTGTCCCCAGTCAGTCGACGCCCCTCCCCCCAACCAGCACCGCCTTCGTTCATGTACTTCCTCACTCCTTCCTTCCACCTCTCATTCGGTCTACCTCTCCCTCTCTGTCCCTCCACCTTGCTCTCGTACACCCTCTTAGTCATTCTCTCGCTTTCCATACGTTCCATATGAGGAGCCTGGAGGACAAGGGGCGAATGTGCCACCATGAGCAAAATTGAGTTAGGACTGGTTCCAGATAGATGGAAGCACTGAAAATCACGTGGTGAAGAGCGTGTGAAGAGCGTTTTGCGATTCCCACCCATGCGGGCTCAGTACCCTAGGTTCTAAATCCCTTGTTTCGACCTTGTGTAGCGGCGTAGGAGGTATGGATTGTAGGAGGTGGAGGGGCGAATGTTCCCGCGCGCTCAAGCCAATGAGCGGCCGGCTAGCATTCCCCGAGTTAAAGGCCCGCCTCCCGGTCAATCACACGCGCGTTTGCGCGTTTTTTTGGCTGAAAATTTAACAGTATCTTAGTTTCATGGACATCTAATCCAGGATTAAATTTCAAGCAGATTGAACAACAATTACTATAGGCTGAAAAAAAAATCAATTTCTATTGTGCGTTTTTTTTTTTTTTTTTTTTTTCTATCAATTTGTCTCTTCCAGAGGATTCTAATGGTATATAATAACATGCTATTCTGTAATATTCTATGTATGCCACCTATTCCAGACTTTAAACACTCATAACTCGAAAGTAAGGCATTGGCGCATTCGCCCCTTGTCCTCCAGGGTCCTCATATGGCCGAACCATCTCAAGTTGTTCCTTTTCACACTTTCCAGCACATCTACCTCCACACCACACCTCCTTCTTACTTCCTCATTAGTCTGTCTATCCCTCCATGTAACTCCGCACGCACTCCTTAAGTAATTCATTTCCACTGCTCTCACTCTTGGTCTGAGTCTCTCAACCAACGTCCATGCTTCGCTTCCGTAAGTCAGTGTCGGGATTACCACACTGTCATGCAAGGACTTCTTCACTTCCATACTGACCACCCTATTTCTTGTTACTGCTTTCAGCGTTCCTACAATCCTCTTCCTCTGTTGTACCCTCTCCCGCACTTCTTCATCCATAGTCCCATCTTTACTCAACACACTGCCCAGATACTTAAAAGAGTTGACGATCTCCATAGCCTGACCGTTCAGCTTCACCTCACACTCTGTGACTTCACCCCTTTCGAAGACCATAACCTTGCTCTTCCCCGTATTTACCTTCAAATTCCGTTTTTCGCACACTGTTCCAAACTCATTTACCAGACCCTGCAACTCCCACTCATTATCACTCATCAGAACTGTATCATCCGCAAACAGCAGTATAGGTAGCTTCCACTCAATTCCCTCCCTTTTCAGCGATACACCAACATCCACTGCTCTTGATAGTATTTCTTTCATGACTCCATCCATATATACAGTAAACAACCACGGGGACATCACATACCCCTGTTTCAAACCAACTTTCAGATCAAAGAACTCGCTCTGCTCACTCTCCACACGTACTGCCACCTTTGCACCCTCATACATGCTCTTCACTGCTTTCAGCAACTTGCCATCTACTCCGTATATTCTAAGTACTTTCCACAAACCTTCTCTATCCACTCTGTCATAGGCCTTCTCCAAGTCCATAAAGGCAACATACACCTTTTGTTTCTTCTCCAGATATTTCTCCACAACACAATTCAGGGTTAAAATCTGATCTACACATCCTTTTCCCTTCCTAAAACCTCCCTGCTCGTCGCCTATCCATTTCTCCGTTCTCACTCTCTCAATCACTTCCCTACTGTATACCTTCCCTACTACGCTTAGAAGACATATTCGTCGGTGGTTGCCACACACTCCACTTTCCCCTTTGCCCTTATATAGGGGGACTATTATGCCAGTCTTCCAGTCATCGGGTGCACTCCCCTTCTCCCATGCTAGTTTGCACATTTTCCATACCCATTCGATCACTATCTCACCACCATACCTCAACATTTCCCCACACACTCCATCTGTTCCTGGTGCTTTCCCCAACTTCACTCTTTTCATGGCTTCCCACACTTCTGACCTCCTGATCCCCACCTCCTCCTCCACTACTTCTCTTCTTCTCCCTCCCATACCATATCCAGCTATGTTTGCTGGCTCTTCATTCCTTACACTTAGCAACTCATTGAAGTACTCCCTCCATCTTTCGACTCTCTCTTGCTTCTCGGCTAGCATTCTCCCATTCTTATCTTTCACACCCTTACTGTTTCCCTTGCTACCTTCCCTAACTTTCTTGACTTCTTTCCAGAACAGTTTCTTACTCTCCCTCCATTTTACACTCAGATTCCTTCCAAATTCCTCATCTACTCTTCTCTTACTTTCCTTCACTACTCTCTTGGTGAGTCCATGTTTGCTACTGTCGATCTTCAAGTCTGCCGTCTCTGCCAGCAACGAGAGAATTTGACAGTGAAATTAGATGAAGCCTACAACAAGATCAACGTCCTCACCATGAAGCTGGAATCACTCCAAGAGTTTGTAACACTCAACGTTGGAGTACCACAAACTTCAATTGTCACCGCAACTCCAGCAGCCACCAACGCCCCAACATCAACTGCCAACAATTCAACGCCTGCAGTAGCCATTTCAGCTGATGGTTCCGATACTCAAGAAACAAATAGTGACTCTCTTCCCCCTCAAGACAACTTCGTGTCGTGAGGAACAACGTTTGCCCCAAGACCAGGAAATCCATACCGATTACCGAGTGTCAAAACCGTTTCCAGATACTCACAGACTCAGATGACGAAGAGGAAATAGAAGAAGTCCGGCTCGTGGGAGACTCGATGATACGTGGTCAGCTCACAGAGTTTTGCGCCAGGGCACCTAAGACCAGGAAGCGTTTTTGTATCCCTGGTGGTGGTGTGGACGACATAGTTGCTGCAGTTGACGAAGTATCTAAGCTGGCCCCTGCTAATACAATGTACGTCATGTGAGTTTGCTCACATTCAACCTGTCCCAAAGAAGGGTGACCGCTCTCAACCCTCCAACTATCGTCCAATTGCTCTTATCTCTTGTCTTTCTAAAGTTTTTGAAACTATTCTTGCTTCCAAATTTCTTAAGCATTTCTCTTCTCATAATCTGCTCTCAGATCGCCAGTATGGCTTCCTTAAGGGTCGCTCTACTGGTGATCTTCTTTCATATCTTACTAACTCTTGGTCATCCTCCTTTCGGGACTTCGGTGAGACTTTTTCTATTGCACTAGACATATCGAAAGCCTTCGATAGAGTCTGGCATAAATCGTTAATTTCTAAACTACCCTCCTTCGGTTTCTATCCCTCCATCTGTGCCTTTGTCTCTAATTTCCTTTCCGGCCGTTCCATAGCTGCGGTTGTGGACGGCCATTGTTCACTTCCTCACCATATAAACTCCGGTGTTCCTCAGGGCTCTGTCCTATCTCCTATTCTCTTTCTAATTTTTATAAATGATCTCCTTAACTGTACCTTAATTCCCATCCATTCATACGCAGACGACTCAACCTTACACTACTCCATTAGTTTTTCAGAACGCCCCAGCCAGCAATCCCTCAACGACAAACGTAATGAAGCCATAGAACTCTTAAATTCTGATCTAAATACTATTTCCAATTGGGGCAGAGAAAACCTTGTTAACTTTAATGCTTCCAAAACCCAATTTCTCCATCTATCTACCCGTCAGGATCTCCCAGCGGACTATCCCTTGTTCTTCAACAATACAAAAATCAACCCTTCATCTTCTCTCAATATTCTTGGTGTCTCTTTTTCTTCTGCTCTCATTTGGAAGGACCATATTACCAGTCTTGCTAAGGCAGCCTCCCAGAAGCTGGGTGTGCTCAACCGCCTTAGGGGTTTCTTTTCCCCTGCACAGCTTCTTGCTCTGTACAGGGCATAGTGCGCCCTTGTATTGAGTATTGTTCACATGTGTGGGGAGGTTCCTCTCACACCGCTCTCCTAGACAAAGTTGAAAGGAAGGCCTTTCGTATCATTAACTCCCGTCCACTCACCAACTCTCTGCAATCTCTCTCTCTCCGCCGCAATGTTGCATCTCTCTCGCTATTCTATCGCTACTATAATAATCAGTGTTCCTCAGAGCTATCCCAGTGCATACCACCTCCTTTACGTAGGGCACGTGGTACCCGTCTTGCAACTCAATCCCACCCCTACTCTGTGCAACTCTCCAACCCAAGAGTGAAACGTTACTCTCAAACTTTCTTCTACTCAATATCTGAGCTCTGGAACTCTCTCCCAGAATCAGTCTTTCCCTCTTCCTATGACTTAAATTGCTTCAAACTCCGTGTGTCCAGGCATTTTGGCTCGAACGTCCCTTGATTTTGGCCCTGTCACTCTTTCAACTATGGGGGAGGCACTCGCTATAGGCAGTTATGCCTTTTGCCTCCCTCAATCACATAGAAAAAAGAAAAAAAAACAAAAAAAAAATGTTGGATCCAACGATGTACAGCGAACCCGGTCGGAAGATTTGCTTTTAAAGTACCAGCAGCTGATCAAGTCGTTTAAGGAGAAGTCATCAAGGATCATCGTCTCAGGAATCGTCCCCCGGCTTGGTGTAGAGAGCCGATTTTACAACATAGCCACCAGCACAAATCGTTGTCTAGCAAACCTCTGCAGGAAGGAAAACGTGGGATTCGTCGACACCTGGGACAATTTCTACTACGATGACTATTTGTTTTCGGATGATGGAGTTCATCTGAACCAGGTGGGAGCAGCACGTTTTGGGCGTCTTCTCAACGATGCGGTGAAGGATTTTCGGAGAAGAAATCGACTCAGCACAGGACAACCAGGAAGGAGGACCGAAGACAGCGAGGGCGGTAACCTGCGAAGGAATTAAATGCTAATCCGTCAAGAACCGCGAATTTGGATAAGGCTCCACCAACACGACCCGAACTCAAAACCGCCAGGGATAACGACCGAGGACCGATGACAGCCATGAATGTAAATGTAGATTCGACCAGAACCAAAAATTTGATTAAAGAACGTTCGGCGAGTTCTAAAACCGCAACTTTAAAGGTTTTCTATGCAAACGCTCGTAGCATACGCAATAAATTTTCAGATTTAGAGGAACTAGTGTTTACTGAAAATTATGATGTGATTGGTATAACAGAATCTTGGCTCAATACAGAAGATAGAGACTTTTTAGCAGAGTATTCACTTCCCGGTTATGTAATGTTTGAGAAAAGCCGAATAAATAAAACTGGAGGTGGCGTTTTATTTTATATCAAAGAAAGTCTTAACCCGACCCTCTTGTCAAAACCTCAAATTGTGAACGTCGACACATCTTTTGTGCTAATAAAGAATAATAAAGGTACAAAAATAATACTTGCATTAATATACAGACCTCCAGCTCAATCAGTGCAAACTGACCGAGAAATTTATGAACAAATTGCAGATGTAAATAACTCACAAGATACAGTAATTTTTGGCGACTTTAATTTACCTGTGACCAAGTGGGGCGATACTCTTACTTCACACTCCGGACATGACTTGTATGCGAACTTGCAAGAGAGTTCACTCTATCAATTTGTTCGATCGCCGACCCGTGGTAATAATGTTCTTGACCTTGTACTTGCAACATAAGAAGAATTAATAGAGAATTTGAATGTTGGTGATGAATTCAGTAACAGCGACCATCGTACAATAACTTTCACTTTAAAGTTTACTAGTAACGAACCAAATACCAGCATCGAAAAAGTCCCTAATTTCAAGAAAGCAAACTTTCATAAACTTAGAGCTATGTTTAAAAAAACTGACTGGAGCTTTTTAATTAACAATAACGACATAAATGCATCTTGGGAATTATTCGAAGCCACTTACCTAAAAGCAGTGCAGGACTGCATACCATCGAAAATACGGCGTCCAGGCCTTAATAATAAGCCCAAATGGTGGAATAAAGATATTTCAAACTGTCTGCTTGCTAAAAAGTTTGCTAATGATAGATTAAAATCCTTACAAAATGACGAAGAACGGGTGAAATTTGTAGAGCTACGACGCAAAGCCAAAAAGTTAATTAAGCAAAGTAAAAAGACCCTGGAGTTACATGTTGCGAATCAAAGTCAAACAAACCCGAAAGAATTCTATAGTTATATCAGAAAGAAAAAAGTAGTTACTTCAACTGTTGGACCGTTAGTCGATGAAAATGGAGAATACACCAAAGACGAAGTACAAATGAGTCATGCCCTCAATACCTTCTTTGCATCAGTTTTTACAACGGAAGACCTCAGTGATATCCCTACACCATCGCCGATTCAGATTGATAATTCAGATGTTCTAAGCAATATCACCGTTACAGAGAGAGAAGTATTGAATTGTTTAGATAAACTCAAGGCAAATAAAACGCCTGGACCTGATAAAATCTCACCTAGAGTCCTAAAGGAAGCTAAGGATGAGCTCTCCAAACCACTGACATTGCTATTTAATAAATCCTTGCAGTCTGGAAATATGCCTGATCAGTGGAAGTTAGCCAACGTAACACCGATATTAAAAAAAGGCAGCAAATCCCTACCCAGTAACTATCGTCCAATTAGCTTAACCTCAGTTGTATGTAAAATGTTAGAAACACTCATAAGAGACAGACTCGTAAATCACTTAGAGGAAAATAACATACTTAAAGATACTCAACACGGCTTTCGCAAAAAACGTTCCTGTTTAACAAACCTCTTAGACTTCTGCCACGATATCCTCAACCTCTACGATGAGAGTAAAGCTGTAGATATTATATACCTTGATTTTCAAAAGGCCTTTGACAAAGTTCCCCATAAACATTTACTGCTAAAACTAAAAGCGCATGGAATACAAGATGGTGTGTTGAAATGGATAGAAAATTGGCTCAGCGACAGAAAGCAAAGAGTAGTCATAAATGGTAAGGCATCTAAATGGACCAATGTAAGTAGCGGGGTACCCCAGGGATCGGTACTAGGACCAATTCTCTTTCTAATTTACATCAACGACATAGATGAGGGTCTCACCTGTACAATCTCAAAATTTGCTGACGATACAAAAATTGCAAATAGCGTACTCTCAAAAGAACAAGTTGATGATATGCAACACAATCTAGATAAGTTGTCATGTTGGGCCCAAATTTGGCAAATGAGTTTCAATGCGGATAAATGTAAAGTACTACATATCGGATACCAAAATGAGAAAGCAAACTATTTGATGAATGGCACTCAGCTTAAGAATGTAAACAGAGAAACCGATCTGGGAGTAACAATATCGAGTAACCTAAAACTGAGCCAACAATGTTCAGAAGTTGTTAAGAAGGCAAACAAAATAATTGGCTTTATAGGCAGGTCATTTGAGCATAAATCCAAAGATGTTATCCTAACCCTTTACAATTCCTTAGTCCGCCCTCTTCTGGAATACTGTGTTCAATCCTGGTGCCCTTATTACCAAAAAGATATAGACAAGCTAGAACGAGTTCAACGTAGAGTTACCAAAATGATACCTAGCCTAAAGAACAAACCATACGAGGAGCGTCTTAGAGAATTAAATCTATTTCCTTTAACCCAGCGCAGATTAACCCTCCAGCCCCGGCTATGTATTATATATATATTCCTCGAAACCCGGGTGTTTTGGCCGAAAAACGTCTAGGCTAGGCTACCGTATATTTGTTAATCAGACTGCTTCCCGCATTCCCGCGCACCCCCAAGCGTAGCTGTGTTATTTACCTGTAGAATGGCATTAAGTAGAGCTCTCTAAGTCAACTGGTTGAGTTGTGATGATGATTTCATTGGAGATAACTTTATGGCCAAAACAGCCACTTTACACTACTTTTCGATACTTAACAACAACATACAGGCACACACGAACAAGCGACGCTCTCCTTCTTGTGGCCGGAGATGCGGGGCGTCGGTCCAGCCGGCTGTTGTTTACATGCGTCGGACCGACGCCTCGCACACGAAGCTCACAGGCTTTCAACCACTGGGCGTTCAAGAGCCCTTCCGGGTACCTGTTATATGCTTTTTTATGGGCGTTCAAGAGCCCTTCCGTGGTGAGAGGGTTAAGAGGCGACTTAAATTAAGTGTTCAAAATCATCAAAGGCATCGACAATATGAACTGTAGTAAGTACTTCACTATCGACCAATCTAATTACACGCGGGGAAACGGTTGCAAAATTATTGGTAAATCTTTTAACTCACACGAAGCTAAGAATTTCTTCTTCAATCGAGTTGTCAACTTATGGAATGGGCTTCCCCGAGATGTCATAGACTGCAGCACCGTTGATTCATTTAAACTTCGCCTAGACAAATATCTCGCATCAAACCCGCGACTGACTGCGTTTGTAAATTAATAACTTTATTTTATCCTCCTATCAGTTACTAACCCATCTGTCCCCTACTAACTTCCTAATCCTGCCACGGACATTAGTTCCAGGGCAGTAGTTCCCTTTCCAATGTTCCCTTACCCACTCTAAACCACTGTTTGGACACTTGATCCTCAGTGTTTTAGAGGACAAGCAGCCTAGAAGGGTCACTAGACCTGTTGTTGCTTGATTTCCTTTGTACTCCTTTGTACTCTTCACCACCCTCTTACTCTCCACGTACCTCGCTCGTTTCTGTCTCTCGAAATCTTCATTCCGTCTACTACCCAACCACTCTCTATATACTTTGTTCTTTTCTTCCACAGCTATTCTTACCTCTTCTGTCCACCATGCTGTACCTTTCACTCCCCTCCCTCCACACACCTCCTCACATGCTGCACAGATCTCATCCTTAAACACCTTGCTCATCTCCTCCACTTCCTCCATAACTTCCAGGTCGAACCCTAGTCGTCTTTCCACTGCTCTCCTGTACTCCTCCCTGACTTCCTCCTCCTGCAACCTCTCCACCCTCCTCACCATTCCACCCTCCTCTCACCTCCCTCCAGCTCTCCTCACCCACTTCTTTTGTATCCTAACCTTAGCTACCACTGCATAATGATCAGACAGACCCCTTCCAATACCCCTATACACCCTAGCATCCATCACAGATTTCTTCATTCGTTCATCCACATACATTTTTTTTTTTTTTTTTTCTATATTCCAACTACTCCCTCTCGGGCATAGGCTGAGAGCCTGTACATTCCACCGCTCAACACGGTGAAACCCGTGAGGTCTTGTTCCAGTCTAAGCAGCTCCATCTCTGAAGCAGCTAGTTGCTTCACTCAAGTGCTTCACCGTCTCACCCTCCAGACTCAGACCCTCACTCTCAGAATGCCACCTATTGAGCAGTGAACTCACTAGGCATTGTCCCCCTGTAACATATTTTGAATATGGGAATATTCATACAGTGTTATTTAATCAGGGAACGATGAGGGTATTTTTTTGGTTTTCGGTGGGCTTTGTGGTAATGCATTGATACAGTACTAGGTACAGCACAAATTCAATCCCAATAATATCTTCCCATTGACATATCGGGATTTGAACCCGGGTCCATTGGATTACCAATCCAGTGGCATGACCACTCCACCACACCTCCCATTTCGTTTCACCACTGTCTTATCCTTCATCGTCAACATCCGTTTCCACGTGTACCTGTGAATCATTCTGTGTCGGAAGGTGTTGGCTATCCACAGCCTCCTCCCCACACATACGTCCACAAGTGCACTACCATTCCCATTCACCTCTGATGGTACCCCCCACCCTCCCACCACTCCCTCAACTTTCCTATCACCCACCTTTCCATTCATATCGCTAATCAGAAATATTCTTTCGTTCTTGTCAAACTTCTCCAGGCACGCCTCCACATTCATCCAGAACTCCTCTTTTTCTTACAGTTTCTTACAGTAGATCCCCTGGAAAAAGGAAAACTAGGCCTGTGTATCCAGCTCAGTACCAATACTTGCACTGCTGCGGTCGTTCACGGTGTTGGCGGCAGCGGTAGCAGACGCAAATTTTTTACTATTCTGTATGTTTGCTTTATAATCAAACTTCAAATCTTGTCTTCCCCATGCTTTATCAAGATTACTTTCAAACTCCCTTATTGATTCGGAATCGACTACATACTGGGGCAGTGCGTTCCACTCATTTACCACTCTATCACAAAATGAGTTCTTTGCCTTCTCAAGCCTATTCCTTTCTTTGTAAATTTTCTTAGAGTGTCCTCTCGTTCTTGTTCCCTCCCGCATCAAGAAGATACCTTCACACACATCCTCATCATACTTTCCTGACACTATCTTAAAAGTCTCTATCATATCCCCTCTCTTTCTCCTATATGCCAGTGTCGGAAGCCCGTGTCCTCAACCTCTGCTCATAGCCCGCGTTCTTCAACGTTGGTACTAGCTTGCTAGCTCTCCTCTGCACTTTCTCCACTGCTTCTATATCCTTTACCATATATGGAGCCCACACCTGGTTCGCATATTCCAGGTGCGGCCTAACCAGTGCTGTATAGAGATTCCTGAAGATTTCTTCGTCAAGTGACACAAATGTCCACCTTACCAGCCCTACAATTCTATTGGCTTTGTTTATCTTTTCTGCTAATGTTCTGAGAAATTTAACTTATTGTCTATCACTACTCCTATATCCTTTTCTGCATTCACTTCCTCCATCGCTTCATACATACTGTATCCTACCTTGTCTATCGTGCTCGTCTCAATCCGCATGTATTTGCATTTTTTTGGATGAAAAGGCATTAACCAATGCTCAGACCATCCCTTCATGCCCTCCACATCTCCTTGAAGCAAACCCACATCTTCCTTACTCCTCACTCTTCTATACAGCTTAGTGTCATCCGCATACAGGTATACCTCAATTCCATTAGTTATAACTTCAGGTAAGTCGTTGATAAATATAACGAACAATAGTGGTCCCAACACAGATTCCTGAGGTACCCCACTTGTAATTTCCCTCCACCCCGAGCCTATTCCATTCACCAGTACCCTCTGTCTCCGATCTTTCAGGAAGGCTTCTATCCATTTCTCACATTTCTCTCCTATATTATAGCTTCTAACTTTCTCTATTAACCTTTTATGTGGGACCTTATCGAAGGCCTTCATAAAATCGCAATATACCACGTCTATTACATCACCATCCTCTAGAATTTGCATCTAATCATCTACCACCTTAATTAGCTGTAGTACCGTCGACCTCCCCGGCAAGAATCCGAACTGTCTCCCACTGAAAACTTGGTTTGATTCATATGCTCCATTATTCCTTCTCTAATTACTGTTTCCATTAGTTTACACACAAAACTTGTCAAACTGACTGGTCTATAATTTCCTGGGTCATTTCTCTTTCCCTTCTTAAATATAGCTGTTATGTTCGCCTCTCTCCAGTCCATCGGGATTTGTCCTGTATTAAACGATACCTCAAATAACATTTTCAATGGCTCTACCAACATCTCACCTCCTTCCTTTATGATTCTTGGGTGTATCCCATCCGGTCCCGGGGACTTACTTCTGTTAATTTTTTCTATACCCCTTCTTATTCTTATTCGGCCAGGCAGCTTAGGGAACAACAACAACAACAACATAAGGTGGGAGACAAGGAGGGGATTGAAGGAGAGGGAGAGAGAGATTGCTAGAAATGTGAAGGATAATCCAAAAATATTCTGGAAGTACATTCAGGAAAAGTTAACAAGAAGAGTAGGGATCCCAGAGCTGGTAGGGGGGTTGGATGATGGGAGTAGAGCGGAGACTGATAAGGAGAAAGCAGAGATGCTGGGGAAATACTTTGGGGGGGTACTAACAGTGGAGTCGGATGATGCAGTGCCTACTATTAGTTCTAGTACCGGTGCCTGTTTGATGGGAATAGTAGGCACTGCATCATCCGACTCCACTGTTAGAACCCCCCCCCCCCAAAGTATTTCCCCAGCACCTCTGCTTTCTCCTTATCAGTCTCCGCTCTACTCCCATCATCCAACCCCCCTACCAGCTCTGGGATCCCTACTCTTCTTGTTAACTTTTCCTGAATGTACTTCCAGAATATTTTTGGATTATCCTTCACATTTCTAGCAATCTCTCTCTCCCTCTCCTTCAATCCCCTCCTTGTCTCCCATCTTATGTTGTTGTTGTTGTTCCCTAAGCTGCCTGGCCGAATAGCCCCGAGTCCTTAAGGAAGGCCATGGCCACGGTCGGGCTTTCCCACAGAGCTCTCAAATAGTGTAAATTGTGTTGTTGGCGTAAGTGGTTGTGTGAAATGCAGTCTTCTATGATGTGCTTTATGGTATGGGGTGCTGTGTTACAACCCGGGCAGGTGTCGACGACGGAGTCATCCAGTCTCTTCTGATAGCTCAGAAGAGCTGGATGGTGTCCGCATCTCAGCCTGGCCAGGTGGACTCTGTCCTCGCGAGGAAGGGAGGATTCAGAAGGATGGATTTCGGGAGGTCGTGCTTGCAGCTGTGTGTTGTCTATGAGAGAGTGGATGGAACGGCGAGTGATATGAGTATGGATGTGCTTCCGGAAGTTGGTTTGGGGTGGGCAGGGAGGGAGAGAAGACAGTATTTGTGTGTGATAGCGTGTGCTGGGTTTTGCTTTGATATTTCTTGGTGTCTGTGGGTGTGTTGCCATGTAGTGTAGTGGGTGGTGTTGATTTGTGGAGGCTGCTGCCAGGAATTGAGTGCCTCTCATGTCTAGATGATCTTTGACTTTTAGGACTTTGGTTTCTTGATGTAGGTGATCTGTGGGTGTAGTAGCTGTGCATCCTGTGATGATTTTAAGGGCTTTATTTTGAATAGTCTGTAAGGTCTTATGATGTGTTTCAGCTAGGTTAGAAGCCCAGGCCGGGCTTGCGTATTCCATAACTGATCTTATGTATTGTTTGTAGACTGTGGTGGTGGTTTCTTTGTTGTGTCCAAATTTTGTGTGGACAAGTGATCTGAGGGCGTTAAGTCTGGGTGTCAGTTTCTTTTTCGTGTTTGTGGTGTGCTGTTTGAATGTCATTTGGGTGTCGTATGTTACTCCTAGGATTTTGGGTGAGTGTGTGTGTGTTAGGGGTGTGTTGTTTATGTTGAGTCCCGGGACGTAATCGTGCTCTCCTGGCCAGCTTGTGAGGAGGGTTGCAGTGGATTTAGCTGGGGCTAAATTGAGTCTGTTTGTAGTGCACCATTCATGTAATGTGTCGAGATAGTCTTGAAGGAGTCTTGTTGCTGTGTCTGGGTTTTGGTGCGTGCTTGTGAGTGTTATGTCGTCTGTGTAGGAGGCTATGGTTATTTGGGGTGAATTTGGTGTATTTATATCATGCACGTACAGATTGAAGAGTGCGGGCGACAGGACGGATCCTTGCGGGACTCCGTTTGGGAAATTTCTAATGCTAGATGACTGACCGGCAAAAGATACGTGTGCACATCTGCCTGCTAAGAAGTTGGCCAGCCATCTTTTTGTGTTGTTGTGCATGTTTGTGTTGTAGATTTTGTTTGTTAGGTTGTGGCGGGGGATGGCATCGAAGGCTTTACTAATATCAAGTGTGGCAAGTACTGATCTGTGTGGTGGTCTAGCTGAGTTGATGCCGTCAAAAGCTCTTTGTGTAAGGTCTGTAAGAAGAGTGTTTGTGGAGTGCAATGGCCTGAAGCCGTGTTGTGTTGGAGAAAGGGGTAAGTCAGGTGTCATCAGTTGTAGTACAAGGCACTCTATGACTTTGGAGGGGGTGCAAAGGAGTGTGATAGGGCGGTGTGAGGAGGGTAGCGTGGGGTCTTTGTTAGGTTTGGGGAATGTGATGATGATACCATGCTTCCAGATGTCTGGTATTGTGTTGTGTGAGTAGCTGTAGTTTGATATGTTATTTTATTATTTATTTGTCTGCGTTCCAGATCCACTTCTTTAGCTTCTATACTAGATCCCCTGTTCTTTTTTAACAATTTTAGTCTTTCCCACAAACGTTTCTTTCTTCTAATCAATGTCCAAAGCTTTCTTTTCATTGGCAATTCTGGGTTCGTTCTTTTCCTCAATTTTGTTTTATCCTTATATTCCCTTACTGGTACACTTTTGGATACAGCATTCTCCAGTTTGACTCTAATTTTCCTCCACATTCCTTCAGCGTCTTCACCGTTCAAGTATTTCCCACAGTCAATGTCCAAAAACCATCTCAGCAACTCATAATCTGCTCTATCATACATGTATATTTTTGTATTGCTTCTATTATCCCTCTCTGTTTTAATATTGCAACTAAAGTTTATACAGGCATGGTCACTACGACCTATAGGGCTATCCACATTGACATGTTCCACTATATCCTCCTCATTGCTAAAATTCAAATCAAGTACACTCCCCTGCGTCCCATCTCTATATCTTGTCATCTCTGTAATATGTTGCGTTAAAAAACAATCTCTCACTTTCTCTATAAACTTGTTTTCCAGGCTACACTGTCCCGCTGGAGTAGTACAATTTGCTTATTTCAAAATAAATAAGCTTTAACTAAGCTTTCAAAAATTATTAAATAACTGTTAATTAATAACTAAACAATTTCTTCGAGCTTCATAGCTCGTAAACGCATACTTGGGCTAGGCCCGGCGGAAGCAGCGCCTAGCTTGCCCTGTATGAACTTTTAAATAATAACTAAACAATTCTTTCGAGCTACATAGCTCGCAAACATATACTTGGGCTAGGCCCAGCGGAAGCAGCGCCTAGCTTGCCCTGTATGACCTTGTAGTCCTGCGGAGGGGGGTTCTTCTCATGTACTGGGATCCAAATATCCCCCCCCCCCCACTTTTCTTAGCCCAAAATGGGCATTACTGATCACAGTACTAATGACTAACGTCCGGAATACAAGTAGTAAAGAGCGCATCACAGAGAGAGTGCCCTAACCCAGATGTAGAGAAAAGGAAGTTGGAAGCAACTTTAATTTGAAATCTCTAAAAATGGGATAAACATATGCAGTTAATCCTGTGATCGGGGCACACTCTCTGATCACAACGGACTCTAGCAAATTGGCGTAGAGTGAGGAAAAATGTATTTACATTGAGTAATCTAATAGCACCAGAAAAAACAGCTGGCTATTACGCATCGTACGCCGGAGGGGGGAGGCTGTAAAGTGCTCCTAGCCTAAGAGGATTATGCAAGAACCTTGAAAACAACTGGCCGGTAGCCTGGGTGGCCGTGGCAATGTCCCCCCTCCCCCTGGCGTAAAAAATCTGGACAAGTAAGATTTGGAACCTTAATGGGACCGTAAAGGAACTGTAAGTGACTCCGGTCCCCCCCCCCCCCCATATTGATTTTGTCCTAACGATAGGGGTTAGAGAAGAGGGAACTGACAAGTTCGTAAGGCTTGTGGTGGCTACAGACAAAATATAGGTTAAAAGATCAGAGGGAGTCCTAAAACTCTTGGGTACTGCTAGCAGAGTTAACTTGTCTGGAGTCCCACTGGGAATCCTGTAAGTATGAAACTCATTGGCTGAATGCCTCGGCACTCTGTCTTGTTGAACCAGGTCTCCTTGCTCCACTTGTTCCAGGAGAACTTGAGAAGGACAATAAAGAATGGTGAACTAACACCGTAAAATTTGAAAATTTAATTGAAAGAAAAGGACGACTAAGTCTGCCTAAGGTTAACATAACATTTGGAGAAAAAAGGGGAGGAGCCGACCACAAGAAAAAAGGGAATATATTAAAAAAACGTTCCGGGCCAAAAGTTAATTACATTAGAGAAGGGATCTGCTCTTGAGCTGCCCCTGACTCGGGTAATTGGGTTAATAATAGATCACTCCTTTACGTGGACACAATTCAATCGATTAGAAGATGATAAAAGAAAGGGAAAAAATCCCTGTAAGACTTGTAGGGTGAGCTCACCTGCCGGGACGAATCATCCCTTCTGACGCCGGGATCCAACCCAGATCGCGAAGTAAAAGACACGGCATTGCATGCTTAACGCTCGTCAATCCAAAAATTTTAATATATGGAGAGAACCAACTAACTGTTCGTGTTGTGTCGCACATAAACGGAAATTAAAGTTGGTACTCCATAGGGAACCTACAGTGTAACGGTAGGTAACCCTGTCTCTGTGTTACAAACACCGTGACTAATCTACCCTCAACATACAGTAAACATATCTGCCGAATCGTCAGTAACCTGGCATACCGAAGTTATAAGGGTAGTCGACTGCCGACGGACGTTTCTTTTTAAACTATAATTTCTTTAAGATATTGGCTGTTTAACCCCCCAGACCCGGTTGGGCTCTGAGGCCTCCATAAAAAACACCCCCCGCGCAACCCGGAAGGGTGCTGAGGCTCCGGCAGCTTGAAAGCCTGTAAGCTTGGTGTGCGAGGCGTCCATCCGACGCATGTAAACAACAGCCGGCTGGACCGACGCCGCGCATCTCCGACCACAAGAAGGAGAGCGACGTTTGTTCGTGTGTGCCTGTATGTTATTGTTAAGTAGCGAAAAGTAGTGTAAAGTGGCTGATATCGCCACAAAGTTATCTCCAATGAAATCGTCATCACAACTGAACCAGTTGACTTAGAGAGCTCTACTTAACGCCATTCTACAGGTACGAAACACATATACGCTTGGGGGATGCGCGGGAATGCGGAAGCAGTCAAAATAACAATAATACGGTAGCCTAGGCGTAGACGTTTTTCGGCCAAAACCCCCGGGTTTCGGGGAAATTATATAATATAATAGCCGGGGCTGGAGGGTTAAGGGAGAAGCCTTTCCTTTGCGTGTCCGGCCCGGGGTTAGCGGAGTTCGCATGCCCCCGTGATTGTTGATCACGTGCCCACTAGTGTTTGACCCCAACCATCATTCAGAAGGTTCTATCATTTCTTACTTAGCGCCGGGTGAGGCGGAGCCTTGCTTCCCGCGGCCTGTTTCTGGCGTGCGCTTGCGTGTACCGGCGCAGTCCGGACGTGCAGAAGACTTGAAAGGTGGCGTGGCCAACCCCTAGTAAAAAACACTGAATCCAGCCTCGAATGTCAGTGCACTAGAATGGCTGAGGAAGAGAGTACAAAGGAGTACAAAGGAAATCAAGCAACAACAGGTCTAGTGACCCTTCTAGGTTGCTTGTCCTCCAAAACACTGAGGATCAAGTGTCCAAACAGTGGTTTAGAGTGGGTAAGGGAACATTGGAAAGGGAACTACTGCCTTGCCACTAACGTGGCAGGACTAGGAAGTTAGTAGGGGACATATGGGTTAGTAACTGAGGGGAGGATAAAGTTATTCATTTACAAACGCAGTCAGTCGCGGGTTTGATGCGAGATATTTGTCTAGGCGGAATTTAAATGAATCAACGGTGCTGCAGTCTATAACGTCTCGGGGAAGCCCATTCCACAAGTTGACAACTCGATTGAAGAAGAAATTCTTAGATTCGTGCGAGTTAAAAGATTTACCAATAATTTTGCAACCGTTTCCCCGCGTGTAATTAGATTGGTCGATAGTGAAGTACTTACTACAGTTCATATTGTCGATGCCTTTGATGATTTTGAACACTTGAATTAAGTCGCCTCTTAATCTGCGCTGGGTTAAAGGAAATAGATTTAATTCTCTAAGACTTAGGGGAGGTGTGGTGGAGTGGTCATGCCACTGGATTGGTAATCCAATGGACCCGGGTTCAAATCCCGATATGTCAATGGGAAGATATTATTGGGATTGAATTTGTGCTGTACCTAGTATCAGTGCATTACCACAAAGCCCACCGAAATGCCAAAAAAATACCCTCATTGTTCCCTGATTAAATAACACTGTATGAATATTCCCATATTCAAAATATGTTACAGGGGGACAATGCCTAGTGAGTTCACTGCTCAATAGGTGGCGTTGTGAGAGTGAGGGTCTGAGTCTGGAGGGTGAGACGGTGAAGCGCTTGGGCGAAGCAACCAGCCGCTTCAGAGATGGAGCTGCTTCGAGCCATGGTGGATGCTTCACATGTCTCACTCCCCAGACTGGAACAAGACCTCACGGGCTTCACCGTGTTGAGCGGTAGAATGTACAGGCTCTCAGCCTATGCCCGAGAGGGAGTAGTTGGAATATAGAAAAAAAAAAAAAAAAAAAAAAAAAAAAAAAGACGCTCTTCGTATGGTTTGTTCTTTAGGCTAGGTATCATTTTGGTAACTCTACGTTGAACTCGTTCTAGCTTGTTTATATCTTTTTGTAAGGGCACCAGGATTGAACGCAGTATTCCAGAAGAGGGCGGACTAAGGAATTGTAAAGGGTTAGGATAACGTCTTTGGATTTATGCTCAAATGACCTGCCTATAAAGCCAATTATTTTGTTTGCCTTCTTAACAACTTCTGAACATTGTTGACTCGGTTTTAGGTTACTCGATATTGTTACTCCCAGATCAGTTTCTCTGTTTACATTCTTAAGCGGAGTGCCATTCATCGAATAGTTTGCTTTCTCATTTAGGTATCCGATATGTAGTACAGTAAAAGTCCGTTAATCCGACGACCGATGATTCGAATCTCCCAATAGTCCGAATTTTTCAATTTGAGGCCAAATCCGAATTCACCCGATGGTCCGAATTTCAAGAAGTCCCAAAGTCCCCTTTTTGAGGCATTAGGCCACTCAAATGACACATAATGGAGCACACACATATCATATGTTCATGAATTCACTTTAAAAGTTTACCATTGTCATTGTAGCCTATTATCTACTTCAAAACATTCAGATTAATGGTCAAAGGAAGCTACTGATATAATCGTAAACACCTTCGTCTTCTTCTTCTTCCACATCGTCTGCTAGAGAGTTTGTTTTGCTCTTGAACGCATCCTTGGGACGCTCCGATGCGCTACTGGCTTGCACCGCATTTTCTGCAAGCGCATTCAGTCTTGAGCTTGAAAACGCACCTTTCAAGAAGTCCCAAAGTCCCCTTTTTGAGGCATTAGGCCACTCAAATGACACATAATGGAGCACACACATATCATATGTTCATGAATTCACTTTAAAAGTTTACCATTGTCATTGTAGCCTATTATCTACTTCAAAACATTCAGATTAATGGTCAAAGGAAGCTACTGATATAATCGTAAACACCTTCGTCTTCTTCTTCTTCCACATCGTCTGCTAGAGAGTTTGTTTTGCTCTTGAACGCATCCTTGGGACGCTCCGATGCGCTACTGGCTTGCACCGCATTTTCGGCAAGCGCATTCAGTCTTGAGCTTGAAAATGCACCTTTGGACGTATTAGTCTTGAGCTTGAAAACGCACCTTTGGATGTTCCGATACGCTACTATTTATAGTTCAGTGATCGGAGCATCCCAAGGGTGCTTTCAAGACAACAAGACAAGGGTGCTTTCAATACAATATAATATAACAGAGCACGTCACAAAAGGAAAATCACAAAAGGAAAATTACAAGAACCTCTCAGGGAAGTGCCGTTGTTAAGGCATTACTTCCCGAACCACATCTGATCTTCAAGAGCAAGACAAACTCGCTAGTAGACGGAAGAAGAAGACGTTTATATCAGCAGATTCCTTTGGCCATTAATCTGAATGTTTTGAAGTAGTTAATAGGCTACAATGACAATGGTAAACTTTTGAAGTGATTTCATGAACATATGATATGTGTGTGTGCACCATTGTGTCATTTGGGTGGCCTAATGTCTCAATGTTTTCGTCATACACAGGTTCATAGGGGTAAAGTCCGATAATCCGAAAAATCCACTAATCCGAACGAGAGCCGGTCCGCTGCCCTTCGGATTAACGGAAGTTTACTGTACTTTACATTTATCCGCATTGAAACTCATTTGCCAAATTTGGGCCCAACATGACAATTTATCTAGATTGTGTTGCATATCGTCAACTTGTTCTTTTGAGAGTACGCTATTTGCAATTTTTGTATCGTCAGCAAATTTTGAGATTGTGCAGGTGAGACCCTCATCTATGTCGTTGATGTAAATTAGAAAGAGAATTGGTCCTAGTACCGATCCCTGGGGTACCCCGCTACTTACATTGGTCCATTTAGATGCCTTACCGTTTATGACTACCCTTTGCTTTCTGTTGCTGAGCCAATTTTCTATCCATTTCAACACACCGTCTTGTATTCCATGCGCTTTTAGTTTTAGCAGTAAACGTTTGTGGGGAACTTTGTCAAAGGCCTTTTGAAAATCAAGGTATATAATATCTACAGCTTTACTCTCATCGTAGAGGTTGAGGATATCGTGGAAGAAGTCTAAGAGGTTTGTTAAACAGGAACGTTTTTTACGAAAGCCGTGTTGAGTATCTTTAAGTATGTTATTTTCCTCTAAGTGATTTACGAGTCTGTCTCGTATGACCGTTTCTAGCATTTTACATACAACTGAGGTTAAGCTAATTGGACGATAGTTACTGGGTAGGGATTTGCTGCCTTTTTTGAATATCGGTGTTACGTTGGCTAGCTTCCACTGATCAGGCATAGTTCCAGACTGCAAGGATTTATTGAATAGTAATGTCAGTGGTTTGGAGAGCTCATTCTTAGCTTCCTTTAGAACTCTAGGCGAGATTGTATCAGGTCCTGGCATTTTATTTACCTTGAGTTTATCTAAACAATTCAATACTTCTCTCTCTGTAACGGTGATATTGCTTAGAACATCTGAATTATCAATCTGAATCGGCGATAGTGTAGGGATATCACTGAGGTCTTCTGTTGTAAAAACTGATGCAAAGAAGGTATTGAGGGCATTACTCATTTGTACTTCGTCTTTGGTGTATTCTCCTTTTTCATCGACTAACGGTCCAACAGTTGAAGTAACTACTTTTTTCTTTCTGATATAACTATAGAATTCTTTCGGGTTTGTTTTACTTTGATTCGCAATATGTAACTCTAAGGTCTTTTTACTTTGCTTAATTAACTTTTTGGCTTTGCGTCGTAGCTCTACAAATTTAACCCGTTCTTCGTCATTTTGTGAGGATTTTAATCTATCATTAGCAAATTTTTTAGCAAGCAGGCAGTTTGAAATATCTTTATTCCACCATTTGGGCTTATTATTATGGCCTGGACGCCGTATTTTCGATGGTATGCAGTCTTGCACTGCTTTTAGGTAAGTGGTTTCGAATAACTTCCAAGATGTATTTATGTCGTTATTGTTAATTAAAAAGCTCCAGTCAGTTTCTTTAAACATAGCTCTAAGTTTATGGAAGTTTGCTTTCTTGAAATTAGGGACTTTTTCGATGCTACTATTTGGTTCGTTACTAGTAAACTATAAAGTGAAAGTTATCGTACGATGGTCGCTGTTACTGAATTCATCACCAACATTCAAATTCTCTATCAATTCTTCTTTTGTTGCAAGTACAATGTCAATAACGTTATTACCACGGGTCGGCATTCGAACAAATTGATAAAGCGAACTCTCTTGCAAGTTCGTATACAAGTCATGTACGGAGTGTGAAGTAAGAGTATCGCCCCACTTGGTCACAGGTAAATTAAAGTCGCCAAAAATTACGGTATCTTGTGAGTTACTTACATCTGCAATTTGTTCGTAAATTTCTCGGTCGGTTTGCACTGATTGAGCTGGAGGTCTGTATATTAACGCAAGTATTATTTTTGTACCTTTATTATTCTTTATTAGCACAAAAGATGTGTCGACGTTCACAATTTGAGGTTTTGACACGAGGGTCGGGTTAAGACTTTCTTTGATATAAAATAAAACGCCACCTCCATTTTTATTTATTCGGCTGTTCTCAAACATTACATAACCGGGAAGTGAATACTCTGCTAAAAAGTCTCTATCTTGTGTATTGAGCCAAAATTCTGTTATGCCAATCACATCATCTATCTATCTATCTATTGCCGGACGCCTTACTCCCCTTACGAGGGTGGCCATACACAGAATGCCCCCAAGCGGACCTATTCCCTGTGAGAGGGACAACCCGAGCCAGTTTAGTGAAGGACTTACAGGATTGACCACTCAATTTAGGATCCGTCCGACTCAGAGGCCCTCTGTGTATCTTGTTAGCACTATTTTTCTACAGTGGTGTTCGGCTAATCCATCCACTAACCTGCCTTACCCTTAGGTAAGCAGTACGGATTTGTATCAGGTTTACTCCCCTAGACAGGTTGCCAACCAAGGCTGACGAGTCCCATCCACCCGGATTTGTATAAGGTTGTCTCCCCTAGATGAGTTGCCGACCAAGGCTAACGAGTCCCATCCACCCATCACCCATCACATCATAATTTTCTGTAAACACTAGTTCCTCTAAATCTGAAAATTTATTGCGTATGCTACGAGCGTTTGCATAGAAAACCTTTAAGAGGAGGAGGATAGGAAAAGGACTGCTACTACAATGTCATGAAAGTACACTAAAAGTTCGCCGGCAGCAGCTCAATTGGTGGTTACAACCCCATTCGGGGTCCCTTACTTACATGAAAACATTCTTAGGTAATCCCTGAGCCATACCAAGTCTGAGTAGCTGTCGTGACCTGACAGCTTAAAAAAAAGGCTTCCGCCGCGGGGGGTTTGGCACGGGCTTGGCAATAGCCTGGGCTATGTCCCTAGTTAAAAGGAAGCTAATACATTTTTAAATGGGCATTATCCCTTACCAGGAAAAATCCCTTTGGAGGGCAATGGGTTCAGGAGCAATGAAGGGCAGGGGAAAATCCTCTGTTTCTAACTGAGGGGCTATGATAAAATTAAAAATAGCTAGAGGGACTCCACCCGGTTGTTGTTTTAGCCGGTCAAAATTCGGTAACTGGAGGGGGAACTGGAGACAAGGGATTGGATGTAATATCTATCGCAAATTGCTGGAGTCCTGATCCCACGTCACCCAGATTCGGGTAAGGTGGAAAATTTACCGGAGGAATCTAACCTGACCGCTTATCCGGCGGTCATTTAGGGTATATGCCGTCCCGCCGCAAGACTCTCTTCTGATCCTGACAACTAGCTTCAAAGCGAAAATAATTCTATTCCCCTGCTTTTAGTGATGTGTGGCCCGTGAAGCACAGTATATGCTATGTCGAGAATTTTGGAGACATTTTATGGCTTAGGAAAAACACTGGGTAATACCCCAGATGATCGATTGCACTGCTACTGAGTCGATCTTTAAAAACCCCGGGGACTGATGCGAATAAGATCGCCCATCCGTTCGTGGCATTTTGACCGGGAGATAGTGAACGCCGACGGGCTATGTCCGTAGAGTTTTATCGTGGGTGAACAACCCCCCCCCCCATTTCACCGGTCATAAATTTCCGAAATATATTTGTGTATCCTTCCTCAATTCCAATATCCAAGTGGGAACGAAATCGAGAGGTCATTGAGTAACAAACTTGTACCTCTGACTTGAAACCCACTTGTCCCTTACTGAGTTCGTAATGTATGCTAACCGAACGAGACTTGAATAGTTGGAGAAAGTGAGAAAAGGTCTACTAATTATACTGTGTTCATCATTGACAACTAAAATCCGAAGAGTGAGACAAAGACTAGATCCCCTAACTCATCGCATTTAGATGAATGTCGGGTAGGGGAAAACACTATAATTGTGTTTGTCACATGTCCCCTTACCGGCGACACATGATGAAACCCAAGTACAGTGGTCCCTCGCGTTTAGCGGGTTTCAGCTTGGCGGAACACAGTATTGGCGATAGGTTGGATATGGTACCAGAATCCGAATTTGGCGCTTCAAATACACTTTTGGCGAGAATGCTGACATCACGGAATGGCGTCGGGCCAGAATGCGCCGCCCGCAAGCTAGTCTCACCAGGCCTAACTCTAAATAATTCATGGTAAATAAAATCTGTTATCTATTATCTATTGTCTTTTTTATTGCTGTTAATGTTTCATGTAGGCTACAGTAGAGCGCCGTATTGAGAGTTACTCTTAGGCCGAGGCTAGGCTATAGATAGGCTTAGGCCTACTCACAAAACCCTAACTGATCTGCTTGGATAGCGAGAATATCCCAGGTATATTTAATAAACGTATATTAACAGAGTAATCTTGACCAAACCGATTTGTGAACCTCATATCTCTTGTGTTTTGCTTTGTTTATTGTGCCGAACAGTCCGCGACACACAAACACACACGCGCGCATCAGCTGACTCAGGGGCCCAATCGATCAATATAATTAATCAAAGAAGTGACCACGGATCCAAAACCAATTTCATTATTTTGCTCAATCGAAAAGCAGTTGGTATAGAAAATTCTAGCCTTCACCATTCACAAGGTAAAAGTGATTTATGCCTCCTGATATATATCTAAGCTAGGTTAGACCATTTCTTGGTCTGGCTAGCTAGTTACTTAGCAACTTGTTGCTAAGGTTATGTGGTTATTCCTTATCAATAAGACTATTCACAAGATAACAATGAATTCTGCTGCCTGATATATATCTAACCTAGGTTAGGTCAATACTTTGTGGAGATATATAGGCTAGGCCTATGTCTTCTAGCAAAAACAGAGTAAGCAGACGGCGCCGAGTGTGTCGGCGATCGACGATGCGCATGGCGGGCGGTTTGAAAAGGCCCAAAAGGGTGAACTCGGGCCTCGTCAAAGACTAATGGATAATTTTCCCATTTAAAGTACTATTCGCGTTTGGCGAAATTCACTTTTGGCGATGGTTTGGCGAGACTAATGAAATCGCTAAATGAGAGGGACCACTGTATACGAATTCTGAGTGCCGTTCCGAGTCTGCAGGTTCGGCTGTCCGCCGCGACGGGACTCTCATGGATTAGCCAAACCGAGGCGTAGTCTTATACATAGTATTAGGGTGAACTTGAACCGTTCCATCTAGGCTTGTAGACGTGCAGTTTCAAGTACTGTACCTATATTAAGAATCTCACCTGTAGAGACAAAGCAAGCTGATGTCTACAGATATGCGTGTAATACGGTCCATACCCCGAAAGTATAAATGAACACATTTTACTTGTAAGACTTATGTCTTTAATTTACAGTTGAATGCATCCAACTTCGTCATCCGTAAGATCTCGTATCCGTAACTTATGACAGATTCGTGAACCAAAATAATGGTAAGAAACGTTGCATCGTCTTTCTTACTTTATTGTAGGATAAAAGAGAGAGCCGCCTCGCCGGCTGAAGTTCAGCTGAAACAACCGAGCTGTCTCGCAGGCCTGACTGCATGACAATTATGAGCCGTAAGCCTGGCTTAATTAATCGCAGGAACCATTAATTGAGATAGTGATTGACCCCTCTTACCTTAGATTTATAAGGAAAGAAAAATTGACTTACCCTTTCTGGCGACTAGGCTCGATTACTCGGGAGTGTCAATCTAGAACGATGTCCGGCGAAGCCTGGAGGGTTCTTGTACCGGGGGGTGCGGGGGGTTTCAGGTTTTACCACACTGGGTCTTGGTTATTGCAAATAGCTAAATGCTCAGCTAAATGTTGAGTATTGGTTGCGTAGATGCAATGATACCCCTGACTCTGGGAAAGTTGGTTTGAAAGTTAGCACTTGCCCACAATTTCCACACTGTGGCCATTTAGGTATCTATCGATCAAGGCTGCAAAGCCCGAATGATCTATACAAAAAACCCACCTAGTCCGCAAAAAGATCTATGCCCACCGGGCATTGCTGGGAATTCCAGAGGCACACTTAGATGCATCTTGCCGCAATCTTAGGGTGCAATTATTAGAATGTTAAATTCCTAAAAGGAGGTTATGTGTGGAGGCAAAAGTGAAAAGTTACACTGAACCACTGACCCCCCCCCCCCCTTTGTCCCTTCCCCACACCGGGAACGGGATGGTCCCTCGCCGAGCTGATCTGGAAAGAATTTCCAGGAATCAATGCTCATAAGGATAACCTGGGAGGTATTGTTGTTGTTGTTGTTGTTCCTCAAGCTGCCTGGCCGAACAGCCCCAAGGCCCAGAGCACGGCCATAACCGAGCGCCCCCACAGAACCCTTCCTGCCGACCACAATAAAGCCCCAGGGGTGACCGAAGCCATTCCATGGCGGGGAGCTGAGGAGGGTGCAGAAACGCCCGAGAAACCAAAGCCACACCCAGGGCCCTGTGCCCCTCAGCAATTATGAAGAGAAAGTTGAGAGGTGTTAAAACATATCATTGCAAGTCCGCCGGAAAGTTAGAAAATAGGCACCACTATTCTAACCTTTGGCCGGACCTGATCCTGCTAAAATATTGGGGGTATGTGGTGTAGAACTGCTTACCCGTGACAAGTGTCACTGGCCCAAGAGACGTGTAGACTATGGCATATAATCTGACCTTCCTAACTGTATCGCCGTAGGGCGATTAAGCCTGAGGTCGAGGTTATATAGACTTCCTCACTTAGGAAGTCTTATTGCGTTAGGTTATCGTTCAGGGCGAGTTCCCTCGGCGGGCCGAGTAAAAGGTCCCTCTAGGAAGTAGCAAGTTCCGTCGGGAGGTATGTAGGTAAGTACAAACGCCGGGACATTTGGAGAGTTTCGAAGTATTTGCAAAATAGAATTCGGCGGCCCTGCTAAGAAAACCGCCGAAGAAACAACCAAAAAATCTCTAGAGGCGTCGACTCACTCGGAAGACGGAGTGCCATCCTATGATATGAGTCATCGTTGTTTAGGCCAGTTGGCGGCGGGTATCTGCGTGCTATTATAAACAATTGCTAGCAGCCGCCGGTACGTTTACACACACAGCCGCCATAAAAACGGGGTAAGCACAACAATGGGCCGGGCGGCACGCCGAAATAATTATCTTTACAGAACATACTCAGAAGACGGAGTGCCATCCTGTGACATGAGTCATAGTTGTTGAGGCCAGTTGGCGGCGGGTATCTGCGTGCTATTATAAAAAATTGCTAGCAGCCGCCGGTACGTTTACACACACAGCCGCCGTAAAAACGGGGTAAACACAACAATGGGCCTGGCGGCACGCCGAAATGCTTTTCTTTAACCCTCCAGCCCCGGCTATTATATTATATAATTTCCCCGAAACCCGGGGGTTTTGGCCGAAAAACGTCTACGCCTAGGATACCGTATTACTGTATTGTTATTTTGACTGCTTCCGCATTCCCGCGCATCCCCCAAGCGTATATGTGTTTCGTACCTGTAGAATGGCGTTAAGTAGAGCTCTCTAAGTCAACTGGTTCAGTTGTGATGACGATTTCATTGGAGATAACTTTGTGGCGATATCAGCCACTTTACACTACTTTTCGCTACTTAACAATAACATACAGGCACACACGAACAAACGTCGCTCTCCTTCTTGTGGTCGGAGATGCGCGGCGTCGGTCCAGCCGGCTGTTGTTTACATGCGTCGGACGGACGCCTCGCACACCAAGCTTACAGGCTTTCAAGCTGCCGGAGCCTCAGCACCCTTCCGGGTGCGCGGGGGGTGTTTTTTATGGAGGGCTCAGAGCCCAACCGGGTCTGGTGGGTTAAGAACATATCTCTTTCCGCCGGCCATGCCAGGTCGCCGGAAGGAGGGATAGTGGCACACTACCACAACGATCACAAGACAGGGGGAAAAAGAGGAACAAAACCACACGGCGGCACGGACCCAAGGTCGCAGAACCGAGGCCGGCGGGTCAAGTGAGGAGTACACTCGGTGAAAAAGCATAAAGAGTGAAAACAACCCTTACTCTCAAACCAATCCTGACGTAAGGACGTCTCCTTGGACTCCCGGGAAGTGTGCAACACTAACCCACAGGGAGCGCAAGAAAATGGGACACAAAATAATTCACACATGGAGAAAAATTAATTATACCCCTCAAAAAGCTAACCTAAAGGCTTAACCCATCGGATCCGGGGGGCCTCATATGATCCCGATCGCTGTGTTCGGGGCCATTTTCGTACAGTCAAGCTTCATAATTCAGTAGATACTGATTGAGACCACCTAGAGCAGTCAATTATGTTGCGAATTGTAGAATGGTTTGTTGTCTGTAGACTGCCGTTGAGATGACATCGCTACGACACGTGGTTGCCGAGTTATGATGATTTTAGCGGCGATTTTTGCCTCATATGAGGCCTCCCGGATTCCTGCAAATATTTTTGTTTGCCTCATATGAGGCCTCCCGGATTCCGAGGGTTAATCATGAGAAAATAACTTTTCAAAACGAATAAACACGAAAGAGCAGCGATAACAGAGTAAAAGGCTCAGAGAAAGCCCCCAAACAGGACCTCCCAGCAGACACGGACGCCAGAAGGTCCCACAACCACGTGTGACAACCTTAACCCTTCGTTCCCGGAAGGGCTCTTGAACGCCCATAAAAAAGCATACCCGAGCTGCCCGGAAGGGCTCTTGAACGCCCAGTGGTTGAAAGCCTGTGAGCTTGGTGTGCGAGGCGTCGGTCCGATGCATGTAAACAACAGCCGGCTGGACTGATGCCCCGCATCTCCGGCCACAAGAAGAAGTGCGTCGCTTGTTCATGTGTGCCTGTATGTTGTTGTTAAGTATCGAAAAGTAGTGTAAAGTGGCTGTTTTTGCCATAAAGTTATCTCCAATGAAATCATCATCACAACTGAACCAGTTGACTTAGAGAGCTCTACTTAACGCCATTCTACAGGTGAGAAACTCATCTACGCTTAGGGATGCGCGGGAATGCGGAAGCAGTCAGAATAACAAAGATACGGTAGCCTAGGCGTAGAAGTTTTTCGGCCAAAACCCCCAGGTTACGGGGTATATATATATAATACATAGCCGGGGCAGGAAGGTTAACCCGGCGCGTCTGCTAAAAAGTAAAAGACAGGGTCCCAAGACCCAAAGCTGGACTAAGGAACAGCTAGCGATGAATAAAAAGCCTCCTAACTAAAGGAAAAGCAAAAAACTAACAAAAGGCTCGGGGAAATCCCCCAAACGGGACCTCCCAGCAGGCACGGACGCCAGAAGGTCCCACAACCATGTGTGACAACCTTAACCCGGCGCGTCTGCTAAAAAAAGACAAAGACGGGATCCCAAGACCCAAAGCTGGACTAAGGAACAGCTAGCGATAAATAAAAGCCTCCTAACTAAAGGAAAAGCAAAAACTAAGGCGCATAGCAACAATGAAAACCACGCATGTGGCAACAAGAATGAACACAAGTAAGCGCCTGAAAGTACCCTAATTTAACCCTTCCTGCGGGCCAACAATACACAACCCTTGCTCACTATCCCCCAGATATACACAAATGAGTAAGGACTCACTAGAGTAGAGCGAACGTCGAATGAAGCCGGAGCTCGGGGGCTCCGGTTGGCCCGCGGGGAAGAGAAGGACGAATTGTGCGCTTGGCGAGAGGCAGTAGAAGACACAACACGAGAAAGTCCACCGAATGTAGGAAGCTTGTTGATGACAGTATTTAAGTGTTAAATTTTTTCCCTTTTTTATTCTCTTATTTTTTTACGAAAGTTTTTTCGTAGTGGGTACCCGATCTGTGACGACACCATAAGAGAAGTAGCGGTGCACTTATGAAGATGACTCATTTTCTTCCCCGCGGAAGTTGGTTCAAACGGCTGACGCGGGTGTTGAATGGAGACTATTATGCTAATAGGCAACATCGTCAATGATGAAGGGGCCACTAGTAAATACATGTACAGTACAGTATGTATGTATAGGTGGGAACAGGGAGCATCCATTAACCCTTCCTACCCGGGCAGCATTTTAAAAGAACGCACTTTGCGAAGGCCCGGAGCCCGGGTGTCCTTTTAAAATTTGTATGCTTGAAAGCTTCCTTAACCCTCCAGCCCCGGCTATGTATTATATATATATTCCTCGAAACCCGGGTGTTTTGGCCGAAAAACGTCTAGGCTAGGCTACCGTATATTCGTTAATCAGACTGCTTCCCGCATTCCCGCGCATCCCCAAGCGTAGCTGTGTTATTTACCTGTACAATGGCATTAAGTAGAGCTCTCTAAGTCAACTGGTTGAGCTGTGATGATGATTTCATTGGAGATAACTTTATGGCCAAAACAGCCACTTTACACCACTTTTCGATACTTAACAACAACATACAGGCACACACGAACAAGCGACGCTCTCCTTCTTGTGGCCGGAGATGCGGGGCGTCGGTCCAGCCGGCTGTTGTTTACATGCGTCGGACCGACGCCTCGCACACGAAGCTCACAGGCTTTCAACCACTGGGCGTTCAAGAGGCCTTCCGGGTACCTGTTATATGCTTTTTTATGGGCGTTCAAGAGCCCTTCCGTGGTGAGAGGGTTAAGCGTAATTTGAAAGCCGGGCGCCGAAACGTTTGTAAAAATAGCCAATCGGAGCGCCGCCAAGCCTCAGCAAGAAGAATAAGTCCGACCTTGTCCGGCGTTACCAGTTAGAGCGAAAATTAGTCTTCCAATGTGTCCGATATTGTTAAATCCGCGGAAAAACAGCCAAAACTCTCTCCACGGAAATCGTCATCACACCTGAACCAGTTGACCTAGAGAGCTCTACAATGCCAGTCTACAGAAACAAGTAAGGGCTACATTTTGAGATTTGTGTGAATTCTCTAGCAGTTAATATACAAAAAATAGGCCTATGTTTACATACTGTACAACGTTTTTTGGCCAGATCGCCCGGATAGGACTATCGACCTCTATAAATGCTGCCCGGGGAGGAAGGGTTAAACTATCGACCTGTGTCACTATAGTCTATTCGCTGTAAGTAGGCGAGCAATCATGACCTCTATCCTCTGTAACGGAAAAAGGGCTAGAGTAAATTGGCTGTAAATTTCCACATCTATTCCTTGACTGATTCTTCCCAAATGGTAGACATATTAGCTTGATTATTCTAGTCGTATTTGAGTTACAGAGGTTAGAGGTCATGATTTCTCGCCTACTTACAGCAAATAGACCATAGTATAGTGTGCAAAATCTGTGAGAAAATAATTAAATTAAGATAGATGATTTACTTGGAAGAAAATAATATACTATCTAGCAGGCAATTTGGATTCAAAGAGGATACCTCATGTCACTTTATGTGTTACTAATCTACTAATTTTTATGACAGAGTGGTGGACATATTACAACATCACCAGGAACGCCAACGAAGCAGGTGAAGCCGCCCGGATAGCAGAAAGTAGAAAGCGAGAAAAATATCAAGTCATCGCCAGAAGTCATCAGTTCGAGCCTCTGGCATTCGAAACTTCAGTAGTCTTTGGCCCTACCACCCTTATTATGGTGAATGAAATAGGCCGCAAAATCAGAGAAGTTTCAGGAGAACCCCGGGAAACCCTCTGGCTCAAGCAAAGACTAGGAATGGCTATCCTCCGGGGCAATGCCACAAGCGTCATGAGCTCAGTACGACTGGGCCATGCCACTGTGTGAGGCCCGGGCAGGAGTGGTGTATCCGTAGTCTTTCCACAGTAGGGTATAAAAATAAACTTTATTTGTATTTAACATGTTTGATGTACATAAATAAAAGGAGATGTGTCGGATGGTTGAAAGCCACAGTTGCTCGCGCGTTTGGGGCTAGCATCACGTATTATGAAAAACATGTATCCATCATACAATTCACTGTCTCTCACTTCACTCACTCACCCCCGTAATTTACCGGAGGATAACAGGTTTTTCACAATACGTAGACGGAGGTCTTTTGTGGGGGGGAAAAAAAAAAAAAAAAAAAAAAAAAAAAAAAAAAAAAAAAAAAAAAAAAAAAAAAAAAAAAAAATGGATGGGTGGATTGCGTATATATTGACATGAAGAAAGCTTTTGACAGAGTACCGCATAAAAGGATGAAGTAGAAACTGAAAAAGTATGGAGGGATTCAGGGTAATCTATTAAATTGGATGGAGGACTATCTTTCGGGGAGACAGATGAGGACTACAATCAGAGAACAAATTTCAACGTGGAAAGACTCCACAGGGAACGGTGCTAGCTCCCATAATGTTTATAACATATGTTAACGACATGCCAAAGGATATATATGCGTATATATTATAGGTGAACAGTGTGTTAGAAATGATAATGGGAAGATTGTGTATGCAGAAAATGAAATCAGAGAAGCATGGAAGGTACACTATGAATGATTGCTAAATGTAGAGTTTGAATGGAATAAGGAACAGCTTAGTATCGAAAAACCAATATCTGGGCCCCCTCCTTTGATAGCACCAGCTGTAGTGAGCGACGCAATCAATAAAATGAAGGACGGTAAAGCTCCAGGTTGCTCCGACATTGTCGCTGAGATGATAAAAGCCTCAGGGGAGATTGGTGTAAACTTAATCACTGAGTTGATAAACACCATTATTAAAGATGAGAAAATCCCAGAGGATTGGCTCAAAAGTGTAAGTGTAAAAGTGTATTACTAAAGTGTAATAGTAAATATATACAAAGGAAAAGGGGATGCGCTAGATAGAGGAAATTATAGGGGCCTGAAAATGCTTGACCAAATCATGAAGGTCTGTGAGAGAGTCCTTGAGGGTTTGATCAGGAAAAGCATTTTTATTGATGGTATGCAGTTTGGTTTTATGCCAGGACGTGGTACAACCGATGCTATCTTCATAGTCAGGCAGATACAGGAAAGATACTTACTAAAAGGCAGGGATCTTTACTCTGTGTTTGTAGACCTGGAGAAGGCCTTTGATAGGGTGCCTAGGGATGTTGTGCAGTGGGCTATGAGGAAACTTGGTGTGGAAGAGTGGCTGGTGCGTGTGATAATGAAGATGTATGAGGATTCGCGAAGTTCGGTGAGGGTGAAGGGTGTACTGAGTGATGAGTTCGCAGTCCGTGTTGGAGTCCATCAGGCTTCAGTGTTAAGCCCCCTCCTCTTTATTATGGTCTTGGAGGCGCTGTCTATAGTTTTTAGAGGCGGACTCCCGTTGGAACTGTTTTATGCAGACGATTTAGTCCTAATAGCTGACAGTATGCAGGATGCTGAGGCCAAATTCAGAGAGTGGAGAGAGGGCATGGCGAGCAAGGGTTTAAGAGTCAATATTAACAAAACCAAGGTTATGCATTGTAGATTGAGACGAGGCAATGTGGAAAAGAGCGGTGCATACCCATGTGCAGTGTGTGGAAAGGGAGTGGGCGTTAACTCAATTCAACGTAGCATCTGTCGATGTTGGGTACACCATGGGAGTAAGCGCTGTAGTAGAATAAAGGGCCCCCTGCCGAAGGATAAGTCAGAAATAGAGAAATTTGAGTGCGTAGTGTGCAAAGGCGAGCTTGTGTTAAGTGATGATCCTGTGGCTGTGAATTTTGGAAATAAGTCTTTGGAGCTGGTGAACAAGTTTTGTTACCTAGGAGATACCATCTCTGCCGGTGGTGGGGCCGAGGCTGCCACTGTTGCTAGAATTAGGTGTGGCTGGGGGAAGTTCAGAGAATTGATGCCAATCCTGACCATGAAAAGAATGCCTCTCCCCCTGAAGGGAGTTAGAAGTGCAATGACGTATGCCTCAGAAACATGGGCCGTTAAAGTAGAGGATGTCAACAGAATGGAGCGTAATGAGATGAGAATGGTGAGATGGATGTGTGGGGCCAGGCTACAGGATAGAATAACAAATGTTGAGCTGAGGAAACGTTTAGGTATAAAGAGTATTAGCGAGGTGATGCGTACAAATAGACTGGGATGGTATGGACATGTGGAGAGAATGGATGAACAACATTGGGTGAAAAAATGCAGGTCTGTGATTGTGGAGGGAGCTGCACCAAGGGGTGGACCGAGGAAGACCTGGGATCGGACTATACGCGCCGATCTCAAATCCAAGAACTTGACAAGTGAAGCAGCCCTTAACAGGGTTGCCTGGAATGCCGCCATTAGGACAAGAGACTGAAACTGCACTTATGTGTGGAACACTCAGTCTTAAAATTTATGTATGTGTGTGTATATATTCGCAGACGATGCCTAGATCTTGAAGCGTATAGAAGATGAAAGCAGTGGAAGGGAACTACAGAGGGATTTGAACAGGATAGATCAATGGAGCAAGAAGTGGAAAATGGAATTCAACACAATTAAATGTCATGTAGTGGAAATGGGAGTAAGTAAAAGAAGGCCTCATGGAATATAAGTTAAAACATACTATTAACCCATCAGAGAAAGAAAAGGACTTAGGGATAATTGTCAGGGGTGATCTTTCACCTGAGAATCATATAAATAAGATAGTGGGAGAAGCCTATGGACTGTTAAACAGAATAAAAATAGCTTTTAACTATATAAACGAAGAGATGCTGGAGAAAATAATAAAAACATTTGCGAGACCACGACTGGAGTATGCAGCAGTGGTGTGGGCAACACATCTAAAAAGGCACGTAAATAAGCTAGAGAAAAGTTTAGAGAACTGCAACTAGGATAATTATGATATAAAACTTGCAAAATAAACAAACCAAAACTGGGACGATACAAGATAAAAGCAAAAGAACTCATCAAAATCGCTATGTGGAAATAAATATAATTTTGAAATAAAATAACACAATCCACCACATAGGGTGTACATCAATACATGAGCAAGTTAATCTGTTTCCCAAGCAAACTAATCGCACATATAACAACGCACTATCGTCACGTTCAAGGAACTAGTAAATTTGAGAAGTCAGGGACGTTCTGGTAAATTTTACTAAATTCTGTATGAATAAAGAAACTACAATACAAATAGTGCACTACCCGTATCCGCACCTAAGTCGTACAGCGTATTTTCCGCGGATACGTGATTCAGTGGATACGAGGGCAGTGTGTAACATAGATTTCAATGGGAAATAGGCTCAGGTCGTACTAAGCTCACCCAGCTTGGACCCTCAAATACACTATGTTGACCTACCTAAAGACATTAATATGTACCCAATGATTAAAGGATACTCATTTTGATCCACAATGACTGTTCCACTGCTCCACTAAGCTCCAGGTACAGTCCAAGGCAGTGGACATCAGGTACAATCCAAAGGTAAATTCAGGTGTCACTTGTGCCATATCATCATCCCCCTCCCCTATGAACCATTCTTATAACCCCATTTAGAAACACTTATTTATTATGTTCTCTCCACTAACCAACTTTACTCCTAAACTCGATTAATGAAATTAACAAACACATGTGGCAGTCCGGGAATTCAAACCCAGGATGCTCACACCGAAAATCAACACACTTATGCATTGCTGACAGTTAAAGAATGCTGCACAAGCCTATGATTTATTTTGCAGTTTCGAATCCTGCATACCAATCTTAGCATGTACAATCATTCCAACTACACTATCGGAGGCTATGAACATGTGAATGGAAATAGTAATTAATGGGGCGCTTAACCCTAGGGAAGGCCTCTCGATAAACTGCTACTGAACCAGAATTAATTATTATGTTCTCTCCACTAACCAACTTTACTCCTAAACTCTAAAGGAGTTGAAATAGGGGAGCTATCCCCCCGCCAAGGCGGCTTTCTAGGGCCTTTCCTAGCTGATGCCGAGAGGATTGGGTTCTACTCATGTGGTGATGGGCTGGTCTATCAGAGTGAGAGCTGAGCGATCTCTGCCATACCCATAGCTTACTCGACTGTTCCTTTTACTTAAATATCTTCTAGATCTCAAGTGACGGCGTCTTTTCCGTGGATTGACCTCCTTACTGCCAAGATTGGGAGCCAAAGCGTCACATTTTTCCCTTGCCCCTCAACTTTTCCTTCATAATTGCTGAGGGGCACAGGGCCTTGGGTGGGGCTTTGGTTTCCCGGGCATTTCCGCACCCTCCTCAGCTCCCTGCCTTGGAGTGGCTTCGGTCACCCGGGCTTTGTTAGTGGTAAGCAGGGAGGGTTTTGTGGGGGCGCTCGTTTATGGCCTTGGCCTTGCTCGAGACCTTGGGTCTGTTCGGCCAGACAGCCTGGGGAGCAACAACAAACACATGTGGCAGTCCGGGGATTCGAACCCACGCTCACGCCGAAAATCAACACACTTATGCATTGCAACACGAAGACAATTAAAGAATGCTGCACAAGCCTACGATTTATTATGCAGTTTCGAATCCTGTATACCAATCATTCCAACTGCACTATAGGTGGCTATGAATATGTGAATGGAAATACAGTAGTAATTAATGGGGCGCTTAACCCTAGGGAAGGCCTCTCGATAAACTACTACTGAACCAGAATTAATTATGTTCTCTCCACTAACCAACTTTACTCCTAAACTCGATTAATGAAATTAACAAACACATGTAGCAGTCCGGGGATTCAAACCCAGGACGCTCACACCGAAAATCAACACACTTATGCATTGCACCACGAAGACAGTTAAAGAATGCTGCACAAGCCTATGATTTATAATGCAGTTTCGAATCCTGCATAGCAATCTTAGCATGTACAATAATTCCAACTGCACTATCGGAGGCTATGAATATGTGAATGGAAATAGTAATTAATGGGGCGCTTGACCCTAGGGAAGGCCTCTCGATAAACTACTACTGAACAGAATTAATTATTATGTTCTCTCCACTAACCAACTTTACTCCTAAACTCGATTAATGAAATTAACAAACACATGTGGCAGTCCGGGGATTCGAACCCAGGACGCTCACACCGAAAATCAATACACTTATGCATTGCACCACGAAGACAGTTAAAGAATGCTGCACAAGCCTACGATTTATCATGCAGTTTCGAATCCTGCATACCAATCTTAGCATGTACAATCATTCCAACTGCACTATCGGAGGCTATGAATATGTGAATGGAAATAGTAATTAATGGGGCACTTAACCCTAGGGAAGGCCTCTCGATAAACTACTGTACTACTGAACACATTAAGCAGATTATCTGCACTTTTATCTAATCTGTTAGAGGGATCTGCCTTGTAGGCTATGGGCCAATCGGCTTTCTGCAGACTCCCATATTCTTATATTTCGCCTTTCACGGTTAATGGCAGCACTGCTTTCTTCCTCGATCGATCGGAAACCCGCGGATAACGCATACTTTTTGGGCGGATAACAAGTAATGGAATATTTAGGGGTGTCCACGGATAGCAAGGATCGCAAATAACGGAGTGCACTATCAAAATGTTATATTTAAATCAATTTGCAATTTGACAAGATATTAACAATAGTACAAAATACTGTACATACAGCACTCACTAACGATAGTGCTATCTGGCATATACTGTACCAGAACTGAGAGAATTACCATATGAGGAGAGATTAAGGAAATTAGACTTACCATCTCTAAGGGATAGGAGAGAGAGAGAGGTGATATGATTATGATGTATGAGAGGACTCGAGAAGGTGGACAAGATGGATTTTATTGAGAAGGATAATGGTAGAACTAGAGGACATAGATATAAGCTAATGAAAAGAAGATGTAAAGGAGATGTTAGAAAGTAGTTTCCCCATCCAGCGTAGCCTATCTGCCCACCAAATTTTGTGAAGATCAGTACCGTACATAACTTTGTGAGATATCTTGTTTACAGAAAAAGAAATGGAGGCAAAAACATAACCTCCATCCATGTTAGCGAAGGTAAATATAGATTCCCTTACCAATAAGTAAGACCCCGTTCATAACATTAATCATCAATTACAAAGCCCAATGTACTTGAATAAACTAATGAAAGCATATGGTCCTCCAGGGATTCGAACTCAGGACACCACACCCAGAACATAAGCATCTAAACCATTACACCACCAACACAGTTAAAGGTTGAGTACACAATCACGATAAATATCCATTTTCGAATTCTGGATATCAATCTAATCATGTACTCAGACCCAACTGCATTATGGAAAGCGTAATGTTTTAGTGAGAGGAAAGAACATTGAATGGGGCAAAGATACTAGTAAATAGCCTGTAGCCTAGCTTACCTGATGAAGTGCAACATTAGTGTCAATCATGATGAGATGAGGGGAGGGCTCAAGGGAGCTGTCAGAAGTGCTCAATACTTCCAGAACTGGTTCCTCACTCTCACACGACCCACATCCCTCCAGGCCACACCAGACATCGTCTCGCAGGTAGTGTTCTCTCACAATCTGAAAAATATATGGAAATGTCAAAACTTCTGAGAGCCCACTTGCAAAAAAATAAGATCCTAGGTAGATCCTAAATTAGCTTAGGTTATACAAAGTTAAGCCAGCTAAGTTAGTGAAGTTGGGTTAAGTTTTAGGTTGGTCGATCAATTAATTTACAAAATAATTGTTTACCTAGTAGTGGGCTGGATCTATCAGATCAGATTTTTGTTATCCTGTAAAACTTCACTCGTGCAGAAGAAATGGGATCATGTATATCAACGAATTGGGGGCCGGACTCCGGACATCTCGGACTGGGTCTCCCCCCAATTAGTCCGAGATAGCGAGGGTTTACTGTAGGCCTATTTTATGAATTCAAGGAAAAAAATTACAATAATGACCAAAATTACCAATATTTACTGGAAAAAGCATAAATATATATCACAAACATCACCCATGAAAATGGCTAATTACGCAGACTAATGAAAAGTCCTAAAAACCTAAAAGCTAAATACAGTAGAGCAGTGCGGATAGTGAGTAGGCCTACTGTATGTGCTGGAAAGTATGAAAAGGAACACCTTGAGATGGTTCGGCCATGTGGAACGTATGGGAAGCGAGAGAGTGACTAAGGGAGTGTAGTGGAAGGACAGAGGGAGAGGTAGACCAAGTGAGAGGTGGAAGGATGGAGTTAAAAAGTATATGAGTGAAGGCGGTGCTGCATGGGAGAAGGGACGTTGACTAACTGGGGACAGAGGTGCATGGGGCCGTTTCCTTTGTGGCCACCCCTTCGGGGACCGCGGTGTCCAGCAATAGATATAGAGGCTAGATAGATTTATTTTGCCAGTAAGGGGCTTGATAAGAGTTTTACTGCTGTCAATAGAGAGAATTATTGTTTATTTTTCACAGTGCTTTATATAGTGCACATAAAATGTATTTCTAGTGGTTGAAACAAATTTTGGTATTACTAATCATTTGGACCGACAGTAAGCCCATCGATCTTTTTAAGCCTAATAGGTCCAGTAGAGTATATACCAGTACATCATTGCTATATACAGTATGTCATTACGAGCTGAAATGTACAGTATTAGAATGGATATACGAGTTTAGGAAAAAAGTTGGTTAGTTAGAGAACATAATCAAAAATATATGTATATATATATATATGGGTTTGCTTCAAGGAGATGTGGAGGGCATGAAGGGATGGTCTGAGCATTGGTTAATGCCTTTTCATCCAAAAAATTGCAAGTACATGCGGATTGGGACAAGCAAGATAGACAAGGTAGGATACAGTATGCATGAAGCGATGAAGTGAATGCAGAAAAGGATATAGGAGTAGTGATAGACAATAAGTTAAATTTCTCAGAACATTTAGCGGAAAAGATAAACAAAGCCAATAGAATTGTAGGGCTGATAAGGAGGACATTTGTGTCACTTGACAAAGAAATCTTCAGGAATCTCTATACAGCGCTGGTTAGGCCGCACCTGGAATATGCGAACCAGGTGTGGGCTCCATATATGGTAAAGGATATAGAAGCAGTGGAGAAAGTGCAGAGGAGAGCTAGCAAGCTGGTACCAACGTTGAGGAACGCGGGCTATGAGCAAAGGGGCTTCCGACACTGGCATATAGGAGAAAGAGAGGGGATATGATAGAGACTTTTAAGATAGTGTCAGGAAAGTATGATGAGGATGTGTGTGAAGGTATCTTTTTGATGCGGGAGGGAACAAGAACGAGAGGACACTCTAAGAAAATTTACAAAAAAAGAAATAGGCTTGAGAAGGCAAAGAACTCATTTTGTGATAGAGTGGTAAATGAGTGGAACGCACTGCCCCAGTATGTAGTCGATTCCGAATCAATAAGGGAGTTTGAAAGTAATCTTGATAAAGCATGGGGAAGACAAGATTTGAAGTTTGATTATAAAACAAAAATACAGAATAGTAAAAATGTTGCGTCTGCTACCGCCGCCGCCAACACCGTGAACGACCGCAGCAGTGCAAGTACTGGTACTGAAGCTGGTTACACAGGCCTAGTTTGCCTTTTTCCAGAGGATCTACTGTAAGAAACTGTAATTACCGGTATATATGATACAATAATAAGTCTCCCTATAAACGGCCCCACCACCATTTTCGCTACACTCGGATGTCTAGACACTGTCGACTGACATAAAAACTTATGTGAAATAACAAACCAATAGCAATGGAATTCCCTGGATGACGTCACACCCATTTAGCCAATCACCTGTCACCCACAGCTGTGCATATCCCATAATGCAATATATTGAAGGTGAGGGTGGCTGACTAGTGTGCCCACAATGGCGTATTCAGCTGGAGGACTCGTACCTCCTTCGATTTGTTGTGTGTGTATGTGATTTTCGTTCATATCCAGTGGATTTATATATTGGGGACTTTCGGAAGTGAGTATTTACCCATTATCCAACAATAGGGCCAGTTAGGGAAAATTAGGATTTTACCCCCTGCTGGCCACATAGATTAGGATTTCAGTGGGGGTGAGGGGAGCTTGCCCCCTCAACTTATTTTGTATCCCACGGCAAATGGTTCTGGCCAAATACAGCTTATTTTTCAGCTTTTATCCTCTTTAACCCCTCATTATCACTGATATGTAATTTATCGAGAGGACTTCCCTAAGTGGTTAAGGCCCCATTAATTGCTCTTTCCATTCACATATGCATAGCCTACGTGAGTTGCAGTTGGGATGTGTGTACATGCTTAGATTGATATGCAGGATTCGAAGTTGCATAATAAATCGTAGGCAGTGTCCACCAACCTTTAACTGTCTTCGTGGTGCGATGTATAAGGTGTTGATTTTCGGTGTGAGCATCCTGAGTTCGAATCCACGGACTGCCACATGTGTTTGTAAATTTCATTAATCGATTTTAGGAGTATGGTTGGTTGTTGGAAGGAACATAATAATTGATATTGGTTCAGGAGTAATTTATCGAGAGGACTTCCCTAAGTGGTTAAGGCCCCATTAATTGCTCTTTCCATTCACATATGCATAGCCTACGTGAGTTGCAGTTGGGATGTGTGTACATGCTTAGATTGATATGCAGGATTCGAAGTTGCATAATAAATCATAGGCAGTGTCCACCAACCTTTAACTGTCTTCGTGGTGCGATGTATAAGGTGTTGCTTTTCGGTGTGAGCATCCTGAGTTCGAATCCACGGACTGCCACATGTGTTTGTAAATTTCATTAATCGATTTTAGGAGTATGGTTGGAAGGAACATAATAATGGATAGCTCTCTCCACTAGGGGGAGTGTATTTTTAGATTGTTGGATAGGCCTAGCCTAATGGGTAAATACTCATTTCAGCTCCTCTTCAGTATAAGAGAACACTGTAGCTGAAAGAAAAACGCAAAAAAAAAAAAAAAAGTTGCTGAAATCACTGTCGGTCCTAAAAGTAACCTTTACCCAGGAAAGTACCAATAAAAATGGGGTAGAATGTAGAGTTCGGGCACACCACCCGCCTTGTTTACACTAAGCGGAGAATCCACCACCTGTTCAGCAGGATGAGCGGTGAGCCTCCAGCCACTCAACCCGACGATCCTCAGCCAGCCACTCAACCCAACGACCCTCAACCCAGTACAGTACCTCCTCTGTTTATTAAGGTTAGTTGGTTGGATGCCCACCAGCGGGGGGGTGTGGGCGGCAGCCCCCACCCAAGCTAATATTAACCCCATTCTTACTAGGTTAGGTTAGGTTAGGCTAATGTTAACCCCATTCTTACTAGGTTAGGTTAGCTTATGCCAATGTTAACCCCATTCTTACTAGGTTAGGTTAGGCTAATGTTAACCCCATTCTTACTAGGTTAGGTTAGGTTGTTAGGTTAGGCTAATGTTAACCCCATTCTTACTAGGTTAGGTTAGGTTGTTAGCTTAGGCTAATGTTAACCCCATTCTTACTAGGTTAGGTTAGGTTGTTAGGTTAGGCTAATGTTAACCCCATTCTTACTAGGTTAGGGTGTTAGGCTAATGTTCACCCCATTCTTACTAGGTTAGGTTAGGTTAGGCTATTGTTAACCCCATTCTTGTTAGGTTAGGTTAGGCTAATGTTAACCCCATTCTTGTTAGGTTAGGTTAGGCTAATGTTAACTCCATTCTTACTAGGTTAGGTTGTTAGGTTAGGCTAATGTTAACCCCATTCTTACTAGGTTAGGTTAGGCTAATGTTAACCCCATTCTTACTAGGTTAGGCTAATGTTAACCCCATTCTTACTACGTTAGGTTAGGCTAATGTTAACCCCATGATTGGTTGCCCACCAGCGGGGGTGTGGGGCCGGAAGCCCCCACCCATATTAGGATAGGTTAGGTAAGGTTGTCAGGTTCGGCTAATGTTAACCCCATTCTTACTACGTTAGGTTAGGCTAATGGGGATGGATGTAGAGTTCGGGCGTACGGTCGTCATTGTTTACATAGGGCGATCGCCGCGCTCGCACTTACGTTCCCATTTATTTCGACGCTATATTTTCTGCTATTTGCCCCCTGTCATTACTACATGAATACTAGGTTAGGTTAGGTTAAAATAGACGGGAACATGATGGGAAAGGTCCGACGCCACTGCGCGTAATGTAAACAAAGATGGCGGTACGCCCGCTCACTACATCCTACCCAGCTAATGTTAACCCTATGAAAACCCAAACCAACTATTTATTAGGGTTACTGTGTAATTTTAACATGAAAATTAGTAAAATCCGAGACAAGTTTCGTCAAAACTTGGCTCGGGTTTTCAAAAAGTTGGGTTAGGCCTATATGGGTCTGGAAATTTACAAAACCTGAGCTAACATTTTAATAAGGTTACTGTCCTCCCATGGAGAACTTTACCATGATAATTTAAAAAAAAAAATTCAAATGTTAAAAACACAAAGATAGTTTACCCCTGGGGGTAAGGGAATAGAATATGCCCCACGTGCCTTCTGCGTGTCGTAAGAGGCGACTAAAGAGGTTAGGTCGGTGGGCTTGCGACCCCCACCCAGAAAAAATACCTTAGCAAAGAAAAACGGACGAACAGCCTCGGATTGGGGGCGGTTCGTTCGTGGCCACCCCTTCGGGGATCACGGCGTCAGGCAATAGATAGATAGATAGACTGTGTTATTTTAATTTTTAAATTAGCCCAGTTAAATCCGAGCCAAGTTTCGTCAAAACTTGGCTCGGGTTTTAGGGGTCTGGAAATTGACAAAACCCGAGCCAAATTTTGGTTACAAATGTGTATTATCGTGTTCTATACGCTTTTTACCCCTCAATTTCCCTAATCTTCATAGCCCTCCCCACTATCGGGGGGGGGGGGGTGTCTTTAGATTGATGGATAATGGGTAAAAGCTTAATTCCCATTCAACTTTATCAGTAGATTCGACTAAAAATAAATAAATAAATAAATTAAAAAAATGGACGAGGGTATTTGCACTCGACCGTGTAAATAACACTGAACGGTATTTGCACCCGATCGTCATCTTATTTTGCGATACCGAAAATAATAGGTAAAAATTGAAGACACCGGACAGCCTTTTTACTAGTTAATTCTAGTTTTATTTTTATTTTTATTTGATATACAGTGTTGTTTAATACAGAGGACCGTCACATTTTAGGATTTTCAACATTAGCCTAACCTAACCGAAAACTAAACAGGTAACGTGAGCTGGGTTTAGACCGTCGCGTACCCATAAATAGGGAACGTGAGCTGGGTTTAGACCGTCGCGCACCCATAAACAGGGAACGTGCGCTGGGTTTAGACCGTTGGTTAGTTTTCGGTTAGGTTAGGCTAATGTTGAAAATACTAAAATGCGACGGTCCTCGGTATTAAACAACACTGTACATCAAAGAAAAACAAAAATATATAATAGAATTAACTAGTAAAAAGGCTGTCCGGGGCCTCTTCAATTTTTAACAAATAATACAGACCCACATATATTGCTTGAATTTCATTATTGTCCTTATGCCTATCTAAAATTACTGATCTTGTTATTTTTATGCATCTCCCATCATGTCACGAAAAGCTTATAGAAAATTTTGAATCATTTCATCAGTTTCACTTCTCACAAATACTGTACACAATGCATACCGGTACATCTCAGACACAATTCCACTCAGCTTTGCCCTTTTCTTCATATTTCTAATGTCTTGCAAAGTAACTATTTTGGAATACTTGCTTGATACAAGAGACTTAAGTTGTTTGTTTGCTGGTTGCATAATTAATCACTTCACTAATCTCTTCGTTGATCATCTATCTGTCAAACGGCGATGTTGGCTGTAGTATAATTGCAGTTCTAAGTTTACTTCATGATTGCGAATTAGATTTGATGCAGACAGGGACACTATAGATTGACAACCACATGGTATACCTTTGTTTTGTCGGTTGGCCCATCCCCTTCTTTATTGGTTCTCCATAGGCCTATACTGTAATAGTACCGGTACATACGTACAAATGTGACAGAGGCATATTAAAGTGCAGCTGGCCGTGGTGTCTCTCAGTGCTTATTATCCGCTTCAATAGTACATCAAGACTTTATACACTTCCAGATTATAATTATTTTTGTTTTATATTTTCAAATGTTATAAAGATGGTAAGCGTAACAACTTCAGTAAACACGTCCGTGCAGTCGGTCTTTATAATTGCTGCCATAGCTTGATTGATAAATGATGATCATGGCTGAGTGGAGACTGAACATCTAATATGCAAGAAAAGCCAGCAATTGCCTATGAAAATTTAAGAAAATTGAACGTAGTGCTTCTTTATGAAAAACAACAAGGTATTCCGCTCACTGGTTCACATGTATTATTCAATAAGTGAAATCTATAGTGTATGGCAATTTAACAAAATCTGAACTGAGTGATAATTTATGAAAACTAAATTCCGCTCACTGCTTCACATACTGTATATTATTCTAGGCTATATAGGGGCGAGGGAACGAGTTCGTGGTCCCGGACCCTAAAGCAGGCGTCACACTATGCCGACTTGAGCCAAGACTGACCACGACTCAGGAGTGCCGACCTTCGGCAGAGAGCTTAAGGATTTTGGGGGGTGAGTTTTGGACGGAACGCAGTATGGATGGCCACGCCGCCTGACGGCGACCTGACGGGGTAGAGCGGCGCCCATGCAGGACTGAAGGTGAGACCTAGGTCGCCGCTGGAGTGCCGATCTGCGGCGTAGCGCGTTGACAACAACCCGACGAACGGGGTCGACAGGAGGTAGGGAGGTAGGGAGGCGTCAATATGCATTACTGTGCCGATGGACGGCGACCCCTTCAGTATGGACGGCTGATTATTAACTGATTATTTCAGTTAATTCTGTTATTTTATTATTATTATTAATTTAATTATGTATTGAATGTTGTTATTTTTCATTTTTTCTGCAATTAACCCTCTCCGACATATGACGCAATTTTGAGCCTATTAGGGATACTTTAAAGCCTTTATTACCATCAGGGGTATTTACAAACCTTTAGTTTAGTTACTTCAACCTCTGCAGTTGTCTTTGAGTTAGCTGTGGGCAGAAAACTAATTTTGGAGAGGTAATTATAAGAGTGAGAGAACTCTATTTCTTATTGCTAATCTGGCAACCTCTGCGTCATATGAGTCTGAAGGGGTTAATATACCTAATCTTATATTTTGATGGTTATTGATAATACAGTACTCCCTCGAATTTTGCGAGAATAAGGTCGACATTGCAGCCCGCAAAATTCAAAATCGCAAATTTCAAATAACTAACCTTATGGGATTAATTGAATATGGTCGACATCTCATCATCGAGGGCCTATTTTTTGGTGATTTTCGTCCTTGTTTGTACACACATTATGACATACAGTAAACTTCCGTTAATCCGAAGGGCAGCGGACCGGCCCTCGTTCGGATTAGTGGATTTTCGGATTATCGGACTTTACCCCTATGAACCTGTGTATGACGAAAACATTGAGGCATTAGGCCACCCAAATGACACAATGGTGCACACACACATATCATATGTTCATGAAATCACTTCAAAAGTTTACCATTGTCATTGTAGCCTATTACCTACTTCAAACCATTCAGATTAATAGTCAAAGGAATCTGCTGCTATAAACGTCTTCTTCTTCTTCCGTCTACTAGCGAGTTTGTCTTGCTGCTCTTGAAGATCAGATCAGATGTGGTTCGGGAAGTAATGCCTTAACAACGGCACTTCCCTGAGAGGTTCTTGTAATTTTCATTTTGTGATTTTCCTTTTGTGACGTGCTCTGTTATATTATATTGTCTTGAAAGCACCCTTGTCTTGTTGTCTAGAAAGCACCCTTGGGACGCTCCGATCACTGAACTATAAATAGTAGCGTATCGGAATGTCCAAAGGTGCGTTTTCAAGCTCAAAACTAATACGTCCAAAGGTGCGTTTTCAAGCTCAAGACTGAATGCGCTTGCAGAAAATGCGGTGCAAGCCAGTAGTGCATCGGAGCGTCCCAAGGATGCGTTCAAGAGCAAAACAAACTCTCTAGCAGACGATGTGGAAGAAGAAGAAGGTGTTTACGTTTATATCAGTAGCTTCCTTTGACCATTAATCTGAATGTTTTGAAGTAGGTAATAGGCTACAATGACAATGGTAAACTTTTAAAGTGAATTCATGAACATATGATATGTGTGTGCTCCATTATGTGTCATTTGAGTGGCCTAATGCCTCAAAAAGGGGACTTTGGGACTTCTTGAAATTCGGACCATCGGGTGAATTCGGATTTGGCCTCAAATTGAAAAATTCGGACTATTGGGAGATTCGAATCATCGGTCGTCGGATTAACGGACTTTTACTGTATACACTTAATTATACATCCTACAATAAAGAAAAACACAGAAATACAGATTCAGGGGACCCAGGGCACAGGTAACACTTCAATTTTGCCCAAGGAAGTCGATTATGCGAGAGCGTGAGAACATATAGGAGCGTGGGAGAATCTATAAACAGTAAACAATGGGCCACAGGGCAGCCCGACGTCACGACCCTCATACCCCTCCCCCCCGAAAACTAGTGCGGAAACCCTGTATCATTTGGCGCCACCCGCAAAACTCAAGTAATATCGCACATATCAAGTCCCGCAAAAAAGGTCAAATCTTGGGTCCCGTTCGCAAAATCGAAATTTCGCAAATTTGAAAGATGCAAAATTCGAGGGACTACTGTATATTTATTATTTAATTATTTAACCCGCTGAGTGCCAGGGACGTATATATACGTCCTAGGGTGTTGTCACGCCCAGTGCCAGGGACGTATATATGTACCTTACCCTTTTGGCTACCCACCACAAAAATCCCAAATCCCTCCTCCCACCCACTCGCTGACTGTCGGTCCCGTCAGAAGGAAAAAAAAGGAAAATCTGTGGCGGCGAAACGACTGCACCAATCGGTTCCATATTTGTGTGTCAAGTCCCTTACCCTTCTGCCTTCCCCCCACCACACCCGCAACCGCCTCCCACCACCCACTTCCAGCGTATCCGTACGAAGATAAGGAAAATCCGTGGTGGCGAAACTACGTCACCAATCGGCTTCATATTTGTAACATGAGTCAATTACGCTTCTACCTTCCCCCCACCATCCCCCAAACCACCCTCCTACCCATACATTCCGATACCATAAAAGTCTCTGTAGTCTATAGTGTCTTTTCAGCTACTTTTGGGACCATCGGGGACCTGATTTCTGGCGAAAATGGACAAGGGAAGTGGTTTTTTTTACCATTATCCTTCCTTTCTCTCCCAACTTGATAGATTTAGCCAAAAAAAAAAAAATAAAAAATCTGGCACTGGCAGAAACACACCGTCAAAATTGGCTGGCACTTAGCGGGTTAATTATGTCGTTTATTTATATATTGACCGTTAGGGCATCGTTGGGTCGCCGCAAGCCGCCGCTGATCCCCGCAGGTTGTTATAGTGACGCCGCCGCCTGACACAGACCTCATTTATGGTGCCATGTGCCGCCGCACTGACGCCTACCTTTTCCCGTCAAGCGCCGTCACACGCCATCAGCCTCCCGTCCCATTTGTTGACCTCACTCCCACGCCGACTTGATTTTCAAATTTCTGCATGTTGAACTTTTGAGGGGGTATGTGAAGACCCATCCCGACCTCTTTGTTATGTTGGCGACGGCCCATGATGCGCGGCGACGTAGACCAAGACTGTCCACGACCCTTAGGTCGCGGACAGTCTTGACCTAAAATCGGCTAGGTGTGACGGGTGCTTTAAGAATAGGAGCTTTAAATGTGCAAGGATGTAGTACGAATGAGAAGCGAGAGGACATTGGAAGGTTATTTGAAAGCAGGAAGTAACCTAACCTAACCTAAATGTATTTGAGGGCTATTAGGTTAGGTTAGGTTTTTTGGGTTATACTGATGTTTTGGACCAACAGTTAGCCCATCGATCTTTTTAGGCCTAAAAGGTTCGGTAGAGCATATACATCATTGCTATATATGTCATTAACCTGACAAGCGCGATATAGACGTAGGTGCTAGGGTAGTTATTTGTGCATTTCTAGCCCTGGATTCTGACAGAATTCGTTATATTTACAATATAAACCATTATTTGTTTTCGGTATGCTTTTATTTTACATATATGATGTATATATGAACCTTCAAGAGTGCTAAAATAAGTGGGAAAAGCATTTGGGTGGTGAAAAACGAAGATATTGGCCACCCGGTCATAATCTCAGGCGAGAGAGAGAGACAGACAGCCCTCCCCTCTCGCTGTCTGGGAGTCAACTGAGACGAGCGAGGCGGTGTGTGCCGGTGTCTGGGTGTTGCATAACGATCTTTTATGCAACCCACTTGTGCTACATTATCGCGGGAGAGAAAAATAACCGATAAATGATGATAATAAGAGGAAAAATAGGTGATAATTGAGGAGGGGAGGGAGGGGGGAATAAGGTGGGGAAGGAGGGGAGGGGGGTGGGTGAGATTTACATGGATGAGTACTGGAGGGGAATTATCTCACCTAGAGACAAATTCCTTTGTTTTGATAGGCCCTTTTTTTTTATGGAAGGCTTTTTTTATGGTCCTGCTTCCGTGAGGCCTATCGCGTTCCCTATAGGAAGCCTTCCGTGAGGCCTATCGCGCTTGCCGGGTTAAGAGCTGAAATGTATTATAAGGGAGAAAACAAAAACGCTAAAATACACAGGCCTATACATTATACTGTAAAAAATACATTTTTCAGCCAGTACCCAACCAGCGGGGGTGTGGGGGCGGCAGCCCCCACCCATATACTAGGTTAGGTTGTTAGGTTAGGCTAATAGCCTAGAACATTAAAAAAAAAAAAAAAATCTAACCCAACCAGCCGGCGTGTGGGGGTGGCAGCCCCCACCCATAATACTAGGATAGGTTAGGTAAGGTTGTTGGGTTAGGCTAATGTCTTCCCAAAGTTGTCTATTTTTATAACCCACTCCACCCCGTGAAATCCGAGCCAGCTTTCGTCAAAAGTTGGCTCGTGTATTCACAAAATTGGGGATAAATCTAGTTATACTACCCCTATTTTGTCGCTATTCTGTTGGTACTAAAGGGTTAATATTATTAGTAGTAGACTTAGTATGGTTTGATGATGCGCGGAAATGTATATTTGACTTGAAATAGATACATTGAAGTATTACAAACCTTCGCAAACTCATAAACAGGGAACGTGAGCCGGGTTTAGACCGTCGCGCACCCATAAACAGGGAACGTGAGGGAGAGTTTAGACCGTCGCGGAGACAGGTTACTTTTCGGTTAGGTTAGGTTAAGCTAATGTTAAAAATACTAAAATGCGACGGTCCTCGGTATTAAACAAGACTGTATATCAAAGAAAAAATTAAAAACAACAACAAATTACCTGAAAAACTCGTATCTGGTTGGTGATAATTTTTTATCAAAATTTTTTTTTTTCCAGTTTCCGCGTCTGCTGAACCATCCAAAAACATGCTAAAAGGCGTGTTTTGAAGGGGGGAGGTGGTGGTGGGTAGTGGGGGAGGGGTAGTATAACTGTAGATTTACCAAATTGGGTTGTATGGGTTTGCAATTTGGAAAAACCCGAGCCAAGTTTTGATACAAAACGCTATATTATTGTATTATTACGCTTTTAACCCCTCATTGTCCCTGAACTTCATAGCCCTCCCCACTAGTGGGTTTTTTTTTTTTAGATTGTTGGATAATGGGTAAATACTCATTTCCGCTCCTCTTCACTATAAAACAACACTAGGCCTATATCTGAAGGAAAAAAATACAAAAAACAAAGTAAAACTTACTGAAATCGCTGTCGGTCCAAAAAGTCAGGTTTACCGTTTTTTGGTTAGGTTAGGCTAATGACCAAAACAAAAAATCCCAAGAAAATAGGCTAGCCTAGCCTAAATGAAAAATCCCAAGATTTTTTTTTTCCCCCCCGGGGATAAAAAGTATATAGAAATGAAGCATATGATGATAGGAACCCAAAACTACCATTAGAATGTTGCTACCTAGGCCTATATTGTAGCGCCTCCTGTATAGGACCTATTGACCCAAAATTCCATTTTAGGCTAGTACCATAGACTATATTTTTATTAGCCTAGGTTTTGCCGAGGCTTAAAAAACATGTTCATATTAGCCTAGGCTATGTTTAGAGCATATAAAATCTATATTTGTTTTCAAATATTCCAAAATAGGCCTAGGCTAATTGGTGACAAACTTATTTAGTTATACTCAAAGGGGTATAGGGTCCTAGGATAGGCTAGTTACTAGTAAACACGGTCAATATACAGGAGGCGCTACAATATTGGTAAAAAATTAAGCTCAATAGCATGTGATTAAGCGATTTTTCTCCAAATTGTTGATGTAGGTGTCATTCCCGGGAAACTAACATAATACATATTATATGGATATTTACGTTTTAAGGGTTTGTTTACACTTCTTCTTTTTCGTCTTCATCTGGGAGACTTCTTTTGCGTGACTGTCAACAACTGTCTCAGTCAACAACTGAGACATCTGGTGGCGAATGCAATGAACTATAATGGTGGCGTCGTAGCCAAAGTAATCACCCTACCTAATTCATGCCAAGAGTACTCGAGTTCACTGACACGTGATGTCTATCGACCAATCAGGTGATGCCATGATTTGGAAAACAGGTGGCCCAGGATATAAGCTGTCAGTTTGACTCTGGCCAGCTTGTGTAGAGGGTGTGAGCCGATCAAAGCTTTTTCCACCGTCTTTAAAAACACTGAGGCTGCTTAAGACCTTTTCGCCTTCCAATAAGTGTAAACTGTCCAAAGTGCAATAACCAGTGTTCCAAATACAGCTGACGAGGACAGCTGGTTTTGAAATGCACATACACTTGTTTTACATGGAAAAATTCGAAACAAAAATCCACCAGCTGTTGACCAAGATGAGTGGTGATCGAGCCTCCAGCGGCCAGCCAGGCAGCCCAGTACCTCCTCTGTTCATTAAGGTTAGTTGGTTGGTTGGGACAACATAAAGGAGCCGGACCACAGCTAGCTCGGGAATCTTAATGGGTCATCGCAAAGTAACATAAAGTAACAGATTTTTTCGCATAGGATTAAACTGGCATGCAAGGGCTAGTTGGTTATACTGATGTTTTGGACCGACAGTTAGCCCATCGATCTTTTTAGGCCTAATAGGTCCGGTAGAGCATAGGCTATACATCATTGCTATATATGTCATTAAGAGCTGAAATGTATTATAAGGGAGAACAAAAATAAAATAAAATACATAGGCCTACTGTAAAACAATAAGTTTTTCAGCCAGTACCCAACCAGCGGGGGTGGCAGCCCCCACCAATAATACTAGGTTAGGTTAGGTTAGGTAAGGTTGTTAGGTTAGGCTAATGTTAACCCCATTCTTACTAGGTTAGGTTAGGCTAATGTTAACCCCATTCTTACTAGGTTAGGTTAGGTAAGGTTGTTAGGTTAGGCTAATGTTAACCCCATTCTTACTAGGTTAGGTTAGGTAAGGTTGTTAGGTTAGGCTAATGTTAACCCCATTCTTACTTCGTTAGGTTAGGCTAATGTTAACCTTATGAAAACCCAAACAAAGATTTTATTAGGGTTACTGTGTAATTTTAACATGAACATTAGTAAAATCCGAGCCAAGTTTCGTCAAAACTTGGCTCGTGTTTTCTAAATGTCGGGTTATATGGGTATGGAAATTTACAAAACCCGAGCCAACATGTTAATAAGGTTACTGTGTTATTTTCATTTTTAAATTAGTTAAATCCGAGCCAAGTTTCGTCAAAACTTGGCTCGGGTTTTCAAAAAGTCAGGTTTTATGGGTCTGGAAATTGACAAAACCCGAGCCAATATTTTACCAAGGTTACTGTGTTTTTTTCATTTTTACATTTGTTAAATCCGAGCCAAGTTTCGTCAAAACTTGGCTCGGGTTTTCAAAAAATCGGGTTTTATGGGTCTGGAAATTGAACAAACCCGAGCCAAATTTGGGTTACAAATGTGTATTATCGTGTTCTATAGTGTTCTATACGCTTTTTACCCCTCAATTTCCCTGATCATCATAGCCCTCCCCACTATCGGGGGGCGTGTCTTTAGATTGATGGATAATGGGTAAATGCTTAATTCCCATTCAATTTCATCACTAGATACGACTAAAACACCAAAAACAAAATCAAAATAGGCTACCAAAAAAAATACCTGAAAAACACATTGTTGCGTCTCCTGTATATTAACCGTAAACACTATAGATAGCCTATAGGCCTACCTGGTCAGAGGTAAGAAGAAAAAGAGTCCTGCTGTAGTCTCCTTGAATCATTGAATGCTACCAAAATAATTCCATAAGACAGGAATCCAGTAATCGAAGTAACTCCTAAATTTGTAAAGAACTTGCCTTAATTATATTGCCTTTCCTGGTTTTCCTGTAGAATGCTTTTTGCTTTCTCTCCAGTAACCCCATTATGCCTCTCTCCTGTTCTGGCAAACTTTAAACAAAAGTGAAGAGGTAGGAAGACTTCCGGTATGTGTTTGCAGTAGCCCTTTAAGTCATAATATTCCAGGAGTAAACAGTAACACGTTGTTTCTGTGCTTCTTCCTTCTTCACATTGAACTTCTTCTTATGGGGTCGGTCGTGTCTTCCTACTCCAGCCACGCCTTTGTATCGGCTCTCGATCTCGATCTCGATTGATAATGTGTAGGGCGCTGGACTTGCGCATATCACACATATAAGGGTATTAGGGTGGAGGATGGGGGGTCAGGATATAGGATGGGAGGAGCTAAGTGGAGGGTTTATGGTGTGTGTGTGATGTGGGCGAAATGTTAGTTTATTCTGTGTTTGAATGTGTCTAGTGTAGGGCTATTTATTGTATCTTCTGGGAGACTGTTCCAATCCCGTATGGTTCGTGGAAAGAATGAGTGTTTGTAGAAGTCATTATTAGTGTGGTATGTTTGGTACTTATGAGAATGTGTGTTGCGGGTGTTTGAGTTGTGTAGGTATTCATGTTTTTTAATGTCAATATAATTGGGTGTGATTTTATACATTACTGTGAGTCTGTGCCTGAGTCTTCGTGTGTTAAGGGTTTCCATGCTTATTTGATTTTTGATACGGGTTGTGATGCCTGGGGTTTGCGTGTAATTGTGTGTGATGAACCTGGCTGCTTTTGTGTTAATTTTTTCAAGTGTGTTAATGTTAGATTGAGTGTATGGATCCCGTACTGCGGCGCAGTACTCCAGTGTTGGGCGAACAAGGGTGTTATAAGCTATGTGTTTGATGTCTCGTGTACAATTGTGTAAATTCCTCCTCAAGAACCCTAGTGTGCGCGCGGTTTGCCTGACTTTGTATGTGATGAATGTGGGTGTTGAATCTTAGGTTGGTGAAGAGGTGGACGCCAAGATATTTGTACGAAGGAACTGATTCTAGTGGTTGGTTGTGCAATGTGTAATTGAAAGTGATGGGTGATCGGGAGCGGGTAAAGCGGAGAAGTTTACATTTATCGGGGCGGAAAGACATCTGCCAGGTGTTCTCCCAATGTTCGAGGGCGTTTAAGTCTTGCTGGATAAGTCCACAGTCGTCTCTAGTCAGTATGGGCCTAAACATCAAATTATCATCGGCAAATAGTCTAGTAGAAGAGTTAGGTGTTGACAGAGGGAGGTCATTAATATAAAGAAGGAAAAGAAGAGGGCCAAGAACGGTGCCTTGTGGGACACCAGAAGAAACAGGGACAGAGTCTGAGGAAGAGCCGTCAAGGAGTACTCGTTGAGTCCGTTTTGTAAGGAAATTAGTGATCCAGTGAAGAGTAGGTCCAGTTATACCGTAAAAAGCTAATTTATGCTGAAGTCTTTTGTGGGGTACTTTGTCAAAGGCTTTGGCGAAATCGAGGATAATAGTGTCAACCTGTTTAATGTCTCGTCGGTCCAGTTGTGTCATGATATGTGGCAATTAGTTGTAATTCGCATGATCTTTTGGGCCGAAATCCATGTTGTGCGTCAGTAAGGATATTGTTTGCGTCTAGGTGATTCATAATGTGTTTATGTATAATGTGTTCTAAAATTTTGCATGGGATGGATGTGAGTGAGATGGGTCTATAATTCTTTGGGTCAGTCCTGTCACCTGTCTTGAAAAGGGGAGTGATGTTCGCACAAAGCCAGTCAGGTGGAAGGATGCCTGTGTGAAGTGACTGAGTAAAGATGCTTTGCAGGATTGAGGCACAATTTTTAAGGATAAAGGCAGGGATGTTGTCAGGACCAGTGGCTTTGTTTGTGTCAAGTGTCTCTAGTAGTTTCTGTATGCCGTTAGTCGTTATGTCTATAGGTGGGGTATGGGTGGGTAGGGGTTTTCTGGCACGTTAGGTATTTGGTTGTTTTTTGTGTGAATACTGATTGAAAATGAGTGTTGAGTATCTGTGCTTTGTGTTCTGGAGTGGTTTGTAGAGTGTCGTTGGCTTTAAGTGATGTGATGGTGGTGGTATCCTGCCTGCGCGACTTGAAAAATTTGAAGAAATGTTTGGTGTTGTTTCTGACGTTGTCTGCGAGATAAGAAGCTATGTGTTTGCGTTCCGCTTTTATTATGTTTTTGGCAAATGTTTTTTGGTGTGATGTATATGCGGTCCAGTTTTCAGGTGTGTTGTGTGTCTGCGTGCGTTTATAAAGTCTTTGTTTTTTGCGATGTTGTCTACGTAGATCCCTGGTGAACCATGGAAGAGTATATCTACTTGATGGGTTTTTTTGTGGTATGTATTTGTGCATGGCTGTATGGATGGTGTGTTGCAAGTTGTTCCAGTTTGTTAAGAGGGGTCTTGTGTGTGGGTCTGTTATAAAAAAGTAATTTTCGAGTTTAGTCAAGTCTTGTTTGATTGCGTCTAAGTCAGCTCTGGAGTAGATAAAGATAGGTCTTGGTCGCTGTTTTTGTCTAGTTGGTCGGAGATCAGCGTCAACAAGTACAATGTCATGGTCGCTCAGTCCTGGAACAACTTGTGTGTTTGTTATGTGAAGAATGTTGTTAGTGAGAAATAGGTCTAAGGTGTGAGATGTGGTAGAAGGGCCGCCGTCGCCACCGGGGCGAGTTTGTGTTCGTGTTGGCTTGAGTACTGTTTGTGAAAGTGAGAATGTATTGATGGTGTCTATGAAGGCATCGTGTAGTTGGCATCTGTTAGTGTGGGGAATGATAGGATCAGGAGTGTCAGCATCGGGAGGATCGAGGGGAGAGATGGCAGTCCAGTCAATGTCAGGGAGGTTAAAATCGCCTGAGATCCATATGTGCTTGTCTGCGTTAATACGTGCTAGGGATGTGGGAAGGTTGTGTAAGTAATCAGTGTTGGAAGAAGGTGGTCTGTAGAAAGCAGCGAGAAGGAGTGATTTACAGTTGGAAAGTTGGAGTTGGATCCAGACGATTTCACAGTCTGTGTCGAGGTCCGGTCTGTGTTTAACTGTGAGGCCAGGTTTGGTGGCAATCAGTACACCACCTCCTTTCCTGGCCTCCGGCAAGCGGTCTTTACGTATTACTGTCATGTTAAAGGGAGGTGGGAATATTTCTGTCGAGTCAATGTCCGGCTTCCTCCCTTTTAGGGAAAGCTAGGTAAAAAGCAGGAAGAAAAATATCAAAACAGCAAAAAAGATAGAGATAATAAAGCAGTAGGATAAATATGAAAGAAATAGCTTAACATGAAACTCATCTCATCCCTTATACTCTCTTTTGTTTCTAATTTTTACTCTCCATATATTCTTCAAATAGGCCTACTCTGCAGTGCCCTCCATCCTCTCTCCTATGTCCTCTTCCTCCACTCTCTCCAGCCCCAAAATGTACGCAATACCCATATCCTCGTTCGTCTTCACTCTCTGCCATTCCTCTTCCCCTATACACTCGCAGATCCTTCTTTCCACACGCTCCCTCTCCCTCTCATACGCCTCGCATTCCACCAACACTTGCTCTAAAGTCTCTTCCACTCTTTCTCCCCCCACCCAACATTCTACACATTCTTTCACCCCTCCATTCCATCTCCCCGTTCGTGCATTAACTTCAGCTGCCCCTGCTCTGAACTGAAACACTAACTGCGACGCCCAGTCTCCTCATAAAAAAAACTCTCTCCTCACAGATACTCACAGAAGACTCCTGGAGGAGGCTAAAGAGCCTGTGACTCCAGCTGTAGATTAGGCTACTATTATCTATTAAGGTTCTTGTGGTCAGGTGGCTATTTATATCAAGGCGTCTGTTTATTACTTTCGTACAATCAAACTTAATTAAAATTCTGTTCCTGATATTACCAAAGTTCATCCAATTTGTTTTCAAATTCATACACTATTGGTAGGCCTACATAGGCCTATAACTGACTCTGGGAGATTGTTCAAGTTATCCACTATCCTGTTGCAAAAGTATATTTTCTGAGGTCTAGTCTTGGCCGTTGTTTGTAAATCTTTTTACTGTGTCCTAGCTCTTGTCATCAAATCATTGTTAATTTAATTCCAATAGTCCCTCGCACACATCACTATCGTACAATCCATTAACCAACTTATAGCTCTCTATCATATCACCTCTCGATCTCCTATATACAAGGGTAGGAAGGTGTAACTTTATCAATCTTTCCTGATATGATAGATCCTTCAAACCTGGCACTAATTTGGTTGCTCGTCTCCGTACTGCTTCGACTGCTTCCATATCTTTTTTCTTATATGGGCACCAAGCTTGATTTGCATATTCAAGGTGTGGACGAACTAGTGCCACAAACAGCACTTTGAATATTCACTCGTCTAATGCAGTGAAAGTCCTTTGAATGAGCCCAACTATCCTGTTACTTTTGTTGATTTTATCCGTCATCTATCTATCTGTTATGCCCTGAATTTATACAGGATTAACTTGGTATAGGTGGGTTCTGCAAGATTGGGTTATAGGATTTCATGCACAGTACACAATGGAATCAACAGAGAACATAGATAATATCGAAGTAATGGTTTATCATGCAACTTTACTCTCCAAAAACACTAGGTAGAATAATGGTTATATGGGCACTGGAAACAATGGTAAATTGAATAAGTCAGATGCATACTTTGGACTTTTATAATCTCTAGCACTTCTCGCGGATTTGGATAGAGGTTCACTTCCCACTTCCAACGTTCAGGTATTATGCTTCTGATCACATTACTTCAATGATACGTAGGGTACACGAATTTCACAGGTTAGGTATCTCGTTTTGTTAACTCTCTGGTAATATGACTCGTAATCAAAGATGAAAATATAAGTAATATAGTTATTTCTCAAGAATTAACGTAAAGGATAACCGTAGCTAGTTGCACTGGTCTAGTATGGTCAAATGTTTAGGTAATACTTAAGACCAAAATATCAGTGAGGGGCGAATCAGGTTTCGGGCTAACAGTCACAATCACTTATTTCAGAATTGCTTTCACTCGAGCCATAGCCAAATGTAGTGATGCACAACACAGAAAGGACATTATTAAATTTTACAATAGTATAATAGATTCTTTATCAAAAGCGGGGGAAAGTATTTTTAATAGCCGTAAATATAAGTCCTCATTCAATTAGCCAGGTTGGCAAGACTATGTGGCTGACCTGTATCAGGCCTCCAGAGATGCTAGGTCTCATTGGCTTGAGGTAGGTCAGCCTAGACAGGGGCCTATATTTGAACTTCACAAAACAGCAAAGGCTAGGACCAAATATGCCATTAGATTTATTAAGCAAAATGAAAACCAATTAAGGAAGGAAGCCCTTGCAAAGAGTCTGGCAGAAAAGGATACTAACTGTTTTTGGAAGGACATCAGATCCATGCAAAATTGTAACACACCATTACCTGTCAGTGTTGAGGGGGTTACGGGTGAAGAGAACATTGCTGACTTATGGAAAACTCATTTTAAGGAACTACTTAACAGTGTAAACCAAAGGTCTACTAATGGTGCAATTCAATATGTGAAAGATAGTAATTATGAAGACATTAAAGTGACTGAAAGTGATCTTGAGAATGCCATAAGAAACTTAACCTAAATAAAGCTTGTGGGCTGGATGGTATATATGCAGAACATCTTAAATATGCAGATAAGTTGTTAATAGATAAACTTAGTTCTTGCATCACCAGTCTATTTACGCATGGTGTCCTGCCGGAGTCTATGATATCCGTAATACTTGTTCCTGTCATTAAAGATAAATCAGGTAAAATTACAGCTAAAGACAACTACCGCCCAGTAGCACTTGCTAGTGTGGTGAGTAAGGTAGTTGAAATGATAATGCTAGAAAGAATGTCTGCATATATTGTCACCAGCAGCAATCAGTTTGGCTTTAAGAAAAATCACGGCACAGACCAATGCATATATGTGCTGAAAGAAGTGATTGATACATACAACAAACTAAATAGCTCAATTTTCTCTTGTTTTCTTGATGCAAGTAAGGCTTTTGATAGGGTGTGTCACAAAACCTTATTTGAAAAATTAGTTAACAGGGGAGTGCCTAGCTATATTGTTAGGATACTTATTTTCTGGTATGCTAATCAAAAAATGTGTGTAAGATGGGGCAACATCCTGTCAGGCTCTTTCGCCGTAACCAATGGTGTTAGGCAGGGGGGGATATTGTCTCCGTATCTTTTCAACGTCTACATGGATGATCTTAGTCTGGAGCTGAACAAGACTAGCACTGGGTGCTGTATTGGCAGCACCATTGTAAATCATCTCATGTATGCTGATGACCTAGCCTTAATCGCGCCCTCTGGAGCAGGACTGGATAAATTATTAAGAGTATGTGAAAAATTTGGAATCGAACATTCAGTCAAATTTAATCCTATAAAGAGCAATATCATAATATTTAAATCTAACCTTCTATTGAAATCAAAGCTACCTAAATTCCATTTGTATGAAGAAATTATAGAAGAAGTAAGTAAAGTAAAGTATCTAGGACACTATATTTCATGTGATCGCTCAGATGATGAGGATATGGGTCGTCAGCGAAGGCAACTTTACATGCAGGGAAATTCAATATTAAGAAAATTTCATATGTGCACATGGGATACAAAAATAACATTGTTCAACTCCTACTGCTCACCAATGTATACAGCACAACTATGGTGGAACTATAAGAAAATGACAGTGAATAGACTAAGTATCTCATATCACAATATCATGAAAATGTTTCTGGGGCTCTCAAAATATGAAAGTACAAGTACGCTATGTGCCTATATGAACTTACACTGTTACCAATCACTCATTAGAAAGCTAACATATAAATTCATTCAGCGCCTTAACACTTCTGAGAACAGGATCATTAAAATGCTACAAACTCCAAGCATAGTGTACACCTCCAGGATCCAGGCACACTGGAGGAAGTTGCTCTATATTTAACCTTAAGTAATGATTTCAGGTCTGCTACTCTACAGAATTAGCATACCGGTACTGAACCTCATAGTGCAGTACAGTACCGATATTCCTATACTGTACTGTAGCAACATACTGTACCGGAAGCTAAATGATGTGAGGCATGGTACTGTACACAATTAGGACAGTGGTTTTGGTAACACAGTAGTTTGATGACCACTGTTTTTGGTTGAGGCAGTGCTGTGAACTACATGATAGCAAGCTGGGTATTATTTAATTTCTTTTTATTTTATGTAGCCTATGTACAGTAGCTTATATATATTTATATATATTTATGTTACTGTAAGGTATATATGGACCCCAGTATGGTCCCCTCTGTACTGTGTGAGTCTGAAATAAAGTATTATTATTATTATTATTATTATTATTATAGTCCAATTATAGTTAAGACTTATTTCTTTGGCGAGGTTAAACCTGATGGCAAGAATAATTACGGGATCAGTTCGCCTAAGCTAAATTTCACTAATATATATTAATACACACTAGCATAATAATCACTTGCTTCCTAACATCAGAGAAAATTGAGACATAATCGAATACCTGGATGGTTGAGTTAATAGCACCGTAACACTGGTACTTTGAGGATGAACACTGTGATGGAGGTATCCTGGTTATCTTGCAGTAGTGAGGTCGCGGGTTAACAGCTGCTCTGGGGCCGTCCAAGTTGTCCGGGAGTGTAGAGAAGGTTTACAGATATGGGTTTCTTGCATAACCGGTGATGACGCTCCGGCAAGCGGTTTTACACCTTTAAGTCAACAAATACTGATGAGGCCTACAGTCAAGTGTTGCCAAGGAGTTATATTTGCAGAGTCCTCAATTAAGGGTTTCTTGCATAATCCCTTCTAACATAACAAGATCTTTCTGCCCTAGACCAGTTATGAGTTATGATCGTTCGTAAACTCAAGTAGAAGAGGGTGCACTACAAGAAGTTTATGAAACAATCAATAATTGGTGAATTTGTTGTCTACCAATATAATATTACTGCCGGTAGTCCCGATCGCAATAAAACATTCGTAAAGGGTTAATTCATTTCCTCACAGAGTTGCACAGATTACGGAACGCCGAAATTATCATTATCGTGAATCTTGAAGGGGGGGGGGGACACTAGACGTCAACACAGTGCGGCCAACCGTTGCTTTGAGCTCTAATATTCAACTGCCCGACTGTTCTCTTGGTGTCGTATTTATAGACTTGGTCAAAGGAGCTGCATAAATGCTCTAGAAGTATTGGATGTCGGGGCTAGAAGTAGTTAATTTATTTTGGTTGCTTATGGGGGGTCGTGAGGAGGGTCTTTAATGCGGCGGTAAGTAACTTGTAATCTGATTTATTATCGTGAATATCTTGACTCTAGTATGAGGTACTATTAGAGTTGGTTAGGCAGGATTGGTGAAGGTTTAGGCACTACTTTGCTGGGCACCATATGTGCCCAGGCTGAGAGGTATTATTCATCAATTCACCTACAGTAAGTATCCTTCTCTGGTCTAGCTGACATGCTATTCGAAATCTAGGATGGGATAAGGAAGATTTTGGTTTTGGGTAAGGATGGGATAGGATGGTATTTGGATAGGTATTTAGATGGTTAGTTCATAACCTGTTGGAAACTCACCTGGTGTCTGGCAAGAATTTGTTGGCTACGTGTGGGTCATGGTGAACGTCCACGGGGGCTGGGGCAGGTGCCCTTAGTGTTGGGGGGCTTGCTGCTCCCTAAATACATATATATGGGGTTCTTTACGCTAATGGGGTTGACATATGCTGTGGGGGGGTTAGGAGTGATACTCCTAGTGATTGTTGATCATGGACTCTAGTTTTTACCTACTAGGATCACTCGTGGGGCTCATAAATAGTGGTTTTCGTGAAAGTGCAAGTCAGGCGGGATCGTACAGTTTTTAGGGGGCGAGAGGCGGCTGTTCTAGCCTCGTGCCGTCCGTCGTCCTAGTTCAGGCTGCGGGTTTGGCTAGCAAGTTAGAGGATAGTTAATGGGGGTACAAGGATAGGTCTTTACCTTCTATTTATTGGGATGAGGAAATGAACGGGATAGGCATGTTAGAACGTTCGTATGGGCATCTTTACAGGTGGGGGTTGGATATTGGAAGGGTGGTGGTTTGAGGCTAGGTCGCCGCGCCGCTCGTGATCTAGGACAGTGACCCTTAAATGCGCTGGACCTAGGGGTGGCATTGCCCTATGATCGAACAAGTAGTGTGGTGTGTGCAGCGGGGTGTGAAGGAGAAAAGGACAGGGTGACCCAAAAGGTTACAACTGGGCATGGGGTCACGAAGTAAAACAGAGTGGTGTGGATTGTGGTGATTGGAAGACGTATAACAATGGTGGAAAAGTAAATGGAAGAGAGGAACAACATGGCGGATAAAAGACAATTATCCAACTAAAATAAATGCCTGCGTGGAGGACGGTATCAATATATCTTAGTTACTTAGAACAGGGGCAACTGAGCATGGGAGCTGCATATATCTACTCGTAATGGAGAGAGAGGCTAGGTAGCTTTCCTGCCTTTCTCTTGAGATGATCGTATGTAGATTGGTCACAATTAAACATATATAAATCAACAGCTATGAATCAAATACTATAACTGGCAGAGGGTTAGTATTGCAGGTTAGAGGTTAGGTCAGAGGACGAATGGGGGTTACAAAATTAATTATAGGGCTGACATAATCATGATCGGATTCGTTGTGGACTGGAAATCGAAGGTGTCTTGAGATCGCCTACACAAGGAAAGTACTACAGCCCACAAGGTGGTTATCTAATTAAATACATACTTAGTTGGTACATCAAAGAATGTCCAGGAGGAAAGTCATGTATCAATGTATGAAAGTCAAAGTATTCTAGAAGACTGTGATTTCAGAGGCGTGTAACATGCAGAGTTAAGTGAAAACAGAAACAACATTGCGGATAACAGATAGTTACCCTAAGGATTGAATACATGCATGAATGACGGCATTATAGCCATCGTCCTAATAAGATGATGAAACCGGGTTAATTTGGTATGCATGTGGCACAATCCGACACAAGGACAGTGCCGCTATGTCGTATCCATACCGGTGGGCATACTCCGGTTAATATTATATATACACTTAGTTACTAGAAGAAAAAGGAAAGGGACAACTGGGCATGGGGTACATATATCTATACTTGTCATGGGAAGGGATACTAGGTATCTTTCCTGCATCTCTCCTGATGATTGTATGCAGATTTGCTTGAAATTAACTGATCCGAATTAACAGGCCTAACTCACTACTATACTGGCATAGGGTTCTTAGGAGCATAGTTATGGGTGTGGTATGTGGGTGTTGTGGAGGTAAAACAAAAGTTGGGAATATCTGGCACTGTTGGAACTACATGATTTCCTTAGTATAGTGATGTGTGTGGTATGTGGGTGTCGTGGGTGTTAAAAAGGTTGGGAATCCACCACTTTTGGCCGCCGTGCCTTTGGGGCCTTTTTCTTCCCGGCCGTGTTGGGGTCGGTCCCCTGGTCCAGTCGTGTGTTCCTCCGTTGACTGACAGGGTTGGCGGCTTCCTTTGATCTTGCGGGTGCGTCCCACTTTCTCCTCTGGCTGTTGGGTCCTTTCGTCCCGGTTGGCTTTCGCTCTGTTTCTTGCGGAGCTGCCACTGGGGTGTTGGTGGGGGACTTCCCTTTTTGGGGCACTTTACTTCCCTCCCCTTCGTCGTAGGCTCGTCCTCGAGCCTCAAGGGAGAAGGAGAGAGAGGGTGGAGGGGTTTCCACCAATTGATGGAGCGGGTGTCCGGGGTCTTGTGGGGGTCGATGGTGACCTGAAGGAAGGTTGTCGTGGTGTTGAATAGGGCTTCAGTGAGGGTTTTGTGGTGGGCTTGCATGCGGACCATTTATCCTGAGTCCGTATGCATTTTGACTCACTTTATGAAGGGTGTTCTGGATATTATGGTGGCTGGTTGGTCAGGTATGGTGGTGGAGGTCGTTGTGAATACGGTGGGGTACGGGTAGCGAGTGACGTTAGGGGTAGGTAGTGTTGTATGGTTATACCTTCCTGTGGCATTAGAGGTACCAGGTGGCTGTGTGGCGGGGTTTTTGGCTGAGTGTTGTGTCTGTGGGGGTGGTGGGGGGGAAATAGGGGCGATTCTTAATATGGGCGTGTGTGTGTTGTGTGGATTGTGGGGGATGTTGTGGGTTTTTCTGCTTTAATTTCGCGGATAGGAGAAAACCGGACAGGTCGGGTGACTAAACGTCCTGATGTAGTCCGTATGGGGGGCCATTTTTTTATTTCGGGGCTTGAATCACTGGATGATGTCCTGTATCGGGGTGGTATTGAGGTGGAGTTGTGAGGGGGTAAGGTGGGGGGGGGGGGTGTTAGTTGCCGTATTTGTTGTTGATGAGGTAGGTGTGCTGTGGTGTTTTTTATTTTTATTTATTTTTTTTCTATGTGATTGAGGGAGGCAAAAGGCATAACTGCCTATAGCGAGTGCCTCCCCCATAGTTGAAAGAGTAACAGGGCCAAAATCAAGGGACGTTCGAGCCAAAATGCCTGGACACACGGAGTTTGAAGCAATTTAAGTCATAGGAAGAGGGAAAGACTGATTCTGGGAGAGAGTTCCAGAGCTCAGCTGTTGAGTAGAAGAAAGTTTGAGAGTAATGTTTCACTCTTGGGTTGGAGAGTTGCACAGAGTAGGGGTGGGATTGAGTTGCAAGACGGGTACCACGTGCCCTACGTAAAGGAGGTGGTATGCACTGGGATAGCTCTGAGGAACACTGATTATTATAGTAGCGATAGAATAGTGAGAGAGATGCAACATTGCGGCGGAGAGAGAGAGATTGCAGAGAGTTGGTGAGTGGACGGGAGTTAATGATACGAAAGGCCTTCCTTTCAACTTTGTCTAGGAGAGCGGTGTGAGAGGAACCTCCCCACACATGTGAACAATACTCAATACAAGGGCGCACTATGCCCCTGTACAGAGCAAGAAGCTGTGCAGGGGAAAAGAACCCCCTAAGGCGGTTGAGCACACCCAGCTTCTGGGAGGCTGCCTTAGCAAGACTGGTGGAGTTTGCTTGTGGAGGGGGGAATGGTGGAAGGAAAGGGGGCAGTTGGCGGGGGGGGGGGGGGGGGGGCAAGTCGAATTGGTCGGGAAAATGGGGTCAAGTTGGTGGTCATTGTGGAGGAGCTGTTTTTTTTTTTTTTTATGCCGGTTGTTGGATTTCTGAGGGTGTAATCATGATCTAAGATGTTGGGGGGGTTTGGTGGGTCGGGTATAGAGGACAGGGGGGAGGTGGATTCAGAGGAGTTCGGTTGTGGAATGGGGGTGGAGTTAGAGGGGAATGGGGTTTGCGAGGAAACCAGAGGTTTTCTGAGGGAAGGGGTGGGGTTTTCTTTCCTTTGAGGTGGGCTGGGCGGGCGGGGGCATTGGTGGTCAGGTCGGGGTTTTCGGTTTGAGGTAGAAGGTGAGGGTGAGGAGGAGTGGGGTGATAGGGGGGGTGGTTTTCCCAAGTGTTTGGTTAGATGTGGTTTTGTAGGGTAGGTTTTGGAGGACACGCGTGGACGTAGTTTGTAACGGTTGGTTGTTTGTGAGTGTTTGGGAGGTATGTTTTTTGTTTGTTGGGATTTGTTGTCCGAGGTGGAAGATACAGATACGGTAGGGGGGGGGGGGGGGGGGGGGGGGTTACTTCTGGGGACAATGCGGAGGGGGGAGGAGTTCGGGGGGGGGTGTTGGTGAAAAATGGGGAGAGGTGGGGTAGGAGGATTTGGTTTTGTTGGAATGTCGGGTGAGGCTGTGGGTTTGAACAAAGGAGACGGGTGAGTGCAGGGTGTTGCTAGCTCGGAGTCAGGGTTGGTAGGGGGAATACTATCTTCGTTAGTTAGGGGTTTGAAGATTCTAACAAACCTATTTCTGTAGGTGCGCGTCTCGCCGTAATAATTAATGGTGGTTTGGTAGGCGTTTGGGATTTGGGTGACGGTATAAGGTTCGACATATCTCGGGCCTAATTTGTTGATGACCGGAAGCTTGGCCACCATCATGGTATCGTGAATGGCGAAGGGGTTCTGGTCAAGGGCGTTGTCGTGTTTAGTGTCTTGGCAATTTTGGGCGGTGCGCAGGGTGTTCTGTAGGTGTTGCAAAGGGTCAATTTGGAGTGGTGTGGTGGAGGGTTGGGCTTGGTGATGCAATGGCAATAAGAGTGGGGCTACTCTGTATACGCGTTCATGGGGGGAAATTCCGTCTTCTTTGGGGCAGGTATTCATACCCTACTGGATCATCTTTAATTGTGAGGGCCAGTCGGAGGTGTTCAAGGAAATCATACGGGTACGTAATTGGTTGTTAATCGTACGGTGACTGCGTTCGCACACGGTGTTGCCTTGCGGCCAGTAAGGGGAGGAGTGCTTAATCTTTAGTCCGCACTGTTTTGCGAATTGTTCCCAAACTTGGCCACTAAATTCGGGAGCGTTGTCTGATAAGATAGCGATAGGTAGGCCGAAAATGGGAAAAACTTCTGTGGCGAGGAGGGTAGCAACGGTGGTGGCAGTGTGGTCTTTTGCGGGGCAAGCTATGAGGAATTTGGAATAAATGTCAACAAACGTGACAATATAGCGGTTGCCAGCGCGAGCAGGGAAAGGTCCCATTACATTAAGGTAAAGGATCTGGAATGGTTTCTGAGCGGAAATGGTGCCAGCTGGCCCTGCTGTACGGCATCGGTCCTTACCTAACGCACAGGGTTTGCATGCTTCGGTCACCTGCATGGCAATTCCGGACGGGTTAGGTGTCCAATATTGGTCCTGGAAGATCTTGAGCATCTTCTTTTGACCGAGGTGAATTCCGTTCCCTTCATGAATTGCAATCATGTATTCTTGGGCGACTGTGGGGTCAATGACTATATAGCCAGATTCTGTGGCGAGTTGATCTCCCCAATGTGTCAACGTCGAGAATATATGTTTGGGCATCCAAGGGGGCTTGATTCTTCTTTCCCAGGATTGTAGGAGCGAGACGGCTGGTTTGGGTAGGCCCTGCACTACGGAAGTGTTGAAAAAATCTGTTTGTTGTAAGGCGGCCAGGTTGGTGGGGTGGCTTTCTGGTACAGGGAGACGGGAGAGGGCGTCAGCATTGGTGTGGAGTTTCCCTGGTCGATACTGTATCGTGAAGTCGTACTCCTCGAGTGTTTCTCTCCATTGTACTAGTAAGGCTGAATTGGTTTCGCATTTCCGTAGCCATTGTAAAGAAATTGGTGGTCGGTAATAATGTCCAGTTTCGCTCCTAGTACGAAGGACCGGAAGTGGTTGAGGGCCCAAATGACTCCTAGGCATTCCCGTTTGGTGGCAGCATAATTTTGTTGAGCTAGATTTAAAGTAGAGCTAGCATAGGCAATGACGTGCTCCCGTCCTTCTTGGACTTGGGCGAGAACGGCTCCAATGGCGTATAACGATACACGTCTGTGTAGAGACGAAAAGGTTGCTGGTAGTCGGGAAATGATACGGTAGGGGCTTGCACTAGCTTTTCTTTCAGCTTCTCGAATGCTGTGTTTCTCTCAGGTGTCCAAGAAAATACTGTGTCCTTATGGGTGAGTTGATGTAGTGGGCGGGCTATTTCGGCGAAGTGTGGGACGAAACGTCTGTAGTAGGTGGCTAACCCCAGAAATGAGCGGACTCCTTTTACTGTGGTGGGGGGTTGTTGGTTATGGATGGCAGATAGCTTCTGGGGGTCGGGGGATATCCCTTGTTCGGATATTACGTGACCTAAAAAGTCAACCTTGTTCCTTGCTATTTCGCATTTTGAGGGTTTGAGTTTTAATCCGGCTTCTCTTATTCGTTGGAGTACTTGTTTCAATCGGCGTAGGTGTTCCTTCCAGGTACCAGAGTAGATAGCTAGCTATTACATCGTCTAAATAGGCGAGGCAGGTTTCCCAAGTTAGACCTTTGAGTACTGATTCCATCAGGCGGGAGAAGGTGGCAGGGCCGTTGCAGAGGCCAAATGGTAGTACATTGAATTCGTACAAGTGACCGCCGCTGGTGGAGAATGCTGTCTTCTGTTGATCTTCTGGTTTTATGGGAACTTGCCAATACCCGGCTTGAAGGTCCAACGTGGTGAACCATTTGGAGCCGTGGAGTGAGTCGAGGGAGTCGTCGATACGTGGAAGGGGGGTGGCGTCTTTGATCGTTGCATGGTTTAATCGCCGATAGTCCGCGCAGAATCGAGTGGACCCATCTTTCTTCTTCACCAGCACCACTGGGGAAGACCAGGGGCTAATGGAGGGAGTAGCAATGCCTGCATCCAACATCTCTTGCACTTGTTGTTCTTCTTCTTGTCGCTGAAGGGGGTTCTTCCTGCGGGAGGGCTGATGCAAGGGCAGTCCTGTGGTGTTTATGGCGTGTTGTTCTAGGTTGGTCTTTCCTATTTCGGTGGGAGTTTGGGCAAAAACATCGCTAAACTTTAGCAATAATAATAATAATAATAATAATAATAATAATAATAATACTTTATTTCAGACTCACACAGTACAGAGGGGACCATACTGGGGTCCATATATACCTTACAGTAACATAAATATATATAAGCTACTGTACATAGGCTACATAAAATAAAAAGAAATTAAATAATACCCAGCTTGCTATCATGTAGTTCACAGCACTGCCTCAACCAAAAACAGTGGTCATCAAACTACTGTGTCACCAAAACCACTGTCCTAATTGTGTACAGTACCATGCCTCACATCATTTAGCTTCCGGTACAGTATGTTGCTACAGTACAGTATAGGAATACCAGTACTGTACTGGTACTGAGGTTCAGTACTGGTATGCTAATTCTGTAGAGTAACAGACCTGAAATCATTACTTAAGGTTAAATATAGAGCAACTTCCTCCAGTGTGCCTGGATCCTAGAGGTGTACACTATGCTTGGAGTTTGTAGCATTTTAATTATACTGTTCTCAGAAGTGTTAAGGCGCTGAATGAATTCATATGTTAGCTTTCTAATGAGTGATTGGTAACAGTGTAAGTTCATATAGGCACATAGCGTACTTGTACTCTCATATTTTGAGAGCCCCAGAAACATTTTCATGATATTGTAATATGAGATACTTAGTCTATTCACTGTCATTTTCTTATAGTTCCACCATAGTTGTGCTGTATACATTGGTGAGCAGTAGGAGTTGAACAATGTTATTTTTGTATCCCATGTGCACATATGAAATTTTCTTAATATTGAATTTCCCTGCATGTAAAGTTGCCTTCGCTGACGACCCATATCCTAATCATCTGAGCGATCACTTGAAATATAGTGTCCTAGATACTTTACTTTACTTACTTTTTCTATAATTTCTTCATACAAATGGAATTTAGGCAGCTTTGATTTCAATAGAAGGTTAGATTTAAATATTATGATATTGCTCTTTATAGGATTAAATTTGACTGAATGTTCGATTCCAAATTTTTCACATACTCTTAATAATTTATCCAGTCCTGCTCCAGAGGGCGTGATTAAGGCTAGGTCATCAGCATACATGAGATGATTTACAATGGTGCTGCCAATGCAACACCCAGTGCGAGTCTTGTTCAGCTCCAGACTAAGATCATCCATGTAGACGTTGAAAAGATACGGAGACAATATCCCCCCCTGCCTAACACCATTGGTTACGGCGAAAGAGCCTGACAGGATGTTGCCCCATCTTACACACATTTTTTGATTAGCATACCAGAAAATAAGTATCCTAACAATATAGCTAGGCACTCCCCTGTTAACTAATTTTTCAAATAAGGTTTTGTGACACACCCTATCAAAAGCCTTACTTGCATCAAGAAAACAAGAGAAAATTGAGCTATTTAGCTTGTTGTATGTATCAATCACTTCTTTCAGCACATATATGCATTGGTCTGTGCCGTGATTTTTCTTAAAGCCAAACTGATTGCTGCTGGTGACAATATATGCAGACATTCTTTCTAGCAATATCATTTCAACTACCTTACTCACCACACTAGCAAGTGCTACTGGGCGGTAGTTGTCTTTAGCTGTAATTTTACCTGATTTATCTTTAATGACAGGAACAAGTATTACGGATATCATAGACTCCGGCAGGACACCATGCGTAAATAGACTGGTGATGCAAGAACTAAGTTTATCTACTAACAAGTTATCTGCATATATACCATCCAGCCCACAAGCTTTGTTTAGGTTAAGTTTTCTTATGGTATTCTCAAGATCACTTTCAGTCACTTTAATGTCTTCATAATTACTATCTTTCACATATTGAATTGCACCATTAGTAGACCTTTGGTTTACACTGTTAAGTAGTTCCTTAAAATGAGTTTTCCATAAGTCAGCAATGTTCTCTTCACCCGTAACCCCCTCAACACTGACAGGGTGTGTTACAATTTTGCATGGATCTGATGTCCTTCCAAAATCAGTATCCTTTTCTGCCAGACTCTTTGCAAGGGCTTCCTTCCTTAATTGGTTTTAATTTTGCTTAATAAATCTAATGGCATATTTGGTCCTAGCCTTTGCTCTTTTGTGAAGTTCAAATATAGGCCCCTGTCTGGGCTGACCTACCTCAAGCCAATGAGACCTAGCATCTCTGGAGGCCTGATACAGGTCAGCCACATAGTCTTGCCAACCTGGCTTATTGAATGAGGACTTATATTTATGGCTATTAAAAATACTTTCCCCCGCTTTTGATAAAGAATCTATTATACTATTGTAAAATTTAATAATGTCCTTTCTGTGTTGTGCATCACTACATTTTGGATCCCTGCATTGTGCTACACCATTACCATCATATTGCACCCTATTTAATAAGTCTTTGGTTTTATCACAGTACATTTGGCACTCTTCATTTGAGATTACATTCCATGGAACTTTTGCCTTGATGCTATTGCTAGTTTCTGTTATTTCCGGTGCCTTATTAATTTGGATTGTTAATTCTATAGGTATGTGGTCGTCATCCGTAATGTCGTATCTTATGGCCATTTCTGAGATAGAGTCATGAAAGTCAGAGCTAGAGATTGCATGATCAAGCCACGACCTGGTCTCCCATGCTTCACTAACATATGTATAGCTATTTTCTGGAAGCAGGTTTTTGGAGGACAAAATTAAACCTTGCTCCTCACAAAACCTTAACATATGTTTAGCAAACATGGAACCACCCAACTCGTGAGGGGTAGCATTCCAATCACCTACCACTGAGTAACACGTTATCTCTAATTCAGAAATTAGGCCACCAAGCTCTCCTAACTTTTCCAAATAAAGTTCTTCATTTTCTGCACACTGATACGGTAAGTAAACACAAAATATTGCAAATTTTCTGTGTCCCACTTCCAGCTGTATTCCCGCACACCAGCTTAAATTTGTCTCAATGGTTTTAATTACACTATCTAGGCACGATCTCCACATTATTGCAACTCCCCTTGGGGGGTGACCTGCCACAATACCATCACGTGTGTCCGTAGTGGAGACCCCGTATCCATGGAAATCTTTATCTAATATGTTCAAATTACCTAAGTCCTGTTTTGTGTACCAGGTTTCCTGAAGGCAGACTATGTCACTGGTCCTTAATGTAGATACGATGTCAGGTCGCAACAGGAGATTCCTCTTTGTTTTGGGGAGTCCTCTGCAGTTGTATGAAGTTACTTTTATACTTGCTGCTGTTGTTGGTATCTCCTCCATTACTGCGGGTTGGATAGTGGTGTGCGATACCTCCAAGTCCCAGAAGCCTCTGCACTGTCCTCATTGGGATATTGTCTTGGTTCTCTGTACCAGTTGACATATGCATCTTCTGGCCACAGGTCAGGATTCATGAAAACATCTGGATCTGGACATTCGCTAGTTATACAAAAGGAGGCACAGGTAGTGGAACTGGAGAGGGTGGTCAGCTGTCTTACCTCTATATTTATATGTAGATTATCAGCCAAGTATATCTTGAGATTCTCAGCAGTAACACTAGGGTTGAATCCTGTGGCAAACACCCTAGCTAGTCGGGGCCTTTTGATGGTATTGAGGCCAGTATCCTTGCCCCTACCTTTAATTCCTAGCTGTATTCTCGGTCTAGGGTGAACCTGCTCGCCTTCCCTAGAGTAGCGAGGCTTGCCATTCACCCATTTGATCATAGTCCATGGGTTTTCCCTTGCATTGGCTCCTTCATTTGGTTCACTTTGTGTAGGTAAATTTGAGGATGGTGTAGCTGGCACTGTATTATCTTCTCTCGTTGCCGACGATAAAGATTGCTGTTGTGTTCGGTGTTGTTGCTGTTGAGGTCGCTGCTGCTGCCACACCTGGTGTTGCCTTTGATATGAATGCTGCTGCTGGGTTCGTTTGGATTGTTGTTGTTGCTGTTGTAGTTGTCGCTGGTGTTGTTGCTTTTGTTGATGTTGTTGCTGCTGTTGCACCTGCTGGTGCTGCTGCTGTTGTGGTTGTTGCTGCTGCTGTTGTTGTTGCTGCTGTTGTTGTTGTTGTTGATGCTGTTGTTGTATGGTCCAAGTTATCAACATATATACCCTATGTCAACACTACACAGAGCAAACAACGTATATAACTCCACAATGAATGCACAGAGAATGTGGTGGAACATATACAGTGTTAGTGAATAGTCCATAAGTGAGTGAAAAGTGAAGTGAAATATCTGCCCCCCTGGTCATCTGACAAGATGGCGGGGCGAGGTGGGACAATCTCAACCCAGGGACGAAATAGTGATGGCCTTGAAATCAACGAACTGTTATGCTTTATATCAAATAAAATAGATAGTCTACCTACAGACAGTATTGTGCAGCTGTGTGTGCCCTTTTATGATGAAGATAAAATTGTGGCAGCCAAGAACAGAGTGTTCGATCTTATTGGTACTAGTGAAGATAACAATTATCGAAATATTAAACGAGTTGGTGCAAACAAAAGTGCTGAGAACATTAAAGACATTATTAAATTGCTACAAGAGAGTAAGGCTGTGGGCTTACCCACTTTCGTGGCCATGGACCTAAAGGACCTACCACCTATACAATTTGATAGGATAGATGTGTCAGTGCTACTTAGTGAAATCAAGAACACCCAAATGGAAGTTAAATTACTGAGAGAGTGTACCACAGGTCAAAAAGAAACCATAGTGGACATAAACAGTGTGGTTTCAAATGTAGCAGACAGAGTGAATAAGTTAGAAAATAACTCTACTAACGCTCCACCTCAACCACAGGCACAAGTGACACAACAACAGCAGCAGCATCTAGAACAACAGCATCAACAACAACAACCACCCATAGGCCTACAACACCACCACCAGCAACAGCAGGCTGAACAACAACAGCAACAGCTGCAACAACTCCAAACACAACAGCCCCAGCAACAACAGCGACCCATACAACAACAGCATCAACAGCAACAACAACAACAGCAGCAACAACCACAACAGCAACAGCAGCAGCACCAGCAGGTGCAACAGCAACAACAGCAGGTGCAGCAGCAACAACAGCAGATGCAGCAGCAACAACAGCAGGTGCAGCAGCAACAACAGCAGCAGGTGCAGCAGCAACAACAGCAGCAGGTGCAGCAGCAACAACAGCAGGTGCAGCAGCAGCAACAGCATCAACAAAAACAACAACACCAGCGACAACTACAACAATCCAAACTAACCCAGCAGCAGCATTCATATCAAAGGCAACACCAGGTGTGGCAGCAGCAGCGACCACAACAGCAACAACACCGAACACAACAGCAATCTTTATCGTCGGCAACGAGAGAAGATAATACAGTGCCAGCTACACCATCCTCAAATTTACCTACACAAACTGAACCAAATGAAGGAGCCAATGCAAGGGAAAACCCATGGACTATGGTCAAATGGGTGAATGGCAAGCCTCGCTACTCTAGGGAAGGCGAGCAGGTTCACCCTAGACCGAGAAACCAGCCAGGAATTAAAGGTAGGGTCAAGGATACTGGCCTCAATACCATCAAAAGGCCCCCGACTAGGGTGTTTGCCACAGGATTCAACCCTAGTGTTACTGCTGAGAATCTCAAGACATACTTGGCTGATAATCTACTTATAAATATAGAGGTAAGACAGCTGACCACCCTCTCCAGGTCCACTACCTGTGCCTCCTTTTGTATAACTAGCGAATGTCCAAATCCAGATGTTTTCATGAATCCTGACCTGTGGCCAGAAGATGCATATGTCAACTGGTACAGAGAACCAAGACAATATCCCAATGAGGACAGTGCAGAGGCTTCTGGGACTTGGAGGCATCGCACACCACTATCCAACTCGCAGTAATGGAGGGGATACCAACAACAGCAGCAAGTATAAAAGTAACTTCATACAATTGCAGAGGACTCCCCAAAACAAAGAGGAATCTCCTGTTGCGACCTGACATCGTATCTACATTAAGGACCAGTGACATAGTCTGCCTTCAGGAAACCTGGTACACAAAACAGGACTTAGGTAATTTGAACATATTAGATAAAGATTTCCATGGGTACGGGTTCTCCACTACGGACACACGTGATGGTATTGTGGCAGGTCACCCCCAGGGGGAGTTGCAATAATGTGGAGATCGTGCCTAGATAGTGTAATTAAAACCATTGAGACAAATTTAAGCTGGTGTGCGGGAATACAGCTGGAAGTGGGACACAGAAAATTTGCAATATTTTGTGTTTACTTACCGTATCAGTGTGCAGAAAATGAAGAACTTTATTTGGAAAAGTTAGGGGAGCTTGGTGGCCTAATTTCTGAATTAGAGATAACGTGTTACTCAGTGGTAGGTGATTGGAATGCTACCCCTCACGAGTTGGGTGGTTCCATGTTTGCTAAACATATGTTAAGGTTTTGTGAGGAGCAAGGTTTAATTTTGTCCTCCAAAAACCTGCTTCCAGAAAATAGCTATACATATGTTAGTGAAGCATGGGAGACCAGGTCGTGGCTTGATCATGCAATCTCTAGCTCTGACTTTCATGACTCTATCTCAGAAATGGCCATAAGATACGACATTACGGATGACGACCACATACCTATAGAATTAACAATCCAAATTAATAAAGCACCGGAAATAACAGAAACTAGCAATAGCATCAAGGCAAAAGTTCCATGGAATGTAATCTCAAATGAAGAGTGCCAAATGTACTGTGATAAAACCAAGGACTTATTAAATAGGGTGCAATATGATGGTAATGGTGTAGCACAATGCAGGGATCCAAAATGTAGTGATGCACAACACAGAAAGGACATTATTACATTTTACAATAGTATAATAGATTCTTTATCAAAAGCGGGGGAAAGTATTTTTAATAGCCGTAAATATAAGTCCTCATTCAATAAGCCAGGTTGGCAAGACTATGTGGCTGACCTGTATCAGGCCTCCAGAGATGCTAGGTCTCATTGGCTTGAAGTAGGTCAGCCTAGACAGGGGCCTATATTTGAACTTCACAAAAGAGCAAAGGCTAGGACCAAATATGCCATTAGATTTATTAAGCAAAATGAAAACCAATTAAGGAAGGAAGCCCTTGCAAAGAGTCTGGCAGAAAAGGATACTAACTGTTTTTGGAAGGACATCAGATCCATGCAAAATTGTAACACACCATTACCTGTCAGTGTTGAGGGGGTTACGGGTGAAGAGAACATTGCTGACTTATGGAAAACTCATTTTAAGGAACTACTTAACAGTGTAAACCAAAGGTCTACTAATGGTGCAATTCAATATGTGAAAGATAGTAATTATGAAGACATTAAAGTGACTGAAAGTGATCTTGAGAATGCCATAAGAAAACTTAACCTAAATAAAGCTTGTGGGCTGGATGGTATATATGCAGAACATCTTAAATATGCAGATAAGTTGTTAATAGATAAACTTAGTTCTTGCATCACCAGTCTATTTACGCATGGTGTCCTGCCGGAGTCTATGATATCCGTAATACTTGTTCCTGTCATTAAAGATAAATCAGGTAAAATTACAGCAAAAGACAACTACCGCCCAGTAGCACTTGCTAGTGTGGTGAGTAAGGTAGTTGAAATGATAATGCTAGAAAGAATGTCTGCATATATTGTCACCAGCAGCAATCAGTTTGGCTTTAAGAAAAATCACGGCACAGACCAATGCATATATGTGCTGAAAGAAGTGATTGATACATACAACAAACTAAATAGCTCAATTTTCTCTTGTTTTCTTGATGCAAGTAAGGCTTTTGATAGGGTGTGTCACAAAACCTTATTTGAAAAATTAGTTAACAGGGGAGTGCTTAGCTATATTGTTAGGATACTTATTTTCTGGTATGCTAATCAAAAAATGTGTGTAAGATGGGGCAACATCCTGTCAGGCTCTTTCGCCGCAACCAATGGTGTTAGGCAGGGGGGGATATTGTCTCCGTATCTTTTCAACGTCTACATGGATGATCTTAGTCTGGAGCTGAACAAGACTCGCACTGGGTGCTGTATTGGCAGCACCATTGTAAATCATCTCATGTATGCTGATGACCTAGCCTTAATCACGCCCTCTGGAGCAGGACTGGATAAATTATTAAGAGTATGTGAAAAATTTGGAATCGAACATTCAGTCAAATTTAATCCTATAAAGAGCAATATCATAATATTTAAATCTAACCTTCTATTGAAATCAAAGCTACCTAAATTCCATTTGTATGAAGAAATTATAGAAGAAGTAAGTAAAGTAAAGTATCTAGGACACTATATTTCATGTGATCGCTCAGATGATGAGGATATGGGTCGTCAGCGAAGGCAACTTTACATGCAGGGAAATTCAATATTAAGAAAATTTCATATGTGCACATGGGATACAAAAATAACATTGTTCAACTCCTACTGCTCACCAATGTATACAGCACAACTATGGTGGAACTATAAGAAAATGACAGTGAATAGACTAAGTATCTCATATCACAATATCATGAAAATGTTTCTGGGGCTCTCAAAATATGAGAGTACAAGTACGCTATGTGCCTATATGAACTTACACTGTTACAAATCACTCATTAGAAAGCTATAAATTCATTCAGCGCCTTAACACTTCTGAGAACAGGATCATTAAAATGCTACAAACTCCAAGCATAGTGTACACCTCCAGGATCCAGGCACACTGGAGGAAGTTGCTCTATATTTAACCTTAAGTAATGATTTCAGGTCTGCTACTCTACAGAATTAGCATACCGGTACTGATCCTCATAGTGCAGTACAGTACCGATATTCCTATACTGTACTGTAGCAACATACTGTACCGGAAGCTAAGTGATGTGAGGCATGGTACTGTACACAATTAGGACAGTGGTTTTGGTAACACAGTAGTTTGATGACCACTGTTTTTGGTTGAGGCAGTGCTGTGAACTACATGATAGCAAGCTGGGTATTATTTAATTTCTTTTTATTTTATGTAGCCTATGTACAGTAGCTTATATATATTTATATATATTTATGTTACTGTAAGGTATATATGGACCCCAGTATGGTCCCCTCTGTACTGTGTGAGTCTGAAATAAAGTATTATTATTATTATTATTATTATGGGTTGCTGTTGTTGCTGGGGCTGTTGTGTTTGGAGTTGTTGCAGCTGTTGCTGTTGTAATTCAGCCTGTTGTTGCTGGTGGTGGTGTTGTAGGCCTATGGGTGGTTGTTGTTGTTGATGCTGTTGTTCTAGATGCTGCTGCTGTTGTTGTGTCACTTGTGCCTGTGGTTGAGGTGGAGTGTTAGTAGAGTTATTTTCTAACTTATTCACTCTGTCAGCTACATTTGAAACCACACTGCTTATGTCCACTATGGTTTCTTTTTGACCTGTGGTACACTCTCTCAGTAATTTAACTTCCATTTGGGTCTTCTTGATTTCACTAAGTAGCACTGACACATCTATCCTATCAAATTGTATAGGTGGTAGGTCCTTTAGGTCCATAGCCACGAAAGTGGGTAAGCCCACAGCCTTACTCTCTTGTAGCAATTTAATAATGTCTTTAATGTTCTCAGCATTTTTGTTTGCACCAACTCGCTTAATATTTCGATAATTGTTATCTTCACTAGTACCAATAAGATCGAACACTCTGTTCTTGGCTGCCACAATTTTATCTTCATCATAAAAGGGCACACAAAGCTGCACAATACTGTCTGTAGGTAGACTATCTATTTTATTTGATATAAAGCATAACAGTTCGTTGATTTCAAGGCCATCACTATTTCGTCCCTGGGTTGAGATTGTCCCACCTGGCCCCGCCATCTTGCTTGAAATGAAATTGATACCCAGATGACCAGGGGGGCAGATATTCCACTTCAATTTTCACTCACTTGTGGACTATTCACTAACACTGTATATGTTCCACCACATTCTCTGTGCATTCATTGTGGGATTATATACGTTGTTTGCTCTGTGTAGTGTTGACATAGGGTATATATGTTGATAACTTGGAGCAGCAGTTCACCCAAGGTACCTCTCTTCTTCTTCTTCCCTTCCCTTCAATAGGGAATACATGTGTTGTTTTTGTTGGTATGAAAGTGATTCGCGAATGGAGGGTAACTTTAAACTATTGGTGGCGTTTGTGGGAGGTACGGCTAGGTCATCAAAAGTCTCTAGGTCCCCGAAAATAAGGCCCTTGGGTAAGGTGAGTACTTCTTCGGAGATATTGGCTGTCGGCTCGCTTGGTGTAGTGACTAGCGTCTCGGACTTCCACCCAGAAGGCCCGGGTTCGCGCCCACGCTCGGCGCATTAAAGATTTTTCACAAGCACTGAGTCGTTACCATCCCTCATGAGCAAAGGGATGGGGTAGTAGTACAGGACCCCAATGGAAATACGCCTAATCGGCCTTATTGAGCTATCCTTAGCTAGCTTAGCATGCGCTAGCTTTAAGAACTATTATTATTATTATATTATTAATATGTTGCTGGTTTGGGAGGAGATGATTGCGGGCTGGAATAGGCAGCGGTCCTGATTGGTTGACATGTTAGTGGGGAGCTTTGAGGAATGGGGCGGAGGTTAACCCATTTCTGATGGTGGGGGGGAATATGGCATTTATCTTTGATGATGGCGGGGCTGATAACAATGGGATTGCAGTTCAGAGAGGGTCCTGGCATGTGATTTGTTTTAGTAGTGGGTGGGTGTTATGTTTGTTTTCTGTGTGTCAGGGTTAGGCATAGAAAACGCGGAGGGAAGGGGTACCTGCGATATTTCGGCTGTGGTTGGAAGAGGTGGAAACATAGAAAACGGAATTTCAGGGGGAGGGGGGGGGGGGCGTGTGTGAGTTGGGTGGCGCATGCACATTCATTTGAGCATTGGATAGGGCTTGCATAGGACATTTATCAGGGGTGATCTGGAAAGAAGGAGGCATGGAAGGTTGCACAGGATGGTCAATGTTATTGGGAGTATTCAGCAAAACATTTAAAGAAGGGTGCATGGCGTTTTCTGAAATAATTGTAGTGGAATATGGGTTAAGAGAATGGGCATTACATAAAGATATGGACTTTTCTCTTTCAGCTTTGATGGGGGTAGGGGTTGAGTCTCTAGGTTTCGTGGAGGTCTGGTGGATAGGATCTTCGGGGGTGACATTTTCTTTTCTTTTTTTTTCTGGGAGGGGGGGGGGGGGGGGGATTTTGTAACTATTCTGGGGATAGTGAGGCTGATTCACACTCTTGTGATTCGGGGTGCAACAGGGCGGCTGAGTGGACTCCTTCTTGGTGGAGCTTATGGACTGGGTTTTTTTGTTATTTTTTTTTTATTTGGATTATTATTTTTTTTTTTAAAGAGATCAGTCGTTGGCCGCAATCAACTTGGGCCTGGAGTTTCTGGAGGAGGTCAAGTCCTAAATATCCGTCGTAATGCTGACAATCGGATGGAAAAACTATGAATGAATGGTAGCAATTGGCATGGGGGGCAGGGGTAGTTACGTGGAGAGGTTGTGTTTCACCCCGGATTTGCAAGGGAGTGTCTCCTGCACTGATTAGTTTGGATTTAGTGGGTAACAGTGCCCCAAACTTGCGGTGATGTTTGGCTAAGAAGGAATGCAACAAGCATGATCTAGAGGCGCCAGTGTCGATCAATAATCGGACAGGAATGTCCTTAATCTTGGCGAGGTGATAAATGGGGGCAGTTCGGTCATTGAGGGCGTCCCCCGCCGAGGCCATCGTGGGCGGGGGATATTCCAAAAATCCTGGTGGTCTATTTCTGACTCTTCCAGGATTTCCTCTGAAGTTTCAGGGTACATGAGGTGAGCAACATCTTCCTGCTCCAAATCCCCGGCATCCTCTTCCCCAACAAACTCCTCCTCATTTACTGAAATGCGAGGTTGGTTCGATCGGGGTTTTGCGGAGTCGCGGATTTCATGAAGGGCACACTTTGAATTACATGGTGGGAAATCATAGGGGTTTATAATGACAAGGGTGGGGTTCTTACTTTGATTTGCGTTGTAGGTCTTGTTCCTGTTGTAGATCCGCCGCAGTGGGTTGGGTTGGAATCGTGGTCTGCTAGGCTGAAGCTTCCCGGAGGGATAGGTGGGCTTGGAGTTGGAGTTTTGCGGATGAGTGGTATACCTCTTTATGGCAGCGATTTTCGTTGGTTTCGTGGGTTGCACTGCTAGGATTTGTTGGATGGTGATTAGGTCCTTTTGGAACCCGACGGGGTCGTGCACAGCGAAATATTCTTTAACTGCTGAGGGCAACACTGAGACTAACTTGACAAGGATTTGTTGCTCTTGCTGAATTGTAGTTAGGGTAGGAAATGAGATTTTTATGTGTTGTGAAATGGTGTTCAACGTAGCATCCAGATCACCTTCGTACTTTGTATCCTGAATACGGGTGTGGGCGACGAAGATGCCCAATGAGGGTTTGATAGCTTCAATTACTATGGGCCTGAATTGGTCCCACGTGACGGTAGGGGTTACCTGATATGCGATAATGCGACTAGGGAAACGGCTTTTCCCAAGTGTGTAAGTGTTACGTCGATTTTTTCTCGATCCGTAGTATACACCAAATCTAGCACAGGCTTTACAATGTCCATGTATGTTTCTATTCCGTAGGTCTCCCCATCGTATTTCGGAATGGGAATGTGAGAACGGGTTGCCATTTTGATGTTATTAGTTTCTACTGCTTCAAAAATTTAATGTAATGAAATCTTCTATCCGAATCAAGAACCACCGCGGCCGCCAATGTTATGCCCTGAATTTATACAGGATTAACTTGGTATAGGTGGGTTCTGCAAGATTGGGTTATAGGATTTCATGCACAGGACACAATGGAATCAACAGAGAACATAGATAATATCGAAGTAATGGTTTATCATGCAACTTTACTCTCCAAAAACACTAGGTAGAATAATGGTTATATGGGCACTGGAAACAATGGTAAATTGAATAAGTCAGATGCATACTTTGGACTTTTATAATCTCTAGCACTTCTCGCGGATTTGGATAGAGGTTCACTTCCCACTTCCAACGTTCAGGTATTATGCTTCTGATCACATTACTCATGATACGTAGGGTACACGAATTTCACAGGTTAGGTATCTCGTTTTGTTAACTCTCTGGTAATATGACTCGTAATCAAAGATGAAAATATAAGTAATATAGTTATTTCTCAAGAATTAACGTAAAGGATAACCGTAGCTAGTTGCACTGGTCTAGTATGGTCAAATGTCTAGGTAATACTTAAGACCAAAATATCAGTGAGGGGCGAATCAGGTTTCGGGCTAACAGTCACAATCACTTATTTCAGAATTGCATCACTCGAGCCATAGTCCAATTAGTTAAGACTTATTTCTTTGGCGAGGTTAAACCTGATGGCAAGAATAATTACGGGATCAGTTCGCCTAAGCTAAATTTCACTGATATATATTAATACACACTAGCATAATAATCACTTGATTCCTAACATCAGAGAAAATTGAGACATAATCGAATACCTGGATGGTTGAGTTAATAGCACCGTAACACTGGTACTTTGAGGATGAACACGGTGATGGAGATTTCCTGGTTATCTTGCGGTAGTGAGGTCGGGGGTTAACAGCTGCTCTGGGGCCGTCCAAGTTGTCCGGGAGTGTAGAGAAGGTTTACAGATATGGGTTTCTTGCATAACCGGTGATGACGCTCCGGTAAGGTTTAAGGAGCGCGAGCGGTTTTACACCTTTTAGTCAACAAATACTGATGAGGCCTACAGTCAAGTGTTGCCAAGGAGTTATATTTGCAGAGTCCTCAATTAAGGGTTTCTCGCATAATCCCTTCTAACATAACAAGATCTTTCTGCCTTAGACCAGTTATGAGTTATGATCGTTCGTAAACTCAAGTAGCAGAGGGTGCACTACAAGAAGTTTATGAAACAATCAATAATTGGTGAATTTGTTGTCTACCAATATAATATTACTGCCGGTAGTCCCGATCGCAATATAACATTCGTAAATGCACTAAATGGTTAATTTATTTCCTCACAGAGTTGCACAGATTACGGAACGCCGAAATTATCGAGAATCTTGAGGGAGGGGGGGGGGGACACTAGACGTCAACACAGTGCGGCCAACCGTTGCTTTGAGCTCTAATATTCAACTACCCGACTGTTCTCTTGGTGTCGTATTTATAGACTTGGTCAAAGAAGCTGCATGAATGCTCTAGAAGTATTGGATGTCGGGGCTAGAAGTAGTTAATTTATTTTGGTTGCTGAGGGGGGGTCGTGAGGGGGGTCTTTAATGCGGCGGTAAGTAACATGTAATCCGATTTATTATCGTGAATATCTTGACTCTAGTATGAGGTACTATTAGAGTTGGTTAGGCAGGATTGGTGAAGGTTTAGGCACTACTTTGCTGGGCGCCATACGTGCCCAGGCTGGGAGGAATTATTCATCAATTCACCTAAGTATCCTTCTCTGGTCTAGCTGACATGCTATTCGAAATCTAGGATGGGATAAGGAAGATTTTGGTTTTGGGTAAGGATGGGATAGGATGGTATTTGGATAGGTATTTAGATGGTTAGTTCATAACCTGTTGGAAACTTACCTGGTGTCTGGCAAGAATTTGTTGGCTACGTGTGGGTCATGGTGAACGTCCGCGGGAGCTGGGGGGGGTCCCCTTGGGGTCGGGGGGCATGCCGCTCCCTAAATATGTATATATGGGGTTCTTTACGCTAATGGGGTTGACATATGCTGTGGGGGGATTAGGAGTGATACTCCTAGTGATGGTTGATCATGGACTCTAGTTTTTACCTACTAGGATCACTCGTGGGGCTCATGAATAGTGGTTTTCGTGAAAGTGCAAGTCAGGCGGAATCGTACAGTTTTAGGGGGCGAGAGGCGGCTGTTCTAGCCTCGCGCCGTCCGTCGTCCTGGTTCAGGCTGCGGGTAGGGCTAGCAAGTTAGAGGATAGTTAATGGGGGTACAAGGATAGGTCTTTACCTTCTATTTATTGGGATGAGGAAATGAACGGGATAGGCATGTTAGAACGTTAGTATGGGCGTCTTTACAGGTGGGGGTTGGATATTGGAAGGGTGGTGGTTTGAGGCTAGGTCGCCGCGCCGCTCGTGATCTAGGACAGTGACCCTTAAATGCGCTGGACCTAGGGGTGGCATTGCCCTACGATCGAACAGGTAGTGTGGTGTGTGCAGCGGGGTGTGAAGGAGAAAAGGACAGGGTGACCCAAAAGGTTACAAATGGGTATGGGGTCACAAAGTAAAACAGAGTGGTGTGGATTGTGGATTAGGAGGTGGTGATTGGAAGACGTATAACAATGGTGGAAAAGTAAATGGAAGAGAGGGACAACATGGTGGATAAAAGACAATTATCCAACTAAAATAAATGCCTGCGTGGAGGACGGTATCAATATATCTTAGTTACTTAGAACAGTGGCAACTGAGCATGGGGGCTGCATATATCTACTCGTAATGGAGAGAGATGCTAGGTAGCTTTCCTGCCTTTCTCTTGAGATGATCGTATGCAAATTGGTCATAATTAAACATATATAAATCGACAGCTATGAATCAAATACGATAACTGGCAGAGGGTTAGTATTGCGGTTTAGAGGTTAGGTCAGAGGACGAAGCCCCCCTTCGTCCTCTGACCTAACCTCTAAACCGCAATACTAACCCTCTGCCAGTTATCGTATTTGATTCATAGCTGTCGATTTATATATGTTTAATTATGACCAATTTGCATACGATCATCTCAAGAGAAAGGCAGGAAAGCTACCTAGCATCTCTCTCCATTACGAGTAGATATATGCAGCCCCCATATATATGGGGTTACATAATTAATTATAGGGCTGACATAATCATGATCGGATTCGTTGTGGACTGGAAATCGAAGGTGTCTTGAGATCGCCTTCGCACCTACACAATGAAAGTACTACAGCCCACAAGGTGGTTATCTAATTAAATACATACTTAGTTGGTACATCAAAGAATGTCCGGGAGGAAAGTCATGTGGTTTGTATTCTAGAAGACTGTGATTTCAGAGGTGTATAACATGCAGAGTTAAGTGGAAACAGAAACCACATTGTGGATAACAGATACTTATTGAATACATGCATGAATGACGGCATTATAGCCGTCGTCCTAATAAGATGATGAAACCGGGTTGGTATGCATGTGGCACAATCCGACACAAGGACAGTGCCGCTATGTCGTATCCATACCGGTGGGCATACTCCGGTTAATATTATATATACACTTAGTTACTAGAAGAAAAAGGAAAGGGACAACTGGGCATGGGGGTACATATATCTATACTCGTAATGGGGAGGGATACTAAATATCTTTCCTGCATCTCTCCTGATGATTCTATGTAGATTTGCTTGAAATGAACTGATCCGAATTAACAGGCCTAACTCACTACTATACTGGCATAGGGTTCTTAGGAGTATAGTTATGGGTGTGGTATGTGGGTGTTGTGGAGGTAAAAAAAAAGGTTGGGAATATCTGGCACTGTTGGAACTACATGATTTCCTTAGTATAGTGATGTGTGTGGTATGTGGGTGTTAAAAAGGTTGGGAATCCACTACTTTTGGCCGCCGTGTCTTTGGGGCCTTTTTCTTCCCGGCCGTGTTGGAGTCGGTCCCCTGGTCAAGTCGTGTGTTGTTGTTGTTGCAATTGTTCCGAGGAACTTGCTTCAATTGTGCCGCCTCTCCACATCTTTCCCCGTAGAACTAGGGCAGCTGAGAGCGCCCATGAATTTACACTTTCTCCTCCACAATGCAGAACTTCTGCTTATCAGAATTCATTTATCCCCAGAGCTACTACTCTTTGGAATTCACTTCCCTCGAATTGCTTTCCACAAACTTACAATCTACAAATGTTTAAATCCAGTTGTTACAAACATTTTATGAATGGAGGATGCCTTTAGGCACATGGACCTTTTTGTTTTATCTGTGTTTTTCCTTCCTCCGTTCATTGTCTCTTAAAAAAAAAAAAAAAAAAGAAGCTGCCTGGCCGAACAGCCCCAAGGCCCCGAGCAAGGCCAAGGCCATAACCAAGCGCCCCAACAGAACCCTCCCTGCCGACCACAATAAAGCCTGGGTGACCGAAGCCACTCCATGGCGGGGAGCTGAGGAGGGTGCGGAAACGCCCAGGAAACCAAAGCCCAACCCAGGGCCCTGTGCCCCTCAGCAATTATGAAGAGAAAGTTGAGAGGCAAAGGAAAAATGTGATACTTTAGCTTCCAATCTTGGTAGATTGGGAGGTCAATCCACGCCGTCACTTGAGATCTAGAAAATATATAAGTAAAAGGAACAGTCAGAGTAAGCTATGGGTATGGCAGAGATCGCTCAGCTCTCACTCTGATAGACCAGCCCATCACCACATGACTAGAACCCAATCCTCTCGGCATCAGCTAGGAAAGGCTCTAGAAAGCCGCCTTTGGCGGGGGGATAGCTCCCCTATTTCAACCCCTTTCGGGATTGGGCACCCGCCCGGTCTAGTCGTGTGTTCCTCCGTTGACTGATAGGGTTGGCGGCTTCCTTTGATCTTGCGGGTGCGTCCCACTTTCTCCTCTGGCTGTTGGGTCCTTTCGTCCCGGTTGGCTTTCGCTCTGTTTCTTGCGGAACTGCCATTGGGGTATTGGTCGGGAGGTTGGTGGGCGACTTCCCTTTTTGGGGCACTTTAATATCATTTAGCTCTCCATTCATGATGTAGGCTATTTAACTTTTTCAACATTTGACTTTCCTATCTTCATAGGATATAGGCCTAACATTTCTTTGGATGAAAATTCAGCAACCATTTTCCGACCATTCCCTCATTCTATTAAGAACCTCTTGTAGCTTATCACAGTCTTCCCTCTCATGTATTTGTCTGAACACTTTAGTATCATCAGCATATAGAAATATCTCGCTATGTAATGTAATGTAGATTCCGGTAAATCATTTATGTATATTACAAACAGCAGCGGGCCCAGCACGGATCCCTGGGGTAGGCCTACTCCTGCACTGATCACCTCTTTCCAATCTGACTACACCGTTGACAATCACTCGCTGCTTCCTTTCACTAAGAAATGCAGAAATTCATTTTAAGCTTTGCCCCTGATGTTATAGCCTTTAAGTTTTTCTATTAATCTCCGATGTGGTACCTTGTCGAAAGTGTTACATGTTTTGAATAAACCGCGCTTGGCGCCACTTAACTTGTTACCGTCAGGGTCTTTGTAAGGGTTCATACTGACTGACATGCAGGTAGGAAGGTTCGTGGCAATGGGACAGCGCATGTTGTAGTTGATCGGGGAAACGGGAGATGTCCCCTTTTTTATTGTACCAAAATACATTCCTGACGAAGGGGGCAGCAGTCATGGTGGTAGGCACATAGGGTATTGCTGGTGCTATAGTTGGGGTGGGAGTGATTAACTGATGACCTGGGTCTGGTGAGGTCAATAAGTGGTGCAAACGCAAAGGTACAAATGTAGCCTAAGCGATGTACTGTGGTGTTTGGTGATGATGGATTTTTGTTTGTTGGGATAGTTTCGATTGTAGATTGTAAACTCAGTTGATGAGGTATGAGGTGGAAATTGATGGAGTTTATGGAAGAGGGTGATCTTGCAGGTTTTGGTGATAAAAGGGGAGTGAAACGGGATTGGGGTTTGGATACGCAGCCTTATTTAGTGAGAGTGGGATAGGTTTGAACTGTTTATTAAGCAAGGTTCACACATTGGCGAGTCGGAGCGCAACTCCAACGCGAGTGATGACATTTTTGCACTCACCAATGATTATCCCAAATTCGCCGACACTCGCCGACACTCGCACAAACTCGCGTGGACTCGCGCTGCACCGCGTACATTCGCGAACGCGGCCAAAAATTTCATGCAGACATGAAATTTGGAGAGTCAAGTGGGAGTAGGACGCCAACTTGCGTAGACTCGCGTAAACTCCTGTAGACTCGTGTGACACTCATGTAGACTCGCGTGACACTCGCGTTGTACTATTTAGAAATTTAATGATCGCGAGTCTACACGAGTCTACACGAGTCCACGCGGGTCTACGTGAGTCTACACGAGTACAACAGGAGTCAACACTATATGCAAACAACCAATATTGCCAAAGGCGAGTTTAACAGGAGTCAAACAGGAGTCAACACGACCCTAACGCGAGTTAACACGGGGTAACGCGAGTGTAACACGCGTAAACGAGAGTAACCCACGTGGTGGTCTGGATTTCACAATATGTGTGGCGAGTCTATCCGAAACAAACACGAGTTTACGCGATATTAACGCGAGTCTATGCGAAACCAACGTGAGTCTACGCGAGTGGTGTGCGACTGCTGGCAACACCGCGCGAATAGGTGGCACCACCGCGTCAAACACCCCCTATAAAAAGGGATCCTTCCACTCCGCCGGTGTCCTGGGGCAACGTATAACCTCCTCCTGGTATTATGCAATGATGGCTTCGCATGTTGCAGGCACAATGAGGGAGATGGTGTTCCGGGCCACACGGAACGCGTACTGTAGGCTAGGATATGAGTCACCAGTGGCCAGGTAGCGGAGTGTGATTGCAATCCTCAGCCCAGGTGACAAAGCCTCCCTCCAGAAGGTGTCCTGCTTCTCTACCCTAGGCCCGACACGTGCCACCAACTCCCTAAACATGTGGATGTCCACACGTAGGAAGTTCCGGAATCCTTTGGGGTCCTCTCTCTCAAGCTCCTCCATAAGTTGTTCGTACACACTGAACTGTGGCCGTCTCAGTAGCCGGCTCCTAGCCCAAACTCTCCTTCGTGGCCTTTCCCCTTGACGTCTTTCTTCAGCCTCCTTCTCCTCCAGCTCCTCTAGGTCTAGGAGATGCATCTGCATCTGCAGTATGAGCACAGCTGCCGCTCTCCACCTCCTGATGGACATGGTGTGTGGGTGGGTGGGAGGGTGGGTGGGTTGGGCTGTATCCTGCAGAGTAACGTCCGTCCGTGGTGGTGTTGTGTGGTGTGAAAAATGGTGCCAGTGGGGGCCTCTTTATATACGTATCCTGACACTCGCCAACACTCGCACACACTCATGTTAGACTCCCATACACTCCTGTTAACTTCCTGTAGACTCGCGTTCATCTCGTGTAAACTCGTGTAAACTCCTGTGACACTCGTGTAGACTCCTGTAGACTCGCACTATTCGTACCCTGGAATTTGACCGTTATTTTTCAAATTTTGGCGGTGCGTGTTGGGGTCGTGTTACACTCGCCGACACTCGCGTAAACTCCTGTGAACTCGTGTAAACTCATGTAAACTCGTGTTATATTCGTGTTATATGCGTGTTTACTCGCATCAGCTGCTACTCGCGTTGGGTTCGGGCTCCATCAACGGCGATATGCGGCGAGTGTGACTCGCGTTGGCCTCGCGCTCCGACTCGCCTATGTGTGAACCTACCTTTAGAGGAAGATGTAGAGTGAGGAGAAGCAGAGGTAATTGGGTGGGGAAGGGGAGGGGGAGAAGCAGGAGGCAGAGAGGGGGGAGGGGTGGTGTTGTGGGCTGAGAGGGAGCCAGTGGAGGGATAACAGCAGGAGAAGGCATCGATGAGGTGGAGGGTCGGATAGTTAAAGGGGTGGTGGGCAGGCTAGATTGAATGGAAGGGTAAGGGGGGGGGGGGCCTAGTTGAGTGGCCAGTGGGGGTTGAGAGAGAGGAATAGTCGAAGGTTGGGAGCCATGTGCGGGTGTGGATGGGGTGAAGGGTTAGGTGAAGAGGCAGAGGAAGAGGTAGATGACAGGGGTTTTCTAGGCTTAGGGGTAGGTGCAGGAAGGGAAGTTTGTTGACTAACAGATTTTTATAGGGGTTTGATACTGGGGGATTTGCTACCACTAAAACTCTATCAGAACAAGTCGTAAATTGCTTAAAATACATTAAAAGTACTCATAAAAAATATTGTAATACCATCATGAGAAGAACTGGCATTAACTATTATTGGAGTGTTGACAATTCGTTAGAAGTTATTGATAAAATAAATACCATGCCGAAAGTTACCTCGGTACATGGCTTCGACTTTTCAACTTTGTATACCAATTTGCCTTTAGATTTAGTATATTCAGAACTTTGCTTTATTATAGATTTGCACTTTGACAGGTTCGTTAGGAATGGTAATTATTTCATAAATGTTTATACATATTTTAATAATGCATCACTTAGCTCTACTCCCACTAGTTCTGTATATTTTGATAGAACTAAACTTAAAGATGCCCTTAAATTCCTCCTTTTCAATACTTATGTTAGATTCGGGCCGTACATTTTCAAACAAATATTAGGAATTCCTATGGGTGGAAATGCTAGCCCTTTAATTGCAGACTTATTCTTGCTTGCTTTAGAATTTAAATATATAAAAGACTTAGTTGACAGTAGCAAGAAAAATAAAATTCCAGAAAAATTAGCACTTGCTAAACTGTTAAGTAATAATAGTAGATATATTGATGATATTCTTGTTTGCAATTTGTTAAATTTTAATCAAGTTGCTAAACTTATTTACCCTAATTCTATTCCCCTCACACAATGTAACGTAAATTATAAAGTTGAAAATTTTCTTGATATAAATATAGAGATTGTTAATGAACAGTGCATACTTAAAGTATATCACAAAGTTGATGATTTTAATTTTAACGTAATAAACTTTCCTTTCCCTAGTAGTAATATCGATAGTAAAATAACTTATAATTGTTTTATTCCCAATTAATAAGATTTTGTAAAATCTGCACTAAAGTAGATGACTTTTGGGCTAGAGCTAGGTTACTATACAGACTCTTAGTGGACAGAGGTTTTGAGGCAAGTAAATTGTTCCATAAATTTAATCTTTTTAGGGTCAATTATTGTGACTGTATTCTAAAATTTGACATCAATAATTTTAATCAAGCATTTTTAACTTGAAGTTTCTTGTATAACCTCTGCTTACTTTTTGTCTGTATTTATTGTTTATCTTTTTCTTTTTCTATTATTATTATTATTATTATTAATATAATATTGATGATTTTTAAATTTATTGTTCTTGTTAAAAGAGTACTCTTTGTTTAAATCTGTTGTTACTTCATATTTTGCAATTATTTGTCTTTATATTATATGTATTCATTGTCGATAGTATCAATTGCTTACTTTTGCGATTTCCTTAGTTTATTTGTGCTATAAATGTAGGTTATTTGTAGGGTAGTTATTGATAGGGGTCACTTGAGGCATGCTATGCTTACAGGTACCTACCCGATAGCACTATTGTAAGTGAGTGCTGTACTGTATTTTATATATTATTTTGTAATAGTATAGATATCTTATCAATATTTGTATTTTGTACTATTGTTAATGTCTTGTCATATTGCAAATTTGATTTTAAATAATATTTTGACATTTAACATGTAGTTTCTTTATTCATGCAGAGTTTAGTAAAATTTGCCAGAACGTCCCAGACTTCCCAAACTTGACTACTTCCTTTAACGTGACGATAGTGCGTTGTTATATGTGCGATTAGTTTGCTTGGGAAACAGATTAACTTGCTCATGTAGTAATGTACACCCTATGTGGTGGATTGTGTTCTTATATTTAATAATTTTCATTTTAGTAAGCGTTGTTTCCACATAGCGATTTTGATAATTTAATTTGACTTTATATTGTCCTTGTCCCAATTTTGGTTTGTTTAGTTTGCAAGTTTTACATTTTAATGTAGGCCCTATTTTAGATTTAGGTCTATAAGACGGGGAGGGTTGCTTTGTAGATGTAGATGGTTTTGGTGAAGGTGGTAGTCTTTTTGGATGGGCGGGTGAATGAGTGAGCTTTGGTTTGGCAGAGGGGGAAAGGAGGGAGGGAGGGAGGACAGGTTTGGTTTGTGGCAGAGGGGGGTGATTGGGGGGAGTTGGGGTGGTTTCTGAAGTGATGCGAGGTGAGAGTTGCAGGGTGAGGGTGAGACTGGGAAAGAAGGGGGGTGTATGAGGGGGTGAGGTAGATGTGGGGGGTGCTGGTTTACAGACTGGAAGTGCTTTTGTGACAAGTTCGGGTTGAGCATTGCGGCAGTCAGTTTGTGAAGGTTGATCGAGTTTGGGAATTTCAGGACTATGAATGGTTTCAGAGGAAAGAGGCTTAAATATTCTCACATATTGATTGCGATAAATTCTCGATTCGCCGTTATAATTGACAATGACCTGTGATGGTATAGGGGCCACTGTAGCGTGGCCCTATAGCTTACTGGTAATGGGTATAGGTCTGGGCATGGTGCAGGCGATTCATGAGGTGTTGCAGAGGGTCGATCAAGAGGTGCAGAGGTGTTGGTGGTTGAGCAAGGTGTCGGAAGGGCATCAACAGGGTTGCTTCTTCAAATACTCTTTCATAAGGGGTAATGCCGTCGTTTCTTGGGCAGGTGTTCATGCCCCATTGTATGATTTTGATTTGGGCAGGCCAGCCCTCGGAGTTCAGGGCTGGGAGTCTGCTGCGTAGTTTGCTTTGCAATACTTTTGTGGCTGCATTTGCAAATGGTATGAGTGAGATATTCAGTAACCAAAGATGTTGGATAGTTGTGTCCAAATCTGGCCAGAGAACTCGGGGGAGTTATCAGAATGTAACACTTGAGGAAGGCCAAAATACGGGAACACATCGGTTATGAGAGCTTTAGCCACCGCCATGGCAGTGTGTTTGGCAGGGCATGCAATTACAAACTTTGAGTGATGTCCATGAAGATGATGATATATTTCTTGGTGGCCTTGGTGGTGAGAGGGCCCATTACGTCAACTGATAATAACTTCCAAGGCTACGATTTTTCCAGCTGGTCTGGGGGTCTTGGTCCTATCTTTCCCTTGGCAACATGAGCAGTAGGCTTCACAGGTCACTCGTTTGGCGATGACAGAAGGGTTTGATGGCCAGTATACCTCATTGAAGATTTGTACTTTTTTTTTTTTTTTTTTTTGTCCCAGGTGGATTCCGTTGCCTTCATGGATTATCATAATATAGGTTTGATTCCCGGAGAGAAGTATAGAAAACCTAATATTTAGTAGGGGCCCTGGAATCATTGACGATGTTGCCTATTAGTATAATAGTCTCCATTCAACACCCACGTTGGCCGTTTGAATCAGCCGCCGCGGGAAAGAAACAAAAGTCATCTTCATAAGTGCAACGCTACTTCTCTTATGGTGTCGTCATAGATTGGGTACCCACTACGAAAAAACTTTTGTAAAAAATAAGAGAAGAAAAAAGAAAAACTTTAATACTTAAATACTGTTATAAACACGCTTCCCACATTCGGTGGATTTCTTGCGTTGTGGCTTCTTGCCGCTTCTCGCCAAGTGCATCATTCTCCCTTCACTGATATATCAAGATAAAACTCCAGATATCAAGCGAATGGGAAGGGGATGGTTGGGAGGGCCCTCATCGTCAATGATTCCGGGGCCCCTACTAAATATTAGGTTTTCTTTACTTCCCTCCGGGAATCAAACCTATAATTTAATAGTGGCCCCTCCATCATTGACGATGTTGCCTGAATTCCCAAGACTGGAGGGGGACATTTGCAACAATATCTGAACCTCCATTACCGCAAGGTAAAGTCCAGAATTCGTCTAACAGAATAAGTAATTTTATTGTTTACCTACAATATAGAAAATACAAAATTGAAAGAGTGTGAGCAGTGAGTTGCTTCGAAGAAGTCCTGCTCCATACTTAGGGCCTCTACATGAGGTACCTGATGTACAATGTGATAATAACAGCTAATACACAACTTTTATCACTCTCCTCAGATTCTAAACTGTGAATAGTTTATCCTCTGTGAAAATCACTATGTCACTTGACTAGGTGAACACTCACCAACTATCTAGTTACAACTTAATAAGATAGAAAACTTTTACATACATAAAAACAAATTTTACTAGCTTTATAAAGCTTGGTTAGTAATTTAATTGATCTCGGACCAAGTATTCTAAAATAATGATAGATTCACTTAAACCTAAAAATTATAAACACTTGAGCTTCTAGCTCGTAAAGCAAGTCTGGGCTCTGCCTCGGCGGAAGCCGCGCCTGGCTTGCCCTGCTTGACCGTGTATTCCGGCGGAGGTTCTCATAAGAGGTTTGGTGGGGGAAGGCGAAGGTCTTCTTAAAGGTGGTGTTGCATGGGTTGAGGTAAACATGGAATAAAAATTGCCAACCTGCACATAATTATCTTGCAAAATGCAATGGCACTGAAAATATTATTAACAATGGTATAAAGGATTTTGTGGATCGTCTATACCAGACCTGTGACGTCATAGAAGTGTAAGTCCACCATCCAGTCCAGGATAAGGATACTCATGTGACGTCACCATGACGTCACAGGTATGGTGTAAACGATCCACAAACTCCTTTATACCATTGTTAATAATTATTTCAGTGCCATTGCATTTTGCAAGATAATTAATGTTATGCCCTGATTTTATTCAGGTTCAACTATTAGTTCAGGTGAGTTCTATCGAGACTGGGATTTTCAAGTTCATCCAAGTACATATAAGGAAGACAATAGAGGATACATATGATGCCAAAATATAGTTTGTAATACAGCTTTATTTCGCTTACTTATTTCCTAAGTACATATTATTGAACAAGAATGTGTCAACATGAGAACATAAATGGTACAACTTAATCAAATATCTTCTAGCACGATCGCGGATCTAGATGGAGATCAGGTATGCTCAATGTGGCTTAAATTGAATTTCCTTTCTGTATGATCAAGAATGTGTTAACATGAGAACATAAATGGTACAACTTAATCAAATACCTTCTTGCACAATCGCGGATCTAGATGGAGATCAGGTATGCTCAATGCGGCTTAAATTGAATTTCCTTTCTGTAGGATCAAATCAATATTCTCTTTTCGAAAGATTGTATAAACACTTAATCGGGTACCTTAATGTTCACTTTACCCGTAACTTGGGTATAATCAGCTACTAGTATTTGACGAGGTTAAGATAAGTCACTATATTGCATTTTTATGAATATATAACCTTGCATACTGGTATACTTAGCAAGATTGAATTCAAGTTTTGTGGACTCTAAAATATTTTCACTGGTCGGAATTTGGGACCCTATTTAGCACAGAAAAAAAAAGTGGAAATATCAAAATAATGGGAAATATCTCACTATTTAAATATAAATACTATAGGCCCGGGGGGTATATAAGGGTGAGAGGGCCCCGACTCCCCCCAAATAGTATTCAAAATGTCAATAGTAAACTTTTAATTTGATTTTTCCACTTTTTTTTCTGAGCTATTTTTAGGGTAAAATTACCTTGTAGATATCATTGGTGGTGGTGGGGAAAGTTCCCGCCGAGAGCCCGATTTAAGTCTCTCCCTCATAAACATAACCTCACTCTGCCTGAGAAGGGCCACGTGTTCCATCCCTCTCCCCAAAACTCACATATTGACCATGGCGTTACTTATTGTGAAGAAAATACCTGTGGCTGGTGGTGGGCATAATACTGATGAATGTGAGGAAGCCGGTGAGGCCCTGCAGAAGGTGATAGACTACGCGATACAGCAAGGAGAAGGAGAGGTGCAGCAACTCTTGGACGAGTATGCATGCAGTGCTACGTGTCCCAATGAGAAATGCAATCCCTTGTGTCTCATGTGGCGTAGTGTACACCATCACGTGATGTATTCCGGTCATCAGTGCGCCTTGCGAGACATCTACAGAAAAGCCCTTAGCGCCCACGTAGACTCCTGCAACTACGGCGACAACTGCTACCTGCCTACGTGTTCCCAAATCCGCGCCAATCTAGACGACAGCTATGTAAAGTCAGATATGGGAACTATCTGTATGTATCTTCCATCATTTAGTGAGGCCCTGCCAAAGCTGATAGACTCCATGATACAGCAAGGAGAAGTGTGTGAGGTAGTCGGTGGGGCCCTGCAGAAGCTGATAGACTACGCGATACAGCGAGGAGAAGTGCAGCAACTGTTGGATGAGTATGCATACAGTGCTACGTGTCCCAATAAGAAATGCATCCCTTGTGTCTCATGTGGTGTAGTGTACACCATCACGTGAAGCATTCCAGTCATCTGTGCGCCTTGCTAGACATCTACAGAAAAGCCCTTAGCGCCAACGTAGACTCCTGCAACTACGGCGACAACTGCTACCTGCCTATATGTCCCAAAATCCTTCGATCATTTAGTGAGGCCCTGCCAAAGCTGATAGACTCCATGATACAACAAGAAGTGTGTGAGGAAGTCGGTGGGGCCCTGCAGAAGCTGATAGACTCCATGATACAGCGAGGAGAAGTACAGCAATTGTTGGACGAGTATGCATACAGTGCAACGTGTCCCAATAAGAAATGCCATCCCTTGTGTCTCATGTGGCGTAGTGTACGTCATCACATGAAACATTCCGATCATCAGTGCGCCTTGCTAGACATCTACAAAAAAGCCCTTAGCGCCCACGTAAACTCCTGCAACTACGGTGACAACTGCTACCTGCCTACGTGTCCCAAAATCCGCGCATGTTGTAAATACTGGGAGGGGCCTCTCCCATATAAATATAGTAGCCTCACTCTGCCTGAGAAGGTCCACACCCCTCTCCCAGAACTCACATATTGACCATGGCTTCACCCATTGAGAAGAAAATACATGTGGAATCGGACCCAGGGAATGGGAATACTGATGAATGTGAGGAAGCCGGTGAGGCCCTGCAGAAGGTGATAGACTACATGATACAGCAAGGAGAAGGAGATGTGCAGCAACTGTTGGACGAGTATGCATGCAGTGCTACGTGTCCCAATAAGCTTTGCCGTTCCTTGTGCCTCATGTGGTGTCGTGTACGCCGACACGTGGTGTATTCCGGTCATCAGTGCGCCTTGCGAGACATCTACAAGAAGGCCCTTCGCTCCCACATAGACACCTGCAACTACGGCGACGGCTGCTACCTGCCTGTGTGCATCCAAATCCGCGCCAATCGAGGCGACAACTATGTAAACCCATATATCTGTATGTATCTTCACCGTTCCTGAATTTGTGTGTGTGTGTGATTAAAAATAAAGGTGAATTTTTTCGTTTCATTTACACCATTTATAATATAAAATCATATAATATTGACCATGGTGTAAAGGAGGATCTGGGAATTATCGTAAAAAAAAATAGTTTTATAATTTTTATTTTATTTGTTTTAATTTGACACTATGGATCTATAATTTTGAGTTTCAGAGACTGGGAGGGGAGTGGCCCTTATACATCCCGCCCGGAATATGACCCCCCCCCCCCCAACACCGGCAATCAGAGTACTCATAATCGCTACAGATCTGTCTCTAACAACAGCACCTCCCCGCTCCCAATCTCTGAAACTCACGATTACAAATCATCGTAATCGACTATGGCATCAAAGTCTTCTACCACAATACCAACTACTCCCACCAATTTTAGGTTATTTGTTCCTATAGTTAAGAAAGTTGAGGAAATGGGTGACTACATGGACCATATACTGTGTTACCATAAACATTACGAAATTGTGACATTGACTTCGGAGATGAATGATTACAACAATGAACTGAAACACTTTCGGATCGAGCTTGATATGGTAGACCGGCTTTATCACATAGACAAATCTGAAAATAACCTGCACTACAACCTCACGGCCCGAGTCGTCAATAAAGTAGATCCGAAGAAGCGGTTGTTCGTGAATTTCTGGGCGTACCGCTACTGTTACCTTAGCAATGGCCCGGGGTTAATAATAATAATATTTATTCAGTTAGCAATTTACAGAGTTGGTACCACATTGTATGTTACAGATATGACATGTACCAGCTTTGCATGATTCCAACTAAGGATAGCCCAATAAGGCTGTTAGGCGTATTTCCATTGGGGTTGGGTGGTCGGATCTTCATCACATCACACCCTCTCATCTTCTTCCAATACTGCACATCCTGGTACAATAATAAATGCATAACGGACGCACTATATGAGTCTATGGTGAGCGACGGGTACCACATTGACGACTACAATGAACACCGCCGTCGTTATCCACCACCACTAGACATTCCCACCAGGTTTCGAGAAGCTCCCACGTTGGAGTTCCTCTGTCATAAGGCCGTGAAAGATAATCAAATGCAGCTTCAACACTATCCACAGGTGTTACCTAAAGTTCTTGTGGAAAGCATAAAAGAATTCACATTGGTATACGAGGCATATACTCTTTGTCCAGATCAAAGTGACGATGACGACGGCAGTAGTAATGATGATGATATTGAGTCTATGCTGCCATTATATAACCCAGATCAAAATTATTATTATTATGACGGCAGTAGTAATGATGATGATATTATTGAGTCTATGTTGTCACCATCATTCAAATTTCTTCTTTTCTTTATTAGGTTTCGATACCATCTTGTAGAGCACGCCACTCTATTGGTAGACACCACGCATTGGTCGAACATCCCTCACTCTATCAAAGTTTGACAATAGCTGGCTGAGCACCTTTCACAATTCCCTCCCAATCTCTGAAACTCGCGATAATAGATCATCGTGGTGTACCCAGCTGGATATTACCAATTTTGGTCCTAAAGTTAAACCTTTTATTAATAAAGTTGAATTTGGTGAGTTTTACGTTTCATTTACATTATGTTTTGACTTCAATCCACACCCCAGTATGTAACTTGAAGTTTGTTATCATCATCCTTCGCACACACACACACACACAGGCACACTATAACCAGGTGATTTCACACCCCTTCCCTAACCATAACCTAGTATAAACTGAAGTTTATTTTGGCTATCATTAGACGATCTCATACAATATGGGAAGGAACTTGGCCCATCAAAATAACCTTATACACAAAATATTATATCCACATTGGTCACATCCACACGTGTGGTGAGCTAGCTGGTAAAGAGGAGGAGGAGGAGGGGTGGATGTGGGGCTGGAGTCTCTGTTATTGACAATAATTTATTTTCTGATGAATCTTTAAGTGAATAAATTTCAATTTCATTTACACGATGCTTTGAGTTCACACCCCTCAAAAGATTGGCTCAACAAAACCATAGGGAGAGATTATATTTTTCTCCAAGGCACACGCTGGACATTTGCATATTGCCTGTATTTTGGCTGGCAAGAGAAACATTACCATTTATTTTTGTTTTTCAATCTAGGTTTGGTGGTCACCAAATGTCCATGGGTGCCTCTGTGGGTCCTGTCATAAAATCTCTATTTTCGTTCGATTGGTGAATTTTCTGTACACCGAAGAATGTAAATATTTGAAATTATAGTTTTGTGTGGTGTAATTCGATTTACGTTGGGTAGGTTAGTTAGTTTTAAGCACATTGGGCGAACGAACGACAGTAGGGAGGAAACACGCGTGTGAGGATTTGGGTGCAGAGGTCGCAGGGAGTTCCCGTCGTATTTACCGAGTGTAGTGTTGCTGTGGTAGGTGAATAGATTCAGCCGAGGTCGGTGGTTCGTGTGGGCATCACTGTAGCTGTAGGTCAGGTCGGATTGTGGTTTGAGGTCGCAGTTTCTGGAGCGTTGACAACGTTGGATGGGGAACTGCTTGGCCTAGGCCTAGGCTAGCCTATACTGTACAGCGCCGCACAAGGATATTCTCACCGTGAGGTAAGGGTGCTAACGTTTTTGTATTTCAACCACAAGCTATCAAGGCGCATACTAGTCACCATGTCTGGAAAAGGGAAGGTGAGTAGTGAAATGATGAAGTCGTATGATGGTAAGGGCGACGTGGTGGCGTGGCTAAAGAAGGCAGAGTTGGTGGTGAAACTCTTGAAATTTGACGACTTGGCTAGTTTCATACCACTGCACTTGGAGGGAGATGCGTTAGCCTTGTACCTTGAAATGAGTGAGAATGATCAATTAGATGCTAAGAAGATAAGTGCTAGATTGAAGGAGGCTTTTACACAGGGAATGTTTGAGGCATATGGAAGGCTAAAGAGGGTGACATGGACAGGTGAGGGGGTGGATGTCTATGCTAACGAGATAAGGAGGGTGGCAGGGCTAGCTGGGTGGAAGGGATAGGGCTTGGAGAGGGCTGTGAAGCTAACTTTTATAACTGGGTTTCCGGACAGGATATCGATGGAGCTGCAGCAGGTTAAGGACGTTGAGCCGAACTCGGTGAGCGTGAGTGAATTAATAGTTAGGGCTAGAGTATTGGCGTCAGGAGGAAGCCGGGGAGTTGCAGCGGTTGCTACTGGGGGGCCGGAAGTGGAGGCAAGGTGACAGGCTCCATGGGGTGAGCCGAGTGGCAGGAAATGGGAGGCGCGTGGGTTCAAAGGTCGCTGCTTCAGATGTGGTGGCTCTCACATGGCAAGGGAGTGTAAGGAGCCGAAGCCAGCCATAACTTACTATCGGTGTGGGAAGGAGGGTCACATAGCGAGCCGTTGCAACCAGGGAAACGGTCAAGGGGGAGCTGCTGCGCCGGAAGCTACCCCTTTAGTCGAGTAAAGGCGCTCCCAAGCTCCCTGCCAGTGGTGGAGGTACTGGTGGGGGGGAAAGAGGCAAGAGCCCTTGAGGATACTGGCTGTTCGACCACTGTGTTGGCCTCTCGTTTGGTAGGAAAGTGTGAGGGAGAGGACGCTAGGCTGGTCGGAGTCGATGAAAGAGAGATAAGGTGTGAGGGTGCCAGAGAAGTGGAGTTGACAGTGCGAGGAGTCCGATTGTGGATCAGGGCCATAGTACTTGATACAGTAATTGATGGCATTGATGTAGTGATGGGGATGGATGTAATCAGCCAACTGGGTGGCACTACGATTGTAAATGGAAGAGTACCGGTAACGTTTGGGAAGGTACCGGTAAGCCGTTCAACTGCCGAGAGTGGAGAGACCCAATGCGCTGTGGCCATAAAGTCGGAAGGGAGGGTTGTGAAGCTGACTGAGACTGAAGAGCTGAAAGATAAGTTCACAAAGGCAGCTGGGGTTGTTGAGCTAAAGAGAGGGGTGTCGAAGCCAGGAACCGAATGGGGGGCTGATCCATGCAAGATTGAGGATAAGGATTTTGTTGCGGTATTTGATGGTAGGAAGTGGGTAGTCGAGTGGTTGTTGAAAGGAGAGTTGCCTGTTTTGAAGAACAAAGTTGGTTGCTACGAACATGCTATGAAAGAGGGAGTGAGAGAAGATTTTGACTAGGAGGTGAAGAGGTGGATTGATGAGGGCATTCTGCTGCCGTGGGGGGAGGAAGTGGGGAGTGGATTGTTGCCGTTGATGGCGGTGGTTCATCCGACGAAAAACAAGGTACGGCCTGTATTGGATTTTTGTGAACTTAATACCCACGTGATGAGTCACACAGGCGATAACATCATGGATGTGTGCGGTGAGACACTCAGGGAGTGGAGGCAGATAGGTGGGGCCTCGACCATTGTGGATTTGAAGTCCGCTTATTTACAAATTCATGTGACAGAGAAGCTGTGGAAGTACCAGCTGGTGAGATACAAGGGGAAGACGTATTGCTTGACGAGGTTGGGTTTCGGATTGAATTCGGCTCCAAGAATCATGGCGAGGATACTCAAGACAGTGCTGGGGAAAACGCATAAGATGAAGGCTGCCACAAATTCATATATTGACGATATACTAGTGGATGAGACTGTGGTGACGGCAGCCGAGGTTGTAGAGCACTTGGCTAGGTTTGGATTGGCCACAAAGGAGCCGCAGCCGTTGGAAGGGGGTGCGGCGTTGGGCTTGAGATTAGAGAGAGATAGAACAGGCGAGCTAGTATTCCAGAGAGGTAATGAGGTTCCGGAAATTAGGGAGAACTGGAGTAGGAGAGAGCTATTCTCAGCTTGTGGAAGGCTGGTGGGCCACTATCCCATTGCAGGATGGCTGCGGGTAGCATGTAGTTACGTTAAGAGGAGAGCGGAAGGTGTAAGATGGGAAGACAAGGTCGGAAAAGAGACAGTCACGATGATGCAAGATGTCATAGAAAGAGTGAGACGCGAAGACCCAGTGAGAGGAAGATGGTACACTCCGAAGTCGGAGAAGGGGGTCGTATGGTGTGACGCAAGTAGTATAGCGACAGGCGTGATATTGGAGATAGGTAATGTAGAAGTTGAGGATGCTGCGTGGTTGAGGAAGAAGCACGACTACAGTCATATCAACGTGGCCGAGTTGGACGCGGTATTGAATGGTATCAATTTGGCCTTGAAGTGGGATTTGCGAGAGATCGAGGTTCGAACGAATTCTGCTACAGTGTTTGGTTGGTTGAAATCAGTGGTGATGGAAGAGAAAAGAGTTCGAACGAAGGGAGCCTCAGAACTGATTGTGAAGTGTCGTCTGGGAATTCTGAGGGAGTTGAAAGATGTGTATGGTCTGCAGTTGTGTGTAGTTTTTGTGCCATCAGAGAAGAACAAGGCAGATGCCCTAACAAGAGTAAAGAAATCATGGCTCGGGGTGCCAGAGGAGACAAAGGAGGCGGCTATTGTGTGTTGCATGGGAGCACCAAGTGTAAAGGAGCTACATCAAATGCACCACATGGGAGTCGACAGGATGCTGTTTGTGGCAAGGAAGGTCGACCCTGCAGTCACGAGGGACAACGTTCGAGAGGTGGTAAGACGTTGTGACAGATGTCAGTCGATCGACCCTGCACCGAGCGTACATGTGTCTGGGGAGATTAGAGTGGATAATGATTGGCAAAGGTTGGTGGTTGATGTGACACATTATCGGCAGGGGCTGTACCTATCTATGGTAGACTGCGGACCTGGGCGGGTGGCTATCTGGAGGGAATTAAGTGCAGAGAATGCGGAAGAGATTGCAGGTGTGCTGAATGAGATCTTCCTAGAGAGGGGCCCAGTTGATGAGGTGTTGATGGATAACGGTACTGCTTTTCGGTCGCAGGCTTTGAAGGACATGCTTGATAGGTGGAATGTCCGACATTTATTTAGAGCTGCGTATCGGCCAAGTGGGAACGGAATTGTGGAAAGACATCATCGGACAATCAAGGCGATGGCAGAGAGGGGGCAGGTAGCGCCTATGGAAGCAGTATTTTGGTATAATATGTCCCCTAGGTCAGGTCAGGATGAGAGAATCGTACCACAAAGAGCAGTATTTCAGTATGAATGGCGACATCCATGTGCGGTGCCGATGGCCATTGGGGGGAGGAAGGGCCTGCCTCTATCCAAATTGGGGAGGAGATTTGGGTGAAGCCCCCAAACACAAAGTGTACATCCCAGTGGGGGAGGGGTACTGTGACGGACGTACATTCCAGGAATAACCTCAGTGTCGACGGGATGCCACGTCACATCTTGGACGTCAGAAGAGTGGTAGAGTCTTCAACTGATGATGAGGTGGGGGATGACGAGCAAGAAGAGGTAGAAGAAAACGAAGTGGTACCACGACGGTTGCACAGAGAGAGGCGACGGCCAGGGTGGATGGGAAATTATGAGACGGGAAGTGATTGTGAAATGGAGTAGGTGGGATAAAGGGACTGAGCGATGTCCAACGTACCTTAGTAGTACTAGGCGGTATGCCATTAGGTACGGTGGAAAATTACTATAATTTTTTGTTGTTGTTTTTTGTTAGATTGATCTTGAGATCAGGGGGGCGTGTGGTGTAATTCGATTTACATTGGGTAGATTTGATTTACTTTGGGTAGGTTAGTTAGTTTTAGGTACATTGGGCGAACGAACGACAGTAGGGAGGAAACACGCGTGTGAGGATTTGGGTGCAGAGGTCGCAGGGAGCTCCCGTCGTATTTACCGAGTGTAGTGTTGCTGTGGTAGGCGAATAGATTCAGCCGAGGTCGGTGGTTCGTGTGGGCATCACTGTAGCTGTAGGTCAGGTCGGATTGTGGTTTGAGGTCGCAGTTTCTGGAGCGTTGACAACGTTGGATGGGGAACTGCTTGGCCTAGGCCTAGGCTAGCCTATACTGTACAGCGCCGCACAAGGATATTCTCACCCTGAGGTAAGAGTGCTAACGTTTTTGTATTTCAACCACATTTTGTTAATACACAAATTCAATTTCTACCTTGGAAACAATCTGAAGTTGCCCTACATATAAAAAAATCATTAAAAGATGAGCACTCTATGGCTCATAACTTGTATCTTGTGTCAAATAATGGGGCCATTCTATTATATGAAATCAATACTCAATCATATGTTACATTAATATTAGCTGAATCTTTGACTACATATAATTTTTCCATTTCTCCCATTTTACCATTGGGGTTTCCTTCGTTGTGTTTGTCTATTTATTATGAAAAGTATACCCTCCAAAGGTGGTTATGTTTCACCTGGGAGAGTGTTCTCGTTTCTCAGAATATACCCGCTTTTGTCTTAGCAGCTTAGCTGCTCCAAATTTAGATGAAAATGAATATGTTTGGCAAGAATCAAGTGGTACTGCATTTTTCCTAAATGAAGGCTGAAAAAATATTTTTATTTCTTCCGTACTTTCAAAGAATCCTTACATAACATTGCCCTTTAAAACCCGGGAACTGCGGGAAGACTCTTAAGAGTTCCCCCGGCGGACTGCGGGAAGACTCTTAAGAGTCAGAGAAAAAATAAATAAATTTTAAACATCAACATTTTTATTTTTTTTTATTTTATTTTTTTTATTTTATTTTTTTATTTTTTTGCCCCTGGGCCATGCAAAATATCACTCCTCTACCTCCCCTCCTTCCCCACTTTCCTCCCCTCCTTCAGTTATCACCTATTTTCCCTGTTATTCCCTTATTCTGAGGTATTTTTCGTGCTAACATTAGCGAGTTGCAAGCAGGGCATTGTCATCACTGTTAGCAAGCGAGTGCAAGAGAGAGAGAGAGAGAGTATCGATCGACAGTGTCTCAGTGGCCTTGGGGGAAATTGGCAGGAAAGGAGGTTGCCTCACCCATACATTATGTAACTCGCGGCCTGTATCGCCGATTTTGACCATCCAAACGCTGTTTTCACTCATTTTATTGTTGTAACAGGTTAATACCTTTATAATCAACCTATAATAGGTGCATATGGATAAGTATTAATGCTATTTATGGTAAAATGAATATTTTGGTGATGGAAACAGCTCAAATACGTCAGCACAGGCAGACGTTTCTAATTACCCACATGCGCAGTTCAGAGGTTAAAATGTATTCTCTATCTATGAATAGTGTTAACATTGTTTACAATAAAACAAAGAATATATTATTCAATTTTAATACCATAGAATATACAGATGACAAAAATGTAGATTTAAATATTAAACATATAAATGTATCTCATGGTGCCTACAGTGTTGCCTACAATAGTTATATTGTAGCCTACATATTGAAATAATGTTAACAACTAATCATACTATGAAAACGTCTATGCCATATTGTGCATTTCAATTTTGTAATTTTTTGGAAAAAATTGAATCCAATGGAAAGGAAAATACCTCAGTTATTTCACCACTTATAGAGAATCCTTTCAACTTTGGACCTATGTATAAGACATTGCCCACACAAAAATCAACAAAAGATATTCTAAAACTAAAAGGAAATGTTTCCAATGGAAATATTGTTTCTCTCATGGGTACCACATATACAGTATAAATCATGATGGAGATGAACAAAATATAAGATTGGAGATATTTCCAGAAAAATCAATGATAAATGGTCATATATTTCGAGTATTTAATGTGAATATTTTTCAAAGTAAATACAGGCTAGACAAAATATTTATATGTAATTAATTAATAAATCACAAGTGCATGTGAAGTATACTGTAATAGTATTGGACTCGTTAATTTTGGGTTTGGGACAAACAACAAAGATGCCAATTGTTGCATCATCCATGGAAGATATTATGGATACTAATTTTAATTCTGAATATATTATATATGGTCTACCCAAATTATCAAGTCATATAATTTGGCCCGATAGACCAAATCTGCTGATGCAACAATTGAGCAAGGAAAGTGTTAACATTTTATCTAGCTCTCATATTCAAAATCTCGCTCTTATAAAAATTGTAAACCGTAAACAACTTTCTCTCAGAATAGTACACCTTAACCTGATGTGACCTGATGTAATGAATATCTATACATTATTGAAGTCACTGAAAGACTATTTCAAACTAACTAATTTCAATTCTGAATATATTATACATGGTCTACCCGAATTATCAAGTCATATAATATGGTCCGATTATAGGTTTGACTCCTGTAAGGAGATAAAGAAAACCTAATATTTAGTAGTGGCCCCGTAATCATTGACGAACATGCCTATTACATAAGGCACCCTCTTCAAACACTCATCCGCCGTAGTTTGAATCTACCGCGCAGAGCATAAAAAATTTGAGGAGCCTTCATCATGAGCGCACACAACCTCACTCATGGCTTCAGTCATTATGAATTGGGTTCTCACTACGAAAAAACTTCGTAAAAAATAAAAACAAAAGAAAATAAGAATAACTATTCAATAAGCTTTCCATAATATCGTGGATGTACTTGTGTGGATCTTTGACCAGACGCTGACTCGGGCATCATTCCTCCTTCACTGACATATCAAGTAAACCAAAATCCTTAATACATCAACGAATGGGAAGGGGATGGTCAGGAGGGCCCCAGTCGTCAATGATTACGGGGCCACTACTAAATATTAGGTTTTCTTTATCTCCTTACAGGAGTCAAACCTATAATTTATTAGTGGCCCCTCCATCATTGACGAACATGCCTGGTATCTAAGACTGGAGGGGGACATTCGTAATCATATCATAACTCTAGTAAAAGCAGATAATCAAACAACCACAAGTATTCTTACTTCGAAAAAATATATATTTATTGGCGTAGCACATAAATACAAAAAGGGGTTCAAGCAGGAGCGTGCTTCAAAGAAAGCCTGCTTGATAAAAAGGGTTAACTCTTGAGATTCTGCGAACAGATCTGTAAGTTAAAAAGGCACCCCACTCAACATAAGTGGTGAAAAATAAAAACTTATAAGTTTACATGTGCACATATAACCCCATAATATTAGTGGATACATCTTGCAAAATATATGCAATGCTTAAAATTAAATTGCTTTCACAGCTAAAACTACTATAACAACACTGTTGTTTGTACTACCATTGTACTAGCACAATTTCCTGCACTGAATAGTACAGAGAAATTTTCATATCACACTACTCATAACTAGTATCACAGCTCTTATACTCCGGCGGGGTCTAGGGTGTCCTATGTAACACTGACTGCACCCCCCCCCCCCTTTTCCTTGAAATTAAACCAAAAGTGACTTAAGGGCCACCTAGACCCTCTGCCTTATAGCTATACATGGCAAGGAAGGTTTGTCTAGAGCTACTGACAGGTATCGAGTAAAAAACGTATGATTAGAGGCCCACAAATGTGTGGACGTAATATCTTCCACAGAAAAATTCTTAAGGAAACGCAAAGAGGCTGCCCATTTCCAACTTCCACTCTTGGTAAAGTCTTTGAAATTATATTAAATAATCACATAATTAAGCATCTTGAGAATAATAAATTAATCAGTGAAATGCTAGGTTTTTCCAGGTTAAATAGGAATGGGAATTATCCCCAGGCTACCTTTAGGATCAACCTTTCCTGGTACCTGGCGCGGGGTACGAACCTCTGAAGGGAATTTAACCCCCCTAAAAACCCACAGGTTTTGAGATGCCTTGGGTGGGGTTCGAACCCTGGTTAGTGATGCACCACCATCACCACCAGGCCCGCGCGCTAACCCACTGTACTACCACGGACGTACAAAAGTATAGCAACCTTAGTCCGATTTTTAAGAACCACGGTGATAGTCTCTCGAGATGAGTTTATTGGACTTACCATCTACGACTATTTTCGAACCACGGTGATAGTCTCTCGAGATGAGTTTATTGGACTTACCATCTACGACTATTTTACGCTATACCTGACGTCAACTCGGGTTAGTATTATTGTGGGTGCGGGACATTTTCGAGGGCATTACACCACATTCCTTTTTAGTTAGGCTAGTCCCTAGCCTCGTAAGGTCGTAGGGTATCGTAGCCTTTTTACCTTAGCCATCTCAATTCTTGGTATAGGGTTCGCGTGACGGGTGCTCCAGCACGTAGCTACCAGGTCACGTTAGAGGTTCGTACCCCGCGCCAGGTACCAGGAAAGGTTGATCCTAAAGGTAGCCTGGGGATAATTCCCATTCCTATTTAACCTGGAAAAACCTAGCATTTCATTGGTGGCAGCGGTGGGATTCGAACCCTGGTTAGTGACGCACCACCATCACCACCAGGCCCGCGCGCTAACCCACTGTACTACCACGGATGTACAAAAGTATGGCAACCTTAGTCCGATTTTTAAGAACCACGGTGATAGTCTCTCGAGATGAGTTTATTGGACTTACCATCTACGACTATTTTCGAACCACGGTGATAGTCTCTCGAGATGAGTTTATTGGACTTACCATCTACGACTATTTTACGCTATACCTGACGTCAACTCGGGTTAGTATTATTGTGGGTGCGGGACATTTTCGAGGGCATTACAATCAGTGATAGGCAATATGGTTTTAGACGATGTCGATCAACTGCAGACATGCTTTGCCTTCTTACGCATCAAATCAACCAAGCTACAGACCAACATGGTGAAACACATACAATAGCACTGGATATATCAAAGGCATTTGATAGAGTCTGGCATCAATCCTTATTGTCGAAGATGTCACACTATGGCCTTGCATCATTAGTTCCACTAATTTCTTCTTATCTTCATAACAGAAAAATACGTGTAATGGTAGATGGTCTTTATTCTCAATTTCACTCAATAAATGCTGGTGTTCCCCAGGGATCAGTTTTGGCCCCAATTCTGTTCCTCATTCATATCAATGATCTCATATCTACCACTCATAATCCAATACATTCCTACGCAGATGACTCAACACTCCACAGTTCCTTCACATTTACCAATTCTTTCACCCAACCCGATCTTATAAATTCAAAAATAAACACTGCAATTTCTCTGAACCAGGACCTTTCTAGAATTAATGGATGGGGACAAAAGAATCTAGTTTCCTTTAATGCACAGAAAACCAAGTACATTCAATTTTCTAACCGACAGAATCTCACTGACTCCCATATCTTTTTTAATGATGTAAATATTTCCACTTCCCCTAGTATTGACATTCTCGGTGTAACATTAACTACTAACTTGAGCTGGACACATTATGTTAGAAGCATTGCTAAGAATGCCTCTAAAAAACTGGGACTCCTGTACAGAGTTCGAGAATTCTTCACTGACGAGCAGTTGGCCGTGATATATAAAAGTCATGTGCGTTCTCAGATGGATTACTGTTCACCTCTGTGGGGTGGAAGTGGAGTGGTTGCATTGAGGCAGTTGGACAAAATTCAAAATAAAGCTATTAGATTAATCAATAACCCTGCAATCACACAGGACCTTCCTACATTATCCATACGAAGAAACGTTGCATCCCTTGCATTATTCTACAGATATTTTCACAGTAATTGTTCCGAGGAACTTGCTTCAATTGTGCCGCTTCTCCACATCTTTCCCCGTAGAACTAGGGCAGCTGAGAGCGCCCATGAATTTACACTTTCTCCTCCACAATGCAGAACTTCTGCTTATCAGAATTCATTTATCCCCAGAGCTACTACTCTTTGGAATTCACTTCCCTCGAATTGCTTTCCACAAACTTACAATCTACAAATGTTAAATCCAGTTGTTACAAACATTTTATGAATGGAGGATGCCTTTAGGCACATGGACCTTTTTGTTTTATCTGTGTTTTTCCTTCCTCCGTTCATTGTCTCTTAAATTTTTTTTTTTTTTTTTTTTTTTTTGCGTAAATCGTGGGCCCTACCCACAACGCCGGGATTACTCTCTTTAATGACCTCGACCAAAAGAGAAGCCAATCTACGTTTCAGCAAGCGCTTACCCGTACTTGCTACCCATAAAGCACCCTGGGGGTTTAGAGGAGCTACTCTCAAATATTTGGTTAGAGCCTGCACTGGACATAAATTATGGTGCACCTTTCTCCTTTTCAACGCCGGCACAGTGAACTCTGAAAACACGTGTTCACTGTGCTCATTCTTGGCTATGAACCCTGGGGAAGGTGCAATGTGAATAAACTCATTAAGCCTACCAAACCTGAGGCAATTAGGTGTGTTGCTCATCGCCGCCCGCTCAGACACTCTGTTCCCGGTGGCCAAAGCCAAAAGGAATACAGCCTTTTTTAAGATTAATGGAAAGTCTGCAGTATTCTGGTACAGACGGGAATGAAGTAAAGACAATGCTTTGTCCAGAGACCAAGTAGGCATGAGCTGACGGGGAGGTGGACGGAGTTTAAAACATGCCCTCATAAAACCTGTTTCCTCCGCGACTGGTATGGTGAGACCGGTAAGGTCCCAAAACGGCATCCTAATCACTGTTAAGTGATTTTTTAACGTTACCACAGATAAACGTTTCTGCTCGAACAGATAATTTAAATAATTAAAAACTAACGCCACCGAGGGCACAGTTTGTTCTGTCCTAAGGATCCAAGAAGTAAAGGCTTGCCAATGTGATTGATACTGTCGTTTTGTAGACTGAGTATATTGATTCATTAATTTATTGGTCACGTCTCTACCATACGGTGCGAGCCACTTGGCCTCCTGAATATCCATAATGTAAAAGTCAGCGAGGTCGCTAGGTTGCCAATCGTGTCTAAGTGGAAAAACCCGACCAGGAGCGACACCGGGTGCGGGCACCACGTTTTCAATTGCTGGTACCACAACTGCAGCGGCCACAGGGGCGCGATTAGCGAGACTAAGCCCCGATAATCTCGTAGTTTGTTTACTACATGGCACATTAGAGACGCGTCTGGCGGCGGAAACAGATAGATGGAACTCCACCTGTTCCAGTCTGTCACCAGGGCGTCTGGCCCCCCTGCCGGCGTTATCGTCCGGCGGGTGAGGTACATTGGGAGTTTGTGAGTCTCCTCGGATGCAAACAGATCCACTTGTTGATGGTAAAGCTCCACAATCATTTGGTTGAAAATGGGTTGCTTGAGCTCCCATTCTACTGATGTGCTCTGTCTCCGAGACAGAGCGTCTGCCCAGACGTTTGCTACGCCTGGGAGATAAGATGCGTGAAGATGAATGTCCAGCCTGTTGGCTAGAATAAAAATCTCTTCTGACACATTTAGCAACTTCCGAGACCTTGTCGACCCTTGTTTCTGAATACAGTGAACTGCATTCAGATTGTCCATTCTGAAGGCCACCGACTTTCCCCGTAAAGTAGAGCCGTGAGCCTGAAGGAAATATAAGGGGACTAGTAATTCTTTGACATTGATGTGGGAGATTTCTAAATGGGACCAAAGGCCTTGACCCTGGTGCCCTTGGTTTGACTGAAAACCCCAACCTATCATTCCTGACGCATCCGTGTCTACCCATACCGTCGGCGGAGGAGAGGTCCATGACATTATTGAGTGCAACATTTCCCTCTTCGCCCAGACCGCTAGTAAGGTGTGGATTAATTTTGGTATGGGCCATAATTTTTCCGCCAGTAATAGTGGAAAATATTTGTTGCCCTCCAATATTAAATGCTTTACTTTCAACCAGCCCAACATTACAGTTAGTTGAATCCAGTTGAGAGAGCCGACCAGAGACTCCCAGATTCTCCGTGTCGTAGTCAGACTGTGAAGGAACAGGAACAGATTCCTGCGAAACTTGTTTCGATTGTCCACACTCTGACGCAGAGTGAGAGCAGCTGTGTCCCAAACCAGCCCTATCCACTGAACTACTCGTGAGGGAACAAGGTTTGACTTTACCAGATTTACCTTCAACCCTAGAGTTTTGACATGTTTTAATGTTATGTTGACATGATTTATGCATACTTTCTCCGTCTCTGCCACCACTAGCCAGTCGTCTAGGTACCACAAAATCCTGATCCCTTGTTGTAACAATGGCATCAGGGCTTGCCGGACTAATTTTGTGAATAAGCGAGGTGCCAGGTTCAATCCGAATGGCATCCTCTGAAAAACATAATTTTGATGCCTGATCCGTAAGGCCAGAAATCTTTGAAATCTTTTGTTTACCGAGACGTGCCAATAAGCGTCTGTCAGGTCTAAGGAACACATCCAACCTCCCGGCGGAAGTGTTAGCCTGATTTGGTGCACTGTTAACATCCTGAATGACTCGTTGTGAATGTGAAGGTTCAGATGAGACAGGTCTACGACGGGTCTCATCTGAACACTGTCCCTTTTGGGTACCAAAAATAGCTTGGATGTGAAGACTGGGTAATTTTGAGGGACTGGGATGATGACATTCTTGGCTATCATTTCCTTGATCAGTGACTCCACCTCTAATGAAACTAGATTCGCCGTTGTCGGCTAACGTAAACGAGGTCGCCGGAGCCACTGCCAAGTGATGCCTTTGCGTACCACCATCCTTGCCCAAGTATTTAACGGCCATGCTTTGTGACACGTTCGGAACGACCCAGTTAGCAGACAAGGGTTCGCCGGCTGTGCTACCCTCGGATCCACCCGCCTTGAGACCGGCCCCGGGAGTGAGAGAGACTTTAGTTTTTTGATGGTGGTGGAGGTGGTGGTGGTGGACGCCTAGCCGGCTGGCCGGCGTTGGCAGAAGACGGGCCTTGACCTGGTTTGTTATAGCCTCGTCCTTTCTGACCTGTAAACTTACCCTGTTTATACCTGTACTGACCTTGGGGGGAGGAGGACTTAGGTAGGTGAAAGGGCTTAGATCCCCCCGGCTGTGCTTTTGCGACTGGCTTGGGTTTGGGAAAGTTAAAAGGTTTCTTAGAAGGGGTGGGACTTTGTTTAAAGGCCTGAGCCATATTGAACACCGTTCTCCACACATCAGGGGACATTAAAGAGAGAGTTAGCACTGGTGGCATGACCACCTGATTCGCAATTCGATCAGAAAGTTTCCGCACCAAGGACATCCTGAGATCTTGTCTCGCTCGTACTGCCTCAAGTAAGGCTGTGCGGATATCACCCAATGACTGAATTGACGTTTGAAGGAGCAATCGCCGAGACAGTTCAACCGATCTTCTGGCATCCACGTCTGCGATTGCCTGAGTGGATCGGAGCATCGATTTCGCCACCTGGTGCGTCACAATGTACTGGGAGAAAAGTCTATACGCTTTCCCCCGTAGCTTAAATTCCCGGTCTAGGTGAGTTGGAGAAGGAGTAGTGAAAGGGTCCTTGAGTTCACATATATTGATTTTGGGGGCAGCTAAGAAAGCAAACAAAGCCGAAGGGACTCCGGCGGCAGAACACACTGGCATAGAGAACCAAGAATGACTATCCTGAGGAATTTGGTGGGAAGAATTTGAGGTGAAGGTGGTCGCAAAGTTTTGAGCCTCCGTCTCCCATTCCACCCAAGGTCCCGGGCCCAACTGCCCCACCTTCAACACTGGATTAGCGGCTGTGTCCGTGACAGTTTGCAAATCTAATTCTGGAGTGAGAGCTGACAGTGTTTTTATGTCATGAAAACCATCATGCTTGGACCAGTCAGAAAACAGTTTCGAAGCTGAGGCAGGGGGCAGGGCAGGTGTAGCAGTATATACAAAATAGTCCTGGTGATAATAGTTAGGAATGGCCTTAACATTAACATCTAGTACATTCCCCAAAGTATCGAAGCCCGTAATTTTTTAGATTTATTGCCTTGGATTACCCACTCTCGTGGCACTGGAAGTTCCCCTGACAAGGTAGGTTGAGCGACCTCTGGTTTAGTGGGGATCAATTGTACCCATGACTCGTCGGGACCGTACAATATTGGCATTGCTACCTTTCTTATTGGTGCTTTATCTAAAGGGGGCGGATTGACATCCATTATAACCCTTACATTAGAAGTAGTCAGTGCCGCCGAAGCAGGCCTAGTGACCACAGATGGTGATATAGAGGGAGGGTGAGGAATCTTAGTCAAAGCAATAGAAGTCATCAGAGGCCGAACATTAGAACTTGTCATGGAAGCTCCCAGGTCCACTGTAGGAGTCTCTGGCTGTTGGCCCAAATTTTTAGTTAGAGCATTAACCAGTAACCCATCTATTTCCTCCGCCGTGACAAATTTATTCGATGATGAACTCAAAGGTGAATCATTCCGATCCTGTGCGTCGTCTAAAACTGAACCCGACTCTTGCACTTCCATGTCCGAGATAATAGATACTTCGTCTTTGTCATCTGGCTCCCCGTGAGAGGATTCCGCCGAAGCCGGAGTCCCGTCGTGTTGCCAAGACAAGTCTGGAATGGATGATGGGATCGCCGCGTCCCGGTGGACATCAGCCACTGTTTGTGTATCTTGAGCCAGACGTGGGCTTTCAGTCCCTGGTCGAGAATACCGCCATACACCTAGGCCTTGGCCTGCACTCCCTTGGGAGTCTGATACACTCTCAATAGGACGATCACTGTCCACCGAACTCTCCAATTCTAAGGTTAGAATACTAATTGGCAAACTATCTTTGGTTGCTGACACTACACTAGCCTCATCCGATTGAATACTAGCTTTGTCGGGGTGAGAGGTATGATGAGAGGCACTAGACTCCGGTTAACGCCGGGAGGCCTTTCGATCATGTGAGTCTTTTCTAGAAGATTTATGGCTACGGTGCGACCTAGAACTTCCTTTGGACTTTGACGATTTCTCGCTATAACCACTGGTGGACCCATCTGTCTTGCTCTTCTTACTCGCCGGCGAAGACGAGAGACTAGGCGGCTGCTGCCGAAGAGGGGACCTGGACCTGGATCGCGCCCGTGACGCCGCCACCGGGGGCGTAGGTTCTCGCTGTCTCTTAGATGTGCTTGGGGCTGGAGAAAGTGTAAGACCCTGTCCAGTCTCTGCCGACCTTCGTACAGTTACTCTAGTGGGACGTTTAATGGGGGGGGGGTGCTCAATTAATAACTTATCCCAAAGAGGGACGTTATCGCATTGAAGTGACTTATGAGCCACGGTAGTAGTATAAGTGGTCATCTGCTGCCTGACCTCCCGTAAAGCGACCGCTGCGGTCTTATCATTATCTTGAAGCACTTTATGGCTTAATTGAGAGCAAAAGGTACAGTTCCTCATAACCCACAGACCCCTTGAGCGGTCGAGACATTTAACACATTTAATGCAAAGGGTGTGTGCAAAGATAGGGATACCTGAACAGGTGGGCGTAATGCACAAAGCAAAGACAGGGGCAAAGGTAGCCATGACAGAGACTGGTGGGAAATTTACTCCAGGTTCTGTATAGACCCGCCGGGACCCAGCTCTGGAAAAAAAGAAAATTTCCAGGAATTAATGCTCATAAAGTTAACCCAACATGTTCGCACACAAGTGTTAAAATAACCCGCCGGGTAACGAGACGTAATACTCAACGACTACAGCTCGCTACGCAGTGGGGTTCCTAAGTAAAAGATTTCAGAATATCTTAACTTGTCCAAAAGATTTATGAATACCCTCTGACATAATATAAAGACCAGCATGGCGTTTATAACTGATTTAGTCTTTCCGGTGGAGTTTGGTTCAAGATTCAATGAAGGAAAAAAAAAACTAAAAAGACGCCGGCCCCCGAATTATCTCGCAGATCAAAAACTGGGAAGCCTGACAAATATACGAGATCTGACTTCTCCCGAAGTGTCTTTTAGGTCGCCGTATGTTGAAGGCGGCGATACAAAACGTATCCCTCAATTGTCTGGTTAACTAACTGAATTGTAAATTCGTTATTCCCACCCTTCCAAGGAGCATCCGCCGGGTGTGAATTTAAGTTAAAAAACGTTAACCCCAATTGTGCCCAAAAACGCCGTATGTTGAAGGCGGCGATACACAATTGTCTGGTCAACTAAACTGAATTTTTTGCAAATTCGTTTATCCCACCCTTCCAGGATGCACCCGCCGGGTGTGATTTTACGTTTATAAAGTTAACCCCAATTGTTCCGATCCCCACTTCTTTGTAAAAGATCGCCGGGGAGGAAAGACAAACAACAACAGCTTAGTTTTTTATTGGCTTTGCAAAACCGGGAAAAACTACATACAACACGTGTCCGCATGAACCCTGTTAGATGGGTACAACCATTCCGCCGGGAATCATAAGGAGCCTGACACAGGCACCAGAGACGCAGTCCTGGAGAGCCACAGACACCCACTCGCCGGGGAAACAAGCCTGTTTTTAAAACCACGCGTGGCCAAAACTCCGCAACCAGCCGGGTTTTTCACGGTGTAACCGAGAAAAACCCGCCGGAAAGAAACCCACCCTGTCCAGATACCATCCGAACGCAACACTGGACCGAGGCGTTAGCCAAAACACAACTAACGCCGGGCCCACAAATAGTCCGTGGAAATAGCCAATACACAACTATCCCAGGACACAAAAATAGTCCGTGGAATTAGCTAATACACAACTAAACCAGGACACACATGACACAGTAGTACATATTTATAAAATAAATCAATAACACTTGTACATGTGGCAAAGCTACAAGAGGCTGGCTAGGCCTAGGCAGACGGATAAAAGTAAACATGTCGGAATATAAACAAAAAGCACTGAATTATATCACAACAGGAACCACCGCCAACACACCACTGTAGCAACACTTCCGGCAAAGGGAAGAACTGACTCGGGACCCAGAAATAACTTCACTAAGTGAAGAAAAATACGCTGGGAACGTCAGCAAAAATAAGCTACCTCATCAGAAAGATAAAAGGGAGCAAAAATAACGTGTAATGAAAGCCGCCTGCATCACAAAGCTAGCTAACTGTGAACAAGTTCACATGTCCACAACAGGACCACGAGGGTACACCCGAAATAGATGCCCCAAACACACGACCCAAAATACACTGCACTGCGGGCAACCCGCCCAGGACACTCCTGCTACGCATATCCTAACCTTACTCGATACATCCCGGAGTAAACAAATGAGAAAAAACTCACTAGGGACGCAACAAATGCGGAACCAGCGGAGCGTGGGGAGACACGTCCGGGCAGGCTGAGCGCAGAGCAGAGAAGGAGGAATGACGCCCGAGTCAGCGTCTGGTCAAAGATCCACACAAGTACATCCACGATATTATGGAAAGCTTATTGAATAGTTATTCTTATTTTCTTTTTGTTTTTATTTTTTACGAAGTTTTTTCGTAGTGAGAACCCAATTCATAATGACTGAAGCCATGAGTGAGGTTGCGTGCGCTCATGATGAAGGCTCCTCAAATTTTTTATGCTCTGCGCGGTAGATTCAAACTACGGCGGATGAGTGTTTGAAGAGGGTGCCTTATGTAATAGGCATGTTCGTCAATGATGGAGGGGCCACTAATAAATATAACAATTGAGCAAGGAAAGTATTTACATGACATCTTGAAACAATGCAAACGAGGAGAGTGGGATCTGTACCAATACTACACCATATACTGTTTTAAATCCTAACATACCAGGCGAATTTACTCGCTAAAGGGGCAACTGATATAACAATTGAGCAAGAAAAGTGTTAACATTTATTCCAAAGTTTTTCAGCCTGCATTACAATAAGCCCGCAATATCACATCACCACACCCCAGTTGTATATTCAGCCATCACATCTGCTCTAGGCTTAAGGGTCCCCTCCATATCTCTAAACAAAATTGAAGATTATTTCCTTCACAGCCAAGTCTCGATCCCAATCTAATAAGTTTGTCTTCCTCCTCCATCATTGCTCACTTAGTTTGGGTCTGTGAAAAGATACAAGACATGAAGTTTCCATCATTACACACTGTCAGTATGGGCCTGCCACAGACCAAGGTTTGAGGCACTGTCTATTACCAAGTTTTGGTTCTCGTAATTCTTTTTCCATCTCCAGTTGTAACTACAGCAATTCAATTTAGTCCCTTCTAAATTACCTGTAACTCTCCATCCCTTTCTCTACATTTGTTGAAGTTCCTTTCTTTCATAACCAAGCTGCTTTCCATACGAGATAAGTTTTGAACAGTCGTCCATTGCCACACAGCTCGAATCTAACTCACACGTAGCAGTGCCTCAATATATATGTATATATATATAGAGGGTTGGTGGGCGGAGCCTCCCGAGAACTTTCAGTCTTCTACTGTACTTCTCACTTCTCAGCTTGTTCTTCCTCTGTCCAGTTACTCTTCTTTCCTACTTGGGTCTATTCTCATTGGATTGTGGGAAACAGAAAGCGGGACAAATAAAATCAATGTTTTTACCCGCTAAATATATAATTAGTCTATCTTTTCTTTCTTTACAAACTTTTATTTTGTTGAAGTCTTTTTGCCCGCTGAAGGGGTATTACCGCCAGGGATAAATAAGGACAACAATTGTTGTACCGTCACTGGACTACCAGCTTTTGATTTGTGTTTTTCCAATTCCAATTGGAGCTCCAGTAATTTTATCATTTCCCTTCTATATATCTCTTCTCTCGATTTCCATTTCTCTACAAATAGTTGAAGTTCTGTTTCTTGTTTATAACAAAGTTTCTTTCCTATTTCGATAAATTTTACCAGGTCGTTGATCATCTCACTCATATTGTGAACTATCTCCACTACATCGAATTTGTATATATATAGGCGAGGAGGGGTGGTGGGTGGAGTCTCAACATCTGTGGATGTATAAATGGGCAACGGTACAAAATATAATCTCATTAGGCTATTTGTTACCACCCTCTTCAAATCAGAGAAATGGAGGAAAACCATTGGACATTAATACCAACAATAAACTTTCCCCCTCTGGAGATAGATGTCACACATAGACACTTTAGGAATCCCAACTTCCTGAATTATGTTATTGAAAGAGAATGCTCTATTATGAGGCTAAATTATGACCCCGGACCAATTCTAGAGGTCGCCGATAATATTCAAAGTATATTTGGTCTTTACGGAATGGAGGTAACAACAATTAGCAATTCAGACCGGTTACTTATGGTCTTTATTCAACTAGGAAATTTATACAAGATGGGAGACAATCTAGCCTATACTGGTGAAATTCAGGACGCCATTGATGTGACTAATTATGAAGATGAAATATTCACAGAATATTTAACAGATTATAATATTATCACTTCTCGCAGCACAGTTCTTAACGACATATTTATTACCATAGATTGGTTAATTCGATGGTTGAATGATTGTGAGTATTTTAAATTACCACCAAAGAAACAGTGTACCATGTCCCGTTTATTTAGGAGGAACCACAAAATCCAGAATATTATGACGGTGGTGATCAACAAAATGTTGGGCCCGCGGTGTCACCCTGACGATGTGAGTAAGGTCCGTCAGGTATGGCGTAGGCTAATGGGGAGATATTTTAAGTACAGCCAATTAAAAAGATCTCGCTTGCAATGCACCTAAATGGACCAATACTTTGGAATAGGCAGATCTATCTCGCCAAACGATTTGAGTGCAACATTTGTCTAGATCAGAATATGTTGTATGATGAGGTGGTTGTGTTTCACGATAAGGTATACAATATCTATGCCCCCAAACCTCTGGCCAAGAGTGTCTGCAAAGCCTGCATATGCCACAGGTGTATTTCTGATTTCGCCCTGAATACCGTAAAGAGCCTCCTAGACACGATTCTACAGTTGGGAGCCATGTCCATGGGTGAACTCCTTTCGTGTCCCTTCTGTAACAATAGCACCATTGATATTGTTACACTGGACGGTAAGATGAGATCTTTTCCCCAAAATAGACGATCTGTATACAATTTCGTTGCCATATATCGCCGACTGTGGATTTACCTCCAGCGCAGCTTTACTTCTCTGTGGAAGAGTAGGGGACCACCTATCTTCACCGTAGCCATTCCGAGGGACAGTCTTTCGCGCTCGGTTCGGGATACCCTCTTCATATGCAACACATGCTATCGTCCACATTTAACTCTACTATCTCCTTCCGAATGGGGGATGGTTCACGCTTTCAGAAGAACCACCTTTAAAGCACCACACTCTAGTCATTATTACGGTGATGGTGGCTGGAACCAACACGAAGACCAAATGACTGTCTCTTCACTTTTTGAAATATTTCACATTTAGAGCAGCAGCCCAGAGCGTTTTGTTCAAACGAACAAGGTACCAATATCTGAGTACTGGATCATTTAGAAAGTACCCAGACATATGCAGATATGGACGTCTGCCGGGGCCCCCCTGCTGCAAGTGGCCCCTAGGGGCCCCAGAAGGGGCCCAAAAAATCATCTAGATCAAACATAGGAGGTACCATATAAAACTTACTTTAGAAGTATTAGGACATCACATGGAGTATATAATGGTCCCTGCCAGAAAAAATGTCTGCTGCAAAATGGCCGCCAGACGCACAGTAAAGGGCCCCATAATTTGATCTGGTTCAAACATTGGAGGTACCACTTGAAACAAATTTTAGTGGAACAAGTTCATCCCAATGAGTATAGAATGGCTCCTGCCAGACAAATTGTCTGCTGGATAAGGCCTACCAGACACCCCCCAAATGTTGGCCCCAGGGCAGAATTAGGCTAGATCAAACTTTGAAAATACCATATAAAACTAAGTTTAACCCACTGAGCACCAGCTAATTAATATTAAATGAACATCCCAGGACCAGCAGGTTGTAAAAAAAAAAAAAAAAAAATCCAGAAAACGCCATGAATGGGCTAGAAATGAAGGAAACCCACAAACAAACTATCCCCTAGGTCATTAAGAGGTCCTACGGGGCGCCTGAAAGTCGGAATTACAAGAGGGGAAATGGGTAGGCAAACACATGCAAAAACAGGTTTTTGCGTGATCACACGCAAGTGGCTGGACTTTGAGTGTTTTGAACCCTCGGCATTGTTGCATGGGATACTTATACAGTTCCCATACAAATCTGATCCCTCCAGGTGCCATGGGATCGGAGTAATTAACAGCGATGCACCCTAGGCGGCGCTGGGGTTTAGCGTTATATACATTGCCGACGCACGTGATGCGTCGCTGGTATCCAGTGGGTTAAATGAACAAGAACATCCAACACAGTACGAAATCGCCCCTGCCAGATAAATTGTCTGCTGCATAAGGCCTGCCAGATCCTCCAAAAAGGCCCCAAAATTTTGGCTGGATCAAATATTGAAGGTCGTAATAGAAATTAGAATTTAAAAACTTACAAATCGAACTGAAACATAAACTGCGTAAATATGTACTAAAATAATGAATTACAATTCAAAACTTACGTAAAGACAACAAACTAATTATAATATCTGGGGGAAAATGTATATACTGTATATTTATTCGGTAATATAATTATGAAATAAACAAACTTACAATATCCACATAGCAATACCACAATAGATGAGAGTATGATGTTGGACTAACTGCTCTAGGTTATTTAGGATAGATAAGATGTAGGCTTTTTCACCAGGTTGGGCAGTGAAATGGGAGGAGAGCCAATGGCGGTGGTAAACATTGAAATCTCCTAAGGTGGAGATTCCTTCGAAAGGAGAGATGGATAGAATGTGTTCCAGAAGTTAGATAGTCAAAGAATTTTGGATAGTCAGTTGAACTTGGGGAGAGATAAACAGCACAGAAATAATTAGTTTGAGTGTGACAAGAAAGCTTTAGCCAGAGTTGAGATTTCAGAAGAATCATAGTTGGGAACACGAGAAAAAGCAAGATTGTTGCGCACATATATGCAACATCCACCTTTGGCTTGAAACTGAGGATAGACATAGGCCTAATAGGAAATAGAGGATACAGAGAAGGGTTTCCTATCAGTAGTCCCAGACAACTGGATTTCAGTGAGAAAAAGATCAGGGTTGTCAAAGGAGAGGTGGTGTTCAACAGATCTGAAGTTAGAGGAAAGGCTATGAATGTTGCAGAAATTGATAGTATGAGTGGAAGATAGCGGTTCATACCATTTTGACGGGTTGGCAACCGGGGCCAAACAACTGGGGGTACTTCTGGTCCCCCCTCCCAACCCCCACCCCTCTGATGACTCTGTTGAACTGTAATTTTCTTTTCTTTTTTAAGGAATTTTGAAAAGGTAGTGTAGTATATAAGGTGCTTGCAGTGTAGTGCGTTGAAAGAGAGAGAAGGTGTTTAGGAGGGCAATATGTGGTTGCCCTCTATTTTAGTGAGGCACGGAAAGGATCAGCAATGGAGGACAGATGGTGAAACAGGAGTTCCAGTTATTCTTAGCTGCCACCTGTAGCACTCCCTGGGAGTACCGCCCTGTTCGGCTGGTGCCTATAGCCTCCTCCTATGAATCTGGACTCATTGACATCCTTCACACTCTTCATGCCATACAGAGAACAGAGGAATTCTTCTGCTTTGCTTTGGTGTGGTTCATCTTCAGATGTCAATCGCTGAAGAGCTGGATGAGTGTTCCTCTTGTGTCTTTCTTGAGAATTTATAGTGGCTTGACTTTACCCTTTCTGTAGAATGCTGCAGTTAAATCACAACCAGCAAATGCATGAAGAACTGGCATGACAGATGCTAGGCCCTTCTACTTTGACTCCAAGGCAATGCTGCTTATATCAATATATCTACGGATATTTCCTGACCCACATTCCATAAGGATGCAATTGTATTATGTTGAACTGGGACTTCTTATGTGCCTTCCTAGCATTCCGAGGAGAATCTCCATTACATCAGTATTTGATGATCTGACCACAACATTTCCAGTAACACTGGATGCATGGAATGCAATGAGAGTGTCAGCTTCCTCATGACTACCCTGAATATAGGCTGGATATCATCTTGAAATCTACCCCATTGAATGTGAGATGGGCACAGTCGCCTTCATGGGATACAATAACTGTCTTCTTGTCTAGGATTTGCCCATACTCATATTCCTGCCATTCTTTGAGAAGATAAATTGCCAACTGATCCTTGAATAAACCATTTTGTAACAGTTTCTGACGGCTCTGTCTGGGTAATTGAGCTGAACCAGTGATGCTCCATGTAGATTTCTCTAACTTGCTTTTAGGGAAATCGGACGATATATGTAAACAAATACATTAATCTCATTCCCTAGACTGGCACAGATGTATTCCAAAAGCGACCTAGCCAAGTTTCCATACAATGTGATGCGCCCAATGACAGAGAGGAATGAGTAGATCAATAGCCCACCATCAATCACAGTCACATTGATAAGTGGTAAAGGTGTTACTGTGAATTCATCATGTAGTGCTGAGCGGTACTTAACAAGTAGACAGAATGGATACAAAACACCATCTGAGGAAGAGCACTTTATTGACAACGTTTCGCAGATAGCTTCATCAGGTCACTAGCAAATACTGGTACCTAGGAGGCCTTAAATATGTCATGACGGAATTTAAGGCCTCCTAGGTACCAGTATTTGTTAGTGACCTGATGAAGCTATCTGCGAAACGTTGTCAATAAAGTGCTCTTCCTCAGATGGTGTTTTTTATTAATCATGTAGTCCATCAAACTTATCAAGCAACTTGTTCTTCTCTGTCTGTTGCCCTGATCCGTATGATTGCACAATTGACAGTGGGTATTCAGTGATTGGAAAGGTCATGACATGCCTGAGATTGAAGGTCATCCTATGAGAAGCTGCGACTAGTATTCTTATGAAAGCACCTCTGAGGCTTTCAGTAGATGGTTTTCCTTTGGCAGTGAGATGCTTTATGGAGTATTCCTTTGCAAGATTGGCTATCTTTTTTCTTTGAATGGGCTTCAAGAATCTTCCTTTATCTGCCATTCATTCCTCTTGAAACTTAACACAGCTTTCATGACCAGCAACAAGGCTCCCTGTATTATGTTTATGTTTCTACAGATGGTGCTTTCATGACCAGCAACAAGGCTCCCTGTATTATGTTTATGTTTCTACAGATGGTGCTTTCATGACCAGCAACAAGGCTCCCTGTATTATGTTTATGTTTCTACAGATGGTGCTTTCATGACCAGCAACAAGGCTCCCTGTATTATGTTTATGTTTCTACAGATGGTGCTTTCATGACCAGCAACAAGGCTCCCTGTATTATGTTTATGTTTCTACAGATGATGCTTTCATGACCAGCAACAAGGCTCCCTGTATTATGTTTATGTTTCTACAGATGGTGCTTTCATGACCAGCAACAAGGCTCCCTGTATTATGTTTATGTTTCTACAGATGGTGCTTTCATGACCAGCAACAAGGCTCCCTGTATTATGTTTATGTTTCTACAGATGATGCTTTCATGACCAGCAACAAGGCTCCCTGTATTATGTTTATGTTTCTACAGATGGTGCTTTCATGACCAGCAACAAGGCTCCCTGTATTATGTTTATGTTTCTACAGATGGTGCTTTCATGACCAGCAACAAGGCTCCCTGTATTATGTTTATGTTTCTACAGATGATGCTTTCATGACCAGCAACAAGGCTCCCTGTATTATGTTTATGTTTCTACAGATGGTGCTTTCATGACCAGCAACAAGGCTCCCTGTATTATGTTTATGTTTCTACAGGTGATGCTTTCATGACCAGCAACAAGGCTCCCTGTATTATGTTTATGTTTCTACAGATGGTGCTTTCATGACCAGCAACAAGGCTCCCTGTATTATGTTTATGTTTCTACAGATGATGCTTTTCCTGTGACGATGTTCAAGAGGCAAGCAGTATGTTTCCAAGGCCGCATGGTGCCCCTTGATGTGTTAAAAACTGCATCTGCCGACATGGCCATAACCTTTCTATCCACTGCTTCTTTGTTATCATCGCCTGAATGTTTTTGAAAGCCAAAAGGAGTGTTTTGTAAAACAGTAAGATTACTTCAGGTAGGTCAGGTGACCATGCCTTGAGTGTCTCTACTGTTGTTGGAGTCAGCTAACCATTATAAATAATTTACTGTTAACTGAACATTCTGATGAAAAATTATCCAGAATTTCAATATGATATAGAAATGGGCATCAAACATAGTACCGCTAACTAAAGAAAACCACCCTGAAAGCATATACAGGAGTAACTATTTATTTTTAGGCCTTGGCAAGCAGGAATTTGTTGCCTGAATTTTATTTGAATTATATGTAGTGACAGTACTGTTATTAATGTATGCATTAATTATGACCATTCTCACATACTAATAATGGTGAGTGGACAGACATTTAGGAAACATACTTGATAAGAGTAGGCTACAGTATCGCTTCGAATTTCTAATTAACCCGGGAACGGCGAGAAAACTCTAAAGAGGTCTCGGTGGGCCAAGGTGAGAACACTCTTAAGAGGTAAGGCCTAAAAAAACATTTTAAAAGGCCCCAGTAGCACTTAAAACAAGTGAAATGGTGATTAAGTGAGATAATTCCTCTCCATACCCCCTATCACTCCTCCACATGTGACCCTCCTTTCCCCCCCTTCAATTATCACCTATTTTTCCTCTTATTACCATATTTATTGGTGTATTTATGGTGCCAATATCTCCAAGCCGATCCTAGGGTGTGGTGTTGCGTATGTCTATGCGTGGGAAAGACAGAGAGAGATAACCCTCACACCCTCAGCCTCTCTCCAGGCACCGAGAGGGGAGGATATACATCGGGGCTGCCTCACATATCATGCATGACCGGTCAGCAATAATTCGAGTTTTTGACCATCCAAACACTATTCCCAATTGTTTTATTGTTGTTACATGTTACTATCTTCATATTAAACAAACAATTGGCGTATATGAATAAGTAATAACGATATTTATCGTAAAATTACGATTTTAGGCGGGAATGGAGCCTAATATTGCCACCCAGTAGTATGGTGTTCACTACACACAGCTCGCCATTCAAATGTTAAGCTTACCATAAGCTCTCTCTCTCTCTCTCTCTCTCTCTATATATATATATATATATATATATATATATATATATGAGAAACATTTAGGCAGTGTCTGGCAGGCCTTATGCAGCAGACAATTTGTCTGGCAGGGGCCATTTTGTACTGTGTTGGATGTCCTTGTTCATTTAAACTTAGTTTTATGTGGTATTTTAAAAGTTGATCTAGCCTAATTCTGCCATAGCGTCCTTGGGGCCAACATTTGGGGGGTGTCTGGTAGGCCTTATCCAGCAGACAATTTGTCTGGCAGGAGCCATTCTATACTCATTGGGATGAACTTGTTCCACTAAAATTTGTTTCAAGTGGTACCTCCAATGTTTGAACCAGATCAAATTATGGGGCCCTTTACTGTGCGTCTGGCGGCCATTTTGCAGCAGACATTTTTTCTGGCAGGGACCATTATATACTCCATGTGATGTCCTAATACTTCTAAAGTAAGTTTTATATGGTACCTCCTATGTTTGATCTAGATGATTTTTTGGGCCCCTTCTGGGGCCCCTAGGGGCCACTTGCAGCAGGGGGGCCCCGGCAGACGTCCATATCTGCATATGTCTGGGTACTTTCTAAATGATCCAGTACTCAGATATTGGTACCTTGTTCGTTTGAACAAAACGCTCTGGGCTGCCGGTCTAATTCCCTCTACGGACACTGACATCATATCCAAGGTGGAGAGGCAACATTGTAATGGGATTTGCAGCATAAAACATTTTAATACATACATATCCCTAAATCCCATAAGGTGCTCGTCGTGTTTTTTCACTAGTGTGAGTCATTGAGGTTATTTTTAAATTATCTCCATGAACTGTTTATATTTTCTTGTATTAGTATATTTTCATCCCTTTTATTATAAAATTTTAAATTAATTATGGTATTTAATAATAATTGGTAGAGTGTGTAACTATTCAAATATTTATGGGTGTTACTCGAGCTAAACTTATTATACTTATTCTCAATATAACTCAAAAGAAATATCTTATTCTTATGACAATTTATTAATATTGGCGGAATGAGAAATATATATTGGGGTGAAAAATATTTTTTTTGATTGGTCACTTCGACAAAAATGCTATCCCTATTTATTTTTCCAAATTTACTCATCTCGACATAATTATAGTAATCAATCTCGAGAGAATTATTTAGATGTTTAAGTTTTTGTTATTTTTAGTCGACCTCTCTCTCTTCCCATATAACATTTTCAATAAATCTTCATGCAATTGCTCGTGTTTTCTTTTTGTACCCTTCTGTTCATAGAGTGTCACGGGATACAAAATGTCAACTATGGTGATATTGTAGTTGATGGTTAGCACAATATAATTCCTGTCACGGGTCAGACCGTGACTGTGATTATATACTATAGGGTTAGCTATATTTCTCGAGCGCGGGAAAAATTGGAGAGGCGGGAACAGCTGTAGAGAAAGGGAGAGGTGAGGGGTGGAGGCACAGGCATAGGCCTGTGTACCGCTAGGCACCTCGCGTACATGTGTGCGTGTGTGCGTTCTTGCTTGTAAGCGTGGGTAGGACGCCGTTACGCGTACATGTGTGTGTGCGTTCATGTTGTAGGCGTGGTCATAGGGAGTGTCCAGTCTTTTCATTGGCACCAAATTCAAAATGTGATGGGGGAGGGGAAAACCGAGGTTATAAAGGGGGCAGGAATGCCCAGGACAGGCCTTATTCTCCTCCTGCCCGACCCCAACGAGATAGTCCAATTTTGTTGTGCTCGCGATGAATGGGTCGGCAGGGCTGCGAGGGCACCTCGTGCCCTAATTCAACCATAATCAGGTGAGTCCAATTCAGTTAGACAAGTGTCAACGTTGATTGAGATATCCAGAGTGATGTGTGGTGGTGAGAGTGATGTGTGGTGGTGTGCTTGTGTGCGTTGGCCAGTCACCAGGACTGTGCCAGACCGTGCACATGGCCAAGGTTGTGACGCCGACCGAATTAGCTTATGCTATGGCCGAGAATGGCAGGTGTAAGCATGACCCCACAGAGGGCTTGCTAAAGGCTAGGGATGCCCAGGGCGACATAGTTCTCCTGCGGCGATATCCCACTGATTTAGCTATGCACGTGGCCAGGGGTGTGTGTGGATGTGTGCGGGTGTGGTGAGTGACGCCGTAACGCTTAACCCCACAGAGGGTGAGGTTACCGCTAGAGGATAGTCGGCTTGAAGGGCTTGTCGTACTGCCCGTTTTGAGACCCTTTGATTAGGCAACTCTCATTAGTCTAGCGAGTCACGTGTGTGTGGATGTGTGCGGATGTGTGAGTGACGCCGTAACGCTTAACCCCACAGAGGGTGAGGTTACCGCTAGAGGATTGTCGGCTTGAAGGACTTGTCGTACTGCCCGTTTTGAGACCCTTTAATTAGGCAACTCTCATTAGTCTAGCGAGTCACATGTGTGGTGTGTCGGTGAGTGACGCCGTAGCTCTCAACCCCACAGAGGGTGAGGTTACTGTTAGAGGATGGTCGGCTTGACTCCCTAGGACTTGTCGTACTGCCCGTTTTGAGACCCTTTAATTAGGCAACTCTCATTAGTCTAGCGAGTCACGTAACCGAGGTGAGGAGGTGAGAGAGAGAGAGTGATGAGTGTGATTGACGGGTACTGTGAGTGTGGGAAAATCTCGTACCTTATTCGATCATGCGGTCATTTGCTGGGCTAGACGATTTCAGTAACACAGTAGACTAAAGGGTTGGTTGATGTGAGATTTCGTGTGACAAGCAGTAATCAGTATAATGATTTGGGGTAATCTTAGGGGTAGTTATAATACTGGGTAATTGTATTTAGGTAAGTAGATTAGATAAGTGGGTTAGATTGAGTGGCTGAGTGTGTGAATGAAATTGTCTCTTTGATTAATGGAATTTCAGTGTCGCTATTCAATAAAACCATTTTAGTAGGAATGTTTGTTTCTTTAATTCTTACTAACTTTAAGAATATAATTATTATCAATATATACCTATCATTACAATAAATCCGTGTACTCTATTATCCCGCAAGCTGGGAACTGCAATTTTCTTTTCAAATATATTACTGCATCGAGTCAGTATAGATATAAATGTATAGCATGTTCTGGGACTTTTGTTGCCATAATTTCACAAGGGATATTTGTCTATTGTTGATCTAAAGTAACGACACTATCAATTATAGGTTTATTTCCTAGATAATGGGCAAGTGTTACAGTAACCTATTAGTCTTATGATCTATTACAATTGGCGATCTGGACAGGATTACTATTACAATTGGCACCGGGCATGATCTATTACAAGTGGCGACCGTGATACAGGACCAGTTTCTGATTTAGATGTACGGGATAATGAAGGATAGATTGTATAATTGTGTTCATACAAAAGTAGCCCCACGCGGAGATTTTTTTTTCTTTCCCCTCGTGGTCAAGTCACATCCTGGGAGCGTCGGTGAACCTCCTTGTGTAAACAAGTGAATTCCTTTTTCCATCGCTTGCGCACCCCACATTGTTTCATAATATTTAGTTCTACGATTCTCTTTGAGAAGTAATTGTGTCCGATAATTTTTGTTTGCTTGTCTATAATTGATCTCTGTTGATTTTTTTTTTTTGTGATTGTCGCTGTGATTTTATGCCATGTGAATAGTTTCCTTTAATTTCGTTCGTCATACGCAAGTGCTGTGATCGATCGTTTAAGGATAGAGGGAAGTGTTGTAATCCGATTGAGTCGTTGTTGTTTCTCTTATTCCGGTGTCATAAATCTTAGGCAGTAGGTGTTATGTGGAATAGATTCCTTTAAATTCGTTCATCATACGCAAGTGCTGTGATCGATCGTTTAAGGATAGAGGGAAGTGTTTGTAATCCGGCCGAGTCGTTGTTCTTTCTCTTATTCCGGTATCATAAATCTAGACAGTTTCAGTTATATGGGTCAGTTGTGTGTCGGGCGAGATTTGTTTGTTTTCTTTGATTGTTCTATTCCTCTCTTAAATATCTGTTGTTCCTTGTCAAGGACAAGAGGGAGAGGGAGGGACGAGCATTGGATAGGACGAATTCTAAATAAGTGAGGGATTGCGTAGCAGCAAGGGTTGGGATAGAAAGGGAAGACCATAGGAAAAGTTAGAGGAGACAGAGAGAGAGCGTCAGAGGAGGCTCGATGCTGCTTAAAACTTGGGAAAAGTGTGGAATGTGTGTGGTGGTGCCAGATGTCGCCAGGGGCGCGGCTTAGGCTCGCGGAGAGTCTGGGTGCTGTGGTGAATAGCAACAGTGCATATTGCTAGCCAGCATCAGGTGAAAACTCGGGAAGGCCATCGTTGAATGAGGTCTGGGGCGTAAGTCGGGTTAAATAGTGGGGAGACTGATGATAGAGGGAGTCAACAATAAGTAGCGTGATATATAATACGGGAGGGGAGGGGATGAAATGTTGTTTGTTCGCTTTTATTCTGCCGCTTCCAAATTTTATACAGGTACTGAGTCAGCCAGGCGTTCGTCGGGAGAATGGAGAACCCACGGCAGGAATCCTGGCCCTCAAGAAACTACGCCCAAGGATCCCTCATCAAGTCAAAACAAATGTTTATACCCAGCGGTCCATAGAGTTGAGCCGATTTTTTTGTTTACACTGTTTCTTCACATACCTCATTTAAACCGTGTCTCATAACATCTCTTTTTACATGACATTAGCTGAGCTTAATTGTGTGTTCATTGTAAATGAGTGGGCAAAGCCACTAGTTTTCACTGTAAAAATAAGTGGGTTGACCACCAGCAGGTTTATGTTGCTGGCCGTGAATGAGACCTCAGGAGTTTTCCCCTTTCAGTAGAAATTTTAACGTAAATGCAGAGGGGTTTTTCTACTCAAGGGCGATCATTTAATGCACCAGCGACAGGCTAGACTCACACTACAGTATGGAAGACACCCTGAATGACACCTGAGTGATTTTAGCAGAGCAAAATCAATGTTAGTAGGGGGGAATGTCACGGGTCAGACCGTGACTGTGATTATATACTATAGGGTTAGCTATATTTCTCGAGCGCGGGAAAAATTGGGGAGGCGGGAACAGCTGTAGAGAAAGGGAGAGGTGAGGGGTGGAGGCACAGGCATAGGCCTGTGTACCGCTAGGCACCTCGCGTACATGTGTGCGTGTGTGCGTTCTTGCTTGTGAGCGTGGGTAGGACGCCGTTACGCGTACATGTGTGTGTGCGTTCATGTTGTAGGCGTGGTCATAGGGAGTGTCCAGTCTTTTCATTGGCACCAAATTCAAAATGTGATGGGGGAGGGGAAAACCGAGGTTATAAAGGGGGCAGGAATGCCCAGGACAGGCCTTATTCTCCTCCTGCCCGACCCCAACGAGATAGTCCAATTTTGTTGTGCCCGCGATGAATGGGTCGGCAGGGCTGCGAGGGCACCTCGTGCCCTAATTCAACCATAATCAGGTGAGTCCAATTCAGTTAGACAAGTGTCAACGTTGATTGAGATATCCAGAGTGATGTGTGGTGGTGAGAGTGATGTGTGGTGGTGTGCTTGTGTGCGTTGGCCAGTCACCAGGACTGTGCCAGACCGTGCACATGGCCAAGGTTGTGACGCCGACCGAATTAGCTTATGCTATGGCCGAGAATGGCAGGTGTAAGCATGACCCCACAGAGGGCTTGCTAAAGGCTAGGGATGCCCAGGGCGACATAGTTCTCCTGCGGCGATATCCCACTGATTTAGCTATGCACGTGGCCAGGGGTGTGTGTGGATGTGTGCGGGTGTGGTGAGTGACGCCGTAACGCTTAACCCCACAGAGGGTGAGGTTACCGCTAGAGGATAGTCGGCTTGAAGGGCTTGTCGTACTGCCCGTTTTGAGACCCTTTGATTAGGCAACTCTCATTAGTCTAGCGAGTCACGTGTGTGTGGATGTGTGCGGATGTGTGAGTGACGCCGTAACGCTTAACCCCACAGAGGGTGAGGTTACCGCTAGAGGATTGTCGGCTTGAAGGACTTGTCGTACTGCCCGTTTTGAGACCCTTTAATTAGGCAACTCTCATTAGTCTAGCGAGTCACATGTGTGGTGTGTCGGTGAGTGACGCCGTAGCTCTCAACCCCACAGAGGGTGAGGTTACTGTTAGAGGATGGTCGGCTTGACTCCCTAGGACTTGTCGTACTGCCCGTTTTGAGACCCTTTAATTAGGCAACTCTCATTAGTCTAGCGAGTCACGTAACCGAGGTGAGGAGGTGAGAGAGAGAGAGAGTGATGAGTGTGATTGACGGGTACTGTGAGTGTGGGAAAATCTCGTACCTTATTCGATCATGCGGTCATTTGCTGGGCTAGACGATTTCAGTAACACAGTAGACTAAAGGGTTGGTTGATGTGAGATTTCGTGTGACAAGCAGTAATCAGTATAATGATTTGGGGTAATCTTAGGGGTAGTTATAATACTGGGTAATTGTATTTAGGTAAGTAGATTAGATAAGTGGGTTAGATTGAGTGGCTGAGTGTGTGAATGAAATTGTCTCTTTGATTAATGGAATTTCAGTGTCGCTATTCAATAAAACCATTTTAGTAGGAATGTTTGTTTCTTTAATTCTTACTAACTTTAAGAATATAATTATTATCAATATATACCTATCATTACAATAAATCCGTGTACTCTATTATCCCGCAAGCTGGGAACTGCAATTTTCTTTTCAAATATATTACTGCATCAAGTCAGTATAGATATAAATAGCATATATATAGCATGTTCTGGGACTTTTGTTGCCATAATTTCACAAGGATATTTGTCTATTGTTGATCTAAAGTAACGACACTATCAATTATAGGTTTATTTCCTAGATAATGGGCAAGTGTTACAGTAACCTATTAGTCTTATGATCTATTACAATTGGCGATCTGGACAGGATTACTATTACAATTGGCACCGGGCATGATCTATTACAATTCCCCATTATACAGAGTCCCTCTAATCTTTGGAGACTATTGTTGTTATTCGTTAAGAGGTATGTCAATTCCTTACACAGACAGGCGCTTTCAATATTGTCCTTTATATTCTGGATTGCTCCTCCTCCCCCCCAGGTTAAATTATTGGGTCCATTGGGAAAGCGAATTTGATTAGAATTGAAACCCCTCAAAACAATCTGAACCTCGTATTCTAAGTGAGATTCTGTAACATCTTTAATATTTAGCGATTTATACATATCAGTGGTATCAGGCATACATATCAGCATTAGAAATGTATGACTTGAGAAAAAGATACTTGCCATTCGTGACTTTAGATTGGCTCAATATTTGGTCAATAAAACCATAGGGAGAGATTACATCTTTATCCGAGGCACACGCTGGACAAATGTGGCACTTGACACACACCACCCGCCAATTACACTGTGAACAAAAACCCCTTATAGATGCATCCAAATAAACCCCTTATAGATGCATCCAAATAATCAATTTCTATCACGTCATAATCTCCTTCTTTAAAAATATTATTGCAACAAAATTTGAATCCACCCTCTATACCACTTTCCATGAAATCTATAAAATTATGACTATTTTTCAAATTATCTCGAATGGTAATCATTTCGAGAAAATTTGTAACGGAGTCATGAAATTGCATAGTCTTACCACCGTTTGATAAGGATAATTTCATGTCTTTCAACAAGTTTTCCTTGGGACAATTGCAATATAATGTCTCGATCCATAGAGCCAGTTTATCATACTGACAATTTGGCTCATCATTTCGAGTTACCACCATTTCACTATAACATTCGGAGAGAGATGACATTTACAATAATAGATTTGAAAATATATTTTATTTATTTCTAATATACATGTAAACATTTGTAAAAATATCTTCTACGGTTAAACCAACCTCTCGGATAACCTCAATAGTAGAGGAATGACCGAAGAGAGATTGGTTATTTTGGGTGGGTGTTAGGGGTATGGTGATCTGTCCAGCTTGTGAGGAGGGTTGCGGTGGATTTGGTTGGGGCCAAACTAAGTCTTGTTTTCTGTGGATAGTGTTGGAGTTGTACTTTATTTTCCTTAACAGCCTTGTGACAGAGGAACTCCAATGTGGGAGCTTCTTGAAACCTGGTGAGAATGTATTGTGGTGGATAACGACGGCAGTGTTCATTGTAGTCGTCGATGTGGTACCCGTCGCTCACCATAGACTCGTATAGTGCATCCTTGTACCAGGATGTCTATGGATTGAACTCAAAGCACAGTGTAAATAAAACGCAAAACTAACGAATTCCCACATAATTGGAAGTATCTACATTATCATAAAGTCTGGACGCAGTACTATACCAAGGGGGCCTGCGGTGGTTATTATTATAAACTTCATATATAAGGATAAATTCTTCGATGCTTCCCACAAGAATGTTAGGGAACATCTGTGGATAGTGTTGGAGTTGTACTTTATTTTCCTTAACAGCCTTGTGACAGAGGAACTCCAATGTGGGAGCTTCTTGAAACCTGGTGAGAATGTATGGTGGTGGATAACGACGGTAGTGTTCATTGTAGTCGTCGATGTGGTACCCATCGCTCACCATAGACTCGTATATTGCATCCTTGTTGTAGTCCTTGTACCAGGATATGTATTTGAAGAAGATGCGAGGGTGTGATGTGATGAAGATCAGGCCTTCCAACCCCAAGTAATAGTTGCGGTATGCCCAGAAATCCACTAACAACCTTTTCTTCGGATCGGCTTTATTGACAACTCGGGCTGTGAGGTGGAAATACATCTGGTCGTCCCCATATTTTTCTACCTGATAAAGCCGGTCTACCATAGCAAGCTTGATCCGGAATTCTTTCAGTTCATTATTGTAATAATTCATCTCCGACGGCAATGTCGCAATTTCGAACTTGTCCTGGTGACACAGTATATAGTCCATATATTCACCCATGGGCCATGTCCTCCACTTTCTTAACTTTAGGAACGAGTGACCTAAAATTATTAATGTCCATGGGAGTAGCTGGTATGGTGGTGGTAGAAGACTTTGACGCCATGGTCAATCTGTAATCGTGAGTTGTGTTCAGCCGGCTATGGGAGTGAGGCTAACTGGTGTTACCTAAACAAAAACTCACACGCGCATACACAAACAAATTAAAGCGCCCAGCAAAGAATACCTCATATATATATATATATATATATATATATATATATATATGTGTCACGAATTCGAAATTCTCGTCTGGAACATGTAGTATGCCAAGCTCCAACACAACATGGGTTCAGGCCGCTGTAGACTACTCTACAAACATTCTTCTTACAGACCTTACACAAAGAGCTTTTGACGGTATCAACTCTCAGCCAAATCACTACTTGCCAAGAAACAAGTGACCTAAAATTGGGGAGTAGCTAGTTTTGTGGTAGAAGACTTGGACGCCACGATAATCTGTAATTGTGAGTTGAGGGGGTTGTGAAAGGTGCTCAGCCAACTATGGTCAAAGACAGAGTGAGGCTACCAAAATAAAACTTACACACATACACATCTGCCACACCAACACAATGAACATATTCTTTGCTGGGCGCTTTAACTTGTGTGTATAAGCGTGTGAGTTTTTTTTTTGGTAACACCAGTTAGCCTCACTCTGTCTTTGACCATAGCCGGCTGAGCACCTCAACTCACGATTACAGATCGACCATGGCGTCAAAGTCTTCTACCACCACCATACCAGCTACTCCCATGGACATTAACAATTTTAGGTCACTCGTTCCTAAAGTTAAGAAAGTGGAGGACATGGGTGAATACATGGACCATATACTGTGTCACCAGAAAAATTTCAAGATTGCAACATTACCTTCGGAGATGAATTATTACAATAATGAACTGAAAGAATTCCGGATTGAACTTGCTATGGTAGACCGGCTTTATCATATAGAAAAATATGGAGATGACCTGTATTTCCACCTCACAGCCCGAGTTGTCAATAAAGCCGATCCGAAGAAAAGGTTGTTCGTGGATTTCTGGGCGTACCGCAACTATTACTTTAACTGCCTGAGGTTTGAAGGCCTGATCTTCATCACATCACACCCTCAAATCTTTTTTCAATACATATCCTGGTACACGAACTACAACAAGGATGCAATATACGAGTCTATGGTGAGCGATGGGTACCGCATTGACGACTACAACGAACACTGCCATCGTTATCCACCATACCTTCCCAGGTTCGACGCTCCCACGTTGGAGTTCCTCTGTCACAAGGCTGTTAAAGATAATACAGAACAACTCCAACACTATACACAGGTGTTACCTAAAATTCTCGTGGAAAGCATTAACGAATTTATCCTAGTATATGAAGCTTACACCGTTCAGCAATGAAATGAAAACCTTTCGGATCAAGATTGTGGCTTTATCACATTATTCAACTCCAAATTCAGATGCGGCAGATGTGTATGTGTGTAAGTTTTATTTTGGTAGCCTCACTCTGTCTTTGACAATAGCTGGCTGAGCACCTTTCGCAATCCGCTCCCATTCTCACAATTACAGATCATCGTGGCATCAAAGTCTTCTACCACCACAAAACCAGTTACTCCCATGGACATTGCCAATTTTAGGTCACTCTTTGGCTATTTCAACCTCTTTCTGTCTTTGACCACAGTTGACCCCCCTGAAACTCACGACATATTATTTATGGATATTTACAATTACGTGGGAATTCCATTTTACCAATAAAGTTGAATTTGGTATGTTTTTGCATTTCATTTACACTATGCTTTGAGTTCAATCCAGTGATTGGTTATACATCAATCCTCAGATCACACCCCAATATGTGAACATTATATTTGAATCCCCTTCACTGGTGATTCCACCCTAACCCTAACCATAACCAAGGTTTGTTCACAGAAATACTAGCTCATAACACACACATACACTTGTACACCCCCAATGACTTTCCACACCCTTGTAATATATTTGTGTAACACTGGACCAGCTTTATTACATATAAAAAGTGAGCGCCCAATGTTCCAGAATTTATCAAACGGCTATGATGGGAATAATAACAACAACACATTATATCTTCTACCGGAAGTTTTATTTTCAATGCTGTCGTAAACATTTATCCGTTCCTTTTCAGTACCGGATACATAATAAAGTCATATATACAAGATATTTACAATTTTGTAATGGATGGGAAGGTTATATTCCCATATCAATAAAAATAAATTTGGTGAGTTTTTGCATGCTTTGAGTTCAATCCACACCCTCCCCTTACCATTTGTAATAATATTATATTTTTGTAATCCATAGGCCCCCCTCCCCCCCCCTTACCATTTGTAATACCATCAATACAATTGAACTTGGCGAGTTTTGCATTTTTATTTACACCTACACCATGCATGACACATGTGGGAGGAGATTCATTCCAGATTTCTTTCATGAAGGAGATCATACGAAAGGAACAGAAACTCTTCATCTACCGCATCTACCGCTTCATGAATTTGAATGAATTCGTCAATGCTTTCCTTGAGAGTGTTAGGAAGCACCTGTGGATAGTGCTGAAGTTGTGTTTTATTATTTTTCACAACCATATGACAGAGGATCTTCAAACACTTCCTCTCACGAGGGGGAGTGTTGTCATCGTATTTGGTGATAATACGAGGACTGAGGTATTCTGTATAGTCATTGATGTGATATCCGTCATTCACCTTGGACTTATATATTGCGTCCTTATATTTTGTGGTTGCCATGCTATATTTCTCCTGGAGTGTGACATTGAAGAAGATGTTGGGGTGGGATGTGATGAAGATCTGGCCCCTGATAGACGCCCCACCAAACATAGAGGCCTCCAACTCCACAAATAACTGCTTCTTCTCTGGATCTCCTTTACGGATGACTCGGACCATGAGGCGGAAGTATTTGTCCAATATAAAACCGCTACTGAAAAGAAAGGAAAAAATGGTATAAACACTAAAGTGTAATCCCCTTTATATCGCACACAAGTATCAATTGTTTTGCCAGATTTCTATCATAAAATCATCCAACAGATATAGAAACTCTTCATCTGCCACATCATGAATTCGTCAATCTTAGGGAACGCCTGTGGATAGTGCTGAGGTTGTAGTCGTCGATGTGATATCCGTCATTCACCATGGACTTCGTTGAAGAAGATATTGTTAGGGTAGGATATGATGAACATCTGGCCCGCTCCCGAACAGCTGTTCAACTTCTAGGCCGCAATAACCGCTTCTTCTCTGGATGTGCTTTACGGATGACTCGGATCATGAGGCGGAAATATTTGTCCACTATATTATATATATATAGGTACTGAAAAGGAAGGAATAAATGGTATAAATCTTCATGACAACATTGGAAATAAATGTTATTGATAAATTCTGGAACATTGGGTAATTCACCTTCGTTTTATGTAATACAGCCGATCTACCATACCAAGCTCAATTCGGAAAGTGTTTAGTTCATTATGATTCCACTCCTTCATCTCCCAGGACGGTATCTTGCAGTCAAACCTATCCTGGTGGTACAGTATAGGGTACATATAATAATAATAATAATAATAATAATTCTTTATTCCAGACACATAAAATAGATACAGTATAAATACAGTACGACCTAATGGTCCATATCACATACACTTCTCGTCAGAGCACAGATAATAATTATACACAAAGATATATTAATAAAGAAACAATAAAATAAAATATACAGTAGGCCTATTTACAGAATAGAGCACATATCACATTTTGTCACAATATAACACAGATAGGCTAACTAAGGCTATTGCTCAATGTTGGTTAACACCTATTTCACAGATCATTGCTCATAGTTCAATTAGACCTATATATTACATTACATACTATGTGTGCAGCAGCTTCTGCCAGTGAGATATAATACGGGATTCATAGATATGATCACTAGACCAAAGAGCTACAATCAGCGTGTTACTGGAGGATTGCAGTCGCTGCGAAAAGCTGTACACCAGTCTCCTGATGACAGCCCGACAGCACTGCACATCCAACAGTGTGCACACCATACTAGTGCTTTCATATTTAGAGAGACCAATGAACATCTTGAGTATATTATGATAGGATGTACACAGACCATTTATGGTGGCTCTCTTATACTTCCACCACAAATGGGCCGTGTACATAGAGGAACAATATGTCTGGAACAAAGTTACTTTAGTTTCCCAATTACACATGTGGAATTTTCTCAAGATGGTGTTACCACGTAAATATAGCTGTCTGCGCTGACGGCCGATATCTGCATCATCTGAGCAATCGTTTGAGATAATGTGTCCCAGGTATTTTATTTTGTTTACTTCTTGAATAATTTGATTATTGAGTGAGAAATTTGGCAGTTTACTTTTATACAGTAATTTTGATCTAAATATAAGAACAGCACTTTTCAGTGGGTTGAATTTAACACAATGTTTACTACCAAAAGATTCACATATATCAAGAAGTTTGCTCAGACCCGCAGAAGACGGTGCAATAATGACCAGATCATCAGCATACATGAGATGGTTGATGATTTTATTCCCACCATAACATCCAATCTGCTCTTTATTCAATTTATCACTTAATTCATCCATATATACATTGAATAAGTAAGGTGAGAGAATACTACCCTGTCTCACCATTGGTTACTGTAAAGGAATCCGAAATAATGTTACCCCATCTTACATTAAATGTTTGATTGGCGTACCAGTACTTCAAGATTCTCAGTATATAGGGTGGCACTCCCCTTGTTGCTAATTTATCAAACAGGATATTGTGGCAGACTCTGTCAAATGCCTTACTAGCATCAAGAAAGAATGCAAAAATAGAGCTGTTCATTTTGATGTACCCATCCACTAGCTCCTTCAGAGTGTAGATGCACTGGTCCGTACCATGATTCTTTTTAAAACCAAATTGATTACTATTAGTTGAGATATACACTGAGATTCTGTCTAAAATGATTAACTCTAGTATCTTACTTACAATACTGGCAAGGGCAATAGGTCTATAGTTGTCTTTTGATGTAATTTTGCCAGCCTTGTCTTTAATTACTGGTATCAAGGTAACGGACATCATAGATTCTGGTAGGAAACCATGGATTAGAAAGCTGGTAAAGCAACTGCTGAGTTTCTCCAAGAGGAGAGTGGAGGAGTACTTCAAATGTTCAGCATATATACCATCAAAACCACAGGATTTGTTAGCATCTAGCCTACTTATTGCAGCCTTGATTTTTTCACTTGTAACTTTAATTGTGTCATATTTTTCTTCTTTGTTACACTGTTGTAGCAGCAATGGTATTTCCTTGGTGCCCAACAGAGTTAAACAAAGTTTGGTAATGTGTTTTACAAAGATTGGCTATGTTATTAGTACATATACAAATGTATGTCATCCACTTCTTCAACATCAGGAACAAGTGACCTGAAATCCATAATGTCCTGAGTTTCAGAGGGACTCTATTACTTCAACCCAAAGACAGAATGTGGCTGAATAATGGAGAAATCTTCACAGGCCACACACCCTCATGGTCTGGGCCTGTGATTGGCTGTATATCAATCCTCAGACCACCTCCCATCCACATAGACCACACCCCCTATTTTCAAAAAAGGCTGAGGCGGGCTAGCAACGTGATCACTCTACAGTACTTGCAGCACCAGCAGCACATACAGGTTACAACTTCTGGCACTACCAACAACAACCAACAACTCAAATCAATGGATACCCGAGATGCTGATGCTGATGCTGATGCTGATGCCGAAGTGGCAGAGATATTGTCCGAGAAAAATAAACCGGCTAATGTTAAGATAAAAGACACGAAAACCGAGAAATCTAAATTGACGACGACCGTGGATGGTACTGGTGGTTCTTCTACCAAAACCCAGGAGTTCACTCCCATCGGTCATATCTAAACCCCTTTGACAACAGCTGGCTGAGCACCTCCCATCAGATCAATGGTATTGGGTGACTACATGGACCATATACTGTGTTACCAGGACAAGTTCGAATCGATGACTACAATGAACACTGTCGTCGTTATCCAACACCAGACATTCTCACCAGGTTTCACAGGTGTTCCTTAAAATTCTTGTGGAAAGCATTCATATTTGTGTATGAGGCTTATGATATAGATGTTAAGCGAGAAAATGGTAGCCCATAAATAGCCAGCCAGCCAGCCAAAATCCTCTCATATCTGTTTTCAGAATGAAGAAATCCAGGACCAATCATAATTTTTCTACTAAGAAGATCAGAACAAATCTTCATGGTACCATACCCGCCTCCATATTTATGGCTACAATTTTGGAGTATATGACCAAAAGGTTGATTTAATTGTCAAAATTAAATATACAACAAAATAAATTTACCATCTTACCTAAGCATATTCATAAGGTGTTCTATAGTGACACAGATATGTACACTTTTATAATGGACGGGAAGGTTATTTGCCCTTTGGAATAATATCAATAAAATTGAATTTAGTGAGTTTTAAATTTTATTTCCACCCTAAAATCAATTCTGAGAGCTAGTGTTTCAGAGTATTCATGTAATACAAAAAATGTATCAAAAATACCCCTCAAAAGGATTTCCCCCACCACTCTCCCAAGCAGCAACCCAATAACAATCCCGAAAGCACCAGAGTGAAAGCCAACCGACACGAAGGGACCTAGCAGCCAGAGGAGAAAGAAGAAGACGCATGCAAGATCAAAGGACGCCGCCACACCTGTCATTCAACGTGGGGTCGCCTGGATGCACCAGAAGACCGACACCAGCACGACAGGAAAACAAAGGATCCCAAAGGCACGTCGGCCAAGAGTGATTTACTCCCAACCTTTTTAACATCCATCTAACCTATATACCACACACATAATCATTAAGGTAAATAAAACAATATACCAGTGTCAAATATAATTCTCCCAAGTTGTACTACCGACCAAATAAGTTAACCATGACTCTATGCAAACTATGAACAATGCCCAAAAGCAGATAAATATATCGAATCCGCGTTGTACTATACAACCCTATAAATGAACCCCATCTCTTAGAGATGAGGCATAACCCTATCACAAAGATACCTGCCTAGAATGATAAAGTTCACCCATCATACCTTCAACCTACACATACGCACACACATAACCTTTTGAGTCACTCTGTCACTTCTTCTCTCAGACACCACCAACAAACCACACCACTGTACCTGTTTTCACCGTAGGGAAATGCCACCCCTATGCCCAGAGTGTTAAGGGTCAATATCAAAGTTCACGAGAGACAACCGTGACCTGCCCAAAATAGCCTCACACCAGGCACCCCCCAAAACCCAACCTCCCACCTTCAAATATGTCCATAAGGATGTTATAAAGTGCCGATTCAGTTTCTTCCCCAAGCCCCAGTAAGAAGAATGTAACCCCAATCCTTGTTACCTCAATTAACTATCCTCTAACATGTATAGCCAAACTCGCAACTCGACCCAGAAGGGCAGACAGCGCGAGGCTAGGGCAACCGCCTCTAACCCCCTAAAAAGAGTGTATTCCCCCCTGACTTTGAACGTTAACAAAATCACTATTCCTAACCCCCATGAGTGATACTCGTAAGTGAAAACTAGATTCAATGATCAACCATAACTAAAAGTGTATATCATGACAACCTAAAATCATATCACAATCCAATTAACGTAAAGAACTCCATGCCGCATTATTTAAGGTGCGGCATGCCCCCCTACCCCAGGGGACCCCACCAACCCCCGACCTGCGCGTTTCCCCCCGCGTAGGTACACACTGACCCAGACGGGCAAACCAAATTCTTGCCAAACACCAGGTGAGCCCCCAATCTGAAATGAACTAAAAGCTCTAGTTACCTACCAACATGCTATCCTATCCCATCCTTAACAAAACCCAAAATCCCCCTTAACCAGTCCTAGATTTCTAATAGCATTTCAGCTAGACCAGAGAAGGATACTTATGTAAAATGATGACTAATGCGTTCCAGCATGGGCCAGTACGGCGCCCTGTAAAGTAATGCCCCCCTTGACCAAACCCTACTCTCGACAACTCTAATAGTAACTTGTACTAGAGTAAAGATGTCCACAATAATCAATCACATTACGAACTACATACTGAAGAGATAAAGACCTCTTTCACTATCCCACTAAGTTAAAAAGAATAAATTAACTTCTTCCTAACCCCCGACATCCAATAGTTCTAGAAAGTTCTCCCCCCCCCCCCCCTTTTGAGCAAACCTATAAATGCTACCACCAAGACAAAGCTCGGCCAATTCATTATTAGCTCTCAAATCAACGGCCTACCGCTCTGCTTGAAAGTCTAGTATACTCCATCCCTCAAGATGCCTGATAATTCGGCACCCCGTAGTGAAATCTGTGAAATCTGTGAGTAGGTAAATTAACCTTTTTGTGAATATTTTATTATACCCGGACTCCCGAAAGGTAATAACATATATACAAATAACTAATTTACCAATTATTGATTGTCTTATAAACGCATTGTAGTGTGTCCTCTTCTACTTGGGTTTACAAGCAATCATAGGGTGTAATAGTAACTCCATTTCAATAACACATCGGATTCTGGTCTCCCAAATTCAATAGTTATCCATCCGAGTACGTTTTCTGTTATAGTTTAGTGGTTGTTGAAGCAGGAAAAATGCCTTCCAACATTAACTAAATTAGAATAGTGGACACTAGTACAACCGACTCCTACTTGATCTAGGACAGAAAGATCTTGCTATGTTAGAAGGGATTATGCGAGAAACTCTTGATTGAGCACTCTGCAAGAATAACTCCTTGGTAACAATTGTCTGTGGCCTCCCAAACAGAATTGTTAACTAAAAGGTTTCAAAACCGCCCGAGTCCCTTGAACCTCTTTCAAAGACCAGAGATAGATAAGAAAGTCGCTTTTCCCGACTATCTTACGTTCGACCGATACCTTGTTAATCCGGCCTGTGCCTGAGACATTGTATTTAACCCACTGAGCCCCAGCTAGTTATGAATAAATGTACCACCAGGGACCAGAGGGTTGTCAAAAAAAAAATGTTTTCAGAAAACACCAGGAATGGGTTAGAAATGAAGGACCGCCCCCAAAAAAACGATAAAAATGGTAAAAAATTGGTCCTATGGAGCCCCCGAAAGTCGATATTACAAGAGTAAAAAATTGAAGGCAAAACACCCAAAATACCGGTTTTTGCACGCTCAATGCACGCGGTTGGAGTTTGAGAGTTTTCAACCATCGCCATGGTTGCGTGGGATACTTACACAGTTCCCATACAAATCTGAGCCCTCTAGGTGCCATAGGACCGGAGTAATTTAACCCCGACGCAACTTATGCGTCGTGGTACTGTGGGGAAAATACATTACCGACACACTGTTTGCGTCGCTGGTACTCAGAGGGTTAAGGTCCCCATCCAAGAGTAACATATCGGAACTTCAGCACCGGTTAATCAAGTAACCCATCTGTAACCTTCTCTATGCTACCGGACAATTTAGACGGCCCCAGAGCAGCTGTTAACCCCTAACGTCGTGCCTCAAGATAACCAAAAGATACCTCGACACTATTTAATTCTTAATTTGTATCAGTGCCTCGATACTATACCCTACGATAAAGTGTTTTCCCTGTGACTCATAATCTATGCTACTCTAAAATCAAAGTGACTACTATGCTAATGTGTGCTAAAGTATATCAGTGAAATTAAGACTAGGTGAACTGACTCCCGTAATTATTCTTGCCACCAGGTTAATCTCGCCGAAGAAATAAGTCTTAGTTATTGGGACTACGGCTCGAGTGAAAGAAATTTCAAAATAAGTAATTGTGACTGTTAACCAGAAACCTGAATCGCCCCTCACTGATATTCTGTCTCAAGTGTTATTGAGACAAGTGAACATACCACACAAGTTGAAACTAGCTACTATATCTCCTTCACATGTTATTCTTAGAGATATAATTATCACTTAATTTTGTATCATCACCAGTAGCTGCCACACAGAACCTTAACAAAATAATATAGAATTGTTAGCCTGATCTACTAGTGAATTCTTCAGAATATTCTAGGCCTTATATCAGAAGAGAATACCTGATAGTTAGAAGTGGGAAGTGTGTCTCTATTTAAACCCACGATAAGTGCTGTATATTATAAAATCCCGAAGTATGCATTTGACTTATCCAAAGTTTCCATTGTTTCTTGTGAATACATAATCATTATTCTGCCTAGTGTTGTGGAGAATAAAGCTGCATTATAAACCATTCTTTTGATATTATCTGAGATGCGGTCTCAGGATGATAAGACCGCATCTCTAGCTGCCACTAAAACCTGCAGCCAACCCTACTCCTGCCAGCCAGAGTCCAGGTGCGCCACCCCCAGAGCCACAAGGACATAACCACCACGCGCCAAACGCCCTTGATCCTCTCAAGCCGGGCGCCTTAAGTAGGGGCAAGAAGATTGCCTTATACTCACCCAGCCTGGACATCATTAACTAAGCTTGCCATTTGGTATTCTTTAGTTCAGGGTAAGAACAGCCAGAGATAGCTGGTGTTCAACTTGTCAGTTGTGTGCTGTGATCGAAGATCTACCAGGTCGGGTTCCCCCCATCAGGAAGAGGACTAGCTTGGGCAACCCACTTTGGGCTCCCCCTTTCTGGCCTTCGATGCGGTGCACAAACCAAGTACCAAAGGATTCCTACCTTGTTTTGTTCAAGGGATTATGAGGATAGTGTAATAACTAGAGATCTACCAGATCGGGTTCCCCCCATCAGGAAGAGGACTAATTTTGGGCAACCCACTTTGGGCTCCCCTTTCTGGATTCTCTTTTTGCTACATGGTTCTGATAGTTCCACGAACTAGCAAGGAAGAAGACACTTACCTTGACCCCCCTTAGACTACCTATAATGTCACTATCTAGACTGCTTGCCACTCTAGGTAGATCATTATGCTAGTCACCCTAACCCCCCAAACCTTGTAGCAGAACTCCAGCATATCCTTTGGGGATCACTGCACTGTGGGAGTGCAAGAGGAACCCGGTTGTCCCGTGGTAGGCGCCAAGGTCTAAGGAATCATCTTGTGACTCACCCTGGACCAGTAGCTGGAGTCATCACGCCCAGCCGCCCCCCCTGGACCAACTTCCGGAGTCATCACGCCCAGCCGCCCTCCGGACTACTGGATCCTCCCTCGATCTATGGGCCCTCCTCTTCACTACAGCTCTCCTTTAAGTGCTTTTGTACCATTTCTGGGTATAGAGTTGACTCAGGGTTGTGGTAGAAGTTATCTTCAGGGGTTCTCATTAACGTTACGTCTTGCGAGAGGTCTTTCTTCTCCCTACTTAAATTGACGTTAATTAGCCCACTTGCCGGGACCCATTATACATACCTATCAGGGGATCCTTATATATGCACCTTCCCGGGTTATTGGTTTCCCATAGCCCGACAGAGGGGGCGTGCTTATATAAGACCCATAGCATCAAACACAAACACATATTTGCACGTAATCTAGTCCCTTTGTATAACTTCTAGCCTAATTCATTTAACATTCTGTCAGGTTCATAACTCGAATAGATTTCACTCTATCTCAGCTCCCGACGATTGTTGCCTCAGCCTTCAGCACCCTGCTAGTACACAATTAGAGTTAAGGATTAATCTTTGCCAGGTGAGATCTAGCACACCTATAGTATTAATATCATTTGTGAGCCTTTCCGAGCCCACTTCATTGTTGATGACCACTTGGCCATTATTGCTTTAGAGTCAGTTAACGTCACTATATGCCGGGGACATCATTGCATGATCCAGACGGCATTTGCCATTACTGCACTCTTGTCTTTTGTTGAGATCCTCTCTGAGATCTATTTGGGTAGGAGGTGTACCTCCACCATTTTGGATACCTTATAATTGTATCCTAGGAGTATTATTATTACCTTGAGTCCGGACCCATTGTCCGACTCCTATTGCTTACTTGATAACCTGAGTATTGTATGTCTTAATTATTCTTATTGTTGTTGATGATCTCCAGGTTACAGGTATAAAATATATGTCTTGCTCCTCCATGAACCAGGTGTTAAACTGAATAAAACCCATGTTAACTTGTTACCTGTGTACTTACTATCCTGCCGTGTTGTCTCTTTATTTAAAGTTTAAGGTATACCTATCCAGTTAGAGAGCTGCTCATTGTACAAAGAATATCTCGCGTTCCAATTTGGACCGGGCATAACATTATCTATGTCCTCTATTGATTCCATTTGTGTACTGTGCATGAAATCCTATAACTCAGTCTTGTAGATCCCACCTATACCAAGTTAATCCTGCATAAAATCAAGGCATAACATTGGCGGCTAGCGGTGGTTCTTGATTCGGATAGAAGATTTCATTACATTACATTTTTTTGAAGCAATAGAAACATAATAACATCGAAAAATAGCAACCCGTTCTCACATTCCCATTCCGAAATACGATGGGGAGACCTACGAAATAGAAACATACATGGACATTGTAAAGCCCGTGCTAGATTTGGCGCATACTACGGATCGAGAGAAAATCGCCGTATTACCTACGCACTTGGGAAAAGCCGTTTTCCTAGTAGCATCACAGGTAACCCCTGCACACACGTAGGACCAATTCAGGCCCATAGTTATTGAAGCTATCAAACCCTCATTGGGCATCTTTGTCGTCCACACCCGTATTCAAGATACAAAGTAAGAAGGTGATTTGGATGCAACGTTGAACACCATTTCATAACATATTAAATCCTCATTTCCAACCCTACCTAGAATTCAACAAGAGCAGAAAATCCTTGTCAACTTAGTCTCAGTGTTGCCCTCAGCAGTTAAAGAATATTTTGCTGTGAATGAACCCGTTGGGTTCCAAAGGGACCTAATCACAATCCGACGAATCTTAGCAGTACAACCCACAAAAACGGCGAAAATTGATGCCATAAAGAGGTATACCAACCACCCACAAAACGCTACGAACCCTAGAGAGGCCAACCTCTACCGCCATCCACAAAACTCCAACTCCAAGCCACCCCATCACTCTGGGAAACCTCAGCCTAGCAGACCGCGATTTCAACCCAACTCACTTTGACGGATCTACAATAGGAACAAGGCCTACAACGTCAGTCAAAGTAAGAACCCAACCCTTGTCATTATAAACCCCTATGATATCCCAGCATGTAGTTCAAAGTGTGCCCTTCATGAAATTCGCGACTCCGCAAAATCACGATCGAACCAACCTCGCATTTCAGTAAATGAGGAGGAGTTTGTTGAGGAAGAGGATGTCGAGGGTTTTGAGCAGGAAGATATTGCTCACCTCATGAGCCCTGAAGCTGCAGAAGAAATCCTGGAAGAGTCAGTCATAGACCCCCAGGATTTTTAGAATCTCTCCCGCCCACGATGGCCTCGGCGGGGGACGCCCTAAATGACAGAACTGCCCCCATTTATCATCTCGCTAATATTAAGGACATCCCCGTCCGATTATTGATCGACACTGGCGCATCTAGATCATGTTTGTTCAATTCCTTCTTTTACAAACATCACCGCAAATCTGAGGCACTGTTGCCCACTAAATCCAAATTAATCAGTGCCGGAGATACTCCCTTGCAAATCCGGGGTGAAACCCAACCTCTAAGCGTGACTACTCCTGCCCCCCATGCCAATTGCTACCATTCATTCATAGTTTTTCCATCCGATTGTCAGCATTACGATGGATATTTAGGACTTGACCTCCTCCATAAGCTCCAGGCCCAAGTTGATTGCGGCCAACGACTTATCTCTTTAAAAAAAAAAAAAAAAACCCAAATCCAGAACTCCCTCCGAGTTAATATAAGCTCAACCAGGAAGAAGTCCATTCGACAATCCTGTTGCACCCTGAATCACAAGAATGTGAATCAGCCTCTCAATTCCCAGAGCCAGAGTAAAATAGCCCCCTCAAAACCTCAGCCTTCTCAACCCTCGTCTAGGGATAAAGAAAACCTTCCCCAGAACAATCACAAACTACCCCCTAAGAACAAACACCAAAACAAAATTGAAACCCCCAAGAATCATGCCCACAAGACCTCCGTAAAACCTAAAAACTCAGCCACTACCCCCATCAAATGCCCATCCTCCTAGCCCATATTCTACTACTATCGTAAATACGATAGGTTATGACTCTTTTGTGATCCCGTATGTCTCTGTGACGTCACGGTCGCTCCTGCAGCACGACGTAGGACGAGTAGATCGTATATTATAAGATTGTAAATAAGTTAAGTTATAAAAGGCCTAATATGCTATTAAGCAATATTGCCATGGTCTTATGTAGTATATATGAATTTATCGTATATATTAATATAATTTATCGTATAGAGCAACCTAGATGCAGTACGATAAATTGGGCTCCTGGCGTTTGCCAAGGCAGCAAGGTGTGCCTTTGAGGAACACCAGAGCCTTCACGAACACCAACCAGTTAACATCTATTTTCCGCCCTCAGTTAATCGCGCTTTTGACCCTCTAATCACAATACACTGACAGCAATACAAACAGCTACACCATCACGACGCTCTCATCGACGCCATGACTGACAGACAGATAAGCATAATATTCATGTCCATTACCATGTAATCATTTAATCTTTCTTTTACTTGACTCGAGTCTCGGGACCGAAGTCTCGTTCCCCATTGTCCACCACCATATTGGGTAAACGTTCTCCCTTGCTTCATTGCCACGTGGAACTATTGGTGAGTTAATTCCTGGCTAGTATTAACCCTTATAACCTTACCCTATATATATAATTTAATATGTGAGACCTTTGGATATAAATTAGCTTGTTTCAGATCCAATTCAATTTAGATATGGAGTAATTCGATTTAGATTGATTTTATTTGGATTATAGCTTATAGATATTTAACTTCCATTGATAGTTTACCACATTGGTGGCCAGACCCGGGAATTAGCTACCAGTAAGGGATTTTTAAGGCAATGAGCAAGGGGACATATAACAGGATGCAGGAACAATTCTATGATAATCTGGTAGGACTAGCCAAGCGGTGGTTAGAGCCGGAATGTAGGGTCACATCGTTGCACCTGCCTAAGTCCTGCATCCCACCCATCATCTTTCCCCAATAATTTTCTTTTACATTTCAGACTTCCTGTGACATATGACCTGACCTAACATTTTTTCTTGTTCAATATGATCCTTTAGTAGGTATTGCTATTTTGTGTACTATTTTTTCTCCATAACATAGAAGTCCGCCGGTCGGCGTCTCTTAACTAGACTACTATTTTGCCGTTGTTTTTGTAACATTTAGATACATAGCCTATAGGCTTACATGCAAAATTAATAAAGACAATAAAGAGTGGGGTGCTGATCAAGGCCCCTAGAAATCAAAGGGCGGGGCTTCGGGGAGTATTAAGTAGGCTAATTGTGGACGTTAACACTTTCATCACTACTGCTGACTTAGAGGAATTGGAAGCTAGATTAGAAAACGTCCAGGCTACCCACGGTCGTACTATGGCTCTGAGTGAGGTGATTGTGGCAGGCATGACAGAGGAGGAAGAGATTGTTACAGAGTGTGATAATCGCGCCCTTTATTATGAACCTGTCTTTAGAGCGATTTTGTTTTGTTTTTGTTTTTTTATATTCCAACTTACTTCCTCTCGGGCATGGGCTGAGAGCCTTAACATTCACCGCTTTACAATGAACAGTGAAGCCTGTGAGGTCTTGTTCCAGTCTAGGGAGTGAGACATGTGAAGCACGTAGAGTACAACGAGCACCTGCCATCTTGCCTTCACATGAGGCACGGTGCTCACTCATGGCCCGAAACGACCCCATCTCTGAAGCCACCTCATTCCCGTGCTTCACTGTCTCACCCCCTAAAATCGGACTCTCACACTTACACACACACACAACGCCACCTGTTGAGCAGATAATTCACCAGGCATTGCACCCCTATAGCATATTTTGAATATGGGAATATTCATACAGTGCTATTTAATCAGGGAACAATGAGGGTATTTTATTGACGTTTCGGTGGGCTTGTGGTAATGCACTGATACCAGGTACAGCACAAATTCCATCCCAATAATATCTTCCCATTGATACATCGGGATTTGAACCCGGGACCTTTGGATTACCAGGCCAGTGGCAAGACCACTCCACCACACCTCCCCTTACATATTATATAGTACATATTACAGCGTGCTGTCGCAAGTAAGAAGGGAGGCGAGACTGAGGCCCATAGAAGGGCTGACCCAAAACACACTGTACACCTCCCAAAGCTCAATCTTCCTACATTTGGGGGCAAATTGACTGAGTGGTTAGCTTTTTGGGACGTATTTCGGTCTACAGTTCATGAATCCTCTTTGGATAATGTCCGCAAGTTTCACTATCTGAAGGGACAAATGGAAGGAGAGGCCTTACATTTGATAGAGGGTTTTGCGGTAGTGAGTGATAGTTATCTTGAGGCTGTACACTTATTAAAGTCCACATACGGGGATCAAGAGCAGTTGAAGATGGCCCATGTCGTTGCCTTGTTAAAGCTCGCAGAATCACAGTATAAGGTTGAGGAGTTAGCGAATTTTAGGGCAAATATGGAGTGCCATACTCGATTGCTAGACACCCTAGAGCTCACCACACAGGAAATGTCATTATCTTGCGTCAGAAGCTTCCTATGGCAATACTTGACAAGGTTAGATCATTTGATCTGGGGAGTTCAAAACTCAGTTCAGTAAGGAAATTAGCAATCTACAGTTGAACAAAGGGAGAATGTATGTGTCGGGAGGGAGTGAGAATGTGGAGAAGAGGGGAACAGTAAGCATGACTGTGGGGACTAAAGAAAAGAAAGAGGGTACGTATAAGAAACCTGCTCAGATTCTATGTAAGCTATGTAACAACAAACATAAATGGAGTTTCTGTGTAAAATACCCAACAAATGAGACAAAACTAGCACAGGCAAAAAGATTGAAGCTATGTGTAGGTTGTCTAAGTAAGGAACATGGTAAGCAGAGACAATGTACTGCTACATACTTAAGGCCCTGTCGCCACTGCAAAGGACATCACTTTGATAAGTTGTGTCCTACAGCAGATAAAGTCAAAGACGTCAAAACAGAGGGTACTACAACTGTAACACTAGGTAGCACGCAAGACACCACTATATTGCCCACAATACAGATTCCCATGGAAGGTAATGACAGTAACAAAGTTTGTCGGGTACTTCTAGATCAAGGGTCTCAACGTTCCTTTATAAAGAGGTCCGTACTAGTGGGACTGAAGCACCGAATCGTAGGGGCTGAGACTCTTCGATTACAGGGCTTCACAGGGGTTACTGATAAGCAAGACTACAAGATAGCGGAAATTTCATATTTCTACCGTAAAAACAGGTACTTTATGACTTGTATCGTAGTAGACACCCTACCAGAATATGTATCTGTAGGTGTGAAGAAGGTGGAACACGCATTACGTAGCAAAGGGGTTAACTTGTCAGATCCCATGGGAAATCAGAGTGAGGTGCATGTTCTACTTGGTGTGGATCATTATTATGATTTAGTATACCCTGGATTTAAAAAGATGTGTGGTGTAATTTTAATCCCCACTAAATTTGGATATTGCATGAGCGGAAAGGTGCATACTACACAGTCAAAGGTCCTGGTCGACACGGTCTCGATATATAGAGTCAATGTAACCGCGGCAGAGGAGTTGGGAAGGGAGGATTCCCAACCTAGTGACCCTAAGATGGCTGCCGAGTTCGACCTGGAACGACTGTGGAGATTGGATCACATAGGCATTAATCCTATGGAGACTGATTATGACTCGGAAGTTGCGCTACAAAGGTTTGACGAGTCTGTGAGCTACTGTGCCTCAGACAAGCAATATAAAGTTAGTTTACCCTGGAAGAACAGTGAGATAAGCCTGCCTACCAACTATGGTTTGGCATTAGGTCGCTTGCGCGCATTGCAGCGGAAATTGTCTAACGAACCGAGCACGGGCCAGGCGTATGACGATGTATTTCGGAGTTATGAAGATAGGGGCTTTATTGAGAGAGTCGATGTCAAGGAACCGATTAAGAAGGGTAGGGTTCACTATCTGGCCCATCATGGGGTAAGAAAAGACAGCATCACCACACCAATACGGGTGGTGTATGACTGCTCTGCCCATGAAGGTCAACAACCCAGTCTAAATGACTGCCTATTGACAGGTCCGTCCATGGTGTCGGACCTGTCCCAACATCTATTGCGGTTTAGGCTGGGGAAGTACGCCTATACCAGTGGCATCGAGAAAGCATTCTTGATGGTCAAGCTAAAGGAGGAAGATAGAGATGTTACCCGCTTTCTTTGGTTCAGCGACATTAGCGACTCTGAAAGTCCGGTCATAATATACCGTTTTCTGGTTGTACTCTTTGGGGCCACGTGTTCACAGTTTTTGTTAAATGCCACAATCAGAAAACATCTAGCTGACACTCATGAGGACACAAGTAAACTATCTCGCATATTATATATAGACAATTTGCAGGGTTCTAGCGATAGTCAGGATGATTTGTTATATACATACTGGCAAGCACACAGATTGTTTGCGGATGCACATCTATTTCTCCGTGAGTGGGTTACTAATAGTAAAGATCTTCAGAGTTTGATACAGGTGGACGGTACGGCATCTCTTAACCAGGAAGAGTCCAAAAATTTGGGGATGATCTGGCAACCTAAACATGACATACTAACTTTATCAAACAAGGTCTTTTGCTTAGCAGACAGGAGCGCACACAAAAAGAAGTCTGTTGAGCAAAGTTGCGCAATTTTTTGATCCTTTGGGTCTAGCATTACCCGTTACCATAAGAGCTAGGATTCTAATGCAGGAAGTTTGGAGACGTAAAATAGGATGGGATGACAGTTTGCCCGAGGACCTGAATGACCAAGGGACATTGTTGTTGAATGAGTATGCCATCCTATGTACTAAACCTATACCTCGTAAAGTGGCGGCGTACGGTGACGTTACGTTACACACGCTTTGCGATGCTAGCGCCACGGCATACGGGGTAGCCATATATGTCGTTACTTCATTTGGGGCACATTTAGTTACAGCCCGGGCCAAGGTAGCCCCGGTTAAAAAGGTAACTATCCCTAAAATGGAATTGACTGCCATGCTGCTATTAGCACGTCTGGTGCAACATGTACGCGCAGCATACGAGAGCGAATTAAATATTGAAATAGTTCACGTTTGGTGCGATAGTCAGGTCGCACTCCACTGGATACATAGCAAGAAGTCTCTGCCAGTTTATGTGCGGAATAGGGTAGATGAGATTAGAGCCCTTTTGCCAGATGTTGCTTATCATTATGTAAATACAAAAGAAAACCCTAGTGATCTCATAACTAGGGGTATAACGGCTAGCCAGCTAGTGAAGTCCGAATTGTGGTGGCATGGTCCAAAGTGGCTGCTCCATGAAAGTAAATGGACGATTTGGCATGCTGTTGGTGAGGGACTTCTGCCACTGAAAACAGTGGCAGTTACAGCCCAACCAAATGAGCCACCGGGTCCAATCGTAGAGTGGGCAAGATTCGGTGACTATAATAAACTAGTCAGAGTTGTAGCTTGGGTATTGCGATATGTATCCAATCTCAAGCTTAAAGTAACGGGCCAACTCTGCAACAGGGGTCACAACATTGATGCTCGTGAATTTAAAGCAGCTGAAGTAACTTTGATCAAATGGGTTCAAGTAGAAACCTTTTCCAATGAATTAGAATTCTCGAAAAGCTCGAATAAGACATTAATGCCTAATATAGTGCGTCAACTAAGGTTGCACCTAGACAATGGCCTCATCAGGTGTGAGGGTTGCCTGAAGTGGTCGGGTGTACCAGACGGCACAAACCGCCCTATACTTATGCCAACAAGACATCACGTTACTGATCTATTGATCATACGCGCACATAGGGAAGTAAAACACTACGGGGTATGTCATATTATATCAAACTTACGTCTCACATGGTGGATACCCAGAGTTCGACAAGTAGCTCGACGCGTAGTAAGAAAGTGTGTAATATGCCAGAGACTAAAAGGTAAACCATATGCAACTGGACCAGCTCCACCTCTACCTGAATGCCGTGTAAAGCACGTAGAACCTTTCCAAGCTGTAGGATTAGATTACACAGGGGCATTGAAGACGAGAGAGCATGAGAAGGTTTATATATTTTGTTTACCTGTGCAACGTCTCGAGCGGTACACCTAGAACTATGTGATAATATGTCTAGCGAAGAATTTATGCTGGCGTTTAGACGGTTTTGTGCCCGTCGTTCATTCCCTCAACTCATTCTTAGCGACAATGCTCCCACTTATGTCCAAGCATCAAAATATCTAAAGGATATGAGTAGTGATCCTACTATCATCACTTTTTTGGGAGAGAAGAAGTGCGAATGGAGGTTCATTCCAGTTAAGGCATCTTGGTTTGGTGGAATGTGGGAACGGTGTGTCGGCATAGTAAAATCAGGACTCAGAGCGGTTGTAGGACGTGCTCTATTAAAGAAGAGTGAGTTGACGACAGTCCTCACAGAGATAGAGGCAGTCGTGAATGATCGCCCGCTTACATATGTGTACACCGACCTGCAAGAACCACTACCATTAACGCCAGCTCACTTGCTATATGGTAAACCATTGACTGCGTTTCTATCTGATTTCCGATCCATAGTAGAGTTAGAGGATCCCTCGTTGTACTCTGAGGTAGCGGTGTCTAAGAAATACCAGTATATATCCAGGATAATCGAGGATTTTAGGAAACGGTAGATTAGTGAATATCTGCTAGCATTGAGGGAAAGGAGTGTTACTCCCTCTGGCAGACCAACGGCACCTACAGTTGGTGAAGTTGTTTTAATTAAACAAGATAGTCCTCGTTTATACTGGAAATTGTGCCGCGTGTTGGAGGTATACAAGGGGGCAGACTCTGTAGAGCGGGTGGCGCTATTGCAGACAGCCACTGGAACTACTGTTCGTCCTATCGCACGTTTGTACGCTTTGGAGCTCGATTCCGCATTGCAATCTGATGCTCCACCTGTTATTGCTGGGTCCGAGGATTCTCAAAGGAACGACTCACCTCTTACTGATGGTGATAATTCTCGGACCGGGACGCGTCTCAGACGCGCTGCTGCTGGCGCCGTCGACTTGTGGCGTCAGAAGATAGCCTCTGGGCAACTTTAAGTTTAAGGTGGGGTTCAGGTCTTTTTTTGTGGGGGGAGTGTATCGTAAATACGATAGGCTATGACTCTTTTGTGATCCCGTATGTCTCTGTGACATCACGGTCGCTCCTGCAGCACGACGTAGGACGAGTAGATCGTATATTATAAGATTGTAAATAAGTTAAGTTATAAAAGGCGTAATATGCTATTAAGCAATATTGCCATGGTCTTACGTAGTATATATGAATTCATCGTATATATTAATATAATTTATCGTATAGAGCAACCTAGATGCAGTACGATAAATTGGGCTCCTGGCGTTTGCCAAGGCAGCAAGGTGTGCCTTTGAGGAACACCAGAGCCTTCACGAACACCAACCAGTTAACATCTATTTTCCGCCCTCAGTTGATCGCGCTTTTGAGCCTCTAATCACAATACACTGACAGCAATACAAACAGCTACACCATCACGACGCTCTCATCGACGCCATGACTGACATACAGATAAGCATAATATTCATGTCCATTCCCATGTAATCATTTAATCTTTCTTTTACTTGACTCGAGTCTCGGGACCGAAGTCTCGTTCCCCATTGTCCACCACCATATTGGGTAAACGTTCTCCCTTGCTTCATTGTCACGTGGAACTATTGGTGAGTTAATTCCTGGCTAGTATTAACCCTTATAACCTTACCCTATATATATAATTTAATATGTGAGACCTTTGGATATAAATTAGCTTGTTTTAGATCCAATTCAATTTAGATATGGAGTAATTCGAATTAGATTGATTTTATTTGGATAATAGCTTATAGATATTTAACTTCCATTGATAGTTTACCACAACTACTACTATTTCAGAAAATGCTGTGCACCCTTCTGTAAATGTTTTGCTGAATACTCCCAATGACATTGACCATCCTGTGAACCCTTCCTTGCCCCCTTCTTTCCAGGTCACCCCTGACAAATGTCCTATACAAGCCCTATCCAATGATCAAATTAATGTACATGCACCACCCAAATTACGCATGCCCCCCTCTGAAATCCCATTTTCTATGTTTCTCATTCTCCCAACCGCAGCCGAAATATCGCAGGTATCCATCTCCTCCGCGTTTTCTATGCCTAACCCTGAAACACAGAAAACGAACATGTCCACACACCCTAAAATGAATCCCATGTCAGAATTCCCTTTATATTGCACTCCTATTGTTGTCAGCCCCGCCATCATCCAAGATAAATGCAATATTCCCCCTAACTATCAGAAATGGGTTTACATCCGCCAAATTCCTTAGAAATCCATGATCTTGACTCCCACTAATACGTCGATAAATCAAGACCGCTGCCTCATTCAGCCCGCAATCATCTCCTCCAATAACCAATAACATATTAATAGCCAATATCTCCGAAGAGGTACTCACTTTACCCAAGGGCCTCATTATCGGAGACCTAGAGACTTTTGATGACATAGCCATGCTCCCAATAGTTTGAAATTACCCTACATTCCTGAATCCCTTTCATGCCAACAAAAACAACAGATGTATTCCTTATTGCTAGAGTTTAGCGACGTCTTTGCCCAAACTCCCACCAAAATCGGAAAGACCAACCGAGAGCAACACGCCATAAACACCACAGGACCACCCTTGCGTCAGCCCTCCCGCAGGAAGAACCCTTTTCAGCGGCAAGAAGAGGAGCAGCAAGTGCAAGACATGTTGGATGCAGGCATTGCTACTCCCTCCATCAGCCCCTGGTCCTCTCCAGTGGTACTGGTGAAGAAGAAGGATGGGTCCACTCGATTCTGCGTGGACTATCGCCGATTGAACGATGCAACGATCAAAGATGCCACCCCTCTTCCACGTATGGACGACTCCCTCGACTCACTCCACGGCTCAAAATGGTTCACCACACTGGACCTTCAAGCTGGGTATTGGCAAGTTCCCATAAAACCAGAAGACCAACAGAAGACAGCATTTTCCACCAGCGGCGGTCACTTGTACAAATTTAATGTACTACCATTTGGCCTCTGCAACGGCCCTGCCACCTTCTCCCGCCTGATGGAATCAGTACTAAATGGTTTAACTTGGAAAACCTGCCTCGCCTACTTGGACGATGTAATAGTCTACTCCGGTACCTGGACGGAACACCTACGTCGATTGAAGCAAGTATTACAACGAATAAGGAAAGCCGGACTAAAACTCAAACCCTCAAAATGTGAAATGGCAAGGAACACTGTTGGATTTTTAGGTCACGTAATATTCGACCAAGGAATTTCCCCCGACCTCAAGAAACTATCTGCCATCCATAACCAACAACCCCCCACCACAGTAAAAGGAGTCTGCTCATTTCTGGGATTAGCCAAATATTACAGACGTTTAGTCCCACACTTCGCCGAAATAGCCCGCCCACTGCATCAACTCACCCATAAGGACACAGTATTTTCTTGGACACCTGAGAGAAATGCAGCATTCGAAAAGTTGAAAGAAAAACTAGTGCAAGCACCTACTGTATCTTTTCCCGACTACCAGCAGCCTTTTCGTCTCTACACGGACGTATCTTTGTACGCCATTGGAGCCGTTCTCGCCCAAATCCAGGAGGGAAAAGAGCACGTCATTGCCTATGCTAGTTCTACTTTAAATCTAGCTCAACAAAATTTTGCCACCACCAAACGTGAATGTCTCGGAGTCATTTGGGCCCTCAACCATTTCCGGTCCTTTGTACTAGGAGCGAAACTGGACATTATTACCGACCACCAATCTTTGTAATGGCTGCGGAAATGCGAAACCAGTTCAGCATTACTAGTACGATGGAGGGAACGCTCGAAGAATATGACTTCGTGATACATTATCGACCAGGGAAACTCCACACTAATGCTGACGCCCTCTCCCGTCTCCCTGTACCAGAAGACCCCCCCACCAACCTGGCCGCCTTACAACAAACAGATTTTATCCACACGTCCGTAATTCAGGACCTACCCAAACCAGCTGTTTCACTTCTGCAATCCTGGGAAAGAAGAATCAAGCTGACTTGGATGCCCAAGCATATATTCTCAAAATTGACACGTTGGGGAGATCAACTCACCACGGAATCCGGCCATATCGTCGTCGAACCCGCAGTCGCCCAGGAATACATGATTGCCATTCATGAAGGGAACAGAATTCATCTCGGTCAAAAGAAAATGCTCAAGATCTTCCAGGACCAGTATTGGACACCCAACCTTTCCGGGATTGCCAAGCAGGTGACAGAAGCATGCAAACCCTGTGCGTTAGGTAAGGACCGATGCCGCACAGCAGGACCAGCTGGCACCATTTCCGCTCAGAAACCTTTCCAGATACTTTCCCTTGATGTAATGGGACCTTTCCCTATTAGCGCCGGCAAACGTTATATTGTCACGTTTGTTGACATTTACTCCAAATTCCTCATAGCTTGCCCCTCGAAAGATCACACTGCCACCACATTTGCTACACTCCTCGCCACAGAAATTTTTCCCATTTTCGGCTTACCTATTGCTATATTATCAGACAACGCCCCCGAATTTAGTGGTCAAGTTTGGGAAGAATTTGCAAAACAGTGCGGACTAAAAATTAAACACTCCTCCCCTTACTGACCGCAAGGCAACGCTGTGTGCGAGCGTAGTCACCGTACTATTAACAACCAATTACGTAACCGTATGATTGCTTTAAACACCTCCGACTGGCCCTCTCAATTAAAAATGATCCAGTGGGGTATGAATACCTGCCCCAAAGAAGACGGAATTTCCCCCCATGAACGTGTGTACGGAGTAGCCCCCCTCTTATTACCATTTCATCACCAAGCACAACCCTCCACCACTCAACCCCAAATTGACCCTTTGCAACAACTAAAGAATGCCCTACGCACCGCCCAAAATTGCCAAGACACTAAACACGACAACACCCTTGCTCAGAACCCCTTCGCCATTCACGATACCGTGATGTTGGCCAAGCTTCCGGTCATTAATAAATTAGGCCCTAGATATGTCGGACCTTATACGGTCGTCCAAATCCCAAATGCATACCAAACCACCATTGGTTATCACGGCGAAACTCGCACCTACAGAAATAGATTTGTTAGAATTTTTAAACCCCTAACTAAAGAAGATATGATTCCCCCTACCAACCCCGACTCTGAGTTAACAACTTCCTGCACCCAACCGCCTTCCTTGTTCAACCCCACCTCTCCAACCAACATTCCATCAAAAGCAAAACTTCCTACACCATCTCCCCTCACTTTTTGCCAACATACCCCCCCCGAACCCCTCCACCCTCCGCGTTGTCACCCGGAGTAACACCCCCCCCTACCGTACCTGTATCTTCCACCTCGGACAACAAGTCTCAGCAAACAAAACACATACCTCCCAAACGCTCACAAACCACAAACCGTTACCAATTACGTCCACGAGTATCTTACAAAACCTAACCTACAAAACCGCATCTACCCAAACGCTTGCAAAAATCACCTCCCACACCGCAATAATCCTCTTCAACCTCAACCAGAAAACCCCCACCTGCCAACCAATACCCCCTCCCTCTCCTCCCTTCTCAAAAAAAAAAACCCCCCCACCACTTCCATCAGAAAACCTCTAGTTTCCTCACGATCTCCATCTCCCCCCCCACTCAACCCCCAGTCCACCTCTCCCATGTCTTCTCTACCAGACCACCCAAACCCCCCCCAACATCATAGATCATGATTATGCCATCAGCAAACCAACAACCATCATCGATAACATAACAACAAACTCCTCCACAATGACCACCAACTTAACCCCGTTTTCCTTACCAACTTGACTTGCACCCCCCTCAATATCCCCTTTTCCTTCCACCCTTCCTCCTTCCACAAGTAAACACCACAACCAGCCTACCTCTTCAACAACAAATACTACAGCTACCACCCCCCCCACCTCACCTCCTCGCACCCCTAACCCAAAGCCACCACGATACAGGACATCATCCAGTGACTCAAGCCCCGAAATGAAAACCCGCCACAACATACGAACTAAATCAGGACGTTTAGTCTCCCAACCTGTCCGATTTTCTCCCATCCTCGCAATTATCAAAGAAAATCCCACAACATCTCCAACAATCCACCCCACACACACACCCATTCTAAGAATCACCAATATTTACCCCTCACCACACACACCGACACGACACCCGATCACCCCACCAGCTACACAGCCACCTGGTACCTCTACGTCCGCATGGAGGTATGACCTTTCCACGCACCCTGCCTCTAACGTCACTCACTACCCAGGCCCCACCGTCTTCACATCGACCTCTTCCACCGTACCTGATCAACCAGCCACTATTATGTCGCCAACACCCTTCATAAAGAGAATCAAAATCTCTACGGACTCAGGACAACTGGTCCGCATCCGATTCCAGCATGAAGCCCTCACGGCCGCCATTATAAATGCCACGACGTCCTCACTTCAGGTGACCATCGACCCCCACAAGACCCCTGATGCCCGCTCCATCGATTGGTGGGAACTCCTCCATACGTTACCAATGACCCACCACCAAGGAGACTCTCTCTCCTTCACACTTGAGGCTCGGGGACGAGCCTATAACGAAGGGGAGGGAAGTAAAATGCCCCCCAAAAGGATTTCCCCCACCACTCTCCCAAGCAGCAACCCAATAAGAATCCCGAAAGCACCAGAGCAAAAGCCGACCGACATGAAGGGACCCAACAGCCAGAGGAGAAAGAAGAAGACGCACGCAAGATCAAAGGACGCCGCCACACCTGTCATTCAACGGGGGGTCGCCCGGATGCACCAGGAGACCGACACCAGCACGACAGGAAAACAAAGGATCCCAAAGGCACGTCGGCCAAGAGTGATTTACTCCCAACCTTTTTAACATCCATCTAACCTATATACCACACACATAATCATTAAGGTAAATAAAACAATATACCAGTGTCAAATATAATTCTCCCAAGTTGTACTACTGACCAAATAAGTTAACCATGACTCTATGCAAACTATGAACAATGCCCAAAAGCAGATAAATATATCGAATCCGCGTTGTACTATACAACCCTATAAATGAACCCCATCTCTTAGAGATGAGGCATAACCCTATCACAAAGATGCCTGCCTAGAATGATAAAGTTCACCCATCATACCTTCAACCTACATATACGCACACACATTACCTTTTGAGTCACCCTGTCACTTCTTCTCTCAGACACCACCAACAAACCACACCACTGTACCTGTTTTCACCGTAGGGAAATGCCACCCCTATGCCCAGAGTGTTAAGGGTCAATATCAAAGTTCACGAGAGACAACCGTGACCTGCCCGAAATAGCCTCACACCAGGCACCCCCCAAAATCCAACCTCCCACCTTCAAATATGTCCATAAGGATGTTATAAAGTGCCGATTCAGTTTCTTCCCCAAGCCCCAGTAAGTAGAATGTAAACCCTATCCTTGTTACCTCAATTAACTATCCTCTAACATGTATAGCCAAACTCGCAACTCGACCCAGAAGGGCAGACAGCGCGATGCTAGGGCAACCACCTCTAACCCCCTCAAAAGAGTGTATTCCCCCCTGACTTTGAACGTTAACAAAATCACTATTCTTAACCCCCATGAGTGATACTCGTAAGTGAAAACTAGATTCAATGATCAATCATAACTAAAAGTGTATATCATGACAACCTAAAATCATATCACAATCCAATTAACGTAAAGAACTCCATGCTGCATTATTTAAGGTGCGGCATGCCCCCCTACCCCAGGGGACCCCACCAACCCCCGACCTGTGTGTTTTCCCCCCGCGTAGGTACACACTGACCCAGACGGGCAAACCAAATTCTTGCCAAGCACCAGGTGAGCCCCAACCTGAAACGAACTAAAAGCTCTAGTTACCTACCAACATGCTATCCTATCCCATCCTTAACAAAACCCAAAATCCCCCTTAACCAGTCCTAGATTCCTAATAGCATTTCAGCTAGACCAGAGAAAGATGCTTATATAAAATGATGACTAATGCCTTCCAGCATGGGCCAGTACGGCGCCCTGTAAAGTAGTGCCCCCCTTGACCAAATCCTACAACTCTAATAGTAACTTGTACTAGAGTAAAGATGTCCACAATAATGAATCACATTACGAACTACATACTGAAGAGATAAAGACCTCTTTCACTACCCCACTAAGTTAAATAGAATAAATTAACTTCTTCCTAACCCCCGACATCCAATAGTTCTAGAAAGTTCTCTCTCCCCCCCCCCCCCCCTTTGACCAAACCTATAAATGCTACCACCGAGACAAAGCTCGGCCAGTTCATTATTAGCTCTCAAATCAACGGCCTACCGCTCTGCTTGAAAGTCTAGTACACTCCGTCCCTCAAGATTCCTGATAATTCGGCACCCCGTAGTGAAATCTGTGAGTAGGTAAATTAACCTTTTTGTGAATATTTTATTATACCCGGACTCCCGAAAGGTAATAACATACTGTATATACAAATAACTAATTTACCAATTATTGATTGTCTTATAAACGCATTGTAGTATGTCCTCTTCTACTTGGGTTTACAAGCAATCATAGGGTGTAATAGTAACTCCATTTCAATAACCCATCGGATTCTGGTCTCCCAGATTCAATAGTTATCCATCAGACTACGTTTTCTATTATAGTTTAGTGGTTGTTGAAGCAGAAAAAACGCCCTCCAACAGTAACTAAATTAGAATAGTGGACACTAGTACAACCGACTCCTACTTGATCTAGGACAGAAAGATCTTGCTATGTTAGAAGGGATTATGCGAGAAACTCTTGATTGAGCACTCTGCAAGAATAACTCCTTGGTAACAATTGTCTGTGGCCTCCCCAACAGAATTGTTAACTAAAAGGTTTCAAAACCGCCCGATTCCCTTGAACCTCTTTTATTATGTTCCTTCCAACAACCAACCATACTTCTAAAATCGATTAATGAAATTTACAAACACATGTGGCAGTCCGTGGATTCGAACCCAGGATGCTCACACCGAAAATCAACACCTTATACATCGCACCACGAAGACAGTTAAAGGTTGGTGGACACTGCCTACGATTTATTATGCAACTTCGAATCCTGCATATCAATCTAAGCATGTACACACATCCCAACTGCAACTCACGTAGGCTATGTATATGTGAATGGAAAGAACAATTAATGGGGCCTTAACCACTTAGGGAAGTCCTCTCGATAAATTACTCCTGAACCAATATCAATTATTATGTTCCTTCCAACAACCAACCATACTCCTAAAATCGATTAATGAAATTTACAAACACATGTGGCAGTCCGTGGATTCGAACCCAGGATGCTCACACCGAAAATCAACACCTTATACATCGCACCACGAAGACAGTTAAAGGTTGGTGGACACTGCCTACGATTTATTATGCAACTTCGAATCCTGCATATCAATCTAAGCATGTACACACATCCCAACTGCAACTCACGTAGGCTATGTATATGTGAATGGAAAGAACAATTAATGGGGCCTTAACCACTTAGGGAAGTCCTCTCGATAAATTACTCCTGAACCAATATCAATTATTATGTTCCTTCCAACAACCAACCATACTCCTAAAATCGATTAATGAAATTTACAAACACATGTGGCAGTCCGTGGATTCGAACCCAGGATGCTCACACCGAAAATCAACACCTTATACATCGCACCACGAAGACAGTTAAAGGTTGGTGGACACTGCCTATGATTTATTATGCAACTTCGAATCCTGCATATCAATCTAAGACCAGAGATAGATAAGAAAGTCGCTTTTCCCGACTATCTTACGTTCGTCCGATACCTTGTTACTCCGGCCTGTGCCTGAGACATTGTATTTAAGGTCCCCATCCAAGAGTAACATATCGGAACTTCATCACCGGTTAATCAAGTAACCCATCTGTAACCTTCTCTACACTACGGGATGACTTAGACGGCCCCAGAGCAGCTGTTGACCCCTAACGTCGTGCCTCAAGATAACCAAAAGATACTTCGACACTATTTAATTCTTAATTTGTATCAGTGCCTCGATACTATACCCTACAATAAAGTGTTTTCCCTGTGACTCATAATCTATGCTACTCTAAAATCAAAGTGACTACTATGCTAATGTGTGCTAAAGTATATCAGTGAAATTACGACTAGGCGAACTGACTCCCATGATTATTCTTGCCACCAGGTTAATCTCGCCGAAGAAATAAGTCTTAGTTATTGGGACTACGGCTCGAGTGAAAGCAATTCCAAAATAAGTAATTGTGACTGTTAACCAGAAACCTGAATCGCCCCTCACTGATATTCTGTCTCAAGTGTTATTGAGACAAGTGAACATACCACACGAGTTGAAACTAGCTACTATATCTCTTTCACATGTTATTCTTAGAGATATAATTATCACTTAATTTTGTATCATCACCAGTGAGCCACACAGAACCTTAACAAAATAATATAGAATTGTTAGCCTAATCTACGAGTGAATTCTTCAGAATATGCTAGGCCTTATATCAGAAGAGAATACCTGATAGTTAGAAGTGGGAAGTATGTCTTTATCTAAACCCGCGATAAGTGCTGGAGATTATAAAAGCCCAAAGTACGCATTTGACTTATCCAAAGTTTCCATTGTTTCTTGTGAATACATAATCATTATTTTGCCTAGTGTTGGTGAGAATAAAGCTGCATTATAAACCATTCTTTTGATATTATCTATGTCCTCTATTGATTCCATTTGTGTACTGTGCATGAAATCCTATAACCCAGTCTTGTAGAACCCACCTATACCAAGTTAATCCTGCATACAATCAGGGCATAACAGTATCTACTGGCTGAGTCTATCTTTTCCATACAATTCAATGAGCTTTCAGAAGCCTACCTCGATATTTTATATCTGCCTCATATATTATGTAATAGAAGATATATCATAGAATAAAAATGTACAATAGTATTTCTTCTGTTTTCAGAATGAAGGAATCCTTTGGAATAATATCAATACAATTGAATTTACTGAGTTTTACATTTTATTTACACCCTAAAATCAATTATGAGAGTTAATGTTTCAGAGTATTCATATAATTATACAAATAGTCATAAAATTCCGGCACGCTGAAACCATTGCACGAATCCGAGGTGTGGACAATATACCCCTTGGCAGCTAACGCTCGTCCCGCGATAACATTTTGTATTCCAAATATGTCTGTATATTTGGGATTGTACATACCCTGACAGAAATTCTTACATACGCGAATTCCCGGGAGACAATCGCTTCCGCAGCTAATTGTATTGTCACTACTATCCTTAGAACAAGGAGAAAATTGAGACGACCACTTTGTACCCGTGGGTGTGACCGTATAGGTATCCTTGGACGAGTCGTCCATTTCGATGCCACATTCGAGTTCGAATAGGTTGCTAATATTAAAGTACGTATGGATAAAGTTTTTGAATGTCGGATATTCTAGGTAAAATTGTAGAATATATGAATTAAGAATAGCTTTATTATTTAAAATAGCGACGGAAGTATTATCCATTTGCCGAGTGCCTCCACTGATTACGTTATTGCAATATTCTTCATTCGCCAATGAAAACCTATTCCATTTATCTAGACCATCTATGGATAAGGTGCCTCTTAGAATAGCGAGTTGTTCTCTCGGTCGCTTTTGGTGTAATTATTCCGAGGTGATGGGTGTGGGTCGGACATTTCCCACAAATTCGTCATCGTGATTTTGGCTACCGAGAAATATCTCCTCCACCTTTTTTTTCTCTCGTTGAAATTCCTCGCCATCCCCGGATAGATATTCAAAAAACAATTTAATAAAAAGAAATCTTATAAATCTCGTCTTTATGAATTTACTGGCATATATATATATCTATAATATTTTTTTGAATGAAATCAACCCAGATATTTTTCATGGCTGGAATGGCTAGCATTTCCACATCTAAAATATTCTTGAAATGACACATACTACCCGTACTATAATACATATACCCAAAAATACGTGCTTTAAACCTATCAACAATAATACTATTATTATTATTATCATTACTAATATTTTCAAATTCGCGTATAAACTTCCAATTTGAAAACAAAGCCAGGCAAAGGTCACTAAATACGGACTCTGCCCCTTTAATGTCGTGAATATAGCCAAATGTGTATAGCCAATGCATGAACACACAGTAAAATATTTTCTTCTCCTTATCCGGCTGACTTTGCTCTTGTCCTCGGGGTTGTCGCTTTTTGAATAAAACTTCAATATTCGATCCAAATAGCACATCATTTCGGAGAAAATTTTCATGCTCCTTGGCATATTTGTAGTGTTGTACCCTTTGTCTCTCCATTAACGGATTCAAAATATTTTGGGCCCACTCTGGAAGATTGGTATTGGCCAATAACTTGGGAAGTCGGGGAGTGATCCACTCAAGTATCAGGAGAATCGAAAGTGTTAGGAACGAGTTATGGTCCATGTCGTGTACATTTGATGTGACCACAAATATATCCTCCCAGTCTAGGTTCGCTATGCAGATTGGAAGGAATTTCCGAATAATATATAGTTTTAGCTGATTCATACTCTGAAATAATGAGTGGGGGTTGGTGGAACCACCACGGTCCGGCGGTTGATCTTGCAGGGTACTGGTTACCATAAAATGTGCAATATTGGTATCTATATTGAGTTCCATTTCGCCAAAATTTATGGGTTTCACGATATTATTCTCAACCAACATTTGTATGGACGTAACGGTGAAAATTTTCTCGAGTCTTCCCATCCGAAGTTGCTGTATTCTATTGTTACGAATATTTATAAATAGAGTATCTATAATATTGTTATTTTTGTATTCAGTGAGCTCAGTCTTCTGCTTAGCTGCTGCTGCTCGCAGGGTAGGAATTCCCTGAAACCAAAAATAAAAATTAATTACAGTCCAGTGTTAAAACTTAAAAGTAGAATGTAGATCATCAGTTATAGTGAGTTATACTGTTATATTTCACGATTCACATGTTTATTAAGACTTTTCAGGAGTTTAAATTAACTTACACGATCGGTTACTGTAGCAGACGTCTGTGTAGCTGTGATTTCCAATCCACATATTGGACAGATCTGCGCAGCGTCTCGCCCCCATCCATCACAATGAAGTATTAGGATAAGTGCCAGCATACAGTTGGTCGTAGCCACGAGATCTGCAGGTCTTCAGTCTTCAGTCTGCAGGGAGAAATCATGGAATGTTCATGCTATAAAAAAAGTTGTTGAGTATGATGTAGATCATAGAAATAATCACAAGAATATACCGAATATACAAGAATATATAATATACAAGAATATACAAGAATATACCGCGGTCACCTCAAATATTTTTTTTTTTTACTAAAAATCGCTAAATCGACTTTAAATCGATTAAGCTATTGTTTTTGAGTAAAACTGATAGCTGCAATCGATTTCTGGTGTCAAAAAACATAGGTAACGATACCTAACTTTTGAAAATCGGAAAAAACTTGAAAATTTCGATTTTCGCTAGCGATCGCGACTCCGGATAAGAGCGTGGTCGATTTCACGGAATTGGACAGGAGTTTCGCTTGGGACTTTTCAGAGGTGTTAGTGGGGACCTATATCTACCATAATCAATCGTCAAACTTTTGTTAGCAATTTGTCCAGATTATTTTGCCAGAATGACTACACTAAAGATAAAATATGCGAGTATTCTATTTCACTTACGGCGAGACAGCTCGGCCCAGTAAAAACGAGACAGCTCGGCCCCGTGTTAATTACGAGACAACTTGTAATTAACCTAACCTAACCTAACCTAACTTAACTTAACCTAACCTAACTTAACTTAACCTAACCTAACCTAACCTAACCTACACATTATGAATCGAGAGAACTAGCCTATGACATAATTATACAATAAACGAACATTTCGCCCACATTACACACAAGCCATAAACCCTCCACTTAGCTCTCCCCATCCTATATCCTGACTGGTCTCGTCAAATTGCCCCATAGCAAAACATGGGGCCGAGCTGTCTCAAATAATGGGCCGAGTTGTCTCGCCGTCGTGGCCGAGTTGTCCAAAAGTGGGCCGAGCTGTCCGAGCCGAGTTGTCCCATGGGCCGAGTCGTCCAGTCACCATATTTGGCTATTTATCATATTATTACTTCGTCTAGTAATTTATTCATTGTAACAATTATTTCTGTTATAATACAACGCTACATCGTTCTGCATTCTTTTAGGAATTTGTTAATTTATTCAGAACTCCTTTTATGCCATCATAAATAGTATTTTATAAGTGCAACTTTATTTTGTACGTTTATTCATTATAGCTCCTTTCAAAGCTATAATACCGCGCTCTTTCGTTTTGCTTTTCTTTAGTAGTTGGTTAATTTATTCCAATCTATACTAAATTACATTTGATATATTCCAACTCAGTCACTATATTTACTGTGAATCTGATTTCCTTACTCCGTGTAATTTGACCTCATCTATAATCGAATATTATTTTTCGTGACTCGTGTGAGAGATTATTCGCCATAACTCTTAGATAGTTAAATTAATATTTCAACTATCTTTCCCCTTAGAATCAAATAAAGTTCATATCTTTATTCCCTGATTTTATATCGCATTAAAATAAATTATTATTTCCTGTGACCGCAGTCCATCTGACCTATAGTTCCCAGGGCGGTATCTTTGAGGTCTCACCTGAGCGTGGCCCTAATTTCTTTTGACTACCGCGCAAACTCATGCGCAACTGAGTGATAGGCCCCATTGCCTTACCTTGTCTTTGTCATTATACTTCGCATTAGACACTTGGCTCACATATTGATTGTTGTCAATTGATTCATGTTTGTGTATATATGTATCTGTCCATCATTGCATATTTTCTCTCTTCAATTATTGTGTAAGTGACAAACTGAAATTCACAAGGGAATAAACCTCATTCAACTCTCTTCAGTCACAATCATGTTCTACTAACTTGCTATTCTATAATTATAATAGTGGAGTTAGTACCCCATAACTTGTACTCTATGCAAATTGAATAAATATGAGTGTAATCTATACTGTGTGTTTATTGTGTTGTTGATTGCCCGATTGAGTAAATACTTATCATATTCATGAAGTTAGATGTGTTCCTGTCGAGCATATTCCAAATCTAAATATCCGAAGCCCGGATTAATAAGGATACCATACTGAAGCGAGTTGGATTACAACCCGGCATAACATAATTATATATATATATATACTGTATATATATATATATACTGTATACATATATATATTGAGATGACGGGATTGCAAACAAGGGACAAAGCAACCCCCTCAGAGGTCCTAACAACTCAGGAGAAAGAGCAACGTACAAGAGTCAGAATAGCTGCAATTAAGGAGAAGAACAGGACAAGGAAAAGGACACAGCTGAAGGTGGAAAGGGAAACCGCACAGTCCCCCCTGTTTACACGGGCTCTAATATTTGCAGAAATACTACAGTCTACCCAACAATTAGAACGTACCCATGCTCTAATACCTGCAGGTATACTACAGTCTACCCACCAAAGGGAATCACATCCGGGACCTACAGAAGTTCAAGCCCGGACTAATCGCAGAGAACCCTGTCCAGCCATTCACAGAGCGTGGGATATACAAGAAAGGCAGGCACGCAACAGCAGCCAGATTTGGAGTACGACGAAGAAGAATTTATGCTAATTCCACATAAAGATCCAATGCAATACCTCTACAGATGGGACCAAGAGAATCACCTCTACAGTACCTCACATGAGGTGTGGAAATAATAGACAAGAAGTTAGGAAGAAAGAAAGCATGGCCTGCAACATAGAAAAAGCCAGGAAAGATGAATATAAGAAAAACATTTATCTTGCAGCCATGCAAACTTTCTATACAAAGAGTGTAATCTTAAAATATAGAGAATAACGTTGTACATGTATTATTAGGGTAAGTGTATTTGTAGAGTAATGATTGCCTTCACAATGATTAAAAGAATGAAATTCCCATGTCCTTACTATGCTGAAATAGGTCAAATTGAGTTCAAATTATCATCCGAATATAGCCTGACTGAAATCGATGGAAGGTATGCAAACATGCGGTAATACCTTCTACTAGTTCTGCTTTTAGTGGGTAGATAGCAGTGTTGGCTAAACTTCTCTATAAGACAAAGCCTTGTCCCTATAGTCAAGTCCAACGAGGGTGGCGAACGAGAGTGTGTTGAAGGAACCAGGAGTGACCTTCTCTAGTGTCTGTGAGAGAGGCAGCTCCCTTTGATGTCCATCTGGAGGAAGAGCTACGAGTCCTACGTCGTCCAGATTCTCACTCATGGAAATTACTTCTCCTCTAGACCTGTACCCTAAGTGTCTCTGTGTTACTAAGTTTTGGGAATTATTGTGAAGGTAATATAAAATATGCGAGTGTTCAATTTAACTTTTTCGTAGAGATCCGCTTCTAGGACTCCCCTTGTCAATTTAGTACACGTGTGAGATTAATCAAACTTAGATCCACGCAGTGATTTTATATAAGTACGGTTTGTGGTCTATATAGTTTATGTTCAAGCATTTCTTCAACTATTTTTTACCTACGTTACATAGTCGATATTATACGTGATATTTAGTGAATGCTCTCAGATTTTATTCTGTTGTGTTATTATTCCTTGTGTGTCCAAGTCCAAGTGAAGTGTGTAACGAAAGCTATATTCCTTCTTGAAGCTTAACCCTTAATTAGCGGGTCCCGCCTTAAGTCGGATAGAGAACCAAGGACAAAAGAGCGGGTCCCGCCTTAAGTCGTATGCGATTTTGAGCTCATAATCAGCTCTGAGAGAGAGTCCACGCAGTCGGAGGACCGCGGGCGGGCTCTGACCATTCAGCATGGACATAGTCCCGCCACTGACACCACCACCACATGTCTACACCTCCCTAGTCCCGCGATACAGGGTAAAAACGGAGGAAATTACTGTATTTTAGGGTTTTTCCCTTCGTATTGCAACATTGTTGCAAGAGAACCCGTGGTCGTACAAGGATGGTTCAGGTGTCATTGGAAAGCTCAATTATCGCCCTTTCACGGATACATAATTGTATTACGCTCTGGCTCTTCTTTATGCATGAAAAAGAGCATGGAATGAAGCTCGTTTAGGGTAAATCTGCCCGCTTGGCAGATAGTAGTGCTACAAAACCAGACGATAGGGAGGTGTTAAAAACCCTAAACTCAGGACAGTGCTACGTCCAGTTGTTATACAAGATTACTTAGAGTATAAAGTCGCCACCGCTGAAAGTAAAAACCTGTTCCGTTGAGTTAGAATTAATATATGTTCAAGATTTCTAGTTTGCATTAGTTCTTGTGAATAATCTAATCATATACGTTACCCGGTTTATGTAATTCTCTCACCCGCAATTTAGGAATTCAGATTATACATTCCTGTATTCAACAGCCTATTATTTTGGGCTATTTAAACGATACTACTTTGTTCTGTATCTATATCTTTTTGAAAAGTTATCCAAGTTATTGTAAATCGCTACTCTGTTCTGCGTCTTATATTTATTACAGTAGTTTGTTAATTTATTCAAACTCACTGTTTCAGCCTTAATTTTGGCTATTCAAAGTCGCTACTTTGTTCTGCGCGTTTATTTTATATCTAGTAGTTTGTTAATTCATTCAAACTCCTACACTAGCCCTCATTTCGGCTATTTATTTAATACTACTTTGTTCTGTATTAAATCTTATTATTCTGCGTTTTTTACTTCATTCTAACCAACTTGTCTATAGCTATCGTGCTGCTATAATTTATTCACTATCTTTACTGTGAATCTGATTTACTCATTCCGTGTGATTTTAACTAATTTACGATTGAATTTATTTTTCATGTATCGTGTGAGAGATTATTCACATCTATTCTTTGATAGTTAAATGCTAAATTAAATTATCATTTCATATAGAGTAAGGCGAAGTTCACATCTTCTAAACTCGATTTAACGTTGCACTAAATCGAATATTTATTTAACCTGACCTCAGTCCGTTTGACCTTTACCCCCTTGAGCGGTACCTTTGAGCGTATACCTGAGCCGGCCCTATTTGTCTTTCACGCCGCGCATACCTGTTAGTAGGGTCATTTGCTTGGAATCCGTGACCATTTTGTTCCTACCTTTTTCTCTCGAAGAATTTGACAACCTGAACCATTTTAAAGGAAAATTAGCTCCTATGAAAAATGACGGCTAACTCTGCTAGAGCCCAATATTCAAAATGGCCGCCAATGCCATCTTGAAAAACATGAAATGTAATATCTCTGGCATCAGATGAGCTACAAGGACGAATGAGGTGTCCTTTTTCACTAATTCTGGCATTACAAATCCACTGGAATGGTTATTGTATTGTATTGTATTGTATATTGTATTGTTATTGTATTGTATTATACTAATTGTACATACTAATCTGCCACTTCACTGTCACTACATGATTCACTGTATGAGCCACTATCAGAATCACTGTCCTCACTTTCGCTGCTATCATCACTGTTGTTCTCTGCCTGCGGTGTATATCTAATATTACTTTTTTACTGTTTCAGATGGATCGTATGCCCATCTGATGAAAATCGCCGACTTGTGAAGTGACCGAAATAATGGATAATAGAAGAGAGAGTGAAGAGTTACCAGACAAGACATTAAATGAATACGAGTGCATTTTACTCTGTGGTAAGCGATGTACCGCAGATGATCGTTTGGAAAACATTACACCTGAGAAGTGGGAATCCATCCGGGAAAAGTCTTTACAATGGAAAGAACTTGATAAGTTTCAACATATACATGAAAATGTGGATTGGGAGAAGGGACCAAAGGGTCACCACATGCATAGCACTTGTTACGCATCATTATCCAGCAAGCGCAAGCTCTGTCAAGCCGAAAAACGCAAACACAAATCCGAGGAACGTCTTGAAAGAGATGAAGCATCAGATCAACAAGACCCTTCCCCAGAGGCCAGTGCACCTAAAAGGCTCCGCTCCAATATGGGTGTCCTCACGATAAGACTCTATGTGTGTGGTGCATGAAAGGGGCATACAAGAGTAGTGATCATGACAAGCAGATTTTACTCCTATCAACAGTAGATGCCTGGACTAAATTCAAGTTACATACTGTCCGTCTGGAAGATGAGGTCATGAGATTGAGACTTGACACTATGATTGCATCCATCCCAGATAGTCAAACAGCATTTGGGTTGGAAATCCGCTACCATCGTGCGTGCTGGCGCAAATATGTAAGCGACCACAAGCCCCTTTCAGATGAAAGCACTCAACATCTGCAGCGTGTAAACCTCCGAGAGGCCCAAGCTCTCTTCTTTCATCATATTCGTCAAGTCATCTTCAAAGACCATGAAATTCGCACACTGCAAGGCCTGCTGCAGGACTATAAGCGCATTATCTCAAATCACGGACATAACTCAGTAGTAAAATCCAGCTACTTAAAGGAAATTCTCGTCAATTGTTATGATCGGGTCTCGTATAAATCAATGGCTCTTATACATTGGACTAGACTGGCATAAATGCAACAACGGAAACGCTAGATCCAACCCCTGATATATAATCCCGTCGAACAAAGAACACATATACCCTCCAGAGTTATATCTGCGATAGCGGGGTATCTTAACTCTCAGTATCTATGTGCTTCTACTATAGGCTGATGTTCTCTGAAACAGCCTATTACCTATAACATATGGTTGCTTAGTTATGGTACACAAGGAAAAGATAGTTAACTTAATTAAATCACAAGAGTGATCTAATGCAAACAAGAAGAAGGTTTACTTAACGTTACTTTAATCAATAATATCTGTCACTCCTTTATGAAAGAAAGTGTTGTAAAGTCCTCAAGCACCGAACAAGGAATCTTCTGAATAATGTCGGATGCTACTAAGAAGAACGTATCGGAAATGGAACCACAAAATAGCAGGAGGCAGGACAATGCACGTGTAGGCTAAATACACAAAAAGGCTGGACCTATAATGTTATTGGACACAAGAATATTATAAGTGGTGCAACAGTAATAATGCTCGCCACGAAAAAGTAGTACTCCTATTAACAAAACCGGTCTATGCTGGTTGTGTCTCTCTACAGCAACCTAGACCTCAAAATGCTTGTGTAGAAATAATGGGTATGCATAAAAGAGTATATGATCTAATCCAGCTAATGTCTACCCGGGTTAATAATGTCTAGCTGGGATGCGCAAAGGTACATAATTCTGGTGGAGCAAGGCAGCTCCTAGCCTAGTGTGGACCTTGGGTCTGTGCGGCCTGATTACGTTAATATGAAGGGGTGCTCTCTTGAGGATTCTCGATCACAAGTATCGAGTATCCTCCTGGCGACCCTCAAAAGTAAAAGCAAATAGAGTTAGAACAGTGTTGGGTGGATTAGGCAAGCAGCCCTCACGCACTACACAGTCTAAACTCCAAGGTACACAGACAAAAGATCCACCCAGGTAACCCACAGAATCCGTAGTGTCGTGCAGCTCAAAAGTAGCCTACACACAGTGAAAACACCAACAGCAAGGTACCTGATCCCTAGTCTAGCATTATTTAACCCTGTAGAAACATTAGTGATTGATGGAGACAGTCCGAGCAATACAATCTCCCAAAAAAACAACGACTCTCTTCAACCTTAGCCTAGTACATAAGAAATGTGAGATCCAGCATATAATACAGTCTGGCCACCAATTCAAGGTGTGGATGCAGGAACCAGAGGGGATTGATATTAATAAAACGTGAGGAAGTAGTGGAAATGATAGAGGCAGTAGGAGAGAGAAAGATTCTAAGACAAGAGTGTGGAACAGTTCATGGGAGATGCTTAGAGTATGCTGTCAGGGAAGGATCTGACAAGGATATTCCCAGGGACCGCCTCGCTGGAGTCCCAGTTCGCAGGAATGGCACGAGGGCGCGCGACAGTCGCCCAGTAAGCAGCCGCCTAGTAGGCAGTGTTAGGCAGGAGGCAACGAATTCCGCGAGGCCTATGTAAGGGGGCCAGCCACGCGCCACACTCACCACCAAGTCACACCACCTGGTCTCTCTCTCTCTCTCTCTCTCTCTCTCTCCCGCTCGCCTTCCCATCATCCAACTACTTAACACAATACTTTCAATTGACTAAATAAAATAGAAAGGATTGTGACAGACGAAAATAAAGAACAGTTCTGAACTGTCTGCAACACAAGCTTTCTCGAGAAGGAAAGTACACAATGATAGGTAGACTGTAGCTACATTCTCTGCCCTGGCGAGTCCTAGCGAGTAAGCCATGCGGTTCTGGGGGAAGCGGTGAGCGTCACACCCCACCCAAGATTTTTAAGAGGCTCCAACTATGAGCTCTAAATCTGACACGCAGAACCCATACAAAATTCGCCACTCCTAGCCACCCAGCGACAATGAAATGTAAAGCACAGTTCTCTTCAAAATAACACATTATAAAAATGAACAACCCTTCCCAACAGAATAGATTAAATTACATAGTTATGCTCATAAGAGCGAGCTTCACTAGCCCAGCCTTCTGAGAGGAGTACAACTCAGAATTTCTGCTATAACATACTTAATTTTTTTTTAACTATCAAAGAAAGAGTTTTTATAGGATTTTTATATTTTTAATAGGTTTATGGCGGCTGCACTACAGGGGTAAGCCTAGTTTTTTCTTCTATACCAACACAGCAACTCCTACTTTACGACCCAATACGCTGGGCTACACACGCGAGCCAACAAGCACCAGACGTAAACATACTAATCAAACCAAAGTAGGAGGCTACCCTTGTGATGATCTACCCCGGGTCTTCCACCCTCGATAAGCAATCTTCAATCACATTCTCAGAACCGGCAATATGGCGTATGTCTAGGTTGTATTCCTGCAACATTAATGACCACCTGGTCAGCCTCATATTCCGGTTATGGAATTGATTCAGGAACTTGAGGGGGTGATGGTCGGTGTAGATCACCACAACTGGTCCATAGGCTGGAACATACACCTCAAAGTGCCTGAGCGCTAGCACAATCGCCAGCAGTTCCTTCTCAACTACTGAATAGTTCTTCTGCGCCGAGTTGAACTTTTTTGAGAAGAAACCGACTGGGTGCTCCAGCCCATCTTCGTCTGATTGCATCAGAACGGCACCAGCCCCCACACCACTGGCATCAGTTGCCAGCTGGAATGGTCGGCTAAAGTCCGGGGCCCTGAGGATTGGGTGAGTACACAACAGGTGTTTTACTAGCAAAAAAGCCCTCTCACACTCAGGCGCCCACTTAAACTTTCTATCTTTGGCCAATAGGTCTGTCAGAGGAGCCAGCACAGTAGAATAGCCCTTTATAAAGCGGCGGTAGTAACCAATCATGCCCAAAAACCTCATGATCTGCTTCTTGGTGGATGGCCTGGGGAAGTGGTTAATAGCCAATATCTTGTTCTGTGGGGGGCACACCTGGCCCAAACCCATCATGAACCCCAGATACTGCACGGTAGCCCGCACAAAATCACACTTTCCCAGGTTGACCACCAAGTTTGCCTCGCTTAATTTCTTAAATAGGGATTCTACATGTCACAGTGGCTCTTGAAATCGTCATCGTAGATAATGACGTCGTCCAGGTACAGTTCGGAATGTCAGCCACTAACTCGTTCATCAAGCTTTGGAAGGTCGCTGGTGCGTTCTTTAGACCGTACGGCTTGACATTACAACGATATGTAGCACCATCCACCACAAAACCACACACCTCTTTCGCCCGTTCAGACAAAGGCACCTGCCAGTAACCTTTTACCAGGTCCACCTTGGTCAAGAACTTGGCCCTGCCAATCTTGTCTACACAGTCATCGACCCGGGGAAGAGGATATGGGTTGGTGGGAGTCAAGCCGTTTAGCCTGCGGTAATCAACACAGAAGCGCACCTTGCCATCCGGCTTAGGTTGCAGCGTTACGGGAGATGTCCACTTTACCGCCCCCTTCTCGATCAGTCCCTGTTGCAACATATACTCCAACTCCGCCCAGAGGGCCGGAAGTTTAATAGGGGGCACCCTATAGGGCACTGATTTGAAGGGTGGGTGGTCTCCGACGTCAACGTCGTGCACCTCATGAGTAGTGAGGCCTGGGTGTTCCGCAAATACAGTAGGGTATAAACAGAATAGGCGCTCGACAGCCACACGCTGTTGCTCAGGTAGGTGTTGCAAAGCCTCATGAGCCGCCTGTCTCGTGTTTCCCGCCCACTGATCTGCAGAAACATGATAATCCCAGTTGTCATCCACCTGCGCATGACTGTCCCGTTCTCCTTCTCCACCTTGACTGCTGAAAGTCATCACGGGGACAGTGAGAGGCTCAGGTGGGCGCCTCACATACTCCTTCATCAGGTTGACGTGACATAACTGATTCCTCTTACGCCTGTCTGGAGTGGCCACCAGGTAATCTAAGTCCGAGAGCTTCTCTGCTACCCTATAAGGACCAGCGTACTTTGCGGATAAGGGGTGACCTACAAGAGGGAGTAGTATCAACACCTCCTGACCCACGTGAAACTCCCTGAGTTTCACCTGGTGGTCGTACCTGTCCTTCATGAGGGCCTGAGAGCCTACCAGATTGCGGCCAGCCAACTCCAGACTACGCAACATTCGTTCTCTACTCTCAAGTTCGACAGCACCGTCACTACACTTTAGAAGCTCCGGGTCTTCTAGCTGCAATTTGCGAATATCTGAGGAAGCTAGCCTGTCTAAGTGTTTGTGAAACAACTCATGCCCTCCCCCAACATCGAACTTTGCATCCCGTTGCTCTCTCCGTGTATACCGTTGCTGCCTCTGAGTCTCTTTAAGCCCTGCCTCTACACTCTCAGTGACAGGTGGTGGTGCTTCTCCAGACTCTAATAACGGTGCTAATACTGAGTCCCCGAGAAGCGCTGCTGGTACTAGACTCTCCACCGTATCAGCTTTCAGCACCTTCTCGAGACCGTTCCTCCGCTTATTTGAAGACTGTTGGTTAGGCTGTGACTCCCTGGATGCGAGAGATCTGGTTACAACACACGCCATTGGTTGCACCTGACACTTCTCAACCCACTCCTGTTCCTCCCTACTCACGTCGGCCGGCTCCTCGGCAACGACTAAGGGTGAAACCTTAGAAGCAGGCACCGCAAAGTCATTGCCGAGAAGGAGGTCGACGCCCCCAACAGGCAATTTCTCCACGATTCTCACATCCAGTTCGCGAGTCACACCGTCAACTTCAAGCTCCATTCTAACAAGCGGGTATGACCTAGTTGCATTAACTCCCTGCACCACAACTACCCGTGCCGCGTTTATGGGTCTACCAGTGAAATTCTTCAAGAGTGTCTGAGAGGCACCTGTGTCACGCAAAAGCTGTACCCCGTGCTTCTTGCCCCCCCACTTCACCCAGCCATGCCCTCTATGGTCGCAAAAGGCATCGCGGACAGGGTTCGAGCCTTCCGGATCCTTCTTCACTGGCGGTGCTCCATCCTCTGATCTTATGCCTCCAGCAAGCACAGAAGACTTCTGGAATACCCCAATGCTGCGAGCCAATGACACAGCCGCCGTGGGAGGTCTGCTCGGACAAGCTTTTGCCATGTGCCCCTCTTTGTGACAGTGATGGAATATAGCCAACGTAACACCGATATTCAAAAAAGGCAGCAAATCCCTACCCAGTAACTATCGTCCAATTAGCTTAACCTCAGTTGTATGTAAAATGCTAGAAACGGTCATAAGAGACAGACTCGTAAATCACTTAGAGGAAAATAACATACTTAAAGATACTCAACACGGCTTTCGTAAAAAACGTTCCTGTTTAACAAACCTCTTAGACTTCTTCCACGATATCCTCAACCTCTACGATGAGTAAAGCTGTAGATATTATATACCTTGATTTTCAAAAGGCCTTTGACAAAGTTCCCCACAAACGTTTACTGCTAAAACTAAAAGCGCATGGAATACAAGACGTGTGTTGAAATGGATAGAAAATTGCTCAGCGACAGAAAGCAAAGAGTAGTCATAAACGGTAAGGCATCTAAATGGACCAATGTAAGTAGCGGGGTACCCCAGGGATCGGTACTAGGACCAATTCTCTTTTTAATTTACATCAATGACATAGATGAGGGTCTCACCTGTACAATCTCAAATTTTGCTGACGATACAAAAATTGCAAATAGCGTACTCTCAAAAGATCAAGTTGACGATATGCAACACAATCTAGATAAATTGTCACATTGGGCTCAAATTTGGCAAATGAGTTTCAATGCGGATAAATGTAAAGTACTACATATCGGATACCTAAATGAGAAAGCAAACTATTCGATGAATGGCACTCAGCTTAAGAATGTAAACAGAGAAACCGATCTGGGAGTAACAATATCGAGTAACCTAAAACCGAGTCAACAATGTTCAGAAGTTGTTAAGAAGGCAAACAAAATAATTGGCTTTATAGGCAGGTCATTTGAGCATAAATCCAAAGACGTTATCCTAACCCTTTACAATTCCTTAGTCCGCCCTCTTCTGGAATACTGCGTTCAATGCTGGTGCCCTTATTACCAAAAAGACATAAACAAGCTAGAACGAGTTCAACGTAGAGTTACCAAAATAATACCTAGCCTAAAGAACAAACCATACGAAGAGCGTCTTACAGAATTAAATCTATTTGCTTTAACCCAGCGCAGATTAAGAGGTGACTTAATTCAAGTGTTCAAAATCATCAAAGGCATCGACAATATGAACTGTAGTAAGTACTTCACTATCGACCAATCTAATTATACACAGGGAAACGGTTGCAAAATTATTGGTAAATCTTTTAACTCACACGAATCTAAGAATTTCTTCTTCAATCGAGTTGTCAACTTGTGGAATGGGCTTCCCCGAGATGTTATAGACTGCAGCACTGTTGATTCATTTAAACTCCGCCTAGACAAATATCTCGCATCAAACCCGCGACTGACTGCGTTTGTAAATGAATCACTTTATTTTATCCTCCCCTCAGTTATTAACACATATGTCCCCTACTAACTTCCTAGTACTGCCACGGACATTAGTTCCATGGCAGTAGTTCCCTTTCCAATGTTCCCTTACCGACTCTAAACCACTGTTTGGACACTTGATCCTCAGTGTTTTGGAGGACAAGCAGCCTAGAAGGGTCACTAGACCTGTTGTTGCTTGATTTCCTTTGTACTCCTTTGTACTCCTTTGATAACACTCAAATTTCCCCTTGGACGATGAAGGATAAGACAGTGGTGGAACGAAAGTCATTGATTGATTATGTATGTGTGGATGAACGAATGAAGAAATCTGTGATGGATGCTAGGGTGTATAGGGGTATTGGAGGGGGTCTGTCTGATCATTATGTAGTGGTAGCTAAGGTTAGGATACAAAAGAAGGGGGTGAGGAGAGCGGGAGGGAGGCGAGAGGAGGGTGGAATGGTGAGGAGGGTGGAGAGGTTGCAGGAGGAGGAAGTCAGGGAGGAGTACAGGAGAGCAGTGGAAAGACGACTAGGTGGGTTCGACCTGGAAGTTATGGAGGAAGTGGAAGAGATGAGCAAGGTGTTTAAGGATGAGATCTGTGCAGCATGTGAGGAGGTGTGTGGAGTGAGGAGAAGAGGGAGGGGAGTGAAAGGTACAGCATGGTGGACAGAAGAGGTAAGAATAGCTGTGGAAGAAAAGAAAGCATATAGAGAGTGGTTGGGTAGTAGAGGGAATGAAGATTCCGAGAGACAGAAACGAGCGAGGTACGTGGAGAGTAAGAGGGTGGTGAAGAGAGTAGTGAAGGAAAGTAAGAGAAGAGTAGATGAGGAATTTGGAAGGAATCTGAGTGTAAAATGGAGGGAGAGTAAGAAACTGTTCTGGAAAGAAGTCAAGAAAGTTAGGGAAGGTAGCAAGGGAAACAGTAAGGGTGTGAAAGATAAGAATGGGAGAATGCTAGCCGAGAAGCAAGAGAGAGTCGAAAGATGGAGGGAGTACTTCAGTGAGTTGCTAAATGAAAGGAATGAAGAGCCAGCAAACATAGCTGGATATGGTATGGGAGGGAGAAGAAGAGAAGTAGTGGAGGAGGAGGTGGGGATCAGGAGGTCAGAAGTGTCGGAAGCCATGAAAAGAGTGAAATTGGGGAAAGCACCAGGAACAGATGGAGTGTGTGGGGAAATGTTGAGGTATGGTGGTGAGATAGTGATAGAATGGGTATGGAAAATGTGCAAACTAGCATGGGAGAAGGGGAGTGCACCTGATGACTGGAAGACTGGCATAATAGTCCCCCTATATAAGGGCAAAGGGGAAAGAGGAGTGTGTGGTAACCACCGAGGAATATGTCTTCTAAGCGTAGTAGGGAAGGTATACAGTAGGGTAATGATTGAGAGAGTGAGAGTGAGAACGGAGAAATGGATAGGCGACGAGCAGGGAGGTTTTAGGAAGGGAAGAGGATGTGTAGATCAGATTTTTACCCTGAATTGTGTTGTGGAGAAGTATCTGGAGAAGAAACAAAAGGTGTATGTTGCCTTTATGGACTTGGAGAAGGCCTATGACAGAGTGGATAGAGAAGGTTTGTGGAAAGTACTTAGAATATACGGAGTAGAGGGCAAGTTGCTGAAAGCAGTGAAGAGCATGTATGAAGGTGCAAAGGCGGCAGTACGTGTGGAGAGTGAGCAGAGCGAGTTCTTTGACCTGAATGTTGGTTTGAAACAGGGTGTGTGATGTCCCCGTGGTTGTTTACTGTATATATGGATGGAGTTATGAAAGAAATACTATCAAGAGCAGTGGATGTTGGTGTATCGCTGAAAAGGGAGGGAATTGAGTGGAAGCTACCTATACTGCTGTTTGCGGATGATACAGTTCTGATGAGTGATAATGAATGGGAGTTGCAGGGTCTGGTAAATGAGTTTGGAACAGTGTGCGAAAAACGGAATTTGAAGGTAAATACGGGGAAGAGCAAGGTTATGGTCTTCGAAAGGGGTGAAGTCACAGAGTGTGAGGTGAAGCTGAACGGTCAGGCTATGGAGATCGTCAACTCTTTTAAGTATCTGGGCAGTGTGTTGAGTAAAGATGGGACTATGGATGAAGAGGTGCGGGAGAGGGTACAACAGGGAAGAGGGTTGTAGGAACGCTAAAAGCAGTAACAAGAAATAGGGTGGTCAGTATGGAAGTGAAGAAGTCCTTGCATGACAGTGTGGTAATCCCGACACTGACTTACGGAAGCGAAGCATGGACGTTGGTTGAGAGACTCAGACCAAGAGTGAGAGCAGTGGAAATGAATTACTTAAGGAGTGCGTGCGGAGTTACATGGAGGGATAGACAGACTAATGAGGAAGTAAGGAGTGTGGTGTGGAGGTAGATGTGCTGGAAAGTGTGAAAAGGAACAACTTGAGATGGTTCGGCCATATGGAACGTATGGAAAGCGAGAGAATGACTAAGAGGGTGTACGAGAGCGAGGTGGAGGGACAGAGGGGGAGAGGTAGACCGAATATGAGGTGGAAGGATGGAGTGAGGAACTACATGAACGAAGGCGGTGCTGGTTGGGGGGAGGGGCGTCGACTGACTGGGGACAGAGGTGCATGGGGGCGGTTCGTTCGTGGCCACCCCTTCGGGGATCACGGCGTCAGGCAATAGATAGATAGATAGACTTATACTGAGGTGTAAAAGTCCCCTGACCCTTCTTAAACGGGGCGGTACTAGGTTTGTGATGAGTCTTGGTGTCATTGCTTTTAAATTTATGTGTGTCCATATTCCGGGGAGGGGGAGGGTAACGCTCCTTAACGCCTACATCGTTTCTCTGTGCAGAGCCACACCCCCGAATTAGTGACAACCGACGATCAGCCATCTCTGCTGCTTCTACGAGAGTTCTTGGGTTCTTCTCTTTAAGGTTTAAAGTCAAGTCGCCGCCCGTACACTTATAAAACTGCTCTAGAAGCATCAACTGTTTCATCTCATCAAACGTAGTTGTCTTCTCTGATCTGAGCCAGTTTCCCATAGTGTCGGACAGGTCCCGGGCGTGCTCCAAGAAGGTACTGTCTCGCCCCTTAATCACACCCCGGAACTTTAACCTATATGTCTCGTGTTGCAGCTCATATGCCCGCAGGACAGCCTCCTTGAGCTCCTCATAAACAACGCAGGACTCCAAAGGCAGTGCATCGTAAGCCTTGAGCCCCTTACCTACGAGTCTAGAGGACACAAGGGCCGCCCACTTAACTTCAGGCCACTGATGCTCCCGGCACTTCTTCTCAAATCTATTGAAAAACTCTGTGACACCAGACTCGTCAAATACAGGGACCAGTTTGAGAAGGTGCGACAGAGACTGATCATGCGCACGGTTTCCAGTACCGAGTCGCTGTCCCGTCATCTCAACACGAGACTTCTCTAAATCCATGTCGGCACGGTATCTTGTAGATTCTAGTTCAGTCCTAAGCTCAGCTTCCCTCGTCTGTTGCTGCATCCTAGCCAGCTCTTTTCTCTCTTCTATCTTAGCTAGCTCGAGCTGAAAGAGCATCTCCGGGGTCAAACCTTGAGGAGGAGGAGGAGATGCAATGATGTTAGAAATACCCGGTGATCCCCCCAGGGGCAAACCACCCTGCCAGTCACTACCCCCCTGCGGAAGCGTGCTCAGGGTCGGTACTCCAATAGGAGGATTGGGAGTCGAGTGAAGGGGAGGCTCGGCCAAAGGGCTCTGAGCACTCACCCTACCTTGTACGCCATTCACCCCACCCAGCACACACGTCATCAGGTCATCCTTGGTCATGCCACTAGTACCTACATGACCGATAGCTGCGGCTAAGCACTGGAGACCGTACCGATTCATACCCACCAACCGGTCGGAAGTAACAGGCCATTGTAAAAAATTCCTTGCATCCTCCTCACTGTTCACCAAGTTAACAACCTGCCCATGCTGCTGCTCCTCAGCTTCTACATCACGTACTGTGTCTTCATCCTGCACTGATTCGCTATAAGACATGATGCTCACTGAAGATTTTTCACTTTGATACACAAAAAAGAAGTACCCCAAACTCTTATACCACAATATTCACAATAAAAAATTCTCGGAGACAGCTAAAGTGCTATATTACTTTGCTAAAAAAAATAATTCTTGCATGTCCTCAAAAAATATTCCACAAAATCAACGAATGTTCACTGCTTAAACTGTGAGAAAAATCTGCACAATAACCTGCAATTATATGTCAGTTCACCAAATCCTGAGCTAGGTCGCCATTTGTTACGATCGGGTCTCGTATAAATCAGTGGCTCTTATACATTGGACTAGACTGGCATAAATGCAACAACGGAAACGCTAGATCCAACCCCTGATATATAATCCCGTCGAACAAAGAGTTATATCTGCGATAGCGGGGTATCTTAACTCTCAGTATCTATGTGCTTCTACTATAGGCTGATGTTCTCTGAAACAGCCTATTACCTATAACATATGGTTGCTTAGTTATGGTACACAAGGAAAAGATAGTTAACTTAATTAAATCACAAGAGTGATCTAATGCAAACAAGAAGAAGGTTTACTTAACGTTATTTTAATCAATAATATCTGTCACTCCTTTATGAAAGAAAGTGTTGTAAAGTCCTCAAGCACCAAACAAGGAATATTCTGAATAATGTCGGATGCTACTAAGAAGAACGTATCGGAAATGGAACCACAAAATAGCAGGAGGCAGGACAATGCACGTGTAGGCTAAATACACAAAAAGGCTGGACCTATAATGTTATTGGACACAAGAATATTATAAGCGGTGCAACAGTAATAATGCTCGCCACGAAAAAGTAGTACTCCTATTAACAAAACCGGTCTATGCTGGTTGTGTCTCTCTACAGCAACCTAGACCTCAAAATGCTTGTGTAGAAATAATGGGTATGCATAAAAGAGTATATGATCTAATCCAGCTAATGTCTACCCGGGTTAATAAAGTCTAGCTGGGATGTGCAAAGGTACATAATTCTGGTGGAGCAAGGCAGCTCCTAGCCTAGTGTGGACCTTGGGTCTGTGCGGCCTGATTACGTTAATATGAAGGGGTGCTCTCTTGAGGATTCTCGATCACAAGTATCGAGTATCCTCCTGGCGACCCTCAAAAGTAAAAGCAAATAGAGTTAGAACAGTGTTGGGTGGATTAGGCAAGCAGCCCTCACGCACTACACAGTCTAAACTCCAAAGTAAACAGACAAAAGATCCACCCAGGTAACCCACAGAATCCGTAGTGTCGTGCAGCTCAAAAGTAGCCTACACACAGTGAAAACAACAACAGCAAGGTACCTGATCCCTAGTCTAGCATTATTTAACCCTGTAGAAACATTAGTGATTGATGGAGACAGTCCGAGCAATACAATCTCCCAAAAGAACAACGACTCTCTTCAACCTTAGCCTAGTACATAAGAAATGTGAGATCCAGCATATAATACAGTCTGGCCACCAATTCAAGGTGTGGATGCAGGGAACCAGAGGGGGATTGATATTAAAAAAAGGTGAGGAAGTAGTGGAAATGATAGAGGCAGTAGGAGAGAAAGATTCTAAGACAAGAGTGTGGAACAGTTCATGGGAGATGCTTAGAGTATGCTGTCTGGGAAGGATCTGACAAGGATATTCCCAGGGACCGCCTCGCTGGAGTCCCAGTTCGCAGGAATGGCACGAGGGCGTGCGACAGTCGCCCAGTAAGCAGCCGCCTAGTAGGCAGTGTTAGGCAGGAGGCAACGAATCCCGCGAGGCCTATGTAAGGGGGCCAGCCACGCGCCACACTCACCACCAAGTCACACCACCTGGTCTCTCTCTCTCTCTCTCTCCCGCTCGCCTTCCCATCATCCAACTACTTAACACAATACTTTCAATTGACTAAATAAAATAGAAAGGATTGTGACAGGCGAAAAAAAAAAAACAGTTCTGAACTGTCTGCAACACAAGCTTTCTCGAGAAGGAAAGTACACAATGATAGGTAGACTGTAGCTACATTCTCTGCCCTGGCGAGTCCTAGCGAGTAAGCCATGCGGTTCTGGGGGAAGCGGTGAGCGTCACACAATGAATTTGGGGAAGACATCGGATTTCATGAACGCATTCAAAAGAATGTGAGTGAACTGGTATATGATACAACAGCAGCAGGTACATACATCGAGGCGGCAATATCTTCATTGGGTGTCAGCAATGATCAGTTGGTGATGAATGTTGTGGCACGACTCAAAGAGCAAGTCATCAGGACAAATACTATTCCTTGGCTCCCATATATATACGAGTTGGAGAGAGAAGAAGACCTCAGTGAGCTCCTGCTGAAGCTGCTCACATGGCTGAAACACCCAAATAAGTCTGCAATTGATGACAGTCCATCCGTCCGATCGATTGCATCTATCCTCACAAGCTACATCACTGGAAAACGCACTGCATTAGAGATAAATCTCTCTGTCTTGCTACATGGACTGACCAAGAGTCAGTAGGGGTAGGGGTAGGCAGCCCCGCCCAGGGAAGTACTACCGCCAAGGTTTCGGGAGACTCAGAGAATAGCCTGAATTCCATTTTCTCTCCCAGGCCTTGGTAGCTGGATACATATATTTCTGCCTCACACATCAGGGGTATCAGGAAAACCCTCTTTATATAACATATACACATCCAACTTCACGACATTGCCCTACATCTCTATCCTCTATCCATAAAACACTACTCTTCCCACTACATATCATACATGTAACACCATACACTTACCTAATAAATATGGCAATACAATTGTTAAGAGCAAACCTGGTGGTCCCTCGGATATCCACCCCCGGCAGGGTTGGGTCATTGACACAGGGCCCTCCCGGTCGTCATCATGCGACTGTGTCAAGAGCATTGTAACGTCCCAAAGCTGCTCGTCGGTGCAGCTTTTTCTTTAGTGATATAAGGGGACTTCACTCTAACATCAATACTGTACACCAATTTCTTCAAGCAGAATCCCCTACTCTCCTTTTTTTGACAGAGACTCAAGTAACATCCACATCTGACACGTCTAGATTTAATTTTCCAGGTTATCAACTGCTCAAAAATTTCAGACCTAAAGGTGTATGTTGCTTCGCAAAATCTGAAATTGCCCTGGAGGAGGTTACTAGTTTCAATTGTCCCTATTTTGATTATTCTATATACAAATTAATTTCTGCTGGTAAATTTAAATACATATGTTGCATCTACCGTTCCCCAAATACTCCTCCAGAGCAAAGTCTTTTTGATTCTCTGTCCTCACAACTCAGTGTCCTCAACTTAAATGCTTCTTCTGAAATCACTGTGTTGGGTGATTTTAATGTCCATAATGTTGAATGGCTCACTCATTCAGCCAGGACTGATGATGCTGGTCTTGAATGTGAGCTATTTGCAGACTAATTTAATCTCACTCAACTAGTCAACCAACCAACCCGTGTACCAGATAATCCTAATCATAATTCCCACCTACTGGACTTATTTTTAACAACCAATTCAGAAAATTATGATGTTACAGTGAGGTCCCCGCTTGGATCTTCTGATCACTGTCTGATACAGGCCACCTGTCTATCACCTACCACACCTTCCCACTCTGAACCTGTTTTGGTGACTAAATGGCATTACGATAGGGCAGACTGGGAGGGTCTTCAAGGTTTCTTTATTGATATTCCCTGGACCTCTTTCTTTTCTAATGATGCACACTCCACCTTGAGCCACATACAAGATTTTGTAAAAATTGGAATGGAAACTTTTATTCCTCATCAAAAGTACAGTAAAAGATCTAATTCACCTAAATGGTTTGACCATAATTGTGCTAGAGTAACTGAACAAAAAGCAATAGCCTACAATGCATACACAAAATCAAAAACACATGAAGCCTTTAATTACTTTAGAAACATCAGAAATCATGCCAAAACTGTATTAAACCTAACTAAATCAAACTTTCTCCACAAGCAGGCAAATAAACTTCTAAATAATCCAAATGATAACAAAATATTTTGGTCTACTCTTAACTCATTCAAATCCAACTTCACTACTGCTTCATCCATTCCACCATTAAAATCTCCGACTGGCAATCTTGTAAGTGATCCACGAGGTAAAGCTAACCTTCTTGCGGATATTTTCTCCACCAACTCAACCTTAGATGAAATAAATCAAGATGTCCCTGTACTTAATTTTAATTCGCCTGAAATTCCCTCACTTAAGATCCACACCAGACATGTCAAAACTATTTTGCAGAATCTCTCAGTAGATAAGGCTCCTGGTCCAGATGAAATTCCTCCAATAGTACTTAAGAATTGCTCCTTGGTGCTCGCTCCTGTATTGGCAAATTTTTCCGTCTGTGTACTCATACCTCATGCTTCCCAGTACCCTGGAAAGAAGCAAACATCCATCCAGTTCCTAAAAAAGGTGCCTCTTCAGATCCATCAAACTACAGACCAATAGCTATAACTTCCACTCTTGGTAAAGTCTTTGAAATTATATTAAATAATCACATAATTAAGCATCTTGAGAATAATAAATTAATCAGTGATAGGCAATATGGTTTTAGACGATGTCGATCAACTGCAGACATTCTTTGCCTTCTTACGCATCAAATCAACCAAGCTACAGACCAACATGGTGAAACACATACAATAGCACTGGATATATCAAAGGCATTTGATAGAGTCTGGCATCAATCCTTATTGTCGAAGATGTCACACTACGGCCTTGCATCATTAGTTCCACTAATTTCTTCTTATCTTCATAACAGAAAAATACGTGTAATGGTAGATGGCCTTTATTCTCAATTTCACTCAATAAATGATGGTGTTCCCCAGGGATCAGTTTTGGCCCCAACTCTGTTCCTCATTCATATCAATGATCTCATATCTACCACTCATAATCCAATACATTCCTACGCAGATGACCCAACACTCCACAGTTCCTTCACATTTACCAATTCTTTCACCCAACCCGATCTTATAAATTCAAAAATAAACACTGCAATTTCTCTGAACCAGGACCTTTCTAGAATTAATGAATGGGGACAAAAGAATCTAGTTTCCTTTAATGCACAGAAAACCAAGTACATTCAATTTTCTAACCCAGAATCTCACTGACTCCCATATATTTTTTAATGATGTAAATATTCCCACTTCCCCTAGTATTGACATTCTCGGTGTAACATTAACTACTAACTTGAGCTGGACACATTATGTTAGAAGCATTGCTAAGAATGCCTCTAAAAAACTGGGACTCCTGTACAGAGTTCGAGAATTCTTCACTGACGAGCAGTTGGCCGTAATATATAAAAGTCATGTGCGTTCTCAGATGGATTACTGTTCACCTCTGTGGGGTGGAAGTGGAGTGGTTGCATTGAGGCAGTTGGACAAAATTCAAAATAAAGCTATTAGATTAATAAATAACCCTGCAATCACACAGGACCTTCCTACATTATCCATACGAAGAAACGTTGCATCCCTTGCATTATTCTACAGATATTTTCACAGCAATTGTTCCGAGGAACTTGCTTCAATTGTGCCGCCTCTCCACATCTTTCCCCGTAGAACTAGGGCAGCTGAGAGCGCCCATGAATTTACACTTTCTCCTCCACAATGCAGAACTTCTGCTTATCAGAATTCATTTATCCCCAGAGCTACTACTCTTTGGAATTCACTTCCCTCGAATTGCTTTCCACGAACTTACAATCTACAAATGTTTAAATCCAGTTGTTACAAACATTTTATGAATGGAGGATGCCTTTAGGCACATGGACCTTTTTGTTTTATCTGTGTTTTTCCTTCCTCCGTTCATTGTCTCTTAAAAAAAAAAAAAAAAAAAAAAAAAGTAGGGAGATAGTCGACATAATGCACAAAGATGGACTGGGCATCAGTTACAATGACGTACTTATGCTGCGAGATTTTTGGGTGGTCAATGACCTCAAGTGCTCATCTGATTGCCCCTTCGAACTAGCTGAGGGTAAGCCTGCTATCGCTATAATCGACAACGATAACTTCAAGAGCGACACACTGACCGGTGCTGGCCAATCACACCGCACTAATGTCATGTTTGTGCATCCAGAATAATTTGATACAGAACTTCCTTCCGAGAATCACGAGGATAGACCAGTTCCCGGTGCCAACTTTGCATCAAACCTCTCGACAACTCCCAAAGAGCTCGGAAGTGAAATGCAAAAAGTCAACCCATACAAGACAGCGAAGCGTGGGGAACCACCTCTCAGGAAGCCACCAGCTGATCAAAGTACTCCTCCTCCTGACACATCGGTGCAAAGAATTCGTGGTGTGATCCATGCATTGGCCAGGGAGCAAGATGACTGAACAAGACCTAAGCCAGAGAGCAGACTGTGCCTGGGTTTTCAGAGTTTCACGCCAGCATGTCAAATGCAGATGAGAAGAGTCGAGCAATATACCACATGACCTATCCCAACCCACCCAGTAAGACAATTCTCAATGATGTTATGTGTAAGCTTGCAAAATCAATCGAAGAAAAAAAAAATGCCTTTTGTAATAATTGTTGGTGATCATCCTGTCTACGTGCTCATGCTAGAGTTGAAAAGTGAGAATGCTGAGCTGTTCAGCAAAACCATTCATGGCACCCTTCCACATCCAAATGTCGTTCATCTACACTATATACAAGAGGTTTAAGGGATCTGGCATCTCAGATGTGTTGGTGGCAGCTGGTGTTATAGCAGACGGGTCTGTTGATCAGGCCCTTCGTGGAAAACATGTTAAGCGTGGGGTTCGCTGCTTGCGACTATTCTACGAGACTCTGGTCCACCATGTCATAGACAAACGTTTGGAAGATTTCCCTCTATCTGAAGAAGTAAAGGCATCCCTTGCCAAGCTTCGACATCCGATTGATGCACAGGAACTTGCAGATGAACATGCAGAGCTAGAGAGAAATGCTGAGCTGAAGGACCTCGTTGATGCTCTCTTCAAGGACTTTGAGGGTGCCCCACAAGCAGCATACTGGATGTCATTCATGGAAATGGTTGAGGTTCTAACTCAAAATATCCATGCAATCAGAACAAGCAACTGGACTGAGTTCAAGTCCTCACTCAAGCTCATGCTTCCTTTGATGCAAATCTATGATAATGACAAGTATGGTCGGCATCTCCCCGATTTCACCGCAGTGCTTGATACCCTTCCTGTCGATCAGGCTGCATTCATGGAGAGTGGTATGTTTGCACAGTCAATGACAGGAAAACCATATTCGTGTGTCACCCTCGACATATGGATAGAGTCAACAATGAATAAGGGCTCTAAGCTGAAGTCTGGTTGGTTGGCCATTCTGAACAATGAAAAGCAGCTCCTTTCAAACACTCGGAATGTGAATAACATAAATCGGGTGAGAACAAAGGTCCATCGCCATGCTAATCGCAAGAAACAAGGAAAAGGGAAGCATGCTGATTGCTCGTCGAGTAAAATTAAGAAGGATGAACAAGCTGTACAGGATATAAGCGCATGTCTCACTGAATTCAAGTGTGATCCATTTGACCATACAAACAAGACACTTCGATCCATACAGTCAGGAATCCCAGCCTCAGACGCTCTCGCTGCCGACTTGAAATCGGCAAAGGAGGATGGCACAAGCAAACTGAAGCAGTTCTTGAATGATAGAGTGTATTCCAAGACCAAGTCTCTCGACGACAGAGTTCCCCGTAGCAAGCGTTTGAACTTTTCAACTCAGGAATTGAAGAAAGCAGATGGTGAGAACCTGAAGGGAAAGACTGAGGAAATGGAGCGTAATGCCTTGGCCTCTGTTCTCGGACTGGTTGAAACGAGTGGTGCCCTCAAACTTCAAGAAGTCCTGCAGCATCGTGTTACAGCCGAGTGCCTTTCCATCTTCATCGTCAATGAAACCATCCGTAAGGCACAGAAAAGCAAGCTTCAACAAAAACTAACTATGACTGTCATTCCAGAGCCTGATGTATACACGTCTATTATTGATATGGGCCTCATCTGGCACCTAACAACTCATACCATTGAAGACAGAGAGAAGGAAGACGGTACCAAGTATACCTGGGGAGATTATGCAGAGAAGTTGGTGCACTTCGTTCTAACGAGACACAAGCATGCTGAGCGCATCATTTGCGTCAATGATTCATATGATCAGAATTGCATGATCAAGGACAGTGAGAGAATACTGCACCAAAAAACCCTGCCAATCAGCAATGTCTTCATGAAGACAGAAGATAAATTTCCTTCTAGTAAAGTTTTCCATGCTCTCCTGGGTAAACCTGAGAACAAAATCCGCCTTCAGGTATTTCTTCAAACGGAATTCCAGAGAACAGCAGCAACAACTAGCACCGAGATCATCTACTGTGTAGTTGGCAGCACTGCAAAGAATCTCACCACAGGCAAGCTTGTGCCAGAGCTCACATGCTCCCATGCAGAGGCAGATATGGCAATGCTCACCATATATAGTGTGCTCCGGTCAGACAGCTACACAGCAGCTGTCGTTCTTGACACAGAGGACACAGACAACTACGTGCAAGCAGCATATGTTGCTCAGAAGACAACAGGAATCCTGTGTGTGAAACGCAAACGTCAGCTTATCGATGCCCGATGTTTGAGCAGTGAGGCAATGGCTGCAACCATCAAACCACTTCATGTCCTCACTGGGTGTGACCACAACTCTGGCTTCTATGGAGCAAGCAAGAAGCTCATCGCAGATCGTCTGGAGAAGTCTAAAGAGGCACACGACCTGCTAGCAGCATGTGGTACACAGCTCCTAGTCACAGAACAGGTCATCAGTGATTTGGAGCGGTTTGTCATTCGATATGTCTATGGTGATACCAAAAGCAAGACCCTGGGAGATGCGAGGGCAGCGAAGTGGAGAACTCAGAAGAAAAAAAACATTATCCGACTTGTGCCTGACTTGGACAGTCTGCGTCCACACTTGGAGCGTGCAAACTATCTTGCATATTTGCAAAAGAATTACCAGCTCCAAAGTCACCCCTCACCGATCGGCCATGGATGGCATCTTGTAAATGGCCTATGTCTGCCTGTCCGTTCAACCCAGCCCCCACTTCCCCCATCCATACCACTACCTACAAATCCGCAGGCAGAGAACAACAGTGATGATAGCAGCGAAAGTGAGGACAGTGATTCTGATAGTGGCTCATACAGTGAATCATGTAGTGACAGTGAAGTGGCAGATTACTATATACAATTAGTATAATACAATACAATAACAATACAATATACAATACAATACAATACAATAACCATTCCAGTGGATTTGTAGTGCCAGAATTAGTGAAAAAGGACACCTCATTCATTCTTGTAGCTCATCTGATGCCAGAGATATTACATTTCATGTTTTTCAAGATGGCATTGGCGGCCATTTTGAATATTGGGCTCTAGCAGAGTTAGCCGTCATTTTTCAGAGGGGCATAGGAGCTAATTTTCCTTTAAAATGGTTCAGGTTATCAAATCCATCGAGAGAAAAAGGTAGGAACAAAATGGTCACGAATTCCAAGCAAATGACCCTACTATGTGCACAGTCTGAATAGATAACATCAGCTGCCCATATATAAGTAAACATTATTATACCTCTCCATACACACTTGACCCGTATACTGTAGGTATTGTCATTAATAATTATAGTTATGTGTTTATTTTATGTAATGATAATATTATGTTTCATGATTACTACTTTGTAAGTGACGACATTATTCACTAAAGAGTAAAGAGTAAAACTTATTCAACTCTTTATAAGTCACCTTGAATTACATTAGACTCCTACTCAATATAGTGGAGATTCTGATGCCCCATTTATATGTACCTTTTGTTTATGTAATAAAAACGAGTGTAATTATTCTGTGTTTAGTGTGTTTTGGAGAGTGATTGAGTAATTTAGAAGTAACATTCATCAGGCGAGATATGTTCCTGTTGAGCATTATCTGATTCTAAATATCCGAAACCAGGATTATAATAGAATACATAATAAAGCGAGTTGGATTACAACCCGGCATAACATATACATACACATATATATATATATATATATATATATATATATATATATATATATATATATATATATATATATATATATATATATATATATATATATATATATATATATATATATATATATATATATATATATATATATATATATATATATAATTATATATATATATATATATATATATATATATATATATATATATATATATATATATATATATACCGTATACAAATATATATAGTATACTGTATATAAACCATTTTTGCCCAAGAGATTCAATACTACTTGCAGAATTCTAGTTGGGAATGCACGTTTTTTGTTTTGTAATGCAAAAAATGCACACCTACTTTATGATGAGGTTCTTGACATTTAAAATTTTAATTTAGTATGGCCTAATAGTCCTGAAGGGCTGATGGCCTTTCCTTTTAAGTTAAAAAATAAAAACAGAAATTTGCTCCAATTCATGTAAAGTGAATATTATTATTTAGATGATATCCATTCTTCGAGAAATGGATAAAATATCGTAGTCCTGTACTTAACCTTCAACTGTCTTGGTGGTGTAATGGTTAGAGTGTTTAATATCTGTATGTGGCATCCCAGGTTCGAATCCCGTGAGGACATTAACCTTTAACTGTCTTGATGGTGTAATGGTTAGAGTGTTTAATATCTGTATGTGGCATCCCAGGTTCGAATCCCGTGAGGACATTAACCTTTAACTGTCTTGATGGTGTAATGGTTAGAGTGTTTAAGATCTGTATGTGGCATCCCAGGTTCGAATCCCGGGAGGAGCATATGCTTTCATTAATTTCATTTGGAGGTGTTTGGTGTTGGGAGTGAAATTAATTAATTAGATTATTGCATTGTTATTTGTATTACTGATATTGGAATCCATGTGTAACGTCTCAATGTGTGAGGCATCATTTGTGTAAATATAACGTTGTCTTGTACTAATTGTATAACTCACCTTGTATTTGATTGTGTATATATATATATTGAGCTCCTAGTGGTAAGAAGTGGTAGAAGTGGTAATAAACAGGAATTAATGGAGAATGCTTATGAATAGATGAGTGTAAACGCGGTCGTTTGGGAGAGAGGGTCATGCGCCAGTTGGACTAGATAGTAGTCCATCAGGCGCCTGGCCTGGGGAGCCGATGGTAATGAAGGGTGAGCCTGGAAGCATGGTGGGCTGGCTTGTGGTGGTGAAACTTCACTGCGGGTCTGTCTGCGGAAATCGGCGCCTCTCCGGGGGATCTGGGACCTGGGAATCTTTTGCTGGGGACCCCAAATGGGCCTGGGTCTCTGGGTATTTCTCCTGGGCGACCTAGATGTGTATGAGATTTTTATGTTGTGTATTGTTTTGTTTTTCTGATGTGTTGTGATGTCCCTGTTCGGGCTCTGTCTCGAGTCGGCCACCTCCATTAAACAAAAATAAAAAATAAAAATAAATAAATAAACTGGGGTAGGTGCCAGAGTATATACAGTACATACATACATACATACATACACACAGTTTCTCCACGTTAGAAGAATCCATACTGCTTGTTTTTGTCTAAACATAACAGATAGTGAATACTCGAGAAGTTGTTATCGAATACATTCGAATGTGAATATAGAGAATGATTACTCTATCCATGAATTTTATATAGGCTACATATACATATATAAAATGTCAATAATAATTGGTAAACTCCCTGACATTTTTGGATATTTTTAACAACCTACTGACCCTGAGATTCAAGGGCAAAACACTAATAACGTGTCCAGGAAACATCCGTTGTATTGTAGCAATAACAGTGAATACTGTGAATACTGAAATACAGCAGCCGTATGATGATGACAATTGTTCTTCTTCTTATTGTTTAAATGTGCAGTTTGCTTGGAGGGTTGTCTCCAGATTACTGCACAGGCGTTTAGATGGGACAGAATAAGAATAGAAGGGGAAAATCATAGAATGAGGAATGAAAAACTACTCAAAATTAGTCACTGAAGCCCCCCAACCGCGTCAAGGAGAGTAGTATCAGGGGAGATGACAAGTGTTATAACACACCCCATCTCCCTCACAGCTACCTTTAATCCACTCTTATGCTTAAACACCTCAACACGAAAATTCAAAAGCTTACATAATATGAGAGAGAGAGAGAGAGAGAGAGAGAGAGAGAGAGAGAGAGAGAGAGAGAGAGAGAGAGAGAGAGAGAGAGAGAGCTACCTTTTTAGTGTCCGCACGACTTACAAATCGATAATTATTTTAGAAATATACATTTTAAACCTGGTTATTATTTTGTGGTGTAATATAAGTTTAGTTAGTTGTGAAGTACTATGGGTGACGTGGTTCTGGCGCTGTGTGGCATCAGAACATGAGCTAAGTTTAGTATGAGGCGCGAGGCTGGTGTAGGCTACTAGGTGAGGGGTGGAGAGAGAGAGAGGTGTGTGCGGCCCCGGAAGAGCTTCACTGCAGCACGCAAGTTCGTGGGGGACTGGCGAACGCTGCAGTAAAACTTGTGCCTCGTATTATAATATCACCTCTGTAGCAACCATGATAATAGGTTGCTGAATCCATCGAGTGTCATGAACCTGGTATCAGTGTGGTAGTGCCCCTTTATCATTGTAACTGTGTGTATAGATCAGTACAATGGCTGACAGTGAAGGTTCTTCAGAACAAGATGATGTCTCATTCCTTCGAACGGTAAGCCAAATCCCACATGTAAAGTACAGTGCATAATAATGATAACTAGGCTATATATATAATTATATTTCGCAAATACACTTGTTATTACTTTCAGCCGGGACTCGAACCACGGACAGTCAGGACGAGAGTTCATGCTGTAATCAACTACACTGATAAAGAATAGTTAAACTCTCTCCTTGACTGTCCGTGGTTCGAGTCCCGGCTGAGTATATATATATATATATATATATATATATATATATATATATATATATATATATATATATATTCTTGGTTACTGATGTAATTGAATATGCTGACCGTTCTGTGGAGTCTATAATTGCCAAAGGGATTATTGTATGAGTGGCTCGCCTTAATGTAATTCTAGTGACTAGAATATTCCTAAATATTCTCTCAGATGCCCAACATTTGAGAAAACTCACGAAGAAGGTCAATTATTCCTTGATCCTAATGGTAGGAGAGAATACGAACAGAATTCCTTCAATACTTTAGATTTGTTAGTAATTACTGGGTGGATCATCATCAAACTTTAATTGACAAGATTTCTTAAATGTAGAGCTGAGCTGGGTCATAATAGATATTAATTTGAAGGGGGATTTAGCAAGGTTAAACAATGTTTCGGACTACATTCTATTTACAGTAGAAGCATGTACGATATTATGCACTAATTGTATCTTAATAGAGAAGAAGGAAATTTTGTGTAGGCTTAGTCGGGTAAATATGATAATATTCATAATGGATTTTATAATGAATAGTCAAAGCTAATGCATAATAGTGAATGAATAGCCTCAGCAATGCAGTTGAGACTGAGTAGAGTTAGTAAGTGAGATACCAACGTAGTATAATTAGTATATATTTTATTGGAGAGTAATAATATAATGTAGGCTGAGGAGGTAATCACGATGCATATTCACAAATGGATTATATAGTGAATAGTGTAGAGTGTTATAGTAAATTAGCTGTAAGTAGGCGAGAAATATAGTGAATAGTGTAGAGTGTTATAGTAAATTAGCTGTAAGTAGGCGAGAAATATAGTGAATAGTGTAGAGTGTTATAGTAAATTAGCTGTAAGTAGGCGAGAAATATAGTGAATAGTGTAGAGTGTTATAGTAAATTAGCTGTAAGTAGGCGAGAATATAGTGAATAGTGTAGAGTGTTATAGTAAATTAGCTGTAAGTAGGCGAGAAATATAGTGAATAGTGTAGAGTGTTATAGTAAATTAGCTGTAAGTAGGCGAGAAATATAGTGAATAGTGTAGAGTGTTATAGTAAATTAGCTGTAAGTAGGCGAGAAATATAGTGAATAGTGTAGTGTTATAGTAAATTAGCTGTAAGTAGGCGAGAAATATAGTGAATAGTGTAGAGTGTTATAGTAAATTAGCTGTAAGTAGGCGAGAAATAAGTGAATAGTGTAGAGTGTTATAGTAAATTAGCTGTAAGTAGGCGAGAAATATAGTGAATAGTGTAGAGTGTTATAGTAAATTAGCTGTAAGTAGGCGAGAATATAGTGAATAGTGTAGAGTGTTATAGTAAATTAGCTGTAAGTAGGCGAGAAATATAGTGAATAGTGTAGAGTGTTATAGTAAATTAGCTGTAAGTAGGCGAGAAATATAGTGAATAGTGTAGAGTGTTATAGTAAATTAGCTGTAAGTAGGCGAGAAATTAGTGAATAGTGTAGAGTGTTATAGTAAATTAGCTGTAAGTAGGCGAGAAATATAGTGAATAGTGTAGAGTGTATAGTAAATTAGCTGTAAGTAGGCGAGAAATATAGTGAATAGTGTAGAGTGTTATAGTAAATTAGCTGTAAGTAGGCGAGAAATATAGTGAATAGTGTAGAGTGTTATAGTAAATTAGCTGTAAGTAGGCGAGAAATATAGTGAATAGTGTAGAGTGTTATAGTAAATTAGCTGTAAGTAGGCGAGAAATCATGACCTCTAACCTCTGTAACTCCAGAATGACTAGAGTAATCAAGCTAATATTATCTCTACCATTTGGGAAGTGTAAGTCAAGGAATAGATGTGGAAACTTACAGCCAATTTGCTCTAGCCCTTTTTGAGTTACAGAGGATAGAGGTAATCGTTTCTCGCCTACTTACAGCGAATAGACTATAGGTAGAGTAAAGTTAGAGCATGAGAAGGGTCCTCCGGTGTCACCCAGAGAAGGTAGCCATAAATAGTCATGGGAGGTGCCAACACATACCACCACCACCACATACCTATACGTGCACTGCTACCGTATACATTCACCTTAGTATTATACATTAAGGGGGTAGTACCCCCTTAATGTATAATAGTCATGGGAGGTGCCAACACATACCACCACCACCACCACATACCTATACGTGCACTGCTACCGTATACACTCACCTTAGTATTATACATTAAGGGGGTAGTACCCCCTACTCCCTCATGTTTAGCATATTAGTTTTGAGGTTTTAAGACGTTCGTTCCGTTAGTTTGTCGATTTTGAGACCTTTCGCCTCATTTATTTATCAATATTAACCCTCTCACGTTCTTGACGCAATTTTGAGCCTATTAGGGATACTTTAAAGCCTTTGTTACCATCAGGGGTATTTAGAAACCTTTAGTTTAGTTACTTCAACCTCTGCAGTTGTCTTTGAGTTAGCTGTGGGCAGAAAACTAATTTTGGAGAGGTAATTATAGGAGTGAGAGAACTCTATTTAGTATTGCTAATCTGGCAACCTCTGCGTTATATGGTCGTGAGAGGGTTAAGATCCTTCGTGCCCATTAGGTGTCGATTTTTTCCTGGCTATCGCTCGCCTCTAACTTAATAAGGAAGCGGCTTTCGGCCGGGACATTTTTCTGCCCAAAAATGTACACATTTATCTTGAAAGGAGGTCTTGGGGGTGTTTTCTAAGCTTATTGGAGGTCTAGCGAGGAAACTCAAAAATAAATAAATAAAAATATAGAACAACAACCAAGCAGTAACCCCTTAACTCTACCTATATTGACTCCCCACCCCAATTTCGCAACATTGGCTAAGTGACGATTTTAAGATGCTTCACCCCATTAGTTTAGCGTTTATAAGACGTTTCGGCCCATTCATGTGTAATTTTTTCTTGGTAAGCGATAACGAATCAACGATCTAGGATGAAGTATTGACCCCCCAAATGTTGGAGTTAGTGTGAACAATGTTGACTCACCTACCTTGATATCAATGTTGACTCACCTACCTTGATATCAATGTTGACTCACCTACCTTGATATCAATGTTGACTCACCTACCTTGATATCAATGTTGACTCACCTACCTTGATATCAATGTTGACTCACCTACCTTGATATCAATGTTGACTCACCTACCTTGATATCAATGTTGACTCACCTACCTTGATATCAATGTTGAGTTGACTCACCTACCTTGATATCAATGTTGACTCACCTACCTTGATATCAATGTTGACTCACCTACCTTGATATCAATGTTGACTCACCTACCTTGATATCAATTGAAAAAGTATATAAACCAATAATGAACAAACGTTTGCCTGGCTCTTCCACCACTGTTGTTATATGTACCTCACACAGAGAGTAATCCAGCTAACTCTCACAAACACCTTATACACCCATGCATTTCACTACACGTAACAAGCACACATAACTTCTTTCTAACATATCTAAATTACCTCTAACGTACCTTGATTTTGGCTCTCTGTCACTCTTTCAACCTTGGGGGACACTTGTTGCAGGCAGCTGTGACTTTTATCTCCTGCATACACATACGAAACACACAATCATAAACGAGTTTGAAGGAGAAATGGACCAATCTGAAAATAGCTTGCCAGCTCCCTCCCTCTGTGAGGTGACTGGTGTCTGGTTGTACAGTCTTGGTCAGGAATAGTTGGACATCTTTCATTGATAATTATAAGATGGTGGTGAGCACTGTCAATCAAGTCATATTATCCTGTGTTGCAGCCAGTTTATCAACATCATTTGCCTCGTATCATAATCATGCATCCACATATTGTCCCTCAATAGGTGGCCCGACTGTAGCTCCGCCATAATGCTATTGTAACAGTGTTAACCCTTTGGCTGCGGCTATGTTTGGGCTATTTAGGGCATATTCAGGCACTCCTGAATGATAAATCAAGCATCTGCATTAAATGAAGTGTATTCTGCCGAAAACTAGGCGAAAATAGCTTCAAAATGACACCAGAACGGACCGTGTATGTGGTCTGGTTCACTCGCAGTGGTCCCAGTGAAACGCGGGAACCCCGCTATTATGTAACACTCGCTCGCTTGGCTACACTGATGAGAGAGACAGAGAGAGACTCGCCCGAGACACAGCCTAGCTCAGTGAGCCGCTCGGTGCTCTGAGGGTCGGAGGTGGGCCCCTCACGCTCCCACCCACTGACACTCGATTTTTAAGTTTTTTACAGGCTTTTAAAGCCTGGAAATTGCTGTAACTTGCCAAAACATTCCAGAACGTCACCCGCAGCGAAAGGGTTAAGGGAGCCCACCTCGCTTTTTTTATCATTCTCTCCCTCTCTCTTTGGCTTATATCTATTCGGCCCCATTCAGCCTACTGTTTTAAGATGTTTACCCCCATCGAGGTGTCAATATTTTCCTGGCGAGCGGTAGCGAGCCAGCATATATATATTTTTGTTTTGACAGCAAGCTAAATTTGTAAATTTTTCGATAGACAAATGTCTCCGGTGAAGCCGGATTTCTCTATACAATGCTGGCTCGCTATCGCTCGCCAGGAAGAAATCGACACCTGGATGGGGATAAACGTCTTAAAACAGTTGGCTGAATGGGGCCGAATGGATACAAGCCAGGGAAAGAGAGAAAAGGAAAGAAAGATTAAAAAAGCTGGTGACCCCCCTTAACAGAGCCAACGCTCTCCACTCCCACAATCCCTCACATTCCTCATACATTTGATCCTATTTCAGTCCTCTCACCTTATCCTTGAAAACATCGACTGTATTTTTCACATCATTTATGTATTTGCTAGGTAATTTGCTTCCTTGCTATCTTTCTAATGATTTATGCCAGTAATTATTAGTAAGATCTAAGACTAAAGTGAACAAAATATATTGTGGACCTCAAGAGTCTATTAAAAAACAAAACAAAACACTAGAAGATATTTTTATAGTATTTTTGTTATGAGAGTTGTGTTTATCATATGATCAATAATATACATACATTTGAACACATTTATAGTTTTTATGAGAGTTGTGTTTATCATATGATCAATAATATACATACATTTGAACACATTTATAGTTTTTATGAGAGTTGTGTTTATCATATGATCAATAATATACATACATTTGAACACATTTATAGTTTTTATGAGAGTTTGTGTTTATCATATGATCAATAATATACATACATTTGAACACATTTATAGTTTTTATGAGAGTTGTGTTTATCATATGATCAATAATATACATACATTTGAACACATTTATAGTTTTTATGAGAGTTGTGTTTATCATATGATCAATAATACATACATTTGAACACATTTATAGTTTTTATGAGAGTTGTGTTTATCATATGATCAATAATATACATACATTTGAACACATTTATAGTTTTTATGAGAGTTGTGTTTATCATATGATCAATAATATACATACATTTGAACACATTTATAGTTTTTATGAGAGTTGTGTTTATCATATGATCAATAATATACATACATTTGAACACATTTATAGTTTTTTGCCTTTGTGAACCTAAAGAAAGCAAGTTGTACTAATGATATTCCTTTTATTTATTATTATTTTTGTTTTGCTACAACCGCTCCAGTTTGACTTGTTTTCATCTCCCATATACACCTAGATTATTAGAATGACGACACGCAATGACCTAGGGTCAGACATTGGGTCTATATATTAACAATGACCTAGGGTCAGACATTGGGTCTATATATTAACAATGACCTAGGGTCAGACATTGGGTCTATATTGACAAAGGGTCAGACATTGGGTCTATATATTAACAATGACCTAGGGTTAGACATTGGAGATCAATATTGACAAAGCAGGATCACTTAGCTATTCAAAGTAAACCACCTTTCTTAAGACGAGGGCGTTTATTGTCACTTTTCGATGGTTAATATTATTTTTGGAACATTTATATGACCTTTTGCACTGATACCAGAAACTAGACAGACGATTGGTTATATTAGGTGACCGAATGATTAAAGAGCTTACCTCATAAACTGCCAGACCGGTGTTGACTATAACTTGACAGACGATAGGTTATATTAGGTGACCGAATGATTAAAGAGCTTACCTCATAAACTGCCAGACCGGTGTTGACTATAACTTGACAGACGATAGGTTATATTAGGTGACCGAATGATTAAAGAGCTTACCTCATAAACTGCCAGACCGGTGTTGACTATAACTTGACAGACGATAGGTTATATTAGGTGACCGAATGATTAAAGAGCTTACCTCATAAACTGCCAGACCGGTGTTGACTATAACTTGACAGACGATAGGTTATATTAGGTGACCGAATGATTAAAGAGCTTACCTCATAAACTGCCAGACCGGTGTTGACTATAACTTGACAGACGATAGGTTATATTAGGTGACCGAATGATTAAAGAGCTTACCTCATAAACTGCCAGACCGGTGTTGACTATAACTTGACAGACGATAGGTTATATTAGGTGACCGAATGATTAAAGAGCTTACCTCATAAACTGCCAGACCGGTGTTGACTATAACTTGACAGACGATAGGTTATATTAGGTGACCGAATGATTAAAGAGCTTACCTCATAAACTGCCAGACCGGTGTTGACTATAACTTGACAGACGATAGGTTATATTAGGTGACCGAATGATTAAAGAGCTTACCTCATAAACTGCCAGACCGGTGTTGACTATAACTTGACAGACGATAGGTTATATTAGGTGACCGAATGATTAAAGAGCTTACCTCATAAACTGCCAGACCGGTGTTGACTATAACTTGACAGACGATAGGTTATATTAGGTGACCGAATGATTAAAGAGCTTACCTCATAAACTGCCAGACCGGTGTTGACTATAACTTGACAGACGATAGGTTATATTAGGTGACCGAATGATTAAAGAGCTTACCTCATAAACTGCCAGACCGGTGTTGACTATAACTTGACAGACGATAGGTTATATTAGGTGACCGAATGATTAAAGAGCTTACCTCATAAACTGCCAGACCGGTGTTGACTATAACTTGACAGACGATAGGTTATATTAGGTGACCGAATGATTAAAGAGCTTACCTCATAAACTGCCAGACCGGTGTTGACTATAACTTGACAGACGATAGGTTATATTAGGTGACCGAATGATTAAAGAGCTTACCTCATAAACTGCCAGACCGGTGTTGACTATAACTTGACAGACGATAGGTTATATTAGGTGACCGAATGATTAAAGAGCTTACCTCATAAACTGCCAGACCGGTGTTGACTATAACTTGACAGACGATAGGTTATATTAGGTGACCGAATGATTAAAGAGCTTACCTCATAAACTGCCAGACCGGTGTTGACTATAACTTGACAGACGATAGGTTATATTAGGTGACCGAATGATTAAAGAGCTTACCTCATAAACTGCCAGACCGGTGTTGACTATAACTTGACAGACGATAGGTTATATTAGGTGACCGAATGATTAAAGAGCTTACCTCATAAACTGCCAGACCGGTGTTGACTATAACTTGACAGACGATAGGTTATATTAGGTGACCGAATGATTAAAGAGCTTACCTCATAAACTGCCAGACCGGTGTTGACTATAACTTGGCAGACGATAGGTTATATTAGGTGACCGAATGATTAAAGAGCTTACCTCATAAACTGCCAGACCGGTGTTGACTATAACTTGACAGACGATAGGTTATATTAGGTGACCGAATGATTAAAGAGCTTACCTCATAAACTGCCAGACCGGTGTTGACTATAACTTGACAGACGATAGGTTATATTAGGTGACCGAATGATTAAAGAGCTTACCTCATAAACTGCCAGACCGGTGTTGACTATAACTTGACAGACGATAGGTTATATTAGGTGACCGAATGATTAAAGAGCTTACCTCATAAACTGCCAGACCGGTGTTGACTATAACTTGACAGACGATAGGTTATATTAGGTGACCGAATGATTAAAGAGCTTACCTCATAAACTGCCAGACCGGTGTTGACTATAACTTGACAGACGATAGGTTATATTAGGTGACCGAATGATTAAAGAGCTTACCTCATAAACTGCCAGACCGCTGTTGACTATAACTTGACAGACGATAGGTTATATTAGGTGACCGAATGATTAAAGAGCTTACCTCATAAACTGCCAGACCGGTGTTGACTATAACTTGACAGACGATAGGTTATATTAGGTGACCGAATGATTAAAGAGCTTACCTCATAAACTGCCAGACCGGTGTTGAATATAACTTGAGGTAATAAGCGCTTGTGTGATACCGACCTTAGTACACACACACACATTCCGGACACACTGTCGTGTGTCTCTACTGTGTCGTGTGTCTCTACTGCATCTCTACTGTCGTCCTTAATTCGCTTAACTAAATCGAAGATCCCATTGGGATTTTCTGCGTTACTCACTTAGTCTATGACCAGGTCCTGTATGAGTTTGTTTGCTTTGTATTATCTCTTGTATCTATCTCTGTCTTTGCAGTTCGCTTAGCCACCAGATATTCCTCCCTGCTGCCTCCATGCTTTGAAGCATTTTGTTTTCTCCTTTATTGCCAATTCAACCTCGTCATTCCACCACCTGGAAATCTTATGCTGGGGGGGGGGGGGACCCTTAGTTTTGCCACAGACTTTGTCAGTGGCGGCAAGAAGGTTACGTTCGAGAAAGTTCCATTGGCTATTTACATAATTTGGCTTAGCGCCCCTATTCCTATCCATTTCTTCCACTTTGGTGCAAAACCTATCCTTGTATTCAGATTTATTCAACAGCCATACTTTCCTTTTTGTCATGCATACTTTTTTTTTTGCATAGGATCTCGCCTTAAGCTCAAGTCACAGACTAGGAGCTTATGTTGGGAGATAGGCCTACAGTTTTCAATCGGGATGACCTTTACATCCCGAACAAACTTCCAGTCTTTCCTGTTCACTAAGAAGTAATTAATCTGGCTACTGGTGGCCCCAGAACTATATGTGATAAGATGACTCAACTGTTTCTTGAACTTAGTATTACACATAGCCATGTTGAGGGAGACACAGGACTCTAGTATAAATTCGCCTTCCATGTACCCTCTTCCACCATGCACACCCTCGTACCCATCAGCACATGCTCCCTTATGCCCATTTAGGTCTCCACCTATGACTGTAGTATCATACTATGCCTATGTATTGACCGTGTTAAAATCTTTCATATATTCAGTGTGATTCCCGTTTGATTAACTTTGTTCTTACCGTCAAGGGGAACATCACCAATATTGTATGTACGGTACTCATTTTATATTAATTATTTGCGTGTGTGTATAAGCTAAACTTTGAAAGTCATTCTATATCTTACGTGTTAATAACTTACCCTTGACATGTTCTACTGTGTTGTACCTGTCCTGCTGCAAGCCTATACTGTATATGTACTTACCCTTGACATGTTCTACTGTGTTGTACCTGTCCTGCTGCAAGCCTATACTGTGTATGTACTTACCCTTGTCATGTTCTACGGTGTTGTACCTGTCCTGCTGCAAGCCTATACTGTATATGTACTTACCCTTGACATGTTCTACTGTGTTGTACCTGTCCTACTGCAAGCCTATACTGTATATGTACTTACCCTTGACATGTTCTACTGTGTTGTACCTGTCCTGCTGCAAGCCTATACTGTATATGTACTTACCCTTGACATGTTCTACTGTGTTGTACCTGTCCTGCTGCAAGCCTATACTGTATATGTACTTACCCTTGACGTTCTACTGTGTTGTACCTGTCCTGCTGCAAGCCTATACTGTATATGTTGTTACGACTGAGGTTTAAATATATCAGGGCTCTTATTCATTGGACTAGTAATGGCATAAATGCTACAACGGAAAGCGCTAGATCCAACCTCTGATGTATATTCCCAGTGAACAAAGAACACAAATACTCTACAGAGTTCTATATGCAATAATAGGCTATCAAACTCAATAAATGTGCGTCTACTCTAGGCTTAATGTTATGTGAAAACAGCCTATTACTACCTATAACCGAAGGTGCTTGGTTATGGTATGCAAAGTAAGGTGGTAAGAGAAGTTACAGCTTACGTTACTTTAATCAATAAATATCAGGCACTCCTGCATGAAAGAAAGTGCACTAAAGTCCTTCAACACCAACAAGGAATCTTCTTTAAATGTTAGATGCTATAAAGATGCTCGTATCGGAAATGGAACTCAAAAAGGCAGGCAGCGGAACAATGCTCGTGCAGGCTATGCACACAAAAAGGCAGAATATATAATGCAGTCGGGGCCAAGAATATCCTAAACGCTACAACAATAATAATCGCCACGACAATGCAGTATTCCTATCAACAAAAAGAGCCTAAGTCGTTTGTGTCTCCATACATCAAACTAGGCTGCGAAATGCTTGTGTAATCATAAATGGGTATGCATAAAAAGAGTAATTGGTTTAATATACTTAATGTCTACTGTGACTGATAAAGTCTAGCTAGAGTCAATGATACGAGATACTGGTGCGCATGGCATGCCGCATAGCCTAGTGCAAATCTCAAGTCTGTGCGCCAAATATTACGTTATAATGAAGGGTAGCTCTCTTGAGAAACCTTAATACCGAAGTATTAACCCTTAAAAAGCGGCTCACCACATAAGTCGTATTTAATAAAGCTGGACTATGTGGCGGCGCTCGACATAGGTCGAGTGGCAATTTCAGCACGTAATGTTGCTGAGAGAGAGAGACAAGTGGTGGCAGGAGACTAGCGAGCGTATGACTGCTCCAGACCACCGCGGCGAACCTACTGACACGAATCTCAGCTCCCTCCTCCCTCTCTCACTCGCTATATACGGAATTGTATCGGGAAAGTGGCTAATTACCTGCTTTTTGCACTCGCGTTGCACGGTTATTGCAAGAAAACTAGCCATCATAAAAGGATCGTTATGGTGTCATTCGAAAGCTCTGTTTATGCCCTTTCAGGGATAGATACTTGTTTTACGTTCTGGGTCTTATTTAGGCATGAAAATGATCACGTAAACAGCCCTATTTTGGCTAAAAACACCCCGCTGGGCGGTACATATAAATAAACCGCATAGGCCGCTAAAGAAGGGTTAAGCGTTCTCCTGGCGTACCTCAAAGACAAACAACGAGCTTAGAACAGTGCAGAATGGTATAGGCAAAAAGCCCTCATTCGTGCATGCTCTACTCTCAATGGCACACAGACTAGAATTTACTCAATCAACTCCAGTTCTCAGGTATCTCATGCAGCTTTTAACTAAAGCCAGCACTCATAGGAAACAATACCTTATAATATCAGACCCCTAGTCTAGCATTATCTAATCCAGCAGAACACTAATAATTATAGGAAGCAGAACTAAACAATATGAATGCCAACCAATGCTTCGTGATCAACTTATCTTAACAACTAACATACATGGGTTATATCAGACCTTAACGCACAATACAACTGGCCAGCATGAAGCTTATTTTGCAGAGTTAACCAGAGGGGGTATAATATTAATAAAAGGTGGTGAAAGATATGGAAAATGAGAGAGATAGGCAGAGGAAAAGAATCTCAGGTGCAGAGCGGGGACAGGTATCAAAGGATAAAGAGTGATGCGTTCTAGAAACCAGATCTGAGGGAGAGAGTGGCGAGGAACCTGTATATATACCGGGACTAGTTTTCACCGCGCAAAGTAAAGTGGTAACAAGTCCTCTAGCCACTAGCAAAGAAGCTAGCAACATGGTAAGGACCTCCCTCAACCAACCCCCACGAGGCAGCCAGCCGTGACGTCATCGAGCGGGACAAAAACACTGTGCGCCCCCTATCACTCTGTTCTACTCTCTCTCTCTCTCCCAGATCCCATCATTACTAGTTAATGATAAAACATATACTTTACAATTAAATATATAAAGCCTTGACATGGGTGAAAACAAAGAGCCTTTCTGGACTGCCCATGACACGAGCTTTCATATGAAATAAAGCACACCCTAATACATAAACTGTAGCCACATCCACTGCCCTGGCGATCCTAGCGAGTCACTGTAGGACAAGCCATGCGGTTCTAACGGAGTGGTTAACGTCACACCCCCCCCAAGATTTTTCTCAGAGGCCCCAAGGCTCACAAAAATCTGATGGTTAGAACCCATGCTATATCTCTACTTCCCATCACCCAGCGGCAGTAAAATATCGCACAGTTCCTCAACAAAACATTTTACAAAATTATAACCCTCCCTATCACAATAGGTTAAATTATATGTAGTTATGCTCCTCAAGAGCGAGCTTCTCTAGCCCAGCATTCTGAGAGGAGTGCAACTCAGAATTACTGCTATAACATACTGAAAAAATTCAACTATCAAAGAAAGAGTTTTTATTTGATTTTTATGTTTTTAATTTGTTTATTTCGGCTGCACTATAGGGGCAAGCCTAGTTTTTTCTTCTATACCAAACGCTCAACTCCTGCTTTACGACCCAATACGCTGGGCTACAACCGCGAGCCAACAAGCACCAAGCGCAAAATACTATTCAAACTAAAGCAGGAGGCTACCCGTGTGTCAATCTACCCAGGATCATATACCCTTGAACGACCATCTGCAACCACGTTGTCACAACCGGCAATATGGCGTATGTCCAGGTTATATACCAGTAACCTTAGTGACCACCTGGTCAGCCTCATATTCCGATTGTGAAACTGGTCCAAGAACTTGAGAGGGTGATGATCTGGGTAAACTACAACGACCGGACCATAGGCTGGAACATAGACCTCGAAATGCCCCAGCGCAACACAACTGCCAGCAGCTCCTCCTCGACAACAGAGCAGCTCCCCTGGGCCGAATTGTACTTCTCCGAGCAGAAACTAACAGGATGCTCCAGCCCATCATCGTCCTTTTCCACAAGGACGGCACCAGCCCCCACACCACTAGCCTCCTTTGCTAGTTGGAAAGGTAGGCTAAAGTCAGGGGCCCTGAGGATCGGGTGAGTGCACAACAGGTGTTTTACTTCTCTAAACACCTTCTGACACTCAGGCGCCCATTTGAACTTCTTATCCTTCCAGTTATCCTCCACCTGAGCTTGACTGTCCCGTTCTCCTTCTCCACCTTGACTGCTAAACGTCATCACAGGCACAGTGAGAGGCTCAGGGGGGTGCCTCCCATACTCCTTCACGAGATTAACATGACATAACTGATTTCGCTTCCGTCTGTCTGGAGTGGCTACCAAGTAATCCAGGTCTGATAGCTCCTCCACCACCCTATAAGGACCAGCGTACTTCGCGGATGAGGGGTGACCTACAAGGGGCAGTAGAATCAACACCTCCTGACCCACGTGCAACTCCCTGAGTTCAACCTTGAGGTCGTACCTGTCCTTCCTGAGGGCCTGAGAGCTAGTCAAAGTACGGCCAGCCAACTCCAGACTGCGCAACATCCGTTCTCGACTGTCGAGGACACACTTGAGCATAGAACAAGGTTTTTCTGCGCCCTCCCATACTTCTTCAACCATATGGAGAGGCCCTCTGACATGGTGTCCAAAGACGAGCTCATTAGGGCTGAATCCCAAACTCTCCCCAGGTACCTCCCGCACAGCAAACAAAACACATGGCAGGCCAAGATCCCAATCCTTCCCACTCTCAAAGCAACAACAACGAAGCACAGATTTCAAGGCTGAGTGCCATCGCTCTAACACACCCTGGCTCTCCGGATGATACGCAGATGACACAAGCCCAATAATCCCATGCTGCGGCATTGCTTGAGCAAAGAGGCTAGAAGTGAAGTTGGGTCCCTGGACTGACTGAATCCCCTGCGGGTAACCATACCGGGAAAAATACACTAGCAAGCTTCGGACCACCGTCTTCGCCGACCCATTTCTCATAGGGTACGTGTTATGCCCTGTTTTTCTACAGGTTTAACTTGGGTAATGTGAGTTCTGAATGACTGGGTATATAAGGCTGCATGCACAATACAAGGTATGAGGAATGGAGAACACAAAATAAACACACGGTAACACGACACAAGTTCACGTTTATTGAAGTAAATAAATAAAGAGCATAGAAAGATAGTTATTTTCGCACAAAACAAATAATAGAAGGGAACTGCTAGCATTAGCGGATCTGGATGGAGCCTAGTCTCCCACTTCCAACGTTCAGGTATATTCTTCTGATCACGGGTATAATTAGCAAGTTTTTATTTTACTGGAAGACCTCAATATATTCGTATAATTCAATGTCACTGATTTGACCTCTTGCTGGCTGGTCGCGTGCCCAAGTAGCAGCTCACCGTTAGGATTAGACACGCGTATATTGTAGAACACGGAATCTCTAGTAACCTCATGGGGGTACTGAACTAAGTTTTATATTCTTATGGCAGAAATACGTAGAACACAAATCAGTGGGCGAACGTTAGATATCACTAGAGTTTTAATATCTGAATAAGGTAATTACGAGTCAAGGTCGCCTGTTAATTAAAGAGCACTGATCGCTTAGTACGTCCCAAATGGAATGGTTAAATATGAATTACACTGGGCAAGGTCTTAGCCACTTTATAGAAAGTTAATAAGTGAGTATCAAGCTAGTACTATAACACTTAGTACTAGCAACATGAATCTTGAATAGTATGGGTAGATCTGGTCCTGGTTATCTTGCTTCCGGTGATGTTGGGGGCTAACGACTGGTTCCTCGGCCGTCCAGATGGTCCAAAATGTAGGAAGTTCTCAAGTCGGATCTCTTGACGATCGTTGCTGGCTACACACTTATATACCCACGAATTTGTGTGAAGGTTATAAGGTGCACGTTAGGACTTGTACATGGACAGATGCTTCTATCAGTCTTCTCTGCCACGGAGTCTGCCGGATCTGGAATCTCTCAACTCCGGAACAACACAAGGGCAGAGCTAGAGGTAAACTGCAGGGTAGTGACCACTGGTTGGTGTCTAGCTTTCAACTGATTTGACTGGGGGCGGGAGTTAGATTTATAGGCTCGGTTCTGGACCCTGTATACAGTAGGGATCTCGAATCTTATGGACTTAATTGAGCTCTCAATAGATATGGGGACTAGGTAAGATGGTATTTACTGTTGTGGCACAGGGCTATAGGAAGCCTTTATATTTTCATATAACTGAGCCTTAGTAAGAGGTACTATTTTGGCTATACTGGAAGTATTTAGGGGAGGGAGACTGGATCTACTTTGCGAGGAGGATGGGGACAGCTGTGATAGGAGCGTCTCTCTTAGATTGTGCAATCTTCATTCTATGGTATAGCTGAGGTGCTAATTTAGTGACCAGAGCATGCAAGAAAGGTAAATGGTTTATTGTGAGTAAATAGAGGTTAGTAAAGGTGTTAGTCATGCATGGTTAGTTCATTGATAGGAAGAATTCCTGTGCTACCTGGCAATGACTCGAAAGTCAAAACAGGGGCCAGGTATACCTCCGCGGGGGTGGGGGTCTCCCTCCTCGGGTGGGCAAAAAGGGGGAGCTGGGCGCCCTCTCTCTGTGATAGTCGTCCGGCGGCTGTGGCTAGGGGCTTGCCATATCACCAGTGTTTGTAATAACCCTCTGTGTATGAGACAGATGTGGGTGTCCTAAATACCCAAAACCGTAGGTGCCTTAGCTAGCTGGTTTTACTCGGCTGGTTGTTAATTGTAGGGTTTGCTGGATGTGGTGGAGACTGGGTTGCTAACTCTGCCACATTTATCTGGAAGTATGGCAATAGAAGTTAGTTACTGGCGAGGCAGCTAGCCTCGCACCGACGACCATTGGGTGCAGGGTTGTGAATGTGTTGTAAGAGAATAGATGGCATGCAAGGGGCTAGTAAAGTTCTAATGTTGTTCTGGCCTACTAAGTGAAGGTAGGCTGGATAGGAGTATATATATAAAGGTTGGAGAGCGTTAGCAACGGACAATTCAAGGATCTTCAAGAGGTATGAGAGAGAGGCTAGGTCGGACAAGAGTCGAGAAGCGCGGGTGTCTTAATGAGAGGGGGGGGGGGGGGAGAGTTCAAGGGCTACAGGGAAATTTTGCCCCTAAGGTCCCTGGGCGTGGGGGTGGCATTAGGCTACAATTGATATGGAAGTTTGAAAAGGCAGTAGAATACGTTAGCCAAATGCTACCGGGGAATGCAACTAGGGGGTGGTATATGAGTCTGGAAAAGATAGAGTTATGTGATCAGTCCGAGGGTTATGGATACTATTAGTTGGCCCTGGGAACTGCGTTTTCTATTAAATATAAATATACCAACAACAGCGGCAGTTCGTAGGGGTACTTAGTTATTGTTTCGGGGTACTTATGACAGATACTGGTAACCTGGTTATCTTATACAATCTCTGGATGGGGTAAGAGGTGTAAGACACGAAGTAAATTGGCGTAGTGTGGACTGTGGATACGAAGGAGGCAAGGGGAAGACGTATGACAATTGTGGAAAGTAAATGGAAAAAGGTGAACACAATGGCGGATAAAAATACTTAACCTAAGGATTGCATACATCGATGAACGATGACATTATAGTCGTCGTCCTAATAAGGTGATGAAACCTGGTTGATCTGTACTTGGCACAATACGACACAAGGACAGTGCCGCTATGTCGCATCAATGCTGGTGGCAGTTAATATTATAGACTTAGTTACTAGAGGAACAATGCAAGGGGCGACTGAGCACGGGTTACATATATCTATACTCGTCATGGAAATTGATATACGAGGTCTAGGGACAAGCGTGGGTGTTTTAACTTCTAAGATATATAACATCTACTTCTCGGATGTAAGAACATACATAGATATAATTATGGCTGTCTGATGTGTTGGCATTGGCTCAACGTCGGGACAGGGCATGGGTGTTTTTAATATGAATGTATATTCCTGTTCATCATCTTTGTAGCAAGGACAGTGCAGGACACGAGGGGGTTAGTGTACGTGAGGTGTGGAAAATGGTCAGTTTAGAAAAGGTAAATGGGTGCAGCCTGGAGCTGCTTAGCCCTGCGGGCTTGGGCCTGTCTGAAATGGCTGGCTCGGTCAGCTGGTCCTTTCGTTCTGTGGACCTTTCCTTTGGGTGTTTCTGTGTGGTGTTCGCTCGTGGCTTCTGTGGTGGGCTTCTTGTTCTGGGGCATTTTAGTACGCGTCAGGGTACCTTGTTGCTACATCTCCCGACTGTGCATCACTGTCCTCCTTCAACTCTTTCGTCTTTTTAAGCCCATCCTCTGCCCCTTCAGGAACAGTTACTGGGTCTTCTCCAGACTCGAAATGTGGTCCTAATAATGAGTCCCCGAGAAGGTCCGTTGATACTAAACTCTCAACCGCATCAACTTTCAACCCCTTCTCGGTACCCTTCCTCCTCTGATCTAAAGATTGTTGACCAGAATGTGACTCCCTGGATGCAGGATCTCCGGTGACAACACACGCCATAGGCTGCACCGGACACTTCTCCACCCACTCCTGCTCCTCCCTACTCACGTCCTGCCGGCTTCTCGGCAACGACCAAGGGTGGAGCCTCAGAAGTAGGTCCCGCAAAGTCGTTGCCGAGAAGGAGGTCGACGCCCCCAACAAGTAACTTCTCCACAATTCCTACATCCAGGTCCCGAGTCACACCATCAACTTCCACCTTCATTCTTACAAGCGGGTATGGCCTTGTCGCATTAACTCCCTGAACCACAACCACCCGCGCCGTATTGACAGGTTTACCAGTGAAATTTCTCAACAGTGTTTGCGATGCCCCAGTGTCACGCAAAATTCTCACCTCGTGTCTTCTAGCCCCCCACTCCACACAACCGAGTCCCCTGTGGTCACTAAAGGCATCACGGACAGGGAATAAGCCTTCCGGATCCTTCTGCACTGGCAGTGTATTTACCTCGGAAGAAATGCCTCTAACAAACTCCGATGTCCTCTTGAACACTCCAATGCCGTGAGCAAAAGACACGGCTGCCGGAGGAGGTCGACTAGGGCACTCATTTGCCTTATGACCCTCCTGGTGGCAACTAAAACACATAAATTTCGGTTTCGGCTTATACTGTGATGTAAAAGGCCCCTGACTTTTCACATACGGTGTGGTGTAAGGTTTGGATTCAGTTTTAGTTTCATGGCTCTTCTGTTTAAATGTGTCATTGCTACGGGGAGGGGGAGGATAACGGTCCTTAGCACTTACATCGTACTTCTGTGAGGACCCGCAACCCCGAATCAACGACAGCCGTCGATCAGCCATTTCTGCTGCTTCGACTAGAGTTCTTGGGTTTTTCTCCTTCAAGTTCAAAGTTAGATCACCGCCCGTGCTCTTAAAGAACTGCTCCAACATCATTAACTGCTTAATTTCATCAAATGTTGTGACCTTCTCAGATCGGAGCCAGTTCCCCATAGCATCGGACAAGTCCCGGGCGTGTTCCAAAAAGGTGCTATCTCTTCCCTTAGTTACACCCCGGAACTTCAAACGGTACGTTTCTGGTTGCAGTTCGTAAGCCCTCAGGACAGCCTCCTTGAGATCCTCGTACACAATACATAACTCCAAAGGTAACGCATCGTAGGCTTTAAGACCCTTGCCTATTAATCTAGAGGATACAAGTGCTGCCCATTTATCTCTGGCCACTGGTGTTCCTGGCACTTCTTCTCAAAGCGTGCACAAAATTCTGTTACACCACTCTCATCAAACACCGGAACCAGTTTCAATAAGTGCGAGAGAGACTGCTCATGAACACAGTTACCAGCCCCAAGTCGCTGTCCCGTTGTCTCTACTCGCGACTTCTCTACGTCCATGTCGGCACAGTACCTAGTCGACTCAGCTTGGATTTTTGCTTGACTGATAGTTTTTCTCTCTTCTATCTTGGCTAATTCTATTTGCTGCTGATGCTGAAGCTTAGCTAATTCGAGCTTAAACAATAATTCTGGAGATAACCCTTGAGGAGGTGAAGGTGCTACAATGTTTGAAATTACCGGTGGTCCCCCCAGGGGCAACCCACCCTGCCAGTCACCACCCAACTGTGGAAGCGTACTCGGGGTCGGCAAACCACTGGGATGGCTGGGAGTCGAGTGTAGGGGAAGCATGGCCGAAGGGCTCTGAGCACTCAACCCATCTCGCTCACCAGTCACCCTGCCCAGTACACACGTTATCAAGTTATCCCTGGTCATGCTGCTAGTAACCGCATGACCGATAGCTGTGGCCAGGCATTGAAGACCATACCGATTGACACCCTCCAACCGCTCGGCAGTAACAGGCCATTGCAAAAATATCCTAGCATCCTCCTCACAGTTCACCTGATTAACCATATCATCATACTGCTGTTCCTCAGTTTCGACATTACGTACTGTCTCCATTCTCCTCTAATCCGGTATAAGACATGATGCTCACAAAAATTTCCCACCTCAATATTCAGAAAAGAAGTACCCCAAACTCTTATACCTCAATATACACACAAAAATTCTCGGAAATACTCAAGGGCTATACTATGTTGCAAAAAAAATGGACGTAAACAAACACTCACATAACTCATCCACCTACTTCGACGACAATATTGTCATTACCCTACCACGACAACCTGACCTAACCTGTAGACCCCCCACTGCTCTTAGAAATGATGTACAAGACGTAAAATGACAAGAAAGCACTGCAGGAGAGTGAAAAACACCTCCAAGATCACGCATTGTAACAAAATAAAATGAGGGTTTCGAGGGTAAGCTCGTCTGCGAGATCATCAATGTCCACAAATAATATATCATAAATTCAGCATTTCCGTTCTGAATTTGAGTATTGTATGGGTTTCTAATGACATTTCATATTAAGGGACCCTCACACAGTCAGGAGTGCGAGCTAGAGACGTCACTAGGAGTAGGGGGAAATTCGGACTCGCGGGCCTATTCGTGGTGAAAATCGATGACTCCTAGTGACTCTAACAACTCCTGTTAGACTCCCACTCGCTTGCAGTGAAAATTGATGACTCCTAGTGACTAGCGACTCCTGTTAGACTCCCACTAGCTCGCACTCCTGACTGTGTGAGGGCCCCTTTAGGTGGAATAGTTTTTAAAATAAGTAAGCGGAAGGCCGGCTTGCAAAATAGTACGCTAATCTGTAACATTGCATGGAATAAGATGAGATAGGTAGTATAGGTGCTTAACCCCTACTGTACCATAGGATACAGTAATAAAAGTCCCCCCCAGTCCCAAGCAATGTAGCCAAAATGGCAAGATAGAACAACCTTCCAGCTCAAGAGATGAAGGAAGACTGGCTCCCCCAGCCTTCAGAGGGTCTTATATAAGCTGAGAAGTGTTGCCATATCGAGAGCAGTGCTCAAATAGTCGTGGAATAGCCGCATAATGGTTCTATGCTCATTAAGCGTTGTGTTGCAGTCCATGGGCTCCTACCTCGGCATTGCCATTGAGGGACAGTCAGAGTGTTGTTGTCAACAACTAAACGGTTAAATCAAGGCATGGGGTGCCTTACCCTAAACAAGTCAACGTCTGACCCACCGGCTACCTCACACTTCCACCATTTATCACTCCACACGACGACATAAATTCACATTTAACATAAATTTTCACTTAACCCTTTGAGTACCAGCGACGTGTGTTATAGTTTATTCTAGCTTGATTCAAATTATATTATGCTGTTTGGGAAGAATCTGTGCTAAGTAAAAGGGTTGGTCGAGAGAGGTTGAAGCCTTATTATTGCTAGAGGTCCTTCCTAAGCTAAATAAAATCGTCTAAAAGGCCGTCCCTGGTATTGAATGGGTTAATGTTTCCCAATTGAAGCAATTTCTGAATGAACAAAATTTCTAATTGAACACAACCCCCTGCATCATGCTATTTCACCACATTAAACATGATAATGTTGATAACAAACAGATGTTGACTTATTGAACACAACCCCCTGCATCATGCTATTTCACCACATTAAACATGGGGTTTATGTTGATAACAAACAGATGTTGACTTATTTATGTTGAACATGGGGTTTATGTTGATAACAAACAGATGTTGACTTATTTATGTTGAACATGGGGTTTATGTTGATAACAAACAGATGTTGACTTATTTATGTTGAACATGGGGTTTATGTTGATAACAAACAGATGTTGACTTATTTATGTTGAACATGGGGTTTATGTTGATAACAAACAGATGTTGACTTATTTATGTTGAACATGGGGTTTATGTTGATAACAAACAGATGTTGACTTATTTATGTTGAACAACAAAAATCAATAAATATCATTAAATGTTGCATGAGTTATCCTGAAGTTCATTCGATGGTTCATATTACTTGCAGGAGGCAAGCTGCTCTAGTTTATATAAATATACCACACATACACACGCACGCACACCCACACCAATTTCACAATCATTGCATCTTGCAACACTGGCGGAAAAAAAACTACTGCCTATAGAAACCTAGTGACCAAGGGCGGGACGGATATCAATTTATACTTTCTGTTTAATTACTAACATTTTGTACACTGCATAATTATCAAGAATACATTCATTATCAGAACAGTGGTTATCGCTGATAGTGAATGAAACATTCGCAGTTTGGAAAGAAAATTGCATATTCAGTAAACTTAAGGGAGCCCACCTCGTTTTTTCTCTCTTTCTCTCCCTCTCTCTTTGGTTTGTATCCATTCGGCCCCATTCAACCTACTGTTTTAAGACGTTTACCCCCATCCAGGTGTCAATATTTTCCTGGCGAGCGGTAGCGAGCTAGCATATATATATTTGTTTTTGACAGCAAGCTAAATATATACATTTTTCGATAGAAAATGTCGCCGGCGAAGCCGGTTTTCCCATACAATGCTGGCTCGCTATCGCTCGCCAGGAAGAAATCGACACCTGGATGGGGATTATCGTCTTAAAACAGTTGGCTGAATGAGGCCGAATGGATACAAGCCAGAGCAAGAGAGAAAAGGAGAGAAAGAGAACAAAAGCAGGTGACCCCCCCCCCCCCTTAAACATGAGTACCGGTACTACGTCAAATCATACAGACTTTGGGTAGGCAATGATAAATGTTATCAAACTGTATTCCCTGTAGCTAAAATACAATGTTATCAAACTGTATTCCCTGTAGCTAAAATACAATGTTATCAAACTGTATTCCCTGTAGCTAAAATACAATGTTATCAAACTGTATTCCCTGTAGCTAAAATACAATGTTATCAAACTGTATTCCCTGTAGCTAAAATACAATGTTATCAAACTGTATTCCCTGTAGCTAAAATACAATGTTATCAAACTGTATTCCCTGTAGCTAAAATACAATGTTATCAAACTGTATTCCCTGAAGCTAAAATACAATGTTGCCGGTTTCACTTAAGCCGAACATGGTGTCCAAATATTCAGAAATACGGACTAACTGCAGAATACAACATTAAGGGGGTGACCTGCCTTTTTTTCTCTCATTTCCTCTTTATCTGGCTTTTATCCATTCGGCCCCATTCAGCCTACTGTTTTATGACGTTTATCCCCATCCAGGTGTCAATTTCTTCCTGGCGAGCGATAGCGAGCCAGCATTGTATGAAGAAATCCGGCTTCGCCGGAGACACTTTTCTATCGAAAAATTTACAAATTTAGCCTGCTGTCAAATACATTGTAAAAAATATACTGGCTCGCTACCGCTCGCCAGGAAAAAATCGACACCTGAATGGGGATAAACGTCTTAAAACAGTAGGCTGAATGGGGCCAAATGGATACAACCCAGGGAGAGAGATGGAAAGAGTGAGAGAAAAAAAACAAGGTGGGCTCCCTTAACCCTTATTTAGCGGGCTAGGTAGTCTATTTGACCGTAGCGCCCAGCAGGGTGTTTTTACCCTAAATAGGGTTGTTCACGTGATCATTTTCATGCCTAAATAAGACCCAGAGCGTAAAACAAGTATCTATCCCTGAAAGGGCATAAACAGAGCTTTCCAATGACACCCCAACCATCCTTGTACGACCACTGGTTCTCTTGCAACGATCGCGCAACACGAGTGCAAAAACCATGTAATTAGGTACTTTCCCTACATAATTCCCTGTGTAGGGAGTGCGAGAGGGTGGGGGAGGGTGGGATTCATGTCAGTAGGTCCGCCGCGGTGGTCTGGAGCAGTCATACGCTTGCTATGCTCCTCCCACCACTCATCTCTCTCTCTCAGCAACATTACATGGTAAAAATGGCACACAACATAAGTTGTGAACCGCCACTTAGTCCATATTTATTTCACACAACATAAGTTGAGCGCTGCCAATTAAGGGTTAAAGGAGTTGATACCTCTATTGGATAATGGATATCCAGAATTTTTAGTCTTTCTCTTTTTTATCGCCAAGAGAAGTATCGGACTGGTTCGCTAAGGATTTGATGTGTGATATTCCAGGCGATAGACGGTGCACCTTATTTGCTGATTACATAGTCGAGAATTATGTTTTGGAGTAGGTTAATTTTCTATCATTCCTGTGGGCTGCTACACCATCTCCCAAATGTAGAAGAACCAACCATGGACTTAAGCCATTTTACCTACACTTCAACGGCCAGTTTTACTCCTCGTATCCCTCTATTTTTATCTTCCTCGATGCTTTAAAGAAGTTCCAAAGTGTCACCTATATCAAAATCAGAGGCCTTAACCTGGGTATGGCAAGCGTCCTCAAAAGAGATTTGGTGGTGGAAGGCGAAGGTCCTCATAAGATCCAAAGCCTAAAAATAGCCTTTTAAAACACCCCAGTGGCACTCAAAACAAAGCAATATGTGATTAGGTGAGATAATTCCCCTCCATTACTTACTACCATTCCTACATATGTGTCCCCCCCCCTTTTCCCTCCTCAATTATCACCTATTTTTCCTATTATTCCCCCTTTTATCGTGTAATTTTCGGCGCGAATTTCCTTCACGCGGTCTCTATAGCATGGGCGAGGCATCTAGAGATCCTTGCAACAGAGAGACTTCTACTTAGAGCCGTCAGTGTCGCTTGAGAACTCAGGAGAAGAGGATATATGCAGTCGCGGCTCTCCCCTCATGAATGGACCGGTCGGCAATAATACGTCTTTTTTACCCCCCAAATACTATTCCCACTTGTTTTATTGCTCTAAAATGTTAATATCTTCACATTAAACGTAAAATAGGCGCATATGAATAGGTAATAACTATATTTATGGTAAAATGACGAATTTCGTCGGGAATCAACCAAAATACCTTCGCATAGCGGGACGTTTCAAATACCATAGTCTAGCCTTTGCCGATTTAATGCAGCAGCGCCTGTGCGAAGAAAAGATAAATACAAGATAATCTTTTTACTTTAACAGTTTTACAAGTATGGGACGAAAGAAATTTCTCGCTCTCCGTTCATTCGCTCAGTTGGCTGCAAATATATGGATATTTAGATTTTAAAGATCTTACTACGCTAATTATATACTCCTTATATGTAGCCTAGCTGGTGAAACTTAGTTTGATTTTCTTCAAATGGCTTGTCATGACTATATGTTTTTGCTTTCATATTTTTTTGAACAAAATTATGAGTTCATTATGTGCTTTCAATTTTTCTTTCCTCAGTGGATCTGGTTCGACTTTAACCCCTTACCGACGGGAATGTTTGTAACTTCTACTACCTGCCTGGCAGGCATATTTACCCTAAACGAGCTTCATTCCATGCTCTTTTTCATGCATAAACAAGAGCCAGAGCATAATACAATTATATATCCGTGAAAGGGCGATAATAGAGCTTTTCAATGGCACCTGAATCATCCTTGTACGACCACTGGTTATCCTGTAGCGATCTTGCAACGAGAGGTGAAAACCCTAAAATAACGTAATTTCCCCAGTTTTTTCCTGGTCTCGCGAGGCCGTGGGTGTGGAATGTTGTGGTGGGGAGCTCAGTCGCGGCTCTGTGGTCGGGTCGAATGGTTAGAACCCGCCTATTGTCCTCCGAACGTGTGGACTCTCTCTCAGAGCCGATAATGTGCTCAAAATCCCGCCCGACTATTGTCGGGCACCGCGGGATAGGCCACTTATCTCTCGCCCGACATATGTCGGGCGCCGCGGCTTGAGTGTTAAGCCCCCACATTCAAGAATCGAAAGCCAAATGTAGCCGAATCGACGTTCGGCAACACTTGGCAATATATTCGGGGAAATGCATGGTAACTCTCAGCACAGTCCCAAACGTTCGGCTGCACTCGGCTGCATTGCAAAGGCCATTATAAAGAAGAGCAAGTGATAAAGGAGGAGGAAGAGGATAGAAGGTAGAATGGGAGAGAGGAAAGATCAGATAATACAATGCAATATATTATGTGAAATAATAATAATAATAATAATAATAAATGGTTTATTAAAGAATGGCAGCCTCATGAGCTGAAAATACACATTTTACAATTTAGTGGATGAACATGAGATGTACAGATATGAAGATGGTAAGTTCAGTTTACAAAAAATAAATAAATAAATACAATAATGATGCAGGTGCAGAATACAAATTATCATAAAATAACCATGAGAGTAAGTGATATACAGTACATATACACATTTATTTTACTTACTCATATTCAGAACATACGTATATACACGTACGTACGCACATACATATACATACATATATAAGAACATAAGAACATGCAGTAAGTGTGCACATGTCCGTATACACATACGCTCACGTATGCACACAAACATACATACATACAAAAACTGTTTTGGTAGGGTCAGGGTAAAGAGGGTGCAGCATTCAAGTCCGTACAGGTAGGGTCAGGTAAAGCCTACTACAATGGGAGGTTAATCCTCGGTAGTGTAGGTGTGTGTGTGTGTGTTAGTGTGTGTGTGTGTGTGTGTGTGTGTGTGTGTGTGTGTGTGTGTGTGATAGAAGGCGAAATGTGGAAAAGCTGGGCGTTCTATTGTTAAGGGTGGAAATACATGGATGAAGATACGCGAACACTTAATAATAGATAATGCTTATTCATAGATTTATAATCAGAAGTTGCGCTAGTGAGCAATATGTTCTTGCTCATATGTACGTATATTTACATACATATGTGCATATGACCATATAAATACACGTACAGTACATATATAAATATATACCTTATATTCTCAACCGGGCTCGAACCATTGACAGCACATACACACAAACATACATATACATAAATATATGCACATTACATGCATATATGCTCTTCTCTTATCCACCTGATACTCTCAGCCGGGCTCGAACCACAAACAGTATACACTATAGACACATATATATATATACATAAATAACGCATACATACATACACATATACACACACATGCATACACATATACTGTACATACATAGATACACATATACACATATACATAGATACACATATACACATATACATATATATACATATACATAAACAAACTCAAGCAAATACATACATAATTATATTCTAATACACACACGCACACACACTTATGCATGCATTATTAAAGGTGGGCGCGTATATATGGTGTGACAGGTCGTTATTACACATTATTAATAATATTAACAATGGTTGGGATAGGACTATTTTTATATCTGTCAGTTCTTGCTCTTATTGGTTGGAGTGTGTTGAAATGACGAGCTGAACGTGTTGGTGTGTGTGAGTGTGTGTGTCCTAGGTTCCAATCCTGGGAGAAACACAAGTTTTCATTAATTAAATTTGGGGTGTTATTGGTGTTAAGAACGATGTTAAAAATGTGCGCCTCTCTCTCTCTCTCTGTGATATATAACCGCAATATTATCCAGAATTTACTGAATATATCTCATTTTACTGCAGATCAATAGGGCTGAGAAAGAGACTCTGACAAGAAGGAATATGATATAATTTGAGATTGAATAATATGATAATTATTAATATACTCTCAAAATAAGGAATATATATTAAATTTAAGATTTAAGCAAATGAAGATAATCTGAATAATAAGATAGATTATATATAAACAAGGCCAAACATTATATAGAATTATATATAAACAAGGCCAAACATTATATAGAATTTATATGGAAGAAACAATTATGATAAGAAACTACAGAAACAACAAATATTTTAAACTTGATTTTGGAACGTAGCCAAATTGTTTTTAAGAGAAATTAATAGAAAATGAAGTTTATTTAATATTGTGATATGGTTGATAGAAGCCTGACAAACACCAGGTGCTGGTATTTATAGCTCCTGCCAAGAATAGGGCACCTTCCAGCATTATTCTCTGCGTTTCTGTACGCAGTCGGATGCATACTTGCTGACATTTGGAACTATTCGGGTTTTATCAGATTGTACTCGCCAACATTCCGGATATTTCTGAGTTTTTCGGGGCCGAATGATGACCGTTAAATTTGAATTTTTCTACATTCGGAAACCATTCGGCGGTCACACCGAATTGCCACAAATTCATTCGGAACTCATTCGTACATATTCGGTTTTATTCTGCTGTTTTCGCCTAACAATGCCATTGCAACTTTTTTTGTCGAATATAGCCGGCTACATTCGGCTTTTGATTCCTAAACGTGTGAAAGGGGCTTTACTGATGTGATGAGTCAGAGTTTGGTCAGACTACATATCATGCTCTCCACTCCCATCTCTTTAATGACACAAATATAAGTTTTAATGATCTTACTATGCTTATTAACCCCTTAAAGGCGAGCTGTGTGTAATGGACACCCTACCGCCAGGCGACAATATTAGGCCCCATTCCCACCTAAAATCGTAATTTTACGATAAATATTGTTATTACTCATTCATATGCGCCTATTTTATGTTTAATATGAAGATAGTAACATGTAACAACAATAAAACAAGTGGGAATAGTGTTTGGATGGTCAAAATTGCGAATTATAGTCGGCTGGTCCATTCATGAATTGTGGAGCAGAGCGAGGCAAACCTTTCCCTCGCAAGGCCTGAAGCCTGACAGACTCATTCACCCACACTCTAACTTACGCAACACACTCGCTAGTCACATGACCACACCATAGAACTGGCTTTGAGATGTTGACACGAAAATATACCAATGAATAAGGGAATAACAGGGAAAATAGGTGATAATTGAAGGGGGGGGGGGAAAGAGGGGATTTTGACAGATATGGAGGAGTGATAGGAGGTATGGAGGGGCATTATCTCACTTAATCACCATTTCACTTGTTTTAAGTGCTACTGGGGCCTTTTAATTTTTTTTTTTTTTTTAGGCCTTACCGCTTAAGAGGTTCCTCGCCTTTGCCCACCAAAACCTCTTAAGAGTGTTCTCGCCGTTCCCGGGTTAAATACCAGTACTCCTTATGTGTAGGTTGTGAAACATATATTGATTTTTGTGAAGTGATTTGTGATTGAAGGTATATAAGACTGACAGCGAGCTGGTATGATTTTCGGCTAAGTGAAGTGACGAATACGACAAAATGTAGCTTAATTTATTGTCCAAATGAAGAGATAACTAGCCCAAATGAAATGTTATTTTGCCCAACTGAAGTGCTTATTCGCCCAAATGAAATGCATCCCACCCTGGATTTGGTCACAGCCTTTCCATTGACAATGTTAAGTTGTTCCCAACCTTTGTTTAGATAAAAAGATATGTCGGTTGAATTTAGTTAAGCCATCAGTTTAGAATAAAAACAAAAAAACAAAAAAACTATTATGTATATATATATATATATAATATATATATTATAGGTTTGATTCCCGGAGGGAAGGAAAGAAAACCTAATATTTAGTAGGGGCCCCGTAATCATTGACGATATGCCTATTAGTATAATAGCCTCCATTCAAACGCCCGCGGGTCAGCAGTTTGAATATACCGCCGCGGGGATGAACGGAGTACACGTCATAAGGGTAAAGCTTATTCTCTTATGATTGGGTACTCACTACGAAAAAAAACTTCGTAAATTATAAAAACAAATATATACTTAATAATTGTTATACTATAGCTTTCCATCTCGTGGATTTCTTGTGTGGGGTTCCTTGCCGCTGACTCCTGGTCCGCCATACTTCCTTCACTGATATATTAAGACTCAAACTCAAGACATCAAGCGAATGGGAAGGGGATGGCTGGGAGGGCCCTACATCGTCAATGATTACGGGGCCCCTACTAAATATTAGGTTTTCTTTCCTTCCTTCCGGGAATCAAACCTATAATTTATTAGTGGCCCCTCCATCATTGACGATATGCCTGATATCTCAAGACTGGAGGGGGACATTCGTGACAATATCAATACACTAACAAATTAACTCAGGTAGAGACAAAGGATCCATATAACAATTTTAAGTCTTTATTGTTTACATGCAATGATATAAAAAATGAAAAAGAAAGCAGTGCGTTACTTCAAAGAATATCTGCTTAAGGTGACTGGATTTGCACTTTGCGATCCGTCTAAAAATTGTTTGGGGACATATTCTTATTCCCTTTCAACATATCCAGACCCATAATTCTTTGGAATATTCTGGCCTTAATAAATATTTGTACATTCTATGATAGTTTGTACATATTGTTTATACTATATAGTTGTAGTAAGATACATCTTCTTAAATAAAATAAAATTGAGCTGTAGAACCAGCTCGACTATTAAGTATCACAGCTCGTGAACTCATCACAATATCTGGCGGGGGGGGGGGGGGGGGGGGTGAGGGGCTCTAGGGGTCCTTGAGCTATCTAGCAACCCCCCTCCTTTTTTACCTCTTAAGATTAACCCTTAATTAGTAATAGCACATGGACTACTAGACCCGCTGCCGCAAAGCTACACAGGCTAGTTTTGGTTTATCTAGGGCCACCGACAGGTATCGTGTCAAGAAAGTATTGTTGGACGCCCACAACTTCGTATTAGCTATGTCGTCAACTGAATAATTTTGCATGATTCTAAGAGAAACGGCCCATTTTCTTATATCATGGGCCCTTCCCCGTACGCCGGGATTACTTTCCCTGATTACATCTACGAGTAAAGACGCCAACTTTCGTCTCGTGATGCGATTACCTGTTTGGTTGGAAGCTTGGTTGTCGAGGTTGTGCTACCCTCATAAACTTAAGTAAAGCCTGCACAGGGCATAAAAGATGATGAGTGTGCCTGCGTTTTAGCGCCGGGACAGTGAACTCTGAGAATACATGATCACAATGTTCATTCTTTGCAATGAACGTGGGAGACGGAGCAATTTGTACATGTTCGTTCAGTCTCCCAAACCTGAGGCAGTTGGGTTCGTTGCTTATCGCCGCCAGCTCAGATACTCTGTTTCCTGTCGCTAGAGCCATAAGGAATACCATCTTCTTTAATACTGAATCAAAGTCCGGCGCATGGTTATATTTGCGTGAGTGAAGCAACGACAAGGCTTTGTCTAGCGACCAGGTAGGCATGAGCTGGCGTGGTGGTGGGCGAACCTTGAAACATGCCCTCATGAAGCCCTTTTCTTCTGCCTGCGGTATGGATAGACCTGTGAGGTCGAAAAAGGGGGTTCTAATGGCTGACAAGTGATTCTTTAGTGTAACTACTGAGAAGCGTTTTTTTTCAAACAAGTAATCTAAGTATTTACAAATAAGAGCTACTGAGGCGTCTCTTTGCGCTGTCTCTACTATCCAGGTTGTGAACGTCTTCCAATATGATTGGTATTGTCTCCTGGTAGACATAGTATACTGGTTAAGAAATTTACTTGTCACGCTCTCTCCATACTGAGTTAGCCATTTGGCATTTTGAATGTCCATAAGGCAAAAGTCAGCGAGGTCTTTAGGTTGCCAATTGTTTCTAAGTGGAAGGACGAGACCGGGAGTAATACTGGGTTCTCGCACCATGTTTTCAATTGGTGGTACCACGTCTGAGCCGGCCATAGTGGCGCGATCATCGAGACTATGCCTCGGTAACCCCGTAGTTTGTGAACTACCTGACACATGAGTGAAGCGTCTGGAGGCGGAAAAAGATAGATGGAAGTCCACCTGTTCCAGTCCTCTAATAATGCGTCGGGCCCCCCCCGCCGAAGTCACTTCCCGGCGGGACAGGTAGAGAGGGAGTCTGTGGTTGCTCTCTGACGCAAATAGATCCACTTGTGGATGGTATGGCTCTGCAATCATCTTGTTGAAGATGTTTTGTCTGATTGCCCATTCTACTGAGGTGCTCTGTCTCCGGGACAAGGCGTCTGCCCAGACGTTCGCCACGCCCGGGAGATAAGATGCATGCAGATGAATGCTCAGCGATTCGGCTAGAGCAAAAATCTGTTCTGACAATTCCAACAACCTTCGAGACCTCGTTGACCCTTGCTTTTGAATGCAGTGGACCGCATTCAAGTTGTCCATTCGAAACGCAATTGACTTCCCTTGTAATGAAGAGCCGTGAGTTTGGAGGAAAAACAGTGGGACTAAGAGCTCTTGTTGGTTTATATGAAAGTTCGTGTCTTGGGACCAAAGCCCTTGCCCCTGGTGTCCTAGGCTTGACTGATATCCCCAGCCTATTGTCCCTGAAGCATCTGTGTCTACCCATACCGTAGGCGGAGGAGGAACCCATGTCATGATCGAGTGCAATGTCTCCTTCTTTGCCCAGACCGACAGTAAGTTGTGAATTAATGGAGGAATGGTCCATAATTTTCCCGCCGGCAAAAGTGGGAAGAATCTGTTTCCTTCTATGATTAATCTCTTTACTTTCAGCCGGCCGAACTTTACAGTTAATTGGATCCAATTGAGAGAACCGACCAAGGACTCCCACGTCGTTCTCGTCGTATTCAGGCTGTGGAGAAAACGAAACAGTTTCCTGCGAAACCTGTTGCGATTGTCCACACTCTGAGTAAGAGTCAGATTGGCCGTGTTCCAGACCAGCCCTATCCATTGGATTTCCCGTGTGGGGACAAGGAGAGACTTTGCCAAGTTGACCTTGAACCCTAGGGTCTGTACATGATTTATCACTCTGTTCACATGGATTTGACATAAACTCTCTGACTCTGCCACCACCAGCCAGTCGTCCAGATACCACATCACCTTGATCCCTTGAGCTAGTAGAGGCATAAGGGCTTGCCGGACTAATTTTGTGAAAATTCTTGGTGCTAGGTTCAACCCGAAGGGCAATCTCTGAAAGACGTAAGTCTCTTGTCTGATCCTCAAGGCGAGGAATTTTTGGAACGTTTTGTTTATGGGGACATGCCAATAGGCGTCTTTCAGGTCTAGAGAGCACATCCAACCCTGCGGCGGAAGTGTGAGCCTGATCTGATTCACTGTGAGAATCCTGAAGGGTGAATTGTGAATATGGGTGTTCAGATGCGAGAGATCTAGAACTGGTCGCATCTGCACACTGTCCCTCTTTGGCACAAGAAAAAGTCTGGAGGTGAAAACATGGCAAGTTGGATCTACCGGGACAATGACATGCTTGGTGATCATCTCCTGGACTAGTGACTCCACCTCTAAAGAACTTGATTGAACTCTCGAGTTTGACGTAAACGAGGTCGCCGGAGCCACCGCCAAGTGATGCCCTTGCTTACCACTGTCCGAGCCCAAATTCGCCGGGGCCAGGCCTTGCGGCATGCTTAGAACGACCCAGTTTCTGTACTGGGTCCGTTTGGTTGAGCAGCTCTCGGATCCAGCTTGCCTGCGATAGGCCCCGGGAGAGAGAGAGTGTGACTGACTAGTTTTTTGGTGGTGGTGTTGTGGGATGAGACGGCTGGTTGGGTTTGGCAGACGTCGATCCCTGGTTAGGCTTGTTGTGAGACTTACCTTTGTTGTCCCACTTGCCTGACTGTTTACCCTGTCTGTGCTTGTGCCGAGTACCTCCCTGCTGTTGGGGAGTTTTAGAGTCTCGAAAGGACTGCTTGGTATTAGGAGTCTGAGGCTTATTCCTGCCTTTTGGCTTAGAGTAAGGTTTCTTAAAGGCTCCTTCCGCGGCTGGGAGGTACTCTGCCGGAAGATGTCTACATGTTAAATACCGCACTCCATGTGTCTGAATTTAGTAATGAGGCAGTCAATACAGGGGAAAGAGTTGCTCGGCGACCTACTTCGTCCGGCAGCTTCTTGACCAAATATACCCTTAAATCTTGGTGAGCTCTTACCGCCTCCATGATCGCTATTCTGATATCCCCTAGGGATTGAATAGAGTTTTGTAACAGGAGCCTTCGTGAAAGTTCCGTTGCCTTCCATACATTCTGATCAGATATGGCTGTAATGATTCTCATGAGTGATTGGGCAACTTGACGACTTACTAGGTACTGAGAAAAAAGTCTAAGTGCTCTGCTGCATAGCTTAAAATCTCGGTCCAAGTGGGCCGGAGGGGGAGTGCAAAAGGGTTCATGCAATTCGTAAAGTATTAGTTTGGGAGCTGCTAAGAAAGCCAACAAATCTTGCGGCACTCCCCTGGCCTTATTCACTGATAGTGTAGCCCATAAATGGTGTTCTTGAGGAACCTGATGTGAAGATTTAGAAGTAATGGTGGCTGCGAATTGTTGCGCCTCCACTGCCCAATCATCCCACGGTCCTGCACCTACCTGCCCCACCTGCAGAAATGGATTATTGCCCAGGTCGAGCGCCGGAATTGTATCCAATTCCGGTGTCAGTGCATTGAGTGACTTAATATCGTTCATGCCGTCCGACCGGGTCCAGTCTGCAAACAGTCGTGCAGCTGAGGCAAGAGGTAAAGCCGGTGAAGCAGAGTATACAAAGAAATCAGCCCTGTAAACAGTAGGGATTGCCTTAATAGTAACATCTAATAAATTTCCTGCAGCATCTTTGGCCCTAAGCTTCTTACTCTTACTAACTTCAATGGTCCATTCACTAGGCACCGGAAGTTCCCCCGACACAGTCTGACAAGCTAAATGGGGTTTCTGAGCAATTGCCAGCATCCATGAGCAGTCCGGTCCGTATAGGAGAGGCATAGGGCCTCTCCTCTGTGGGAGTCTGTCAAGGGGGGGAGGAGTCATGTTCGTGATTACTCGGACCTTAGAGGTAGTCAAGGAGGCAGGCACTACCGTGCTACTTGCCGTGGTCAATGCCGGATTTACAAGTGAAGTTAAGGAAGTCTGGGCAGCATTAATGCCGGTAGGCTCTAAAGGTCTTACCGGAGTGACAACAGGGGGAGCTACCGGTGTACTAGTGGACGGACCTGAGGTAGGAACATACTGTTGCATAATCTTATGAAGAATGTCATTCAGTTCATCTGTGGTCACACACTTACTGTGGGACCCTCTGGAGGATTGAGAGCTACCTTCAGATTCCTCCTCATTGTTCACTTGTTGGGCCAAGGACAGATCTATGTCGTCCGGTTCTTCCGGTAACTCTACCACTTCCGGTGTACGCTGCCGTGTTTCAGATGCCTGGTTATCCGGTGACCAAACAAGGTCAGGGACAGATGAGGGGAGTGTGTCTAAGTCAATATTCTTCCCCGTCAATGCAAGGTTATCACTAGAGGGATTTAGCTACGAGGGTGATTGTCTCCAGACTCCCCTGTCCTGCACCGCAGGTGGTTGGGAGTCTGGTATTACCTGAGAGTTATCATACGTCTAACGTAAACAAGTCTGAGAACCTCTATATTTATCTGCTAAAACCCTATTCGACACAGTCGGTGGAGGCCTTCTTGGTACATAATTTAGTTTTGGTATTGCAAAATTAAAGTCTTATGATTCACTCAAAGATTGACTATTCACAACCCTAGGACCCGACTCAATCCCCTCCGTCCCTACCTCCCTACTGCCCGCTTGGGTGGTTGACGTGGAGGTAGAGGTGGAGGGGAGCGGCCGCGACCCTGGCGCAGGCTGGCGGAGCGGCTCCGTGACCTCCGTACGGGCACTAGTATTTCCTGAACTATGACCTGACCATGATTGTTTTGTCGAGGAATCCGAGTCTTCCCTCCGTCGCTTAGTTGATCTAGTTGATTCTACTGAAGAATGACCGGCTTGCTAGTGAACTAGATCTAGACCGAGACTTGCGCCTGGGTGATGGCGACCGTTTCCTCTTTGGCCGGTCAGGGGGGGTCTCCTCGGTACTCTCGCTGTCACTACTAGTACTACTCACCAATTCTTTAGACAAGGGTTTAGCTTTCGTTTTCTGTTTAGTTGACTTAGCTGAGAATGGTTTTACTAAAGGAGATTTTATTACAAGGTGATCCCACAATGCCTCATCGTCACAGTGCAATGCCTTATGGGCCACATCCTTTGCATAACTATTAAATACGTTCTTAACCTATAAACGGCGAGCAGGGGGTATTGAACTCAATGCCCATGGGCAAGCATATAGGCTCCATTCAGGCCTATAATCGTAATTTTACGATAAATATCGTTATTACTTATTCATATGAGCCTATTTTACCTTCACTATGAAGATAGTAACCTGTAACAACAATAAAACAAGTGAAAATATAATTTTTCTGGTCAAAATCGCGAATATACATGGACCAGCCCATTCATGAATTATGGAGCAAATTGAGGCAACCCCTCCCTCCACGAGGCCTCAAGCCAGACTGAGCCTACTCATACACACTCTCGGTTATGTAACACACCCGCTAGGCACGTAAGCACATCCTCCACACAGTTTGCTAATGTTAGCACAAAAATATGCCAACGAATTAGGGAATAACAGGGAAAATAGGTGATAATTGAAGGGGGAGGGGAAAGGGAGGAAGGAGGGGATTTGGAGGAGTGATATGAGGTATAGGGAAAAAAATAAAAAAATAAAAAAATAAAATATAAATAAAAACTTGTTTAGTGCTACTGGGGCCGTTTAAATGTTTTTTTTAGGCCTCCCTCTTAAGAGCTTTGCCGCCCTCGCCCAGTAAAACTTCTTATGAGCTTTCTCGCCGTTGCCGGGTTAATCTCTTTTAGCGTCGCAAGGCATGAAAGGTCTCTCTTGTCAAAAAGAGCCGCTCTTAGTTCTAAGCACACGGCACACTTCTTAGACACCCATAATCCCCTAGAACGATCGAGGCATTTAACACATTTAATGCAAAGTTTATGCGCAAAAACTGGTAAGAGAGAACAGGTAGGAGTAGAGCATAAGTCAAACCGAGGCATGATGGAGCTAGGACCCCCCCTGCGCCGTAATAGGCTCACTCAACTGCCGCTGGTGCTGCTACTGTAGTGTTGCGATCTGGAAATAGAAAATTTCCAGGAATCAATGCTCATAAGGATAACCTCAGAGGTGTTAACACATCCTACCACAAGTCCGCCGGAAAATTAGCTATAGCCACTGCTACTCTAACCTTCCGTTGGCCTTGACTACGAGAACCATATAGGTTTCTCCAATGTTTTGAACTGCTTACCTGTGACAAAGTGTCACTGGCCCTTAATAACCTTAGCATTTTACCATCAATGACTATTCGAACTAGATAGATAGTAAAGGTACACGCTTTCTGTTATCACTGACTTAGTCAGTTTCCTTTTGGAACTGTGCGCCAGGCGTACTAAGTTGCCGCGTGAGGCTAGCGGTAAGGGCGAGTTCACTCGGCGGACCGAGATACTCCCTAAGGAAATCGAATTTCCGCCGGAAGGTTCGTGGTTTAGCATACCACGCCGGGGTATTTGGCAAGTTCCTTACTCGTCCGCCGGACGAGAACGGGCAGCTGGCTTTGAAAACCGCCGGAAAAACGAACCCAAAACAGAAGTGTTGACTTATCTGAGAAAGTCAGACTCCCCCAAAACCCCCACACCACAGGACGTCTCCTGATTCCCTCTAAAGATGTAAAATCTTACATGCAACACTCAGGGAAAACACATAGGCTAAGACATATATGAAATAATATTATTCATAAATAATGACCCCTAGCCTTACCCGGAGACCCCTACTGAGGCTGGCCACGAGGCTCGAAGAAAACAGCAACCACAGCAGCTCCCAAACCTCCCGAAGACCCAGCAGCAGCAGCGAGCGGTGAAGAGGCCCACGAAAGGGGCCCACGCGCAGACCCGGACTCTGGAAGATTCCACACCACGTGTGGCAACCCTTAAACCAGAGCGTCTGCTAAAAACAATAATGCAACATCCTCTGATAAACGGCCTGAAGCATAATCCTGCGTCGAAGTAGCCTCCTAACTAACAGTTAAGCAAAACTAAGGTGCATAAAGACAAAACATAGAAATAACATGATGCGCAGAACCTGGTGTACCCGAAGCGCCTGCTGCAGTATAGTACCCTATTTTAACACTTCCTGCAGGCGTACCAATGGGGCAGCCTTGTGCTAGCTAATCTAAACCTTGTTCAATACAACTCAGATATATACAAATGAGTAAGGACTCACTAGAAAAGGAGTGAACGAAGAATGAAGCAGAGCACAGGGGCCCCCAACCTCTCGGTATGGCCGCGGGGAAGGGAAGGAAGTATAGCGGACCAGGAGTCAGCGGCAAGGAACCCCACCCAAGAAAGCCACGAGATGGAAAGTTATAGTATAACAATTATTAAGTATATTTTTCTTTTTTATAATTTACGAAGGTTTTTTCGTAGCGAGTACCCAATCATAAGACGATTCCATAAGAGAATAAGCGTTACCCTTATGACGTGTACTCCGTTCATCCCCGCGGCGGTAGATTCAAACTGCTGACCCGCGGGCGTTTGAATGGAGGCTATTATACTAATAGGCATATCGTCAATGATGGAGGGGCCACTAATAAATATATATATATATATATATACCGGTATATATACATATTATATATATATATATATATATATATTTTTTTTTCTTTTAAGCCAGACGAGGTCAAAAGAAATTGAGGTTTCACAATTAATTAGTTTTTTATTTAACTTTTCAATATTTCGAACAGTTTTCTTCTGGTATTTATTGATGAATTGGAGTAGCTGTCCTATATTTGGCCTGGACATTTCGGAATCTTCATATTCCATTTTCAACAGAGAAGTGATGAATTGAGATGAGTTCCCGGGGTTTATATAGGCGATCGTCAGGGGGGGGGGGGGGGGGGGGGGGGTGGGAGGGAGGAGTCAATTATCGTGAGGTCGGTCATGTGTTTAGTGGTTGGCTGTCAGTGTCAGGTCAACGCGAGTTGATTGACCTAGAAGCGGGAGGAGGGGCTAAGGGGAGCGAAGTAGGGTTCTAATTAGAGGAGCACAATTGGATGTGATGTCTTGCGGTAGCTGCCTAGCTGGTTCGGCGGTAGTAGCCTAGAACGGAGGGAGAGGCGGGAGGTGTATGAAGGTGGGTAGGACAGGTAGAAACCCGGCGAGCACTGGGGAGGGCTTGGAAATCGTCAGATTGAATATTAGGGGAAGGTTTAAGGGTTTGGATGTATATCGCCTATAAAAAAGGCCAGGCGTCGACGGTCTAGTTCGTGGTCAATAATGGTGGTGTGTTGGTCCAAGTCAGATCTGGTGTCACGGTGGATGGGGGCAGTTTAGTGGTCTTGGTACCATTTTTCGAGTTGTAGGTTGATAGCTCGTTGTACTTCCGAATTGTTGTAGCTGTTGTTGATTAGTACTTGGCTAATGCGGTCAAGTTCAGTATGGGTGGATTTCTAGATGTTGCAGTGGGAGAGGGCCCTCCTGACGTAGGCATTGATGGTGGAGCGCAGGTATCTGGGGGGACATTCACTCTGTCCATTAAGGCAAAGTCCGGTGTTGGTGGGCTTAGTGTATACCTGGGTCTTGAATCCAAGTTGGTGGGCCGTGACAAGGACGTCAAGAAAGGGGAGTTGTCCTTGAGTTGACTTTTCATAGGTAAAATTAAGCCCAGAGGAGGGGATAAACCGCTGGCGGAGGTTCTGTAGCTGCAGGGTTTCCTTAACTCGCACAAAGACAAAGATGTCATCCACATACCTGCAGTAGATGGAAGGGCAGATCTCAGTGCCTTCTCAGGGATGTCTAGGGGCTGTAGGAAGGGGGAGTGATAGACACGTTGGATGACATAGTCGACAGTTCTGTCCACCGGCACATTGGTAAACAAACTCTCGATGTCCAGGGAGGAGATGATGTGGTCTTCAGTCTGGGGGGCATCTCAAGGAAGTCGGTGTGGGAGGTGATGCCTTGCTGGGGATGTACGGCATCAGTAGGTGTTTCAAAGTTTCAGCGACTTGGTAGGTGGCGGTTGGGATTTGAAAGATTATAGACCTAAGAGGATTTCCAGGTTTATGGGTTTTGACCGTACTATAAGCGTAGCCAGGGGAGAACTCACCTATGAGTTTATTGAGGTGGAGGCCTCCTGACTTAGCGTTGATGGCGGTGATGATGGTATTAACCTTGTTCCTAATTTCCTCGGTGGGTTTTTTGTTGATCCTCTTAAATATGGTTTCGTCACCAAGTAGGTTGTCCATCTTCATTAGGTATTCCTCCCGGTTGTGAATCACATAGTTGGCAGTTTAATCGGCTCGTCTTAGGATGATCTCGTTGTTCTCACGGAGTTGTTTAGCCACAAGTAAGTGCAAGTAAGCAGTAGCTCACGTGTACTGTTTGTGTGAGATATACTTAATATACTATATATATATATATATATATATATATATATATATATATATATATATATATATATATATACAGTATATATATATATATATATATATATATATATATATATATATATATATATATATATATATATATATATATATATATATATATATATATATATATATATATCTGCGTTGGAAATTTTATTATTCAAAGTTTCCAGGTCTCTGATGAGTTTTCGCTGGGTGGCAGGAAGTAGATGAAGGAGATGAGCAAAATTCATGGTGGTACAGGGTTACATTAAAGTACATGAAGATACAGGATATACGACGCGTTTCACTGGACAACCAGCATTATCAAGTAAGGAAGGAATGATATAAAAGGTAAACAGGGAGGGTATATATAGAGGGTGGAGGATCAGAGGAGGCGGAAAACAGGGGGCAAAAGTCTGCTATTGGTGGAAGGGTTAACTAGGAGAGAGAAAGGGGGTAACCGCTTCACGCATGCGCACTGGATGCGGGATGGTGGTCAGTAGGTGGGGTCGAAGCTGATTGGCTGCGTGTTGAGGGGCGTGGCCTAAGTTGTGTGGCGCCTGCAGAAGACGAAGCTGAAGGAGGTAGCGCGGGGGGCTGCGTCAAGGGCACCGGGGGGCGAGGAGGGGTGTTAGGTCCTGTAGGGTAGTGCCTTTTGGCAGAAGGAAGGATCTGAAGGTCCAGAGTTTGGTTGTTGATGTTGGGATGTAAGGCTTGGATATATAAAGCTTCGAGTATAGGTAATCTCCTTGGGTCACTTTCTTTATCGAGTATGGTGGTGTGTTTCTCTAACTCGTTGCGTGTGAGGTGAGGGTGGTTAGGGGTGAGATAGTGGTCTTTGATGGCTCCAGCCTGAAGGTGAAGAGTTAACCGACGTGAAAGACGAGTCTGCGTCATACCAATATAGGAATGAGGTCTACAGTCCTCATAATTACAGGTGTGTTGGTAAATGATGTGATCGTCGGTCATCGGGCTCTTTATCTTGGTGGAGGTTGGTTTGTTGCGGAGAACGAGGTTGGAGGTCTTGGGGGATTTGTAATAAATTATTAATTTGATTTTGTTTTCCGGGTTGGTTGGGTGGACATGCTTGGAGATTATTTCTTTTAAGACGGCCCCGTCATTTTTGTGTTCAGAGGACATGTAATTGCGGTAGAAGATCTTAATTTCATTGGGGGGGCAATGTTGGGAGGGCTTTGGGTGTACCATTTTTCAAGATGGTGGTTGATGGTGCTGGAGATGTCGGAGTTGGAGTATCCGTTATTTACTAAAACTTGGGATAGTCTTTCTAGTTCCTGGTGGGTGTCGGCCCAGGTAGAGCAGTGCGTGAGGGCTCTCCTAACATAGGCGGAGATGGAGGATAGAAGATAACGGCGGGGGCATTCACTATCGCCGTTGAGGCATTGTCCTGTGTTAGTTGGTTTAATGTAGACGGTGGTTTTGAACCCATGGTCGTTCAGAGCTACGAGGATGTCGAGGAAGGGGAGTTGTCCATTGTTTGATTTTTCAAAGGTGAAGTTAAGTCCGGAGGAGGTCATGAAGCGACGCTGGAGTTCCTGTAGTTCGTGGAGGTCCTTGATTTGCACGAAGATGTCATCCACGTATCTACAGTAGACGGCGGGTCGTTGGGCAGCTAGGAGCTCTTCCTCGATGGTACCCATGAAAAAGTTCGCAAAAAGAACTCCTAGGGGGCTGCCCATCGCCACACCGTCTATCTGCTTGTACATGTTGCCCCGGGGGCAAAGGAAGGGGGCCTCCTTGGTACATAGCTCCAGTAGTGTTTTCAGGGCCTTCTCCGGGATGTCCAGTGTAGGTGTATCAGGGCAATGATAAATTCGACGTAGAATCATGTCAATGGTCCTATCCACTGGCACGTTGGTGAACAGGCTTTCTACGTCGAGAGAGGCGATTGTGTGGTTGTTGTTACGGGGGGCGTCTCGTAAAATTTCCAAGAAATCGTGGGCTGAGTTAAGGTTGAATTGGCTGGGCACGTAGGGGGTGAGGAGGTTGTTCAGGGCCTTGGCGATCTGGTAGGTGGCAGTGGGGATCTGGGAGATGATGGGGCAGAGGGGGTTCCCCACTGCCACCTACCAGATCGCCAAGGCCCTGAACAACCTCCATGCGCTTCACGCATGCGCACTGGATGCGGGATGGTGGTCGGTTGGTGGGGTCGAAGCTGATTGGCTGCGTGTCGAGGGGCGTGGCCTAAGTTGTGTGGCGCCTGCGGAAGACGAAGCTGAAGGAGGTAGCGCGGGGGGCTGCGTCAAGGGCACCGGGGGGCGAGGGGGGGTGTTAGGTCCTGTAGGAAAGTGCCTTTTATTTTGGCAGAAGGAAGGATCTGAAGGTCCAGAGTTTGGTTGTTGATGTTGGGATGTAAGGCTTGGATATATAAAGCTTCGAGTATAGGTAATCTCCTTGGGTCACTTTCTTTATCGAGTATGGTGGTGTGTTTCTCTAACTCGTTGCGTGTGAGGTGAGGGTGGTTAAGGGTGAGATAGTGGTCTTTGATGGCTCCAGCCTGAAGGTGAAGAGTTAACCGACGTGAAAGACGAGTCTGCGTCATACCAATATAGGAATGAGGTCCACAGTCCTCATAATTACAGGTATGTTGGTAAATGACGTGATCGTCGGTCCCTGTACCACCATGAATTTTGCTCATCTCCTTCATCTACTTCCTGCCACCCAGCGAAAACTCATCAGAGACCTGGAAACTTTGAATAATAAAATTTCCAACGCAGAAATTGCCATTTCTTTCAACCTCGTATGTATTAAAGAAAATATATATATATATATATATATATATATATATATATATATATATATATATATATATATATATATTATATATATATATATATATATATATTATATACGGTATAATATATATATATATATATATATATATATATATATATACTGTATATATATATATATATATATATATATATATATATATATATATAGAGAGAGAGAGAGAGAGCAGGAAATACAGACAACAGTAAATTCCCCCTCAACCCCCACCCGAAAGAAGTGGGTGAAGGAAGTGGCCATTCTAGAATATTATAGTAACTGTGACCTTGTGACATTGAAACCCTTTTTAAACTTGGCTTGGCTCCACAGTAATACATTCTGGGAAAAGTGAACACTTTTCTGAATGTATTCAAACATAAACTTTAATTACAATAGCATTATAGCAAAGCAGTGCATGCACTACTGAACCCTCAATTATTCTTTGTATCAAGAAATTGGAGAATGGGGAAACTGATAAAACGTTAACGGTACTTATTTATGAATGATCGTATAAGAACATAAGAACATAAGAAAATGGGAGTCTGCAGAAAGCCGATTGGCCTAAGCAAGGCAAATCCCTGTCCCACACAACCCCAAATCAATTACAAAGCCCAATTATAGGCTCAACACTCTAATACCCTGAGGATCATCTTACCAAAACGGTTAGAGATTAACGCAGGATTATGGGGGTCTGCAGAGCGCTGATTGGCCCAACCCGGCTGATCCCCCTTCACACCCAACCCTTCTCGTCCATATGCTTATCCAATTTTATCTTAAAGCTCCCTACAGTTTTAGATCCCACTATAGCACTTGGTAGTCCATTCCACCCATCTACAACTCTGTTACCAAACCAATATTTGCCTATATCTTTTCTGAAACGAAATTTATCTAATTTGAAACCATTGGTACGAGTTCTTTCGCTATCACTGAGCTTTAGTACATTTGTCATGTCCCCTTTGTTAATCCCACTAACCCACTTGAACACCTCTATCATATCCCCTCTAACTCTGCGTCTCTCTAACGAATGTAAACCTAATTTCTTCAACCTTTCTTCATACGGAAGATTTCTAATATTATGGATCATTTTTGTCATTCTACGCTGTACTCTCTCCAATGAATCTATGTCCATTCTGTAATAAGGACACCAAAATTGGACAGCATAATCCATATGGGGTCTCACTAATGACAAGTAAAGTTTTAAGATAACATCAGCAGTTCTGTTACTCACACTCCTAGAGATGAATCCGAGAATCCTGTTTGCCTTATTACGAACGCCTATACACTGTTTTCTAGGCTTCAAATCATTGCTAACAAACACACCTAGATCTTTCTCGCAGTCTGAATTTTCTAATTCTAAATTAGCTAGTTTATATTTAACATTTGTTTGCATCTTCCCTATCTTTAATACCTTGCATTTGTCAATGTTAAACTTCATCTGCCAATTTACTGACCATTTATGTAAGGTATCTAGATCCCTTTGGAGGCACTCTATATCGCTATCTGAATCAATTGATCTCCCCATTTTAGTATCGTCTGCGAATTTACTTATCCTACTAGTTATACCTAAATCTAGGTCATTTATGTATATAAGAAACAACAGGGGACCTAATACCGATCCCTGGGGGACACCACTTTTGACTGCTCCCCACTCTGACTTGGTACCATTTATGCTGACTCTCTGTTTCCTACCAATTAGCCATGACCTAATCCATCCCAACAACGCCCCACCTATTCCATGTGCCTCAACCTTTCTCATCAATCTCTCATGAGGGACTCTGTCGAAAGCTTTACTGAAATCTAAATATATAATATCGTATGCCTTGTCATTATCTACTGCTTCATATACCTCTGAGAAAAAACTAAGCAAATTAGTAAGGCAAGAACGTCCCTGAGTGAATCCATGCTGAGAAGAATTGATTAAGTTAAATGTTTCTAAGTGGTTTCTCATTTTTCTAGCAATAATTGACTCTAGTAGCTTTCCTATGATTGAAGTGAGACTAATGGGACGGTAATTGGATGCTATTGATTTATCACCTTTTTTGAAAATCGGAACTACATTTGCAAGTTTCCAAGCTTCTGGAACTATACCTGTTTCTAATGAATTGTTAAAAAGAAATGTTAATGGGTAACTTAACTCATCTCTGCATTCTTTTAATACTCTGGCATATACCTCATCGGGGCCAGGCGATTTCTGAGGTTTCAGTCTGTCAATTTCCTTAAGCACATCATTTCTACTTATAGTAACCGTACTTAACCTATTTTCTATACTATCGCTATATACCTTACGGACTTCTGGAATCTGTGCCAAATTTTCATTAGTGAAAACGGATAGAAACTGACTATTTAATGTACTGCACATTTCTAAATCATTTTCTGTCATTTCTCCTATCGAAGTTTTAAGGGGGCCTATTTTATCTCTAACTTTAGATTTATATAGCTGGTAAAAAGCCTTAGGGTTATTTTTTGAGTCATTGGCTATCCTGATTTCATAATTTCTTTTGTCTGTCCTTATACATTTTTTAACCTCTCGTGATAGATTCTGATAGTAAGCAAGTAGGTGAATTTCGCCTTTCTTAATTTTTCGATATATTCCTCTCTTTTTTCCTAGAAGGTCTAATAGTCTATTATTCATCCATTTGGGTTGGTTTTGTGTTGATCTAAATTTTCTTTTGGAGATATATTTATTTTGCGCATTGTGGAGTGAAGAAATAAAATTATTATATGTAGCTGTCAAATTATCCTGAGTTAAGACAGGTATCTGAGAGAGAGTATGTTCATTAGCGCACCTGGGTCCACTTAATAGTTTAACCATAGGATCGACTCTTAAGGCTCGTCTTAATCCACCATAATTGGCTTTTCTGAAATCTGGGATAAGTGTCGTATTCTCTTTAGCCTTTCCTGTCCATTGTATGTTAAAATAAATTGATTTATGATCACTATTTCCTAGTTGGTCTCCTATCTCTACATTATTTATCATTTGTTCATTATTACTGAGAACTAAATCGAGGATATTATTACCTCTAGTAGGCGAGTCTATGAATTGAAATAAAAAACTATCCTGTACCGCCTCAATAAACTCTTTTGAATCTGAGTCGCCGATTTGATGCTGCCAATCAATATTCGGAAAATTAAAATCCCCCATAATACACACATTGCTAAACCTTGATGCTATTTTCACTTCCTGCCATAAAGCTGTACCTTCGTTTCTACTCATATTTGGTGGTCTATAAATAACTCCAATAATTATGGTCTCACTACCTTCGCTAACCTCAACCCAAACACTTTCGTTATCAGTATTTAGTCTAATACCTGATTTAATACAGCTTTTTAAAGAACTCCTGACAAACACTGCTATTCCGCCGCCCCTCCTACTTGTTCGGTCGCGTTTAAACAAACTATCCTGGTATATGGAATTCTGCTAAAAAATGTCTTGATTCTGTATTAATCCATGTTTCAGTCAGTGCTATAATGTCTATATTTTCGTTGCTAACAAGTGCTCTAAGTTCATCCATTTTGTTACATAAACTCCTACAGTTTGTATAATATAATCGCAATGAATTTATTTTACTGGTATCGGATTTACCTTTATTTCTAACTGAATTCCCATCTTCTGTTACACCTTTAATATTTCTACTAGCAGTACAATTAAAATCCTGTGACTGATATTTTCTATTCCTATCTGATGTACCAGTACGGCAATTTACCCTATCTAGACAATTATTCTTACTCATATTCTCAGGCTTTATTTTCAGCGAAACCCCGCGACAATCCTATCTATTGACCTAGCTAAATTTGCCACCCCTAGCCGAGAAAGATGAACCCCGTCCTGTGCGTACAACTGATTTTTACCATAGAAACGGGTCCAGTTATCAAGGAATGGTATTGCATTTGCATTACAGTATTTTTCCAGCCGACAAGTGATAAATATATCACAAAACTTCCAAGCTTATAGCAATTTTTGTGTATGTCTTTAAAGGAGACAAAAGGCAAAACTGCATGCAACAAGTCTCCCCCAAAGTTGAAAGAGTTATAGTCTATTTTTTTTTATTTTTTTTTTATTTATATGTATATATTTTTAATATTATTATTATTATTTTCTGTGTATATTGGAAAGAAGTGTGGTGTGCTTGATAAGTGTAGTGAAATTAATAGGAGGAGGAGGTGTTTGTGAGAGCTAGCTGGATTACTCTCTGTAGGTGATAATAATCAGCTTAGGAAAAAATGTAAGGCTACTTGACCCTATCTTTTCACATTTGTGTTCTATAATTTAGTAAAATATGTCTGAAAATTGGTCATTATCAACTTTATGTAAAGTGTAACTAATTCAATGAATTTGGTGAACTTATAATATTATGATATAGCAGTTATGTATTGGTCAAACCATATGACCTACAGTAGATGTGTGACTTTCACCTTTGAGATACCAGCCAAAGGCTGGTATCTCTAAAATTACAGGCTTGCAATAAAAAAATGACACCTAAATGACACAAAAAGTCTTAATATTGACAAAGACATGGAATGAAGTCATAAAATGACACCTAAATGACACAACAAGTCTTAATATTGACAAAGACATGGAATGAAGTCATAAAATGACACCTAAATGACACAAAAAGTCTTAATATTGACAAAGACATGGAATGAAGCCATAAAATGACACCTAAATGACACAAAAAGTCTTAATATTGACAAAGACATGGAATGAAGTCATAAAATGACACCTAAATGACACAAAAAGTCTTAATATTGACAAAGACATGGAATGAAGCCATAAAATGACACCTAAATGACACAAAAAGTCTTAATATTGACAAAGACATGGAATGAAGTCATAAAATCGCCAAACTAATGGGCCGAAAGTCATAAAATCTGGAAATTATTGGGGCTAAACATGAGGAAGAAAGGAGACCATAAAAACGAGCCATCTCCCCTAAAGGGAGATAGTATTAGAATATACCAATAATTGTCATGCTGGTGTGCACGTGATGATGATGCACACGTGTGCGTGGTGAACGAGTCTGCGGCAGAGACGATGCTGCTGCACTGCGACCATGAGATCAATACCCAGACCCACCACCCATCCCTCCCTCCCTCCTCCCTCTACCGCCTCGGCTGTCCTCACGCTCTATACAAACTATGTCTACACTGTCTGCTTTATGTTCTCACTCTACAAACTGTTTCTCACACTCTATATAAACTATGTCTACACTGTCTGCTTTATGTTCTCACTCTACAAACTGTTTCTCACACTCTATATAAACTATGTCTACACTGTCTGCTTTATGTTCTCACTCTACAAACTGTTTCTCACACTCTATACAAACTATGTCTACACTGTCTGCTTTATGTTCTCACTCTACAAACTGTTTCTCACACTCTATATAAACTATGTCTACACTGTCTGCTTTATGTTCTCACTCTACAAACTGTTTCTCACACTCTATATAAACTATGTCTACACTGTCTGCTTTATGTTCTCACTCTACAAACTGTTTCTCACACTCTATATAAACTATGTCTACACTGTCTGCTTTATGTTCTCACTCTACAAACTGTTTCTCACACTCTATATAAACTATGTCTACACTGTCTGCTTTATGTTCTCACTCTACAAACTGTTTCTCACACTCTATATAAACTATGTCTACACTGTCTGCTTTATGTTCTCACTCTACAAACTGTTTCTCACACTCTATATAAACTATGTCTACACTGTCTGCTTTATGTTCTCACTCTACAAACTGTTTCTCACACTCTATATAAACTATGTCTACACTGTCTGCTTTATGTTCTCACTCTACAAACTGTTTCTCACACTCTATATAAACTATGTCTACACTGTCTGCTTTATGTTCTCACTCTACAAACTGTTTCTCACACTCTATATAAACTATGTCTACACTGTCTGCTTTATGTTCTCACTCTACAAACTGTTTCTCACACTCTATATAAACTATGTCTACACTGTCTGCTTTACTTCCTCACACTGCCTTTAGATCATGTGTGAAAGTGTGAATTTGTTTTGTGTTAGTGTGTTAATTATTTTCTGTTGTGTTGTCCCTATTCTGGCTCTGTCTTGAGTCGCCCCCCCACCAAAAAAAAAAAAAAAGGAAAAGAGGGGAAAAAAAGGAAAAGTGGGCATTGGGCCTGAGTATATATAATATAATATAATAGAATAGCCTTTAGACCATATGCTGATCCCCATAGCCCATACGTGTCAACACCTTGGATTATTGTTCACTCATTCTGTGCTTACTGTTCTCACTCGGACCGTATGTTGTTCATACACCTAATATATCTTTTACCATAATATTTACATGCTATTCTTGATGGTTAGTGCGCTGAATTTAGGTGTGAGTGTCCTAGGTTCGAATCCTTGGAGCACCACATGTATTCATTAGTTTCATTGATTTAATTAATTAGGTTTATTTGTAAGTTAATTGGTGGGTTGGTAATAATATGAATTGAATAACCGGTTCACACCACTGTTTGTAAAAGAGTAGGCCTACATGGTGAGTCCCTATCTATAACCGTGACACACAAAAAAAAAAAAAAAATGTGGGATGCGTTTGTATATAATGTGGGATGCGTTTGTATATAATGTGGGAGGCGTTTGTATATAATGTGGGAGGCGTTTGTATATAATGTGGGATGCGTTTGTATATAATGTGGGAGGCGTTTGTATAATGTGGGAGGCGTTTGTATATAATGTGGGAGGCGTTTGTATATAATGTGGGAGGCGTTTGTATATAATGTGGGAGGCGTTTGTATATAATGTGGGAGGCGTTTGTATATAATGTGGGAGGCGTTTGTATATAATGTGGGAGGCGTTTGTATATAATGTGGGAGGCGTTTGTATATAATGTGGGAGGTGTTTGTATATAATGTGGGAGGCGTTTGTATATAATGTGGGAGGCGTTTGTATATAATGTGGGAGGCGTTTGTATATAATGTGGGAGGCGTTTGTATATAATGTGGGAGGCGTTTGTATATAATGTGGGAGGTGTTTGTATATAATGTGGGAGGCGTTTGTATATAATATGTGTGTGGATCAAGAGGCAGAAGTACCTGTTACTGGGTGGTTAGTTTACATCAATATAGGTAGCGCCAACGAACTTGACAATTATCTCGATCCCTGACCTACTCGTAACTCAAAAGGACCTTGAGCAAACTGGCTGTAAATTTCCACACCTATTTCCTGGTGGACTCCTCCCAAATAATAGAAATATCAGACCGATTGTTTTCATTCATTTTGAGTTATAAGAAGTTAAGGGGTCCAGATTATTGTCAAGTTCGTTGGCGTTACCTATAGTAGAAGGGTTGCCGACAGTGTGACAAACAAGATGTATAAACAATAGTATATTTGATGGTGGGCTAGATGACCTGGAACACTAAAGCTGCTAGTATGATATTATGTTTGTGTGTGCTTAAGCCATCCCACCTCGCTTTTTTTTCTTCTCTTTCTCTACCTCTCTCTTTGGCTTGTATCCATTCGGCCCCATTCAGCCTACTGTTTTAAGTCGTTTACCCCCATCCAGGTGTCAATATTTTCCTGGCAAGCGGTAGCGAGCCAGCATAGGCCTATATATATTTTTGTTATGATGAAGCAAGCTAAATTTATACATTTTTCGATAGAACAATGTCTCCGGTGAAGTCTGATTTCTCCATACAATGCTGGCTCGCTATCGCTCGCCAGGAAGAAATCGACACCTGGATGGGGATAAACGTCTTAAAACAGTTGGCTGAATGGGGCTGATTGGATACAAACCAGGGAAAGAGAGAATAGGAGAGAAAGATAAAAAAAAAAACGGTGACCCCCTTTAAACCAGAACGAGACAAGGGAACAGTAAATGATACGAAGGCATGGTGAAAGTTAACACGAGAGAGAATGCCTAAAATGTCCGTGACTTTTATAATTGACCACTTGCGAGTTTCGTTCTATAAGGAAGTTGGAGTTGTAGCCATCGATATTTAGCTAATTAACAACTAAAATACGGTTAAAGTACAGTTATAAATACACAAAATTTAATTAAACCTAGTTTCTACCTATCATAAATCTCCAATAATATTGCATTATTGTTCTATATCGATGTTTACAACTCCAACTTCCTTATAGAACGAAACTCGCAAGTGGTCAATTGACAAACTTTGAAGGCCTTCATCAAAAATTGTGTTATGAAGCAGCTTCCTCGTAGACATGCTTAACCCTTTGAGTACCAGCGACGTGTGTTATATTTTATTCTAGCTATATTTAGACAATATTATGCAGCTTAGGAAGGATCTACAGTCGTTAAAAGGGTTGGTTGAGATAGTTTGAAGCCTTATTATTGCTAGACATCCTTCCTAATCTGAATAAAATCGTCTAAAAGTTGTCAAAATATAATGAAAACGACGTGACCGGTACTGTATGGGATATTAAGTGAACTAAAGCGACGTGACCGGTACTGTATGGGATATTAAGTGAACTAAAGCGACGTGACCGGTACTGTATGGGATATTAAGTGAACTAAAGCGACGTGACCGGTACTGTATGGGATATTAGTGAACTAAAGCGACGTGACCGGTACTGTATGGGATATTAAGTGAACTAAAGCGACGTGACCGGTACTGTATGGGATATTAAGTGAACTAAAGCTACGTCACTGGTACTGTATGGGATATTAAGTGAACTAAAGCGACGTCACCGGTACTGTATGGGATATTAAGTGAACTAAAGCGACGTCACCGGTACTGTATGGGATATAAAGTGAACTAAAGCTACGTCACCGGTACTGTATGGGATATTAAGTGAACTAAAGCGACGTCACCGGTACTGTATGGGATATTAAGTGAACTAAAACGACGTCACCGGTACTATGGGATATTAAGTGAACTAAAGCTACGTCACCGGTACTGTATGGGATATTAAGTGAACTAAAACGACGTCACCGGTACTGTATGGGATATTAACCTCTGAAGTGCGCATGGGGGTAATTGGAAACGTCCCCCTGTGCTGACGTATTTGAGGTGTTTCCGTCACTAAAATATTCATTGTGCCATTAATAGCATTAATATTTATCCATATGCGCCTATTATGGGTTGATTATAAAGGTATTAACCTGAAACAACAATAAAACGAGTGAAAACAGCGTTTGGATGGTCAAAATCGGAGATATAGCCCGCGAGTTGTATAATGTATGGGTGAGGCAATCTGCTTTCCCGCAATTTCCCCCAAGGCCACTGAGACACAGTCGATCGATACTCTCTCTCTCTCTTGCACTCGCTTGCTATCAGTGATGACCACACCCTCCAATCGGATTTCTAATGTTAGCACGAAATATACCTCAGAATAAGGGAATAACAGGGAAAATAGGTGATAACTGAAGGAGAGGAGGAAAGTGGGGAAGGAGGGGAGGTAGAGGACTGAGATTTTGCATGGCCCAGGGGCCAAAAAAAAATAAAAAAATAAAAAAAAAAAATATAAAAAAATTTTTTTTTTTCGATGTCAAAAGTTGATTTTTATTTTCTCTGACTCTTAAGAGTCTTCCCGCAGTGCGCCGGGGGAACTCTTAAGAGTCTCCCCGCAGCTCCCGGGTTAAGTGAACTAAAGCGACGTCACCGGTACCGTATGGGATATTAAGTGAACTAAAACGATGTCACCGGTACTGTATAGGATATTAAGTGAACTAAAACGACTTCACCGGTACTGTATGGGATATTAAGTGAACTAAAACGACATCACCGGTACTGTATGGGATATTAAGTGAACTAAAATGACGTCACCGGTACTGTATGGGATATTAAGTGAACTAAAACGACGTGACCGGTACTGTATGAGATATTAAGTGAACTAAAGCGACGTCATTGGTACTGTATGGGATATTAAGTGAACTAAAACGACGTCACCGGTACTGTATGGGATATTAAGTGAACTAAAGCTACGTCACCGGTACTGTATGGGATATTAAGTGAACTAAAGCGACGTGACCGGTACTGTATGGGATATAAAGTGAACTAAAACGACGTCACCGGTACTGTATGGGATATTAAGTGAACTAAAACGACGTCACCGGTACTGTATGGGATATTAACACCTTACGAGCGGCCTATGCGGTTTATTTATGTGTACCGCACAGCGGGGTGTTTTTAGCCAAAATAGGGCTGTTTACGTGATCATTTTCATGCCTAAATAAGACCCAGAACGTAAAACAAATACCTATCCCTGAAAGGGCATAAACAGAGCTTTCGAATGACACCATAACGATCCTTGTATGATGGATAGTTTTCTTGCAATAACCGTGCAACGCGAGTGCAAAAAGCAGGTAATTCGGTACTTTCAGTACATAATTGAGTATGTAGCGAGTGAGAGAGGGAGGAGGGAGCTGAGATTTGTGTCAGTAGGTTCGCCGCGGTGGTCTGGAGCAGTCATACGCTCGCTAGTCTCCTGCCACCACTTGTCTCTCTCTCTCAGCCACATTACGTGCTGAAATTGCCACTCGACCTATGTCGAGCGCCGCCACATAGTCCAGCTTTTTTTAACTCGACTTATGTTGTTCGCCGCTAATTAAGGGTTAAGTGAACTAAAGCGACGTGACCGGTACTGTATGGGATATTAAGTGAACTAAAGCGACGTGACCGGTACTGTATGGGATATTAAGTGAACTAAAGCGACATCACTGGTACTGTATGGGATATTAAGTGAACTAAAGCGACGTGACCGGTACTGTATGGGATATTAAGTGAACTAAAGCGACGTGACCGGTACTGTATGGGATATTAAGTGAACTAAAGCGACGTCACTGGTACTGTATGGGATATTAAGTGAACTAAAGCGACATCACTGGTACTGTATGGGATATTAAGTGAACTAAAGCGACGTGACCGGTACTGTATGGGATATTAAGTGAACTAAAGCGACATCACTGGTACTGTATGGGATATTAAGTGAACTAAAGCTACGTCACCGGTACTGTATGGGATATTAAGTGAACTAAAGCAAATGATTTCTGGCGGCTGAAGGATGAATGTTGGTTGTGTAGGATATTGCCTTATTTTTGGCACAGGTGATTTGCCTTGAACTGTCTTCATTCTATATTCTATCTTAATAATTCTATGGATGGCTGATCTGCTCTTAGACTGACTAACATTAAGGGGGGATGGCCGTATTGAATTGCTCATTTATATATATATTTTTTTTATTTTTTTTAGTTTCCTCCCTAGACCTCCATCAAGCTGAACAAAAAAACACCTACCCAAGACCCTCCTTCAGGATATATTTGTAAATGTTTCGATAGAAAAATGTCCCGGCCGAAGGCCGCTTCCTCTTAAATTACAAACTAATGGAACAAACGTCTCAAAATATCAAAACAAATGGAGCTAAACCTGAGGGAGAAGGGGGTCCATAAGAACCCTATACCCCCCCCCCCCCCTCCCACTCATAATACCTAGTCCTGTTATCTATTTGTGTCCTTGCTTCCTCTCCCAACCAATCACCGCAGCCCGAGTTATACAATCAGACCAACATGACAGAGCCGATTTGGTCCACCCAGTTATAATGTTAAGGGGGGGGGGGGGGGGCTATTTATGTGATCATTTATCTATCTTTTTATTATTTGTTAGTTTCCTTTCCAGACCTCTATCAAGATTAAAAAAACATCTCCTAGCCCCCCCCCCCCCCCCCCCCCCCCGGTCGGGATAAATGTGTACATTTTTCGGTAAAAAAATCCCGGCCGAAGGTTTGTTCCTCCTACAATTAAAGGCTCGCTATCGCTCGCCAGGAACAAAATGACACCTAAATGGCACGAAAGTCCAAATATTGACAAAGCAATGGGGTGAAAGGTCTTAAAATCACCAAACTAATGGGTCGAACTTCTTAAAATATGAAAACTAATAGGACAAAACATGAGACTGAAGGGGGACCACAAAAACGACCCTCCCCCCGCAAGCCATTGAAATTACTCTTGGTATTATATTTTTTCACCAACCAACTTTACTTCTAAACTCAATTAATGAAATCAACAAATATATGTCGCCCTCCAAGGACTCGAACCTAGGACACTCACACCAAAATTCCGCGCACTTATGCATTACGCTATCAAGACAGTTAAAGAAATATGAACAAGCCTACGATTTATTATGCAGTTTTGAGTCCTGCATATTAATCTGAGCATGTACAGTAGCCCAACTAAATTTTGCGACAAAATATTAGGTACGTGGCACCTGTCTAGTTTGCACTCCCGTCCCAAGCCCGTGTGTGTGGTCGTGTCTAGCAGGGGCCGTGGTGTCTAGGCAGGCGCCACCGCCTGAGCTACCACAGCCAGGGCACACAGACACAGTACTCGCATGCTGGGCGCTACATATGACAATATTGCTATCATTATTTGTTTGTATCATAATAGAAGTCTCTCTCTCTCTCTCTCCGTTAAATACAAATATATTTACGCGCGACAAACTACTTTATAGATCCATTTCTATACATAACTTAAAATAAATACAATGAGTTGCATAGATTGTATTATATAATCTAGTATACACTTGTTAGTGATTGTTCTAATCAGAACCCCTATTAAACACTATACTTGGTGTTGGTGTAGAAAGTATTCGAGAAACGGGTAGTCAATCTCTATATCTATGTCCTGATTTACTCATTTTTTTTTTTTTTTTTTTTTGTATTTTTTTTTTTTTTTAAAGATGGCATGCGGTCAGGATTAGCGCCAAGTTCGCTGGCACCGGGTATATATTGTATGAGTTATCCTAAACGTTTAAATGTATTCGATGTTACTAACAAAAACATAATTATATACAGCTAAATGACTAAGAAACTTAATTTGTCTGGACGTCAATAGTATCTGAGTTGAAGCCAATGATCTTGGGGGCTAATAAGTGATTGAGGTTTCCGAATGTTTGTGTGCGAACTGCTGTATGGATTCTTCCCCTGCCACTTTTTTTTTGTCCTCCTTTCATGTGTTTCTTGTTGATAGTCCCTACCCCTTGTGGGAATAAGGGCTGGCTACTGACTAAATTACAAACGTCAAATTAAGAGTAGTATGCTGCTGTCACATTTGTTAAATGCTTAATCATCAATCTTGTAATGGAATTTAACCGTGTTGGCTGCGAGTGTCTCGCTATCTATTAACCTTTCTTTTCCCAAGCATACGAATCGATAAAGAAAGACAAAAAAATACCTTCAAAGATATTGACATGTCAGTAAAGTTTTCGATAAATATCCACATGAAAGATTGCTGATTAAAGAAGCAGCTCTTGGAATAGGGCGAATTATATTACGTGAATTAGACCATGGCTAATTAGTAGGAAACACAAATTTAACATTAACAGTAGCTTATGCAATCATATTGGGTGTAGTGAAGGTTGGGGTCTTACACGATGGTCAGTTTTAGTTCCTCAATTGTTCATCTTTTACATTAACGACCTAGCTTGATTTAGGCCTAACTAAAAAGATTGGTAATTTTTCAAATGACACTAAAAATAGGTTGAATTATTGATCCTGATAACGATTCATGTTCTCCAAAAATAATGTGATACACTACCCGAATGGGCAATACATGCAATTTAGTGAAAATTGGGAAATCAACAGAAATTTCAGGATATATATTTAACAATATTTACTTCGTCAATAATTACACGCCATATATCTCCCGTATGAGGAGATTCAATAGCTCAATGCATTCTTGTGATGTCCGATTCCATTACCCATCTCCCTTACTCAAGGCCAGGGTAGCCAGTAACCACCAGCTATATCTCAGAAGAAAAAAATATATAATTTGTTCACCAATCTGAGTGGTAACAGGGGCAAGACGCAATATCAGTGGTATCTAGAGGGGTAAATAACATGGAATTAAGTAACTCAATTATTACGAAAGATTTGGAAGTCATCGTCAGTCGTGATATGAACCCCAAAAAAACAATGCATCATTGTTTGAAATCAGAGTTTTTAGATAGATATCTAGAAGCGTGAATAACAACAAACGTAATTTTAAAATTTCACCCGTCCTTAATAAGGCTTCCCATGGATTATGTTTTTAATTTTGCTGTCCAGTGTCCATAGATTGATTGGAAGTTACGGTACAAAGAAGAATGGCAAAACAATCCAGAATAATAGAACATTAGAACATCAATAATATTCTAACGCCTGACGACTAAGGCCAAATGACACGGAATTATAGCCAGAATGGGTTTGAACATTTAACAGAAGTAAAAGATTATTGAGGTAGTGAATATCATGAAATACATGATATGGTCAGTACAAAAGAAAGGGGACTTGGGAAAACATTAGGCTTGCATATATTAGAAGTGTAGAGTAAGAGAGGATATGATACAGATGGTTTAGTTGTAAGTGGGATCCACATAGACGATGTGGAAAACGGACTGCTGCTCCGTGATAAGCATGCAACAGTTTGGTAGATATGTGAAATAGGCTACTGATTGCTACAGTAGGATCAATAACGACAGAAAGCTTAGCAACATATTTAGATAGGCACATGGCTGTGATGTGCTGATTGTCAATGGGATCCGCCGTGAATGGGCCAGTCCATGGTATAAAGACTAATATTAGTCTTTATACCATGGGCCAGTCAGCCCATGGAGTCAGTCCTCTGAAAAAATCCCTCTTTTATGATTTTTGATTATGTTAATGTTTATGTAGGCCTAGTGGAATCAGGACGTGTATTATGTTAATGTTTATGTAGGCCTAGTGGAATCAGGACGTGTATTTGGCAATTTATTCAGACTAGCATTATACTATTATATTCAGACTAGCATTATACTATTATATTCAGAGTAGAAAAGGAGACTATTATATTAACCCCTTGAAGCTCTGACGCGTTTTAGCAGTTTATTTTGGCTATCATCAGACGATTGTGTGAAGCTTAGTAAGGATCTGTGGGTATTAAAAGGGTAATGACTATCTCAATCAACCCTCTGACTTCCATATACCCTTCCTAATCTGAATAAAATCGTCTATTAATTACCAGAAAACAGAAAAGAAATGCGTTTTGGAGCTTGAAAGGGTTAATAGTAGAAAGGGAATATGAAAGTCAAAGGGTAAATATGACATAGTATGTGTCCCCATAATTCCTACAGAACCTCCTTAAATTGTATAAACCTTCTAATGAAAAGCCCGATTAAACTGCCAAAATTAGTAAATCCTAATAGGATTAATGATTATATATTTATTGATGCTCATGATAAACTGGTCTCTCTATTCACCAATGATAGTTTAGGTAAGGTATTATTTATTATATTCGCAAACAAGTTATATGCATTCACTAATGGGGGAGGGAAGTAATAGGGGAAGATCTATCCTATATTGCACAGATAGTGGCGGGTGAAGTGGCTAGGATGAGTTACTAAACCGAACGTGGTTGTTTTTTAGGTAAACAACCGATGATATAGACAGGAGTGATTAATGTGCATATTATATCAAGTCATGCTAGCTTAATAGTATTTGAACAATATAAGTAAGGAGTTAATTAGTAAGTTAGGGGTATTAGTGGATGAGTAATGAAATTAAGAAGTTATATAATGCTCGGTTAACATGAAATTAGCCAAGAGTGATATGGTGGAAAGTATTACTCTGTATAACTATTCTATATATTTTATGCACAATATCAACTAGGACTAACTCGCATGCCGTGTGTTCCTAGGCCTCCAACAGCGCAGTCTTCGACCCATGCGTGGTTGAGCTGAAAGTTTTCTTGTCTGAGAAAACAACTATTGGTTGGGAGAGAGGTATCCTGACCAGGATTCGAACCCACTCACTCCAGGTATGTTTGGGAGAGTTGGGCACCGTAACCACTCGGCCATGAGCGGATAAAGGAAGCCACCTTTATTCTTATTTGAAGAACCCCCGCCAACTCGGCTAAGTGATACAATTTTAATCGTCCTGGTACTATTATGGACCCTCTCTGACAGTATCAAAACAACTCGTGCCCAATAGTCAATGCCCTGGTCAACAAATAGTCGAGCGAAATCAAGCCTAGTTTGTTTGTGCCTCTTGGTTAGCTTTGGCTTGACAGCTGGTGATCTGTTTATATCCCATCTCTTTCAATCTCTTGCGTATAGTTTCTGTAGAAGCTTGGAATTGCAAATGTTGCTTAGCTTCGTCGGCGTTGGAGAATGGATGGTTATACATATACTGTTTAATTTCTTGGTCCTGTTATGACGTGGTTTTCCGCTTAGCTCCACTTCTATGTTGGTTTGTCAGTTGCCTTTCTTCCCACCTTTTTTTGCCACCGGTAAACGTTCTGACACCCCACTCTCGCTCATCCCAACCATACTACCACGTTCCGACACCCCACTCTCGCTCATCCCAACCATACTACCGTGTTCAGCAACCTTAGCAGCCTCATGAGCCATGACTTGCTGAATGGATGACTAGGTGTGATGTGGGCAAGAGAGTATTGAGGATTTCTGATCACCTCAGTTTCCAATAATTACAGCTTCACGTTTTTTTATTTATGTTTTAATAAAACAATTATTTTTACCGAAAAAAGTTCGACCTGGGAATATATTGCGTGAAGTGTTAATGCATGGTTGGAGTGGCTGTAGATATGCATGTAATCTGTAATTAGCCAATTGCCGATATCTGGATTTTGAGTGTTTGGTTGACCAGTACGGTACCCGTCCAGCTAGTAATAGACCACCAACACTAAAAAAGACGTCGTAAGTGGCCTCTTATTCCAGAGGCCTATTTATACTGCTAGGTCTAGAGAGGCGCATTGTGTAAGAAGACTTGCCCAAATGTTTCTTTCCCGCCCGGGAATGGAACCTGTGTCCTTTTGGCTGTGAACCCAGTGCGCTAACCAATATGCTACGGACCACTGTGTGTGTGTGTGTGTGTGGATGTGTGTGGATGTGTGTGTGTGTGTGTGTGTGTCTAAAATTCTGTAAAATAGAACTTAAATTATATACCCGGTAAACTAAATAATGTTTAGTTATACTCCCATATATTTCCATAGTAGACATAATTATATACCCGGTAAACTAAATAATGTTTAGTTATACTCCCATATATTTCCATAGTAGACATAATTATATACCCGGTAAACTAAATAATGTTTAGTTATACTCCCATATATTTCCATAGTAGACATAATTATATACCCGGTAAACTAAATAATGTTTAATTATACTCCCATATATTTCCATAGTAGACATAATTATATACCCGGTAAACTAAATAATGTTTAGTTATACTCCCATATATTTCCATAGTAGACATAATTATATACCCGGTAAAGTAAATAATGTTTAGTTATACTCCCATATATTTCCATAGTAGACATAATTATATACCCGGTAAAGTAAATAATGTTTAGTAATGTTTAGTTATACTCCCATATATTTCCATAGTAGACATAATTATATACCCGGTAAACTAAATAATGTTTAGTTATACTCCCATATATTTCCATAGTAGACATAATTATATACCCGGTAAACTAAATAATGTTTAGTTATACTCCCATATATTTCCATAGTAGACATAATTATATACCCGGTAAACTAAATAATGTTTAATTATACTCCCATATATTTCCATAGTAGACATAATTATATACCCGGTAAACTAAATAATGTTTAGTTATACTCCCATATATTTCCATAGTAGACATAATTATATACCCGGTAAAGTAAATAATGTTTAGTTATACTCCCATATATTTCCATAGTAGACATAATTATATACCCGGTAAAGTAAATAATGTTTAGTTATACTCCCATATATTTCCATAGTAGACATAATTATATACCCGGTAAACTAAATAATGTTTAGTTATACTCCCATATATTTCCATAGTAGACATAATTATATACCCGGTAAAGTAAATAATGTTTAGTTATACTCCCATATATTTCCATAGTAGACATAATTATATACCCGGTAAAGTAAATAATGTTTAGTTATACTCCCATATATTTCCATAGTAGACATAATTATATACCCGGTAAAGTAAATAATGTTTAGTTATACTCCCATATATTTCCATAGTAGACATAATTATATACCCGGTAAAGTAAATAATGTTTAGTTATACTCCCATATATTTCCATAGTAGACATAATTATATACCCGGTAAACTAAATAATGTTTAGTTATACTCCCATATATTTCCATAGTAGACATAATTATATACCCGGTAAACTAAATAATGTTTAGTTATACTCCCATATATTTCCATAGTAGACATAATTATATACCCGGTAAACTAAATAATGTTTAGTTATACTCCCATATATTTCCATAGTAGACATAATTATATACCCGGTAAACTAAATAATGTTTAGTTATACTCCCATATATTTCCATAGTAGATATAATTATATACCCGGTAAAGTAAATAATGTTTAGTTATACTCCCATATATTTCCATAGTAGACATAATTATATACCCGGTAAACTAAATAATGTTTAGTTATACTCCCATATATTTCCATAGTACACATAATTATATACCCGGTAAAGTAAAAAATGTTTAGTTATACTCCCATATATTTCCATAGTAGACATAATTATATACCCGGTAGAGTAAATAATGTTTAGTTATACTCCCATATGTTTCCATAGTAGACATAATTATATACCCGGTAGAGTAAATAATGTTTAGTTATACTCCCATATGTTTCCATAGTAGACATAATTATATACCCGGTAGAGTAAATAATGTTTAGTTATACTCCCATATATTTCCATAGTAGACATAATTATATACCCGGTAGAGTAAATAATGTTTAGTTATACTCCCATATATTTCCATAGTAGACATAATTATATACCCGGTAGAGTAAATAATGTTTAGTTATACTCCCATATATTTCCATAGTAGACATAATTATATACCCGGTAAACTAAATAATGTTTAGTTATACTCCCATATATTTCCATAGTAGACATAATTATATACCCGGTAAACTAAATAATGTTTAGTTATACTCCCATATATTTCCATAGTAGACATAATTATATACCCGGTAAACTAAATAATGTTTAGTTATACTCCCATATATTTCCATAGTAGACATAATTATATACCCGGTAAACTAAATAATGTTTAGTTATACTCCCATATATTTCCATAGTAGACATAATTATATACCCGGTAAACTAAATAATGTTTAGTTATACTCCCATATATTTCCATAGTAGACATAATTATATACCCGGTAAAGTAAATAATGTTTAGTTATACTCCCATATATTTCCATAGTAGACATAATTATATACCCGGTAAACTAAATAATGTTTAGTTATACTCCCATATATTTCCATAGTAGACATAATTATATACCCGGTAAACTAAATAATCTTTAGTTATACTCCCATATATTTCCATAGTAGACATAATTATATACCCGGTAAACTAAATAATGTTTAGGTATACTCCCATATATTTCCATAGTAGACATAATTATATACCCGGTAAACTAAATAATGTTTAGTTATACTCCCATATATTTCCATAGTAGACATAATTATATACCCGGTAAACTAAATAATGTTTAGTTATACTCCCATATATTTCCATAGTAGACATAATTATATACCCGGTAAACTAAATAATGTTTAGTTATACTCCCATATATTTCCATAGTAGACATAATTATATACCCGGTAAACTAAATAATGTTTAGTTATACTCCCATATATTTCCATAGTAGACATAATTATATACCCGGTAAACTAAATAATGTTTAGTTATACTCCCATATATTTCCATAGTAGACATAATTATATACCCGGTAAACTAAATAATGTTTAGTTATACTCCCATATATTTCCATAGTAGACATAATTATATACCCGGTAAACTAAATAATGTTTAGTTATACTCCCATACATTTCCATAGTAGACATAATTATATACCCGGTAAACTAAATAATGTTTAGTTATACTCCCATATATTTCCATAGTAGACATAATTATATACCCGGTAAACTAAATAATGTTTAGTTATACTCCCATATATTTCCATAGTAGACAGAATTTCATCGAAGTTAGATTCTAAAATCAAGATACGGTAACGATAATTTTCTATATTCTAATAGTATCTCATAGAAACAGTAAGAACTTTAGCTGTATATTAACCCTTTGAATACCAGCGACGTCGTTTCAATTTTATTCTAGCTATATTTAGACGATATTATGCAGCTTAGGAAGGATCTGTGGTAGTTAAAAGGGTTGGTTGAGATAGTTTGAAGCCTTATTATGGCTAGAGGTCTTTCCGAAGCTGAATACAATCGCGTACTAGTTGCTAGAATAGGAAGAAAAGGACGTCGCCGGTACAGCATGGGTTAATACACGTTCTTATCATTAATAATATTACCTGATGCAGATGTTGCAAGTAGAACTACTCGTATAACCCAACACTGCAAGATGATGCAGATTATAACATACCTGTATTATCTAAAGAGTGTTAACCCCTTGAAGCTCTGATGCGTTTTAGCACTTATTTTGGCTATCATTAGACGATTTTATGCAGCTTAGGAAGGATCTGTGGTTATTAAAAGGGTAAAGACTAGCTCGATCAACCCTCTGACTTCCATATCTGAATACAATCGTCTAATAATTACCATAACACAGAACAGAAATGCGTATCGGATCTTGAAAGGGTTAAATAGATAAAATAACAATTATTTACACCTCATTGTTTTATCACGGAAATCAGTGAAGAATGTGGGTTTATAACACTGAACTTTGCCTTCCGTTTCTGTGTGAGCGTGTGTGTGTGTGCTAATTAATCTACAAATAGTGTAGCGTGAAAATTGATTGATATTAACCTCAGTGAGAGAGAGAGAGAGAGAGAGAGAGAGAGAGAGAGAGAGAGAGAGAGATAGCCTTCTATTATGATACAAACAAATAATGATAGCAATATTGTCATATGTAGCGCCCAGCACGCGAGTACTGTGTCTGTGTGCCCTGGCTGTGGTAGCTCAGGCGGTGGCGCCTGCCTAGACACCACGGCCCCTGCTAGACACGACCACACACTCGGGCTTGGGACGGGAGTGCAAACTAGACAGGTGCCACGTACCTAATATTGTCGAAAAACTTAGTTGGGCTACTGTACATATATTCCAACTGCGATATGGTAGCCTAATGTATAAACGAATGGAAGGAGTAATTAATGGGGCACTTAACCCTCGGAAGGCCTCGCTATAAAGTGCTCCTGAACCAGAATTAATTATATTTTTTCACCAACCAACTTCACTTCTGAACTCAATTAATGTTCCAGGTTGTTCTGTAGCTAGCTTTACCGTATTTTACTGTTGTCCAGTTTATTATACACACACTGGCGTATATCGGTACCTCTCTAACAATGTACGGTCCCGCTAATAAGTCATGTTCCAGCTGTCATTACGTTTGGCTTGCTCTGTGTTGTATTAATGTCTGTCAGATGTAGAATAGGGTGGGTAAGTGTAGGAACATGTTTGTATATTTAACTTGATATACAGAAATAAAGCTTAAATATTGCTGATACTAATTAATGATCAAAACATACTTGGTGCCGAGACATCACTTATTAGCGCGATTGTACGGTCGAGGTTAATAAGTGTTGTCATAGATTTCAGTGGTTTTCGCTCAACAAGTGTTATTAGTATCTTTATAGTTACTGGGAAAAGTGCTCATCCCTCAGAGTATTAGTCAGTGTCCGAAACTTTGTGAAATATCTGACAACACTTATTAACCTCGATTGTACACTCGGATACCATAGTCTCTACCCCACTCGTAAGAATTCGTGAACCTCCTATGTTTTTCTCTATGCAATTATATCTATCTGGATCGAATTTTAAATAGAACTTGCTTATCAAAAAGTAGTTAGCATAATTTTGTAGTTGATGTATAGAAAATAATATTAATCAATTCGCTTCCAGAGAAATACTTCCATGGTAAGAAATAGATGAAGTCCAGGAATATTTATGAGAGGGCTAGAGAGACTATGGCATCCAACTGTACCAACATCTGATATATTTATGAGAGGGCTAGAGAGACTATGGCATCCAACTGTACCAACATCTGATATATTTATGAGAGGGCTAGAGAGACTATGGCATCCAACTGTACCAACATCTGATATATTTATGAGAGGGCTAGAGAGACTATGGCATCCAACTGTACCAACATCTGATATATTTATGAGAGGGCTAGAGAGACTATGGCATCCAACTGTACCAACATCTGATATATTTATGAGAGGGCTAGAGAGACTATGGCATCCAACTGTACCAACATCTGATATATTTATGAGAGGGCTAGAGAGACTATGGCATCCAACTGTACCAACATCTGATATATTTATGAGAGGGCTAGAGAGACTATGGCATCCAACTGTACCAACATCTGATATATTTATGAGAGGGCTAGAGAGACTATGGCATCCAACTGTACCAACATCTGATATATTTATGAGAGGGCTAGAGAGACTATGGCATCCAACTGTACCAACATCTGATATATTTATGAGAGGGCTAGAGAGACTATGGCATCCAACTGTACCAACATCTGATATATTTATGAGAGGGCTAGAGAGACTATGGCATCCAACTGTACCAACATCTGATATATTTATGAGAGGGCTAGAGAGACTATGGCATCCAACTGTACCAACATCTGATATATTTATGAGAGGGCTAGAGAGACTATGGCATCCAACTGTACCAACATCTGATATATTTATGAGAGGGCTAGAGAGACTATGGCATCCAACTGTACCAACATCTGATATATTTATGAGAGGGCTAGAGAGACTATGGCATCCAACTGTACCAACATCTGATATATTTATGAGAGGGCTAGAGAGACTATGGCATCCAACTGTACCAACATCTGATATATTTATGAGAGGGCTAGAGAGACTATGGCATCCAACTGTACCAACATCTGATATATTTATGAGAGGGCTAGAGAGACTATGGCATCCAACTGTACCAACATCTGATATATTTATGAGAGGGCTAGAGAGACTATGGCATCCAACTGTACCAACATATATATTTATGAGAGGGCTAGAGAGACTATGGTATCCGACTGTACCAACATCTGATATATTTATGAGAGGGCTAGAGAGACTATGGCATCCAACTGTACCAACATCTGATATATTTATGAGAGGGCTAGAGAGACTATGGCATCCAACTGTACCAACATCTGATATATTTATGAGAGGGCTAGAGAGACTATGGCATCCAACTGTACCAACATCTGATATATTTATGAGAGGGCTAGAGAGACTATGGTATCCGACTGTACCAACATCTGATATATTTATGAGAGGGCTAGAGAGACTATGGCATCCAACTGTACCAACATCTGATATATTTATGAGAGGGCTAGAGAGACTATGGCATCCAACTGTACCAACATCTGATATATTTATGAGAGGGCTAGAGAGACTATGGCATCCAACTGTACCAACATCTGATATATTTATGAGAGGGCTAGAGAGACTATGGCATCCAACTGTACCAACATCTGATATATTTATGAGAGGGCTAGAGAGACTATGGCATCCAACTGTACCAACATCTGATATATTTATGAGAGGGCTAGAGAGACTATGGCATCCAACTGTACCAACATCTGATATATTTATGAGAGGGCTAGAGAGACTATGGCATCCAACTGTACCAACATCTGATATATTTATGAGAGGGCTAGAGAGACTATGGCATCCAACTGTACCAACATCTGATATATTTATGAGAGGGCTAGAGAGACTATGGCATCCAACTGTACCAACATCTGATATATTTATGAGAGGGCTAGAGAGACTATGGCATCCAACTGTACCAACATCTGATATATTTATGAGAGGGCTAGAGAGACTATGGCATCCAACTGTACCAACATCTGATATATTTATGAGAGGGCTAGAGAGACTATGGCATCCAACTGTACCAACATCTGATATATTTATGAGAGGGCTAGAGAGACTATGGTATCCGACTGTACCAACATCTGATATATTTATGAGAGGGCTAGAGAGACTATGGCATCCAACTGTACCAACATCTGATATATTTATGAGAGGGCTAGAGAGACTATGGCATCCAACTGTACCAACATCTGATATATTTATGAGAGGGCTAGAGAGACTATGGCATCCAACTGTACCAACATCTGATATATTTATGAGAGGGCTAGAGAGACTATGGTATCCGACTGTACCAACATCTGATATATTTATGAGAGGGCTAGAGAGACTATGGCATCCAACTGTACCAACATCTGATATATTTATGAGAGGGCTAGAGAGACTATGGCATCCAACTGTACCAACATCTGATATATTTATGAGAGGGCTAGAGAGACTATGGTATCCGACTGTACCAACATCTGATATATTTATGAGAGGGCTAGAGAGACTATGGTATCCGACTGTACCAACATCTGATATATTTATGAGAGGGCTAGAGAGACTATGGCATCCAACTGTACCAACATCTGATATATTTATGAGAGGGCTAGAGAGACTATGGCATCCGACTGTACCAACATCTGATATATTTATGAGAGGGCTAGAGAGACTATGGTATCCGACTGTACCAACATCTGATATATTTATGAGAGGGCTAGAGAGACTATGGTATCCGACTGTACCAACATCTGATATATTTATGAGAGGGCTAGAGAGACTATGGCATCCAACTGTACCAACATCTGATATATTTATGAGAGGGCTAGAGAGACTATAGTATCCGACTGTACCAACATCTGATATATTTATGAGAGGGCTAGAGAGACTATGGTATCCGACTGTACCAACATCTGATATATTTGAGAGGGCTAGAGAGACTATAGTATCCGACTGTACCAACATCTGATATATTTATGAGAGGGCTAGAGAGACTATAGTATCCGACTGTACCAACATCTGATATATTTATGAGAGGGCTAGAGAGACTATGGTATCCGACTGTACCAACATCTGACATATTTATGAGAGGGCTAGAGAGACTATGGTATCCGACTGTACCAACATCTGATATATTTATGAGAGGGCTAGAGAGACTATGGTATCCGACTGTACCAACATCTGATATATTTATGAGAGGGCTAGAGAGACTATAGTATCCGACTGTACCAACATCTGATATATTTATGAGAGGGCTAGAGAGACTATAGTATCCGACTGTACCAACATCTGACATATTTATGAGAGGGCTAGAGAGACTATGGTATCCGACTGTACCAACATCTGATATATTTATGAGAGGGCTAGAGAGACTATGGTATCCGACTGTACCAACATCTGATATATTTATGAGAGGGCTAGAGAGACTATGGTATCCGACTGTACCAACATCTGATATATTTATGAGAGGGCTAGAGAGACTATAGTATCCGACTGTACCAACATCTGATATTTTATGGGCTAGAGAGAGACTATGGTATCCGACTGTACCAACATCTGATATATTTATGAGAGGGCTAGAGAGACTATAGTATCCGACTGTACCAACATCTGATATATTTATGAGAGGGCTAGAGAGACTATAGTATCCGACTGTACCAACATCTGATATATTTATTTAATAGTATCCGACTGTACCAACATCTGATATATTTTTAATATATTAACCCTTATGTATTAATATATTAACCCTTATGTATTAACTCTTATGTATTAACCCTTATGTATTGGCTACTTCTTATGTATTGGCTACTTCTTATGTATTGGCTACTTCTTATGTATTGGCTACTTCCTGTATTGGCTACTTCTTATTATTGGCTACTTCTTATGTATTGGCTACTTCTTATGTATTGGCTACTTCTTATGTATTGGCTACTTCTTATGTATTGGCTACTTCTTATGTATTGGCTACTTCTTATGTATTGGCTACTTCTTATGTATTGGCTACTTCTTATGTATTGGCTACTTCTTATGTATTGGCTACTTCTTGAGTATTGGCTACTTCTTATGTATTGGCTACTTCTTATGTATTGGCTACTTCTTATGTATTGGCTACTTCTTATGTATAGGCTACTTCTTATGTATTGGCTACTTCTTATGTATTGGCTACTTCTTATGGCTACTTCTTATGTATTGGCTACTTCTTATGTATTGGCTACTTCTTATGTATTGGCTACTTCTTATGTATTGGCTACTTCTTATGTATTGGCTACTTCTTATGTATTGGCTACTTCTTATGTATTGGCTACTTCTTATGTATTGGCTACTTCTTATGTATTGGCTACTTCTTTTTTCATTTTTCTACCTATATTTCGACGATTGTGTGCAGCTTAGGAAGGATCTGTGGTATTAAAATAAGTTGAGGGAGCCTATCTCGTTTTCTCCCCCTCTCTCTCTGACTTGTATCCATTCGGCCCCATTCAGCCTACTGTTTTACCCCCATCCAGGTGTCAATATTTTCCTGGCGAGCGGTAGCGAGCCTGGATATTTGTATATATTTGTTTTTGTTTTACAGCTAGCTAAATTTGTACATTTTTCGATAGAAAAATGTCTCCGGCGAAGCCGGACTTCTCCATACAATGCTGACTCGCTATCGCTCGCCAGGAAGAAATCGACACCTTGATGGGGATTCTTACGACTGAGGTTTAAATATATCAGGGCTCTTATTCATTGGACTAGTAATGGCATAAATGCTACAACGGAAAGCGCTAGATCCAACCTCTGATGTATATTCCAACCTCTGATGTATATTCCCAGTGAACAAAGAACACAAATACCCTACAGAGTTCTATATGCAATAATAGGCTATCAAACTCTCAATAAATGTGCGTCTACTCTAGGCTTAATGTTATGTGAAAACAGCCTATTACTACCTATAACCGAAGGTGCTTGGTTATGGTATGCAAAGTAAGGTGGTAAGAGAAGTTACAGCTTACGTTACTTTAATCAATAAATGTCAGGCACTCCTGCATGAAAGAAAGTGCACTAAAGTCCTTCAACACCAACAAGGAATCTTCTTTAAATGTTAGATGCTATAAAGATGCTCGTATCGGAAATGGAACCCAAAAAGGCAGGCAGCGGAACAATGCTCGTGCAGGCTATGCACACAAAAAGGCAGAATATATAATGCCGTCGGAGCCAAGAATGTCCTAAACACTACAACAATAATAATTGCCTCGACAATGCAGTATTCCTATCAACAAAAAGAGCCTAAGTCGTTTGTGTCTCCATACATCAAACTAGGCTGCGAAATGCTTGTGTAATCATAAATGGGTATGCATAAAAAGAGTAATTAGGTTAAAATACTTAATGTCTACTGTGACTGATAAAGTCTAGCTAGAGTCAATGATACGAGATACTGGTGCGCATGGCATGCCGCATAGCCTAGTGCAAATCTCAAGTCTGTGCGTCAAATATTACGTTATAATGAAGGGTAGCTCTCTTGAGAAACCTTAATACCGAAGTATTAAGCGTTCTCCTGGCGTACCTCAAAGACAAACAACGAGCTTAGAACAGTGCAGAATGGTATAGGCAAAAAGCCCTCATTCGTGCATGCTCTACTCTCAATGGCACACAGACTAGAATTTACTCAATCAACTCCAGTTCTCAGGTATGTCGTGCAGCTTTTTCCTAAAGCCAGCACTCCTAGGAAACAATACCTTATAATATCAGACCCCTAGTCTAGCATTATCTAATCCAGCAGAACACTAATAATTATAGGAAGCGGTACTTAAACAATATAAATGCCAACCAATGCTTCGTGATCAACTTATCTTAACAACTAACATACATGGGTTATATCAGACCTTAACGCACAATACAACTGGCCAGCATGAAGCTGATTTTGCAGAGTTAACCAGAGGGGGTATAATATTAATAAAAGGTGGTGAAAGATATGGAATATGAAAGGGATAGGCAGAGGAGAAGATTCTCAGGTGGAGAGTGGAGGACAGGTGTCAAGGGATAAGAGAGGTGCATTCTAGAAACCAGATCTGAGGGAGAGAGTGGCGAGGAACCTGTATATATACCGGGACTAGTTTTCACCGCGCAAAGTACAGCGGTAACAAGTCCTCTAGCCACTAGCAAAGAAGCTAGCAACATGGTAAGGACCTCCCTCAACCAACCCCCACGAGGCAGCCAACCGTGACGTCATCGAGTGGGGAAAAAACACTGCGCGCGCCCCTCTCACTCTGTTCTACTCTCTCTCTCTCTCCCAGATCCCATCATTACTAGTTAATGATAAAACATATACTTTACAATTAAATATATAAAGCCTTGACATGGGTGAAAACAAAGAGCCTTTCTGGACTGCCCATGACACGAGCTTTCATATGAAATAAAGCACACTCTAATACATAAACTGTAGCCCCATCCACTGCCCTGGCGATCCTAGCGAGTCACTGTACGACAAGCCATGCGGTTCTAACGGAGTGGTTAACGTCACACCCCACCCAAGATTTTTCTCAGAGGCCCCAAGGCTCACAAAAATCTGATGGTTAGAACCCATGCTATATCTCTACTTCCCATTACCCAGCGGCAGTAAAATATCTGGCACAGTTCCTCAACAAAACATTTTACAAAATTATAACCCTCCCCAACACAATAGGTTAAATTATATGTAGTTATGCTCCTCAAGAGCGAGCTTCTCTAGCCCAGCATTCTGAGAGGAGTGCAACTCAGAATTACTGCTATAACATACTGAAAAAATTCAACTAGCCTATCAAAGAAAGAGTTTTTATTTGATTTTTATGTTTTTAATTTGTTTATTTCGGCTGCACTATAGGGGCAAGCCTAGTTTTTTCTTCTATACCAAACGCTCAACTCCTGCTTTACGACCCAATACGCTGGGCTACAACCGCGAGCCAACAAGCACCAAGCGCAAAATACTATTCAAACTAAAGCAGGAGGCTACCCGTGTGTCAATCTACCCAGGATCATATACCCTTGAGCGACCATCTGCAACCACGTTATCACAACCGGCAATATGGCGTATGTCCAGGTTATATACCAGTAACCTTAGTGACCACCTGGTCAGCCTCATATTCCGATTGTGAAACTGGTCCAAGAACTTGAGAGGGTGATGATCAGGGTAAACTACAATGACCGGACCATAGGCTGGAACATAGACCTCGAAATGCCCCAGCGCAAGCACAACCGCCAGCAGCTCCTCCTCGACAACAGAGCAGCTCCCCTGGGCCGAATTGTACTTTTCCGAGCAGAAACTACCAGGATGCTCCAGCCCATCATCGTCCTTTTTCACAAGGACGGCACCAGCCCCCACACCACTAGCCTCCGTTGCTAGTTGGAAAGGTAGGCTAAAGTCAGGGGCCCTGAGGATTGGGTGAGTGCACAACAGGTGTTTTACTTCTCTAAACACCTTCTCACACTCAGGCGCCCATTTGAACTTCTTATCCTTCCAGTTATCCTCCACCTGAGCTTGATTGTCCCGTTCTCCTTCTCCACCTTGACTGCTAAACGTCATCACAGGCACAGTGAGAGGCTCAGGGGGGTGCCTCCCATACTCCTTCACGAGATTAACATGACATAACTGATTGTGCTTCCGTCTGTCTGGAGTGGCTACCAAGTAATCCAGGTCTGATAGCTCCTCCACCACCCTATAAGGACCAGCGTACTTCGCGGATAAGGGGTGACCTACAAGGGGCAGTAGAATCAACACCTCCTGACCCACGTGAAACTCCCTGAGTTCAACCTTGAGGTCGTACCTGTCCTTCCTGAGGGCCTGAGAGCTAGTCAAATTACGGCCAGCCAACTCCAGACTGCGTAACATCCGTTCTCGACTGTTGAGGACACACTGGAGCATAGAACAAGGTTTTTCTGCGCCCTCCCATACTTCTTCAACCATATGGAGAGGCCCTCTGACACGGTGTCCAAAGACGAGCTCATTAGGGCTGAATCCCAAACTCTCCGCAGGTACCTCCCGCACAGCAAACAAAACACATGGCAGGCCAAGATCCCAATCCTTCCCACTCTCAAAGCAACAACAACGAAGCACAGATTTCAAGGCTGAGTGCCATCGCTCTAACACACCCTGGCTCTCTGGATGATACGCAGATGACACAACCCCAACAATCTCATGCTGCGGCATTGCTTGAACAAAGAGGCTAGAAGTGAAGTTGGGTCCCTGGACTGACTGAATCCCCTGCGGGTAACCATACCGGGAAAAATACACTAGCAAGCTTCGGACCACCGTCTTCGCCGACCCATTTCTCATAGGGTACGCGTCAGGGTACCTTGTCGCTACATCTCCCGACTGTGCATCACTGTCCTCCTTCAACTCTTTCGTCTTTTTAAGCCCATCCTCTGCCTTTTCAGGAACAGTTACTGGGTCTTCTCCAGACTCGAAATGTGGTCCTAATAATGAGTCCCCGAGAAGGTCCGTTGATACTAAACTCTCAACCGCATCAACTTTCAACCCCTTCTCGGTACCCTTCCTCCGCTGATCTAAAGATTGCTGACCAGAATGGAACTCCCTGGATGCAGGATCTCCGGTGACAACACACGCCATAGGCTGCACCGGACACTTCTCAACCCACTCCTGCTCATCCCTACTCACGTCGGCCGGCTTCTCGGCAACGACCAAGGGTGGAGCCTCAGAAGTAGGTCCCGCAAAGTCGTTGCCGAGAAGGAGGTCGACGCCCCCAACAAGTAACTTCTCCACAATTCCTACATCCAGGTCCCGAGTCACACCATCAACTTCCACCTTCATTCTTACAAGCGGGTATGACCTTGTCGCATTAACTCCCTGAACCACAACCACCCGCGCCGTATTGACAGGTTTACCAGTGAAATTTCTCAACAGTGTTTGCGATGCCCCAGTGTCACGCAAAATTCTCACCTCATGTTTTCTACCCCCCCACTCCACACAACCGAGTCCCCTGTGGTCACTAAAGGCATCACGGACAGGGAATAAGCCTTCCGGATCCTTCTGCACTGGCAGTGTATTTACCTCGGAAGAAATGCCTCTAACAAACTCCGATGTCCTCTTGAACACTCCAATGCCGTGAGCAAAAGACACGGCTGCCGGAGGAGGTCGACTAGGGCACTCATTTGCCTTATGACCCTCCTGGTGGCAACTAAAACAAATAAATTTCGGTTTCGGCTTATACTGTGATGTAAAAGGCCCCTGACTTTTCACATACGGTGTGGTGTAAGGTTTGGATTCAGTTTTAGTTTCATGGCTCTTCTGTTTAAATGTGTCATTGTTACGGGGAGGGGGAGGATAACATTTACATCGTACTTCTGTGAGGACCCGCAACCCCGAATCAACGACAGCCGTCGATCAGCCATTTCTGCTGCTTCGACTAGAGTTCTTGGGTTTTTCTCCTTTAAGTTCAAAGTTAGATCACCGCCCGTGCTCTTAAAGAACTGCTCCAACATCATCAACTGCTTAATTTCATCAAATGTTGTGACCTTCTCAGATCGGAGCCAGTTACCCATAGCATCGGACAAGTCCCGGGCGTGTTCCAAAAAGGTGCTATCTCTTCCCTTAGTTACACCCCGGAACTTCAAACGGTACGTTTCTGGTTGCAGTTCATAAGCCCTCAGGACAGCCTCCTTGAGATCCTCGTACACAATACATAACTCCAAAGGTAACGCATCGTAGGCTTTAAGACCCTTGCCTATTAATCTAGAGGATACAAGTGCTGCCCATTTATTCTCTGGCTACTGGTGTTCCTGGCACTTCTCAAAGCGTGCGAAAAATTCTGTTACACCACTCTCATCAAACACCGGAACCAGTTTCAATAAGTGCGAGAGAGATTGATCATGAGCATGGTTACCAGCCCCAAGTCGCTGTCCCGTTGTCTCTACTCGCGACTTCTCTACGTCCATGTCGGCACAGTACCTAGTCGACTCTAAATCAGCTTGGATTTTTGCTAGCTCTGTTTGCTGCTGAAGCTCACATACCCTGATAGCCTTTCTCTCTTCGATCTTAGCTAATTCGAGCTGAAGCAATAATTCTGGAGTTAACCCTTGAGGAGGTGAAGGTGCTACAATGTTTGAAATTACCGGTGGTCCCCCCAGGGGCAACCCACCCTGCCAGTCACCACCCAACTGTGGACGCGTACTCGGGGTCGGCAAACTACTGGGATGGCTGGGAGTCGAGTGTAGGGGAAGCATGGCCGAAGGGCTCTGAGCACTCAACCCATCTCGCTCACCAGTCATCCTGCCCAGTACACACGTTATCAAGTTATCCCTGGTCATGCTGCTAGTAACCGCATGACCGATAGCTGTGGCCAGGCATTGAAGACCGTACCGATCCATACCCTCCAACCGCTCGGCAGTAACAGGCCATTGCAAAAATATCCTAGCATCCTCCTCACAGTTCACCTGATTAACCATATCATACTGCTGTTCCTCAGTTTCGACATTACGTACTGTCTCCATTCTCCTCTGTTCCGGTATAAGACATGATGCTCACAAAAATTTCCCCCCTCAATATTCAGAAAAGAAGTACCCCAAACTCTTATACCTCAATATACACACACAAATTCTCGGAAATACTCAAGGGCTATACTATGTTGCAAAAAAAAAATTATTCTTGCTGATCCCCGCAAAATATTCCCCAAAACAACAAATGTTCCCTGCTAATATATGTAGGTTCACCAAATCCTAGGTAAGGTCGCCATTTGTTACGACTGAGGTTTAAATATATCAGGGCTCTTATTCATTGGACTAGTAATGGCATAAATGCTACAACGGAAAGCGCTAGATCCAGCCTCTGATGTATATTCCCAGTGAACAAAGAACACAAATACTCTACAGAGTTCTATATGCAATAATAGGCTATCAAACTCAATAAATGTGCGTCTACTCTAGGCTTAATGTTATGTGAAAACAGCCTATTACTACCTATAACCGAAGGTGCTTGGTTATGGTATGCAAAGTAAGGTGGTAAGAGAAGTTACAGCTTACGTTACTTTAATCAATAAATGTCAGGCACTCCTGCATGAAAGAAAGTGCACTAAAGTCCTTCAACACCAACAAGGAATCTTCTTTAAATGTTAGATGCTATAAAGATGCTCGTATCGGAAATGGAACCCAAAAAGGCAGGCAGCGGAACAATGCTCGTGCAGGCTATGCACACAAAAATGCAGAATATATAATGCCGTCGGAGCCAAGAATATCCTAAACACTACAACAATAATAATCGCCACGACAATGCAGTATTCCTATCAACAAAAAGAGCCTAAGTCGTTTGTGTCTCCATACATCAAACTAGGCTGCGAAATGCTTGTGTAATCATAAATGGGTATGCATAAAAAGAGTAATTAGGTTAAAATATTTAATGTCTACTGTGACTAATAAAGTCTAGCTAGAGTCAATGATACGAGATACTGGTGCGCATGGCATGCCGCATAGCCTAGTGCAAATCTCAAGTCTGTGCGTCAAATATTACGTTATAATGAAGGGTAGCTCTCTTGAGAAACCTTAATACCGAAGTATTAAGCGTTCTCCTGGCGTACCTCAAAGACAAACAACGAGCTTAGAACAGTGCAGAATGGTATAGGCAAAAAGCCCTCATTCGTGCATGCTCTACTCTCAATGGCACACAGACTAGAATTTACTCAATCAACTCCAGTTCTCAGGTATGTCGTGCAGCTATTTCCTAAAGCCAGCACTCATAGGAAACAATACCTTATAATATCAGACCCCTAGTCTAGCATTATCTAATCCAGCAGAACACTAATACTTATAGGAAGCGGTACTTAAACAATATAAATGCCAACCAATGCTTCGTGATCAACTAATCTTAACAACTAACATACATGGGTTATATCAGACCTTAACGCACAATACAACTGGCCAGCATGAAGCTGATTTTGCAGAGTTAACCAGAGGGGGTATAATATTAATAAAAGGTGGTGAAAGATATGGAAAATGAGAGGGATAGGCAGAGGAAAAGATTCTCAGGTGTAGAGTGGGGGACAGGTGTCAAGGGATAAGAGAGGTGCGTTCTAGAAACCAGATCTGAGGGAGAGAGTGGCGAGGAACCTGTATATATACCGGGACTAGTTTTCACCGCGCAAAGTAAAGCGGTAACAAGTCCTCTAGCCACTAGCAAAGAAGATAGCAACATGGTAAGGACCTCCCTCAACCAACCCCCACGAGGCAGCCAGCCGTGACGTCATCGAGCGGAGCAAAAACACTGCGCGCGCCCCTCTCACTCTGTTCTACTCTCTCTCTCTCTCCCAGATCCCATCATTACTAGTTAATGATAAAACATATACTTTACAATTAAATATAGAAAGCCTTGACATGGGTGAAAACAAAGAGCCTTTCTGGACTGCCCATGACACGAGCTTTCATATGAAATAAAGCACACTCTAATACATAAACTGTAGCCCCATCCACTGCCCTGGCGATCCTAGCGAGTCACTGTACGACAAGCCATGCGGTTCTAACGGAGTGGTTAACGTCACAGGATAAACGTTTTAAAACAGTTGACTGCATGGGGCCGAATGGATACAAGCCAGAGAAAGAGAGCAAAGTAGAGAAATAGAAAAAAACCAGGTGAGATAGTTCAAAGCTGGAGGCTCTTTTGAAACTGAAAAAAATTGTCTATTAGTAATTAGAATAAAATGAAAAAGACGTCCCGGTACCGAAGGGGTTACAAAGGTTGTCATTAGCAGGTATAGAGCGGTCCTATTATACTCTTTTTTTTTTCCAGCTGATAGTAAATTGCCATTGTCACTAGGACTGTTGTTGCTTGATTTCCTTTGTACTCCTTATTACTACGCTATTACCACGAGTTTGTAGCGAAATATGGTGCCAATTATGAAAACTTGGCAATTGCCGACTTGCGAGTTTCAGGCTATAAGGAAGTTGGAGCCTTGAACATCGATATTAAACAGAAATGCAATAATAATGTAGGATTCTGATGGATACAAAATATGTTGACTTTGCTTGTATGTATTTATAAATGTACTACAGCCGCATTTTAGCTGTAAATTCTGTTAAATATCGTTGTCTACAGCTCCAACTTCCATATAGACCGAAACTCGCAAGTGGTGAATTATGTGACGCACAGACATAGCAGTAGCAGATTTGTCCAGTAAGAATCAAGAACTGGGATGCTAAAGGATTCAATTTGCGATCAGCTGGAAATAAATAGAGTAAAGTGACGAAGGTTTTGTTGTTCTTGTCGTTCCCTAAGCTACATGGGGAATGGGTCACAGTGTTAAGGGGAGATTTACACTTGAGGGATTTTTTTTCTGGATCCCTTTCTCCCTCATGTTTAGCCCCTTTGCTTTTGAGATTTTAAGACGTTCGCCCCATTAGTTTGGCGATTTTAAGAACATTAGTCCCATTTCTGTCAATTTTAAGACCTTTCGTGTCATTTAGGTGTCGATTTTTTGTCCTGACGAGCGATAGCGAACCTGTAATTTAAAAGGAATCGTTCTCCGGCCAGGATTTTTTTTTTTACCGAAAAATGTACACATTTATCTTGAAAAGGGGCCAAGAGGTTGTAATTTTAAGCCTGATGGAGGTCTAGGGAAAAAACTATGCACCTCCCCTTAACACTAGTTCCCACCACGTTGCCGGGGGGTTATTGGGTGGTCTTAATGGGAGGCAGACCGTTTTTCTGGACCCCCTTCTCCCTAATGTTTAGCCCCACCAGTTTTGAGATGATAAGACGTTCGGCCCATTAGTTTGGCGATTTTAACACCTTTCGCCCCATTTCGTTGTCAATTTTAAGACCTTTCGTGCTATTTAGGTGTCGATTATTTTCTGGCGAGCGATAGAGAGCCTGCAATTTTAAGAGGAACCGGCCTTTGGCCGGGAAATTTTTCTACCGAGAAATCTACAAATTTATCTTGAAGGGGGGGCCCCCCCCCCCCCCTTCAAGATAAATTTGTAGATTTCTCGGGGTGTTTTTCTAAGCTTGATGGAGGTCTAGGGAAGAAACAAAAAATATATGAATAAATTAATTAATAGACCAAACAAACGGTCAGTGTCTCCTTAACAATTATTATCCAGGGTTTGCATTTGTTATTACATTTTCGAGCATCTATATTGTTTTTATTTTTACTGTGTGTATGAAGGAGACAAAGGCAGACTTCCTGTAACGAGTGTCTCCCCCCAAAGCCAAAGGAATGATAGAGGGACGTTGGGGTAAAAATGCCTGAACACACGAAGTTTAAAGCAGTCTAAATCATAGGAAGAAGGAAAGATTGATTGAGGGAGAGAGTTCCAGAGTTCACTAGTTGAGAAGTGAACTCTGACGTAGTGAACCCCCACCATAATGATATACAGTTATACACCGTCATCAATTGACCACTTGCTAGTTTCAGGTTATAAGGAAGTTGGAGCCTTAAACATTGAAATTAAACAGAATTACAATAATAATGTAGGTTTCTGATGGTTAAAAGGTATGTTAAATTTGGTTTAATGTATTTATAAATTTACTAAAACCGTATTATAGCTGGTAATTCTGCTAAATATCGATGTCTACAGCTACAACTTCCTTATAGAACGAAACTCTCAAGTGGTCAATTGGTTCTTTATTATACCTGACGTGTTGACTTTGTTGACAGATTATATCACTGTGTGTGCTAGTCCTGACAATTATATCACTGTGTGTGCTAGTCCTGACAATTATATCACTGTGTGTGCTAGTCCTGACAATTATATCACTGTGTGTGCTAGTCCTGACAATTATATCACTGTGTGTGCTAGTCCTGACAATTATATCACTGTGTGTGCTAGTCCTGACAATTATATCACTGTGTGTGCTAGTCCTGACAAATATCACTGTGTGTGCTAGTCCTGACAATTATATCATTGTGTGTGCTAGTCCTGACAATTATATCACTGTGTGTGCTAGTCCTGACAATTATATCACTGTGTGTGCTAGTCCTGACAATTATATCACTGTGTGTGCTAGTCCTGACAATTATATCACTGTGTGTGCTAGTCCTGACAATTATATCACTGTGTGTGCTAGTCCTGACAATTATATCACTGTGTGTGCTAGTCCTGACAATTATATCACTGTGTGTGCTAGTCCTGACAATTATATCACTGTGTGTGCTAGTCCTGACAATTATATCACTGTGTGTGCTAGTCCTGACAATTATATCACTGTGTGTGCTAGTCCTGACAATTATATCACTGTGTGTGCTAGTCCTGACAATTATATCACTGTGTGTGCTAGTCCTGACAATTATATCACTGTGTGTGCTAGTCCTGACAATTATATCACTGTGTGCTAGTCCTGACAATTATATCACTGTGTGTGCTAGTCCTGACAATTATATCACTGTGTGTGCTAGTCCTGACAATTATATCAGTGTGTGCTAGTCCTGACAATTTACCTACTTTTCTGCCAGATCTAGAGGTATTTACTAATTTGTACTTAGATCTAGAGACTAATTTTTACATCTAGCGACATGAATTCTAGCGATATTGTGTAGATTTGAACCCTTTTACAGAGATATTGTGTAGATTTGAACCCTTTTACAAGGATATTGTGTAGATTTGAACCCTTTTACAGAGATATTGTGTAGATTTGAACCCTTTTACAGAGATATTGTGTAGATTTGAACCCTTTTACAAGGATATTGTGTAGATTTGAACCCTTTTACAGAGATATTGTGTAGATTTGAACCCTTTTACAAAGATATTGTGTAGATTTGAACCCTTTTACAGAGATATTGTGTAGATTTGAACCCTTTTACAAAGATATTGTGTAGATTTGAACCCTTTTACAAAGATATTGTGTAGATTTGAACCCTTTTACAGAGATATTGTGTAGATTTGAACCCTTTTACAGAGATATTGCAGAGATTGTGCCGTTATTCTCTCTATTTTTGAGGGGGGTCACCGGCTTTTTTATCTTTCTCTACTTTTCTCTCTTTCCCTGGCTTGTATCCATTCGGCCCCATTCAGCCAACTGTTTTAAGACGTTTATCACCATCCAGGTGTCGATTTCTTCCTGGCAAGTGATAGCGAGCCAGCATTGTATGGAGAAATCCGGCTTCGCCTGAGAAATTTTTCTATCGAAAAATCGAAAAATGTACAAATTTAGCTTGTTGTCAAAAAAATATATATATATATGCTGGCTCGCTACCGCTCGCCAGGAAAATATTGACACCTAGATGGGGGTAAACGTCTTAAAACAGTAGGCTGAATGAGGCAGAATGGATACAAGCCAAAGAGAGAGGGAGAGAAAGAGAAACCAAGCGAAGTGGGCTCCTTTAAAGTTGGTAACCCTGGTGTATGCTATCCACACTGCCACACCAACCAAAGGATGGGGGAGCAGTTTGGTGTTCACTGACTTTGTTTGTTTATCTTTTTCAATAATATATTCTAGATGAAATGTGATAATGATTTTAATTTGATAACCCCTTCTGAGTGATGAAATTTTAGTTAAGATATATTATTTAACTCACTCATTTTAGTTAAGATATATTATTTAACTCACTCATTTTAGTTAAGATATATTATTTAACTCACTCATTGTAGACACCTCATAAAACACTTAATACATATAATAATAATTATAATAATAACAATTAAAAAATATATAATAATAATACTAATACTAATAATACTAATAATAATAATAATAATAAAGATACTACTACTACTACTACTACTATGTGGGCGTGGCACCAACCTGTGATCAATGGAATAGTCTTCTTGTCACTCGTACCAACCTCCACACACATACAAACAAAACACACATACATACAGACACAAATACACACAAACACACATACAGAGAGAGAGAGACACACACACACACACATACAGAGACACACACACAAGCACAGAAACGCATACACAGAGAGAGAGAGAGAGAGAGAGAGAGAGAGAGAGAGAGAGAGAGAGAGAGAGAGAGAGAGAGAGACACACACACACAGACACAGACACACATATACACACCATTACTCATGCTGTCGAATAGCTAACTTCGTTTCATTTAAGATGTTTCCAAAATAATCCATACTGTTTACCTATTGTAACTTGCTGGATTCAAACTAATATCACATGTTCACTCTCTCTTAAGGGAGCCCGACTCGCTTTTTTTGTCTTCTCTTTCTCTCCCTCTCTCTTTGGCTTGTATCCATTCAGCCCCATTCAGCCTACTGTTTTAAGACGTTTATCCCAATCCAGGTGTCGATTTCTTCCTGGCGAGCCAGCATTGTATGGAGAAATTCGGCTTCGCCGGAGAAATTTTTCTATCGAAAAATGTACAAATTTAGCTTGCTGTAAAACAAAAATACATATATGCTGGCTCGCTACCGCTCACCAGGAAAATATTGACACCTGGATGTGGGTAAACGTCTTAAAACAGTAGGCTGAATGGGGCCGAATGGATATATCGTGACTTACGAGTGTCCACGATAGACCTTTCTATTTCCAGTTGGGATTGGTTAAAAATGGGATCTATAATTCTGTATATACACAAAGTATCATGTAAAGTTAATTGGGTTTGTATATCAGATGAGTAATATATAAGGGGTAACTAAGGTATAGGCTATGGTGTATATACACAAAGTATCATGTAAAGTTAATTTGGTTTGTATATCAGATGAGTAATATATAAGGGGTAACTAAGGTATAGGCTATGGTGTATATTTATTCTATAAAGAGTTAATTCGAGAATATAGTATTCCATAAGTATTAAGTACTATTTAATTTAGTAATTAAAGTAATATGAGGAACGTTAGCAGCATCGAGAATGATTGCGCATGTCTAGCTTCATTTGTTACAAAACTGACGTTCTAAGATATCTCCCTATAAAGGGTGCCACTCAATAACAACAACCCTTACCAGCAACACCGGCGATCGGCCACATCTATCGTCCTATATATAAAACATCCCAGCACCTACTATCCATCAACATGCTTCACTAACCAGCTAAGTCTATATATATTCACTGGTGGCCATTATAATATATGTAGACAATATATAGCATGTGAATTAACAACAAAGGTGAGACGATCTAGATGCTTCCCCCTTAGGCAGATAATCCAACCCTTTACTTGTCTTGTAACTAATTCCTAAATCCACTATACGATCCTAAGTCTTGACAGGATACAAGCCAAAGAGAGAGGGAGAGGAAGATAAAAAAGCGAGGTGGGCTCCCCTAATAAGCAGTTAATAATGATTTGACTTTATGTTGGTTCACATTAAGTGTTTTCTTACAATATCTTGCAATGGGATATCACATTTTTTTTAGAATGCTTTTACATTGAATCTGTATACTTGTCGCACTGAGTCTATCTGTCATACTAAATCAGTAATATTATCTCAGTTACGTAGTAGCTATCTCAATATTATTGTCACGTTCACAAACTAGGAACTGTTCCAACACTGAACCAGTAACGTTATCACAGTGAAGTACTGTAGCCTACAAGAGTTAGAACTGAACCAGTGTAATTATCAGACAATAACAAACATTCTTTACTGAATCAATATTGCTCCTAAACTGAATCGGTAATATTCCCTCAGTAAACCAGAATTATAGTCGCACTGAATCAGTAGTTTACCAAACAGTCAGTACCATTTTCACACTGAACCAACATACTGTAGTTATCATAGTTAATAAGTACAATTGCCACATTGGTCTTTACAGACTCGGTAATATTGCCACTTCTTATCGCACTCACATTAAGTCAACATGGTAGTCACATTATATCAGTATTTTAATATATATCTCCTGAACAATCCAGTATTGTGCTCATATGGATTCAGTATTCATTCTCTAATAAGTTCGTTAATTTTTTTTCACTCACATGAGGCGAAGCATTTTCTTTTTAGTCGAGTGGTAAACTTATGGAATGCACTAGCTAGTAGTGTCATTAAGTGTAGCACTGTTCAAACTTTAAACAAATCGTCTAGATAAATATCTCCCTCTTAACCCCCAATTAACTGCTTTTACAAACGAATAGCACCACTTTATATTGTGCTATCCTTTCCTGTGTTCACATAGGAACGATAGTTTAGTTACAAGCAACCTCGTAACGATAAATATATCTGTTGTTGGATATTTCCTTTGTACTCTCAATTTATCAATTAATTTAATATATTGTCATTACGTCATCAAACGCTCTATATATTTACTTAATTTTGCTTTCTTGTGTTTATTAGTTGGGTTTTCCATTGATCGTGGGGTGCTTCCTTAGTGCTATACCCTTACATTGCTGCCTTCTGTTATTACACTTACCTTCCGTTGATCGTGGCGTGCTTCCTTGGTGCTATACCCTTACATTGCTGCCTTCTGTTATTACACTTACCTTCCGTTGATCGTGGCGTGCTTCCTTGGTGCTATACCCTTACATTGCTGCCTTCTGTTATTACACTTACCTTCCGTTGATCGTGGCGTGCTTCCTTGGTGCTATACCCTTACATTGCTGCCTTCTGTTATTACACTTACCTTCCGTTGATCGTGGCGTGCTTCCTTGGTGCTATACCCTTACATTGCTGCCTTCTGTTATTACACTTACCTTCCGTTGATCGTGGCGTGCTTCCTTGGTGCTATACCCTTACATTGCTGCCTTATGTTATTACACTTACCTTCCGTTGATCGTGGCGTGCTTCCTTGGTGCTATACCCTTACATTGCTGCCTTCTGTTATTACACTTACCTTCCGTTGATCGTGGCGTGCTTCCTTGGTGCTATACCCTTACATTGCTGCCTTCTGTTATTACACTTACCTTCCGTTGATCGTGGCGTGCTTCCTTGGTGCTATACCCTTACATTGCTGCCTTCTGTTATTACACTTACCTTCCGTTGATCGTGGCGTGCTTCCTTGGTGCTATACCCTTACATTGCTGCCTTCTGTTATTACACTTACCTTCCGTTGATCGTGGCGTGCTTCCTTGGTGCTATACCCTTACATTGCTGCCTTCTGTTATTACACTTACCTTCCGTTGATCGTGGCGTGCTTCCTTGGTGCTATACCCTTACATTGCTGCCTTCTGTTATTACACTTACCTTCCTCCCGCAGTCGTTATTCCTGGTAATGGTTTAGATGCTAATGTTCTGGGTGTGGTGTCCCAAGTTCGAATCCTGGGATGACCATATTATGCTTTCATTAGTTTAATCAAGTACAGTCAGAAACCGTAGTTTCTGAGACACCTGGATAGGGCCCGAACATTGGGAGCGTATTGTTTCTGGACGACAGCCCACTTTAACTATCACAAGGCCGCATACGTACGAACACACGTTTTGAACCAATAGATGCTTCACTCAGTCTGTCATGTAAAATGATTGTGCTGTTGTTATGCTACGATACGATTCATACTGCAGAATCTGATAAATAAATGACAAAAATGCCATTGTTTGTTATTCCCTCCTATTATTCCTATATCTACATTAAACACGGATAGCTATTACATAATTTAGAATGTAAAGAAACTCTACCAAACCGCAGTGAATGGACAGGCTTTCGATGTGTGTGTGAGAGAGAGAGATTCATCAGACGTCATCAATAGTAGTTAACATTAAACACATACCGGAACTCACATATAATTCATCCATTTGTTATCATGCTATTAACCTTGTAACACTGCAAACATTGCAATATATCAGATGCTATAATACTAACATCGAAAAGGTATATATATAGCCTGATAAACGTAATATCACGATGCGATTCTTATATAGCCTTTACCCTTTAGAATGTTATATACATTTATTACTAAATATACTAAATTTATTACTAAACCGAATATGTAAACCTATCAGCGTCCGAGGCTTAACTTTGTGTGGTATTACATAATACCCCATATATCACTACTGATAACTTTGTGTGGTATTACATAATACCCCCTATATATCACAACTGATAACTTTGTGTGGTATTACATAATACCCCCATATATCACTACTGATAACTCATTGCTGTTGCACACCAGAATTTCATAACCAGATGATAACATGTAATATTACATTGCATAGTTCGTCGTGTTGTATGTCATGGAGCAGACACTTCTGTGTTTAGTCAAATTAGTGCTTGTCACCTACTGTAGGGCATTATGTCTATTACAACACACATCGGTTCACTTACACACACACACACACACACACACACACACGCACAGTAACCTAAATCCTGTTCATTTACTGTGCAATTTGGAAGTATTTCTCTTCATTTTTATTTCTTAAAACCTTTTCTAATATTTGTGTCCGTATTTACTATGGATACGCAAGGGAATGTAATAAAGGTAATTTTGTAATGTGTATATCCATAAATATATGAAGCGGATCATAGCATAGCAGCAGCATTATAATATATGAAGCGGATCATAGCATAGCAGCAGCATTATAATATATGAAGCGGATCATAGCATAGCAGCAGCATTATAATATATGAAGCGGATCATAGCATAGCAGCAGCATTATAATATATGAAGCGGATCATAGCATAGCAGCAGCATTATAATATATGAAGCGGATCATAGCATAGCAGCAGCATTATAATATATGAAGCGGATCATAGCATAGCAGCAGCATTATAATATATGAAGCGGATCATAGCATAGCAGCAGCATTATAATATATGAAGCGGATCATAGCATAGCAGCAGCATTATAATATATGAAGCGGATCATAGCATAGCAGCAGCATTATAATATATGAAGCGGATCATAGCATAGCAGCAGCATTATAATATATGAAGCGGATCATAGCATAGCAGCAGCATTATAATATATGAAGCGGATCATAGCATAGCAGCAGCATTATAATATATGAAGCGGATCATAGCATAGCAGCAGCATTATAATATATGAAGCGGATCATAGCATAGCAGCAGCATTATAATATATGAAGCGGATCATAGCATAGCAGCAGCATTATAATATATGAAGCGGATCATAGCATAGCAGCAGCATTATAATTTTACATGGCAGACTGAGTGAAGCATCTATTAGTTTGAAACTTGTGTTGATAGGTATGCAGTCTTGTGATAGTTAAAGTGGGCTGTCCTCCAGAAACGATGCGCTCCATATGTCCGGGCCCTATCAAAGTGTCTCAGAAATTGTGGTTTCTGACTGTACATTAGGGTTTCTAGTTGATGATTAATGTTAAGTGGGTGTTACTTATCAAGTTTCTATATTTTTCTGAATTTTCTTTGTTTCCTCAATCAATATATTAATCATATATAATGGTTTCTTGTAGTAAAATTCTCCACATTGATAACTATTTTTCAATTATATAAATTCCTTTTGTAGTCCTTGCATTTCCTCAGCATTTGATATTATCCACATTATCAATCAGTGTTTATCACAACAATGTTATAATCTTGGTTACGTAAATACATTAATACATCCTGAGTACGGTACATCACAAACTTAAATACATTAATACATCCTGAGTACGGTACATCACAAACTTAAATACATTAATACATCCTGAGTACGGTACATCACAAACTTAAATACATTAATACATCCTGAGTACGGTACATTACAAACTTAAATACATTAATACATCCTGAGTACGGTACATCACAAACTTAAATACATTAATGCATCCTGAGTACGGTACATTACAAACTTAAATACATTAATACATCCTGAGTACGGTACATCACAAACTTAAATACATTAATGCATCCTGAGTACGGTACATTACAAACTTAAATACATTAATACATCCTGAGTACGGTACATCACAAACTTAAATACATTAATGCATCCTGAGTACGGTACATTACAAACTTAAATACATTAATACATCCTGAGTACGGTACATCACAAACTTAAATACATTAATACATCCTGAGTACGGTACATCACAAACTTAAATACATTAATACATCCTGAGTACGGTACATCACAAACTTAAATACATTAATACATCCTGAGTACGGTACATCACAAACTTAAATACATTAATGCATCCTGAGTACGGTACATCACAAACTTAAATACATTAATGCATCCTGAGTACGGTACATTACAAACTTAAATACATTAATACATCCTGAGTACGGTACATCACAAACTTAAATACATTAATGCATCCTGAGTACGGTACATTACAAACTTAAATACATTAATGCATCCTGAGTACGGTACATCACAAACTTAAATACATTAATACATCCTGAGTACGGTACATCACAAACTTAAATACATTAATACATCCTGAGTACGGTACATCACAAACTTAAATACATTAATGCATCCTGAGTACGGTACATTACAAACTTAAATACATTAATACATCCTGAGTACGGTACATCACAAACTTAAATACATTAATGCATCCTGAGTACGGTACATTACAAACTTAAATACATTAATACATCCTGAGTACGGTACATCACAAACTTAAATACATTAATGCATCCTGAGTACGGTACATTACAAACTTAAATACATTAATACATCCTGAGTACGGTACATCACAAACTTAAATACATTAATACATCCTGAGTACGGTACATCACAAACTTAAATACATTAATACATCCTGAGTACGGTACATTACAAACTTAAATACATTAATACATCCTGAGTACGGTACATCACAAACTTAAATACATTAATACATCCTGAGTACGGTACATCACAAACTTAAATACATTAATACATCCTGAGTACGGTACATCACAAACTTAAATACATTAATACATCCTGAGTACGGTACATCACAAACTTAAATACATTAATACATCCTGAGTACGGTACATCACAAACTTAAATACATTAATACATCCTGAGTACGGTACATCACAAACTTAAATAAACTAAAATGCCTGAGCGCTTACGGTACGAGCCGTGTGCACTGTGCAGGTAACAGTTTATCGTTATAATGAGGTAATATCATCAATTGTTATTCCATTAAATGGTTTTAGTCGTATTTGATCACATTACCGAATGATGCTTTAAGGGAGGTAACCAAGAGTCTTGTGATCGTTAAGGGGGCTCACCTCGTTAGTTCTTTCTCTCTCTCTCTCTCTCTCATGGTTGTATCCATTCGACCCAATTCAGCCTACTGTTTTAAAACGTTTATCCCCATACAGGTGTCTATTTTTTTCCTGGTAGCGATCCAGCATATTAAAAAAAAAAAAAAAAAAAAAAATTGACAACAGGCTAAATTTGTAAATTTTTCGATAGAAAAATATCTCCGTCGAAGCCGGATTTCTTCATACAATGCTGGCTTGCTATCGCTCGCCAGGATGAAATCGACACCTGGATGGGGATAAACGTCCTAAAACAGTAGGCTGAATGGGTCCGAATGGATACAAGCCAGAGAAGGAGAGAAAAAAAAGCAGGCCACCCCCCTTAATCCTTCCTCCATTGTTTTGCCGTGGGGTCTGTGTTCTGTATTGGCCTCTTCTCTCAACCAACCTCCCTGTTCCTGTACACACATTCTCTCTTAACCCGTCCAGCCCCGGCTAGTTTTGTAATGTTTGTTCACCAGAACCCGGCCGGTTTTCAAAAAATTGTTTTATTCCAGAAACAATAGCGAATGGGTTAGGAATGAAGGAAAAACCACGAAAAACCGCTCAAAAAGCTTAAAGAATGGTCCTACAGAGCCCCCGAAAACGTATTTTACAAGAGTAAAAAATTGAAGGCAATTACCCCAAAAAACCAGGTTATTGAGCGCTCACGCGCACGCACGTGGACTTTGAGAGTTTTCAACCAGCGGCACGGTTGCGTGGGATACATACACAGTTCCCATACAAATCTGAGCCCTCTTGAGTGGCTACACCTGAGGTTACGGTCGGCGCAATTAGGGTGACGCGCCAGGCGCGTCTCTGGGGCTGTGCGTTACATACATCGCCGACGCGTCAGGCGCGTCGCTGGGGCTGTACGGGTTAAGGAGGGTCACCGGGTTTTTCTCTCCTTTTCTCTTTCTCTGGCTTGTATCCATTTGGCCCCATTCACCCTACTGTTTTAAGACTTATTCCCATCCAGGTGTCGATCTCTTCCTGGCGAGCGATAGCGAGCCAGCATTGTATGGAGAAATCCGGCTTTGCCGGAGAATTTTTTCTATCGAAAAATGTAAAAATTTAGCCTGCTGTCAAAAAACATTTTTAAAAATATGATGGCTCGCTACCGCTCGCCAGGAAAAAATCAACACCTGAATGGGGATAAGCGTCTTAAAACAGTAGGCTGAATGGGGCCGAATGGATATAACGAAGAGACAGAGGTAGATAAAGAGAAATCAACGAGGTGTGCTCCCTTAACCTCAGTTCCAGTGGCGGATTAAGGGTGTATTGGGCCCAGGGCAGTGAGATGGACTGGGCCCCCCTGACCCTCACCCTGCCTCCACTGATCCCCTTGGATCAGTGGAGGCACAAACACTAAAAAAACAGATTCATTTGATCCTTTTCAATCAGGAAACTTGACAATAATTCAGCCTGTTATATTTATTAGCATGGATGATTTTATCAAAAGATAACACAACAAAATCTTAATTTAGCCTGATTTTTTTTTTTTTTTTTTTCATTCATTGGAATAATGCTACAGCCTACAATGCTCTACATGACGAACAGGCTGGAGGGAAAAAGGTAGGCTAAATGTACACTGGATGACTGGGCCATTGGAACTGTGTAGTCAAAAAAGAATCAGGCTAATTTTTTAAATTGTAGATACTAAACTAAACCTGCTCTTTATAGAGTTGTCTAGGCTGTTGTCTAGCCTGCCTCAAGTCTAACTGAAACGATCTGAATTATGAAAAGGTCAGGCAGCAGCAGCCTAGGCTAGGCCTTTCCTCTAAATATAGTTTATCTACGAAATAAAATTGATTGATTGATTGATTGAAATATGCTACATGATCCCAAGATTATTATAAAAATTAATATGAATATAAAATATACATATATCCCAATTTTGTCTTCATTTTTGCCAGACTTCATACACTCAATAATCTCAATTTATATTTCCGATCTGCTCATATTTGTAACATTTATTGTCAATATGTCTGATGTTTAGCCTACTTTTGATCGCGATAGGCATCACAGATATATCATATATTTCACAAACATATATTGTCTCAACCTACCTTAATAAATATCATGAAGCCAGGAGAACTTAATAGTTGTACAAAATTCAATATAGCCTGGCCAAAAACAATAAGAGGTGGTACTGGCACGAAGCACTAGCCTGTTAGCTGATATGATCACCAACGTTGGCGGTGGCGACGTGACTAAAACTATTTAACTTAAAGTTGATGAGAAAATACAGATTTCACCTAATAAAGATTGTGTTCGTTTTGGTATTAACGTAAAACGGCATAAATATTTGTATAGACATTAACATAATAGCATTGAAACGTTTGCTGACCATTCTCAGATTTTGACGATATAATAGAAAACCACTTTCAAGGGGCAACTTACCCTGAGGTTAAAAAAAAATCCTCAATATTCATGGGCCCCTCCTCAGGCTTGGGCCCAGGGCTACCGCCCCTAAAGCCCCATTAATCCGCCACTGCTCAGTTCACATTTACAACCTGGCCTCCAGTGGAGAGGGATCAATAATAATTACTGGAATACGTCCTATTATACCTGGTAATTAATTCAGCTCTAGAAATTAATGTCTACTTCATGCTAGAACAACAATAATTGCCACATATCACAACGAGGATAACCTAAGTCAAAGAATATTTGCCATAAAGATATTTCAAAGACATTGGTATAACAACCTTTTGCGCCATAATATTGCCATGCAAACGAGATTCAAACAATACAATGTAATGATCTACAAAAGCACGTTCCTCATAATAATGGATGTTGGATGACGAATGAGGAAGTACGGGAGAGGTGTGGTGTGGATGTAGATGTGCTGGAAAGTGTGAAAAGGAACACTTTGAGATGGTTCGGCCATGTGGAACTTATGGGAAGCGAGAGAATGACCAAGAGAGTGTATGAGAGAGAGGTGAAAGGACAGGGAGGGAGAGGTAAACCGAATGAGAGGTGGGAGGATGGAGTTAAGAAGTATATGCGTGAAAACGGTGCTGGTTGGGAGGAGGGACATCGACTGACAGGGAACAGAGGTGCATGGGGGCGTTTCATTTGTGGCTACCCCTTCTGGGATCACGTCGTTCGGCAATAGATAGATAGATAGATAGATAGATAGATAGATAGATAGAGTGTGTATCTCGTGTCCTCCCAGCTGTACAGTACATCCCAGTTGGCAAACTATGCTTGTGAAGCCTTTTAGTCAACATTCATTCCCTGATGTTTAAGGGGGGGTCACCGGATTTTTTGTAATCTTTCTCTCCTTTTCTCTCTTTCCCTGGCTTGTATCCATTCGGCCCCATTCTGCCAACTCTTTTAAGACGTTTATCCCCATCCAGGTGTCGATTTCTTCCTGGCAATCGATACCGAGCCAGCATTGTATGGAGAAATCCGGCTTCGTCGGAGAAATTTTTCTATCGAAAAATGTACAAATTTAGCTTGCTGTCAAGACAAAAATATATATATGCTGGCTCGCTACCGCTCGCCAGGAAAATATTGACACCTGGATGGGGTAAACATCTTAAAACAGTAGGCTGAATGGATACAAGCAAAAGAGAGAGGGAGAGAAAGAGAAAACAAGCGAGGTGGGCTCCCTTAAAGGTGCCAGCCAGAGCCGGGGCTGGGGGTGTACAACAACTACCATCTGTAAACAACTACATACACTCAACAACAACAACACCTTCTATCTCATTTAAGCGGGTATCACACAAGAGGTTTTATAAGCAACGTTCGATGATAACAATTTTCTGGCAACATTTTTGGATTATTTTGCACTGGTACCGGAAAATAGATTGAAGATGGATGAACTTAGGTAACATAACAATTTTATATGTGCTTCATAAGCTGCCAGACCAGTGTTGAGGATAAATGTTGATTGAAAAAGCGCTTGTGTGATACCGGCTTTACCGAGGCGTATACTATACCTTGTTCTAAGTAGGTAGGCTAGAAACCATTAGTCCTAACCTCTGTAACTCATAAAGGGCTAGAGCAAATGGGCTGTAAATTTCCACACCTATTCCCTGGCTGACCCTTCCCAAATGGTAGACATATTAGTTGGATATCTCTAGTCGTTAGTGAGTTATAGAGGTTAATGTTCCCGAGTTTTGGCCTACATACTTGGAACAGGGTATAGTGCTCAGTCTTCATTACAACTACCAAAATATTTTCCTTTGTCATAACTTACATGCTGAGCTGTGACAAGTGTTCAGTAAAGAAATACTTTTTATTAATATTTATTATGATCTTCTTACTGTTACAACTTTAAGACCGTCCATGAGCCCTGATAATAATTGTAGTTTATGTAGAATGAGTGATATAGAGTTAGTGATCCTATCATCCGGCGAGTGTGTCAGGGGATCAGCAACTTTAAGTCCCCCTACCAGCCCCCGACCCAATCCTCTTTCCATCCTTCCTCGTTACTCCCCCCCCCCATCCTCTGCCCTCTCTCTCTCTCCCCCCCCCCCCCCCCCCCCCCCCCTCTCTCTTCTCTCCCGCTCTTACTCGGTCAGTAGGTTTCAAGGGCGGATGATGCGGTCGTCTCTCACTCTAACAGTGGCCTTCATATGATTGTATTTTTTTGTAGTATTATTATTTGATTACAGTTTTTGTAGTATTCTTCATATAATGTAATCAGAAATATACAGCCCCCAACTTAACACTCAGCAGCATATTATATACTGCAGGCTGGTCCAACTTTTTCGAAACTGTGGACCACTTCAGCATACATTTTTTATGCCGCAGGCCACAAAAAAAAAAAAAAAAAAAAAAAAAAAAAAATGCATGTGCAGTTTGCCGCACACATTTTATTCCGTTGGGGTCGTGATTTGGCAGCGCTACACCCACTTCCCCAACTCCACCTCATTTTAGTAGGAGGTGGAGTGAGGGAGGAGAGTTGGGAAGGTGGGTGCAACACTGCCAAATCACGACCCCAAGGGAATAGAATATGTGCGGCAAACTGTACAAGACGGAATACCTGATACAGTTAAAATGAAAAGAAAACATAATTTAGTAGGATTTTTTTTTTAATCAGGTAATGAACTTTATAATTATCAAAGAATATCTTCAAACAGACATTTTGACCCGTGGAACACGTTAATCATGTTTTTTAAAGGTCCACCAATGCGAGATCTGTAATGGTCAATAGGACAAAATTAATTAAATTTACCAAGTAAAGCAATAATACTGCACCATATGTGCATATTTTACTTGTATAATGAACCTGTGAACACTGAAGAACCAGAAAATAGGTGTAAAGAGCAAATATAAAGTGCAAAACCATTTTATTGTGACGAGAGGGTGACGAATGCATACAAAGGAGAGCGACATAGATAGAGGGAGGAGGGAGATATGGGAAGTGTGGAGGAGGGTGACTGAATGTATTTGAGGAGGGAGGGAGGATTAACCCTTTCACGCTTTTATGATGCAGAGGTTGCCAGATTAGCAATAATAAATAGAGTTCTCTCACTCTTATAATTACCTCTCCAAAATTAGTTTTCTGTCTACAGCTAACTCAAAGACAACTGCAGAGGTTGAAGTAACTAAACTAAAGGATACCCCTGAGGGTAACAAAGGCTTTAAAGTATCCCCAATAGGCTCAAAATTGCGTCATATGCGTAAAAGGGTTAATAGAAAGTGGGGGAGGGAAAAGTAGAATAAAGGAGGGGGGAGTTGAGGGAGAGAGAGGTGGGGAGAGAGGAAGGGGGGGGGGGGATGAGACATGTAAGGGGAGGACAGGAGGTGGTGGTAAGGAAACATACCACCTAATCACATATTGCGTCCATTTCACCAGCACGGGGCGTGTATTCTTTATAAATATATTGTTTAAGTGCCATCTTCCGGAAGGAATGCCACATTCGACCGGTAAAGCATTTTGAAAGTAATGTCTCAGTTTAGAGGTTAATAAGATAGTTTTAGTTACATTATATATTCTTACCTAATAATGAGATGCTTGGGGCCAAAGCTTCTCCTTTACCAATTTCTCCACATCAATATCGGTGCTGGTGGTAGCAAGCCGATGACAAGCATCTAGTGTGTCATTTCCCATTTGATTTCGGGCCTTGAGTTTTTATGGTTTCATGGTGGAAAAGGAACATTCACATGCATATGTAATATGCGTGTGGTAATGAAGATGTACGAGAACTTACGAACGACAGTTAGGGTAAAAAGTGTACTGAGCAAAGAGTTCACAGTGCAAATTGGAGTTCACCAGGGCTCTGTGTTAAGCCCCCTCCTTTTTGTTATGGTTCTGGAGGCACTATCTGGAGATTTTAGAGTTGGGCTTCCCTGGGAACTACATTACACAGATGACCGAGTACTTATCGCATATAGTTTGTGGGCTACCGAGGCCAAGTCCAAGAGATGGAGAGAGGACATGGCAAGTAAAGGATTAAGAGTTAATGTAAATATAACCAAGGTTTAACACAGTAGATTTGGGCTTGGTAATATAGAAAAAGTGGTGGAGTATGAAGAACAGGGGTGGGTGCCAACTAAATTCAGTGTAGCGTCTGCTGCTGCTGGGTACACCATGGGAAGAAGCGTTGCTCCAGAATAAAGAAAGCCCTACCGAGGAAGAAGTCCAAAGTTGACAAATTTGTATGCATAGTATGCAAAGGTGAGCTTGTGAGATACCATGTCCACCGGTGGTGGGGCCGAAGCTGCCACTATCGCCAGAATTAGATGTGCCTGGGGAAAGTTCAGAGAACTGTTGCCACTACTCACTATGAGAAGACTTCTTCTCCCCTTGAAGGGAAAGGCATACACTTCATGTGTTAGAAGCGCAATGAAATATGCTTCAGAAACGTGGCCTGTCAAAGTGGATGATATCAACAGAATGGAACACAACGAGATGAGAATGGTGAGATGGATGTGTGGGGCCAAACTGCAAAGTGGGATATCTAGTGAGGAGTTAAGGAGATGTTTAGGCTCAAGAGTATCAGCAATGAGATGCGTACTATTATGCTTGGATGGCTAGAGTATGTGGACAGAATGGATTAACTAAGTTGGGTGACATATGCAAGTCCGTGAACATTGGGAGGGGGGTGGGGGGAGCTGCATCAAGGAAAAGACCAAGAAAGACTTGGATTTTTTAATAAAAAAACTGACAAGTGAGGCAGCTCTGAATAGGGCTGCCTGGAGCGCCGCCATTAGGACTTGAGACCGGAACCACTCTCTGTTTGGAGCACTCGGTCCTTAAATTTATGTATGTATGTATATTTATGTATGCATAATGTTACAAATTCAGGGTAGAAATATAAAGTGGTCTCGTGCTACCAACTACACTTAACCCAACACCTGAAATGTTCCTTCCAGAATGTTCTACTGGGCGAATGTGACATTCCTTCCGATAGATGACACTTAACTTGGCAGCTGCTACAGACATGTTTTTGAAATGCCTGCCAGTGCAAAACATTTAGCTTCAATTCTGACAATTTTTTTTATATTTATCATAGGAAGCAATATTACTGCTCCATATGCACATATTTTACTTTTATAATGAACATGTGAAAATTAACACCTTACGAGCGGCCTATGCGGTTTATTTATATGTACCGCACAGCGGGGTGTTTTTAGCCAAAATAGGGCTGTTTACGTGATCATTTTCATGCCTAAATAAGACCCAGAACGTAAAACAAGTACCTATCCCTGAAAGGGCATAAACAGAGCTTTCGAATGACACCATAACGATCCTTGTATGATGGATAGTTTTCTTGCAATAACCGTGCAACGCGAGTGCAAAAAGCAGGTAATTCGGTACTTTCGGTACATAATTGAGTATGTAGCGAGTGAGAGAGGGAGGAGGGAGCTGAGATTTGTGTCAGTAGGTTCGCCGCGGTGGTCTGGAGCAGTCATACGCTCGCTAGTCTCCTGCCACCACTTGTCTCTCTCTCTCAGCCACATTACGTGCTGAAATTGCCACTCGACCTATGTCGAGCGCCGCCACATAGTCCAGCTTTATTTAACTCGACTTATGTTGCTCGCCGCTAATTAAGGGTTAAAGAACCAGATTATAGGCACTGGGGCATTTTCTTTTTCTTTTTATGTGCTATCAACTAGAAGGAGCGTCACAGTCGCCCAGTAAAATCTTCCGGAAGGAGCATCGCAGCCCTTCGAGAAAAAAACAAAGCAAAAAACAAAAATAAAAAGCAAACAAACAAACAAACTCAAAACTGACGGGGAAAAGGATGCAATATGTGATTAGGTGGCATGTCTCCTTAACACCACCTCCTCTCTTCCCCTTATATGTGTCCTCCCCCCCCCCCCCTCCCTCTCCTTACCCCCTTTCTCCTTCAACTTCCCCTCTCCTTATTCTTTCCTTCATCACTTCTTACTCTTCCTCCCTCCCACATCAAATATGTTCAGTCACCCTCCTTTACACCTTCCCTACTTCCCCCCTCCCTTATACAGAGTGAGAGAGTGGCGGGACTGAGCTCAGTGTGGCAGAAACCTCCAGAGGGGGAGGATGTATGTCGCTCTGCTACTTATGCATTCACTACCCTCCCGTCACAATAATAAGTTTTTCACTGGATATTTTCTATTTCCACCTATTTTCTGGTTCTTCAATGTTTACAAGTTCAATATACAAGTATAATGTGCACATATGGTGCAATAATATTGCTTTATATGGTAAATATAATTTTATTTATCCGAATTGAAGCTAAATCTTTTGAATTGAAGCTAAATCTTTTGCACTGGTGGACTTGTAAAAAATATGTCTATTGTAGATGTCAGGTTAATATGATTGCTTCAGAACAACAGGATGTAAAAATAATAATATCTTAATCAAAGTGATTCAAAACAATGTATATAATAACATATCTTACAAAGGAGGTTTCAAACAAATCTTCATAAATATAACAAATATATTTTCACATGATTCCTATAATGACAGTTATCTTTCAATCTTATGACTCTATTAGAAGCCCCACACACAAGCTTCTTGTGGTCACCACCAGATGGAGAATGGTAGCTATGAGGACTATCCAGAATATTTTTTAGGGCAAAAATAAATATACCAAAATTATGCCTTGTATATTATTAGCGGCCAAGAGTATGATTTTTGAAGCAGTTTTCGTTTGTTTAATTCGTAGTATATTCGCCCTTTGTAAATATAAAACTAGATTTCTCTGAATGTCTCAAACCTTAGTACAACATATTTACCGTTTCAGTTGCTTTATTCAGAGGTTTAAGAAGTAAATCATTCATCCAATGTTAGTTTCTTAGAAGTGTTTGACATGTATAGCGTTTAAACGTCACAAAGGCTATATTAGAAACTTATAGTAGTCCATAAAATAAGATATTCGTTACCAATGATGTCATTACGGTACACAAACTTCTACAGGTAAACAGGACTGCTTAATTCGGCTTTCTCTGATTTCGCCATTGACTTACACTTTATTACTATATCATGAGACGCATGATTATATATTCATCTAAATAGTATGCTTTATTAATTAATGTTATATATTATCGTAATGAGATAAGTTTTTACAAGTAATCAACAGAAGTTCTGGAAAATTTAGTAAGCTGTCGATATAGTTTTTGGATACGAAAATGACAATCGGTTGCGCGCAAGTGTGAGTTTGTTTATGGGAAAAGGGGTTAGAGAGAGGGTGTATCATACGTCGGGCAGTGATGAAGTGCTGATTAATTTTCTTATCTATTTTCAGTGAGTTTTAACAATAGTTAAACTTACTGGCAGTAGCTTATTCTACTGTAAATAATTCTACTATAACATGTGTTTATTTATATAATATTTCTATAAGGATTTGGTGTTTAGCATTCCTACTTTGCAAGCAATTTGTGGATTCTCATAAATGTATTTTTTTTCGCCATGTGTAATGATTTTATAATTATAGTTAATACATATATTAATTCAGTGTGTATAAACATACTGTATATGTTACTATCAGAAAAACACCATTTGTGAATGGAGTGTCTTTTAAACGAAGTTGGTTATATTGTTGAGTTGCCAAGTAAGTTACAACTTGTCCTATGGTCCGTCTATAATGCGACAATTTTCCGACTGGTGGTCACTATAAGAAGCTTGTGTGTGGGGCTTCTAATTAAATAATTACATTTTTATAAACAATTATGAATATGATTTTCTTTCAACTTGGAGAGCTATAATTCGACAAGAAAAATATGATAGTCTGACAAGTTAATCTTAATAAGTTCCCAGCCGGACTCAAACCACCGACGGTCAGGACGAGTGTCCATGCTTTAATCCACTACACCATGGCGTGATAAAGTATACTTAACCTTTTCCTATATATATATCAAGGAGAAAGGAAATCCTACTTGAAGAATTTATTTCAATTCAACTCAAGTCATAGGATCCATATTCCAGGATACCATACAGGGATTTTTACAAGTACCCCCACGCAACTCTGGTTATAGATATAGAGTTCATTTAATTCTCGCCCAGCCAAACACGAGTCATTAATATCAAGTATGTTTCACAAATATATATATACACACACACACACTAATAATAATGATACAATTTTGTGATAATGCCCTATTATATAGTAAAGTGTACTTCTCCACCCCTGCAGGAGGACATGGTGTGCCTGTCCAGCACGGCCATCGGGGAGAGGGTCTGCCTGGCGGCTGAAGGGTTTGGCAACAGAACATGTTTCCTCGAGAACATCGCAGACAAGGTCAGTTTGTATTGTCTACTTCAAATTCAGCAGTGTATACAGTATATACATATATATATATATATATATATATATATATATATATATATACGTATATATACTGTATATACGTATATATATATATATATATAGATATATATATATATATATATACAGTATATATATATATATATATATATATATATATATATACATATATATATAGTATATATATATATATATATATATATATATATATATATATATATATATATTTTTTTTTGTCTATGTGAGTGAGGGAGACAAGAGGCAGAACTGCCTGTAGCGAGTGCATCCCCCAGAGTTTAAAGAGTGACAGGGCCAAAAGCAAGGGACGTTCGAGCTAAAATGCTTGGATACACTGAGTTTGAAGCAATTTAAGTCATAGGAAGAGGGAAAGATTGATTGTGGGAGAGAGTTCCAGAGCTCAGCTGTTGAATAGAAGACAGATTGAGAATAAAGTTTCACTCTTGGGTTGGAGAGCTGGTAGCTGTACAGAGTAGGGGTGGGATTGTGTTGCAAGACAGGTGCTACGTGCTCTACGAAGAAGAGGTGGTATACACTGAGAGAACTCTGAGGAACATTGACCATTGTACATTGTAATAGCGGTAGAATAGTGAGAGATGCAACATTGCGGCGGAGAAAGAGCGACTGCTGAGAATTGGTGAGAGGACGTGAGTTATTGAGACGGAAGGCCTTCCTATCCATTTTGTCTAAAAGTGCTGTGTGAGAGGAACCTCCCAATAAGTGTGAACAATACTCAATACATGGATGCACTGTGCCCCTGTACAGAGCAAGAAGCTGCGCAGGGGTAAAGAACCCCTTGAGGCGGTTGAGGACACCCAGCTTCTGGCAAGCTGTTTTAGCAAGAGGGGTAATATGATCTTTCCAAGAGAGATCAGAAGAAAAAGAGACGCCAAGAATATAAGAGAAGATGAAGGGTTAATTTGTACGTTGTTGAAGAGTAGGTCATAGTTTTCTGGAAGGGGGCGATGAGTAGACAGATGGAGAATTTGAGTTTTGGCAGCATTGAGAGTAACAAGGTTTTCTCTGCCCCAGTTAGAGATAGTAGAGAGATGAGAAGATAGGTGCTTTATGGCCTCCTTACGTGAGTTTTGGAGTTCCTGCTGTGAATGTCTTTGTGGGAGGCTAGTTGAATAGTGTAATGTAGAATCGTTAGTATATGAGTGAATGGGACTGGAGGTGCAGTTGAGAAGGTCGTTAATAAATAATAGGAAGATAATTGGACTTTTATTGGAGATAAGACAGAACACTGAGGAACACAAGAGTTGATAGGTTGAGGAAGTGAAGGATGGCCATCCACAACCGCAGCTATGGAACGGCCGGAAAGGAAATTAGAGACAAAGGCAGAGATGAAGGGATAGAAACCGAAAGAGTACAAAGGAGTACAAAGGAGTACAAAGAAAATCAAGTAACAACAGATCTAGTGACCCTTCTAGGCTGCTTGTCCTCCAAAACACTGAGGATCAAGTGTCCAAACAGTGGTTTAGAGTGGATAAGGGAACATTGGAAAGGAAACTACTGCCCTGGAACTAATGTCCGTGGCAGGATTAGGAAGTTAGTAAGGGACGGATGGGTTAGTAACTGAGGGGGGATAAAATAAAGTTATTCATTTACAAACGCAGTCAGTCGCGGGTTTGATGCGAGATATTTGTCTAAGCGGAGTTTAAATGAATCAACGGTGCTGCAGTCTATAACGTCTCGGGGAAGCCCATTCCACAAGTTGACAACTCGATTGAAGAAGAAATTCTTAGATTCGTGTGAGTTAAAAGATTTACCAATAATTTTGCAACCGTTTCCCTGCGTGTAATTAGATTGGTCGATAGTGAAGTACTTACTACAGTTCATATAGTCGATGCCTTTGATGATTTTGAACACTTGAATTAAGTCACCTCTTAATCTGCGCTGGGTTAAAGGAAATAGATTTAATTCTCTAAGACGCTCTTCGTATGGTTTGTTCTTCAGGCTAGGTATCATTTTGGTAACTCTACGTTGAACTCGTTCTAGCTTGTTTATATCTTTTTGGTAATAAGGGCACCAGGATTGAGCTCGGTATTCCAGAAGAGGGCGGACTAAGGAATTGTAAAGGGTTAGGATAACTTCTTTGGATTTATGCTCAAATGACCTGCCTATAAAGCCAATTATTTTGTTTGCCTTCTTAACAACTTCTGAACATTGTTGACTCGGTTTTAGGTTACTCGATATTGTTACTCCCAGATCGGTTTCTCTGTTTACATTCTTAAGCTGAGTGCCATTCATCGAATAGTTTGCTTTCTCATTTAGGTATCCGATATGTAGTACTTTACATTTATCCGCATTGAAACTCATTTGCCAAATTTGGGCCCAACATGACAATTTATCTAGATTGTGTTGCATATCGTCAACTTGTTCTTTTGAGAGTACGCTATTTGCAATTTTTGTATCGTCAGCAAATTTTGAGATTGTACAGGTGAAACCCTCATCTATGTCGTTGATGTAAATTAGAAAGAAAATTGGCCCTAGTACCGATCCCTGGGGTACCCCGCTACTTACATTGGTCCATTTAGATGCCTTACCGTTTATGACTACTCTTTGCTTTCTGTCGCTGAGCCAATTTTCTATCCATTTCAACACACCGTCTTGTATTCCATGCGCTTTTAGTTTTAGCAGTAAACGTTTATGGGGAACTTTGTCAAAGGCCTTTTGAAAATCAAGGTATATAATATCTACAGCTTTACTCTCATCGTAGAGGTTGAGGATATCGTGGAAGAAGTCTAAGAGGTTTGTTAAACAGGAACGTTTTTTACGAAAGCCGTGTTGAGTATATTTAAGTAAGTTATTTGCCTCCAAGTGATTTATGAGTCTGTCTCTTATGACCGTTTCTAGCATTTTACATACAATTGAGGTTAAGCTAATTGGACGATAGTTATTGGGTAGGGATTTGCTGCCTTTTTTTAATATCGGTGTTACGTTGGCTAGCTTCCACTGATCAGGCATAGTCCCAGAATGCAAGGATTCATTGAATAGCAATGTCAGTGGTTTGGAGAGCTCATCCTTAGCTTCCTTTAGAACTCTAGGCGAGATTGTATCAGGTCCATGCGTTTTATTTACCTTGAGTTTATCTAAACAATTCAATACTTCTCTCTCTGTAACGGTGATATTGCTTAGAACATCTGAATTATCAATCTGAATCGGCGATGGTGTAGGGATATCACTGAGGTCTTCGGTTGTAAAAACTGATGCAAAGAAGGTATTGAGGGCATTACTCATTTGTACTTCGTCTTTGGTGTATTCTCCATTTTCATCAACTAACGGTCCAGACCAACAGTTGAAGTTACTACTTTTTTCTTTCTGATATAACTATAGAATTCTTTCGGGTCTGTTTTACTTTGATTCGCAACATGTAACTCCAGGGTCTTTTTACTTTGCTTAATTAACTTTTTGGCTTTGCGTTGTAGCTCTACAAATTTCACACGTTCTTCGTCATTTTGTGAGGATTTTAATCTATCATTAGCAATTTTTTTTAGCAAGCAGACAGTCTGAAATATCTTTATTCCACCATTTGGGCTTATCATTATGGCCTGGACGCCGTATTTTCGATGGTATGCAGTCTTACACTGCCTTAAGGTAAGTGGTTGTGAAACACTCCCAAGATGTATTTATGTCGTTATTGTTAGTCAGAAAGCTCCAGTCAGTTTCTTTAAGCTTTGATTTAAGTTTATGAAAATTTGCTTTCTTAAAATTAGGGACTTTCTCAATGCTGCTATTTGATTTGTTACTAGTAAACTTTAAAGTGAAAGTCATCGTACGATGGTCGCTGTTACTGAATTCATCACCAACATTCAAATTCTCTATTAATTCTTCTTTTGTTGCGAGTACAAGGTCAAGCACATTATTACCACGGGTCGGAGATTGTACAAATTGAAAAAGTGAACTCTCTTGCAAGTTAGCATAGAGGTCGTGTCCAGAGTGTGAAGTAAGAATATCGCCCCATTTAGTCACGGGTAAGTTGAAATCGCCAAGAATTACGGTATCTTGTATGTTAGTTATTTCTGCAATTTGTTCATAAATTTCACTGTCAGTTTGCACTGATTGAGCTGGGGGTCTGTATAATAAAGCTAGTGTTATTTTAGTTCCTCGTTTATTATTTAATAGTATGCAAGATATGTTTATATTCGCAATTTGAGGTTTTGACATTAAGACGGGATTAAGACTTTCCTTTATAAAAAACAGAACTCCTCCATTTCTATTGATCCGACTTTTCTCAAACATTGTATAACCAGGAAGCGTATATTCGGCTAAAAAGTCTCTGTCTTCCGTATTTAACCAAGATTCTGTAATGCCGATTATATCATAATGTTCTGTAAACACGATTTCCTCTAGATCTGAAAATTTATTGCGTATGCTACGAGCATTTACATAAAACACCTTAAGAGTATTAGAGTTGGATGTTACTGATTGTGCATTGTCTGAATTTTCAGTTCGTATTTGACTTATACTACCCCCGGATACCCCCGGTTGACCCCGTTTTTTGAACGGAAATCCTTGACTGCATCGTTCAGCAGACGACCAAGACGTGCAGCTCCTACTTCATTGAGATGTACACCATCTCCTGAAAACAAAGATTTATCATAGTAAAAATGATCCCACGTGTCGAAAAAGCCGATGTCCTCCTCCCTGCAGAGTTTGGCTAGTCGGCGATTTGTACTGGTAGCTATGTTGTAGAATCGGTTTTCTACATCAATCCGGGGAACAATTCCTGAAATTAAGATTCTATTAGATTTTTCCTTGAAGGACCTGATTAGCCGCCGGTACTTGCAAAGTAGTTCCTCTGACCGCGTCCGTTGGACATCGTTAGATCCAACGTGGATGACTTACGTAGTGCTTGCGGGGGCGAGGCTGGAAACCTCTTCCACAGCCGCAACAATATCGTCCACGCCGCCACCTGGGATACAGAATCGCTTTCTGGTCCTGGGTGCCCTGGCACAGAACTCGGTTAATTGGCCACGGACCATGGAGTCGCCCACAGGCAGAACTTCTTCCGTTTCCTCTTCCTCGTCAATAGCAAGAATTTTGAAGCGGTTTTGGCATGTTGTCGGGATGACCTTCCTGGTACTGGTACTGGGATGCACATTGTTTCTCACTAACTGAAAGTTGTCCTGGGGGAGAGTGAGAGTAGAGTCATTATTATTTTCTGCAACATCTAAGGTAGCTGCTGGTGTGGGTACCGGTACCGGTACTGTATGCACTGGAATGGCGGTTGACATCGTAGTGGTTTTTGGGCCGAGGGCACTCCTACGTTGAGTGTGGCAAATTCTTGAAGGGATTCAAGCTTCGTAGTCAGGGCATCGATCTTGCGGTGAGCTGCATTCAATTCATCCACAATCTTCTCTCGGAGCTGGAAAAATCTACAAATTTGGACATCAGTATCAACAAACATGGTAGGGCCAAATTTACCGGAACAACTCTTCCAGGTTCGTTGCGGCGCCATGACGATATAATCACAATATGCCTGAAAGTCACACAAATTTATGTTAGCAAAATGGTCAATTAAAGCCTGAAAATCACAACAAATTTATGTTAGCAATATGATGCAATTAATTCCTGAAAATCACACAAAATTTTGTTAGCAAAAGGAGGGTAGTTAAGAAATGAAACATTTGTGCCAGACTCTATCGAAGGCCTTCGATATGTCTAGTGCAATAGAAAAGGTCTCACCGAAGTCCCGAAAGGAGGATGACCAAGAGTTAGTAAGATATGAAAGAAGATCACCAATAGAGCGACCCTTAAGGAAGCCATATTGGCGATCTGAGAGCAGATTATGAGAAGAGAAATGCTTAAGAAATTTGGAAGCAAGAATAGTTTCAAAAACTTTAGAGATACAAGAGATGAGAGCAATTGGACGATAGTTGGAGGGTTGAGAGCGGTCACCCTTCTTTGGGACAGGTAAAATTAGAGCAAACTTCCAGCAAGAAAGGAAGACGATAGAGGAGAGACAGAGATGAAAGAGTTTGCCTAGGCAGGGAGTCAGTACGGAAGCACAGTTTTTGAGTACAACAGAGAGGGTAGAAAAAAGATCTCTAGAAGAGATTAGGATATTAGGCATAAGTAGGAGAGAGCAGGGTGGAGAGGTAGGAATAGCACCGAGATCATCCAAGGTGGAGTGTCTAGAAAAAGTTTGAGCGAAGAGTTCAGCTTTGTCAGAGGAAGAAGTGATGGTTGTGCCATCAGAGTGGAAAAGGGTAGGGAAAGACGAGCAAGACAAATTGTTGGAGAGGCTAGAGGACCAGGTGGCCGTGCTGGAGAGATAGAACAGGTAACGGATATAAGTTTATGGTCGTAGGAGCCCAAAGGAAAAAAAAAGATTGACAGTATAAGAAGAAGGGTTAGAAGTCAGAAATAAGTCAAGAATATTGGGCCGATCTCCGAAGCGATCCGGGATATGGGTGGGTTACTGGACCAGCTGCTCTACTGTAGGTCATTTATAATAGAAAAGACGTAGGCTTGTTCACCAGGTTGGTCAGTAGTGTGAGAGGAGAACAATTGGTGGTGGTGAACGTTGAAATCTCCTAAGATGGAGATTTCCGAGAAGGAAGAGAGGGATAGAATGTGTTCCACTTTAGAGTTTACATAGTCAAAGAATTTGGGAAAGTCGGTAGAGTTAGGGGAAAGATAGACAGCACAGAAATATTTAGTATGAGAATGACAGGATAGTTTGAGCCATAAAGTTGAGAATTCAGAGGCGTCAAAATCGGGAACACGAGAGCAAGTGAGTTTGTTGCTGGAAATGAAGCAAAGCTTGTATAGAGTGGCCAAAAAAATAAAAAATAAAAATTCTTCATGGATTTGAATATTTTTTGCACACTTTATAAAGCAATACTAGGGGAATTTGGTTAAATACTCCGAATGATTGAAAATTTTGTCGAACTTGACTAGAAGATTCTAAAATTAAATATGTTTCTGCATTTTTGTATATGCTTTGGCTAAACTATTCCACCAATGTGTATGTATGTGATATAAACACGTTTGGAATCATGAGCTGCACCCAACTATGCAAAAGTGGTGTTGATCATCCTTGTAGTTTTCAAGTTATGGATTATTAAGTGTATTTGAGTGTTTTCAAGAAGGCCACCAAAAAACGATGTGTAGAGAAAAATCTTTCTCAATAATATTTATGGGGCATTGGTAGAGGAGTCCATACATTGGTAGAGGAGTCCATACATTGGTAGAGGAGTCCATACATTGGTAGAGGAGTCCATACATTGGTAGAGGAGTCCATACATTGGTAGAGGAGTCCATACATTGGTAGAGGAGTCCATACATTGGTAGAGGAGTCCATACATTGGTAGAGGAGTCCATACATTGGTAGAGGAGTCCATACATTGGTAGAGGAGTCCATACATTGGTAGAGGAGTCCATACATTGGTAGAGGAGTCCATACATTGGTAGAGGAGTCCATACACCAAAGAACAATAATATTTATGGGGCATTGGTAGAGGAGTCCATACACCAAAGAACATTGGTAGAGGAGTCCATACATTGGTAGAGGAGTCCATACATTGGTAGAGGAGTCCATACATTGGTAGAGGAGTCCATACATTGGTAGAGGAGTCCATACATTGGTAGAGGAGTCCATACATTGGTAGAGGAGTCCATACATTGGTAGAGGAGTCCATACATTGGTAGAGGAGTCCATACATTGGTAGAGGAGTCCATACATTGGTAGAGGAGTCCATACATTGGTAGAGGAGTCCATACATTGGTAGAGGAGTCCATACATTGGTAGAGGAGTCCATACATTGGTAGAGGAGTCCATACACCAAAGAACAACAATATTTATGGGGCATTGGTAGAGGAGTCCATACACCAAAGAACAATAATATTTATGGGGCATTGGTAGAGGAGTCCATACACCAAAGAACAATAATATTTATGGGGCATTGGTAGAGGAGTCCATACACCAAAGAACAATAATATTTATGGGGCATTGGTAGAGGAGTCCATACACCAAAGAACAATAATATTTATGGGGCATTGGTAGAGGAGTCCATACACCAAAGAACATTGGTAGAGGAGTCCATACACCAAAGAACAATAATCTCCTATAAGTGGGAGAGACAATATTTACGCCTGAAAAAAACAGAAATGCTGCCATTTAAAATGTTGGGTATATCAAAAAGTTGTCCAATAAAAAAGCGCACCTTAGTCGTGAGCCGTGGCGTCGGCTGCTGATCCAAGGGTCGGCTGGATCGAGCCTACACTGTCAACATTTTATTGGTAGATGTTAAGCCCGGGTAAATTGACCTAGCGATTCATGACAAACGCCTAATGCTTTTTGGGAATTACGGCGCCTGGCAAAAAATAAATAAATAAATAAATAAATAAATAAATAAATAAATAAATAAATAACAAAAATAAACAAGTGTCAAAGTTTGGTCGAGATTCGACAAGCGATTCCGGGTATTTATGAAAGAACCAGTGCACAAGAATAATTTGGAAGAATTAAACACGATAATATAAAATAACAAAAATATTCCAAACTATTTCAATAAGGGATCCCCGCCCTAGGCTTGAACCCAAAATTACCATTGAATGATATCCTATGCATCGTGCACTCATACCAAGTAACCAAGAGTACTTTCACTTATTCATAACTGTAAACACTGAGCTCCATGCTTTGTATTAAGACTTTAAAAGCAATTTTGCTGTGATGCTTTAAAAAATACCCTCTCAAAATTCCTACATGACAGACATAAGTTATTTATGGAGCGCTCTTTGACCCACCTGCTTATCAGGGATAAAATCATAAAATAAAAGCTTCTTTCTGTGTCCAATACATACCGTATATATATATATATATATATATATATAAAAAAAAAAAAAAAAAAAAAAAAAAAAAAAAAGATGCCTATAAATTCCCATCTGTAGGCTACCTTTATCACCGGCTTTGAATTTTTTTCCAGTGGTCCAAGCACAACTATAGCAGTAAATAATATTTCCCATGGAATGACTTTTGCTTCCGTGGCCGGGGACCCTCGGAGAATGCTGAACGCATTACCGAGGTAATCCTCTTGGGCATGGAGACATACATTCCATCTTCTTTCTCTCAGTCTAATGCAAACAAAATCTTTAATTTTTAAACTACCCTCCTTCGGTTTCTATCCCTCCATCTGTGCCTTTGTCTTTAATTTCCTTTCCGGCCGTTCCATAACTGCGGTTGTGGACGGTCATCGCTCACTTCCTCATCCTATCAACTCCGGTGTTTCTCAGGGCTCTGTGCTATCTCCCATTCTTTTTCTAATTTTCATAAATGATCTTCTCAACTATACCTTCAGTCCCGGGACATCCATTCATACACAGAAAACTCTACCTTACACTACTCAATTAGTTTTCCTGAACGCCCCAGCCAGCAATCCCTCAGACAAACGTAATGAAACCATGCAACACTTATCTTCTGATCTAACTACTATTTCCAATTGGGGCAGAGAAAACCTTGTTACCTTTAATGCTTCCAAAACCCAATTTCTTCATCTTACTACCCGTTCAGAACTTCCAGAGAACTATCCATTACGCTTCAACAATACAAAAATCAATCCTTTATCTTCTCTCATTATTCACGGTGTCTCATTTTCTTCTGCTCTCACATGGAAGGTGTGGGGGATAATATGGCCAAAGGTTTTCTCTTACCACACCAATCGAAATATAAAATAAATAAACATAAATAATAATAAAGTCTGAGATCGCCTACCTTATTGCATGAACTATGGTAGCCTATCTCTCAGGATGCCCTAACTAAACATTGTATCAATGGCCATGTATATCAATGACTTAGCTATACTAGGGTCCTGGTGTAGTTTCGAGGATTCCGGCTTCGGTAGACCAGGGTTAAAGGGTCAGGACTCCGGGCCTGGCGCGGGGATTGTGGTGGAGGAGATCACGGGACACGTCTGTCTCTACCGTTCAAAAGTTTACTAGCGTCTGATCGGAACTTCAATTTCCGACTCTTAAATAAACTATATATTAATTCGTTACCAAGGGTTCATTCCCTCTTCACGAAATCATATAAATAATTATCAGCATTTAAATTATATAATTATAAAGGTGAACATCGTTTCACAACGATTTAGTGAACATAATATCAAGATATTAACGACCCTAAAGCAAACGGTGGATCGCGTATGCGGTCGCGGGAATATTTAAACTGATCCTCTTTACAGTTCTTCTAAACTTATTTCTACAAGGTTTTATAACTAAATTAACTTGATCAAGGTAATCTTATACAGTACTAAATTACCTAACATTAATTAATCTCTACAATATATACAATCACCGGGTTCTGGTAGGAAATTGTTCACTCTAGTGAGGTTACCCTATCGGAAGGTTGTTGCCAACATTCCCCAGATACCGGTGTAGTCAATTTATTTCTCACAGAAGGACCATAATACCAGTCATGCTAAGGCAGCCTCCCAGAAGCTGGGTGTGCTCAACCGTCTCAAGGGGTTCTTTACCCCTGCGCAGCTTCTGGCTCTGTACAGGGGCACATTGCGTCCTTGTATTGAGTATTGTTCACATGTGTGGGGAGGATCCTCTCACACCGCACTCCTAGACAAAGTAGAATGGAAAGCCTTTCGTATCATTAACTCACGTCCTCTAACCAATTCTGCAATCTCTCTCTCTTCGCCGCAATGTTGCATCTCTCTCGCTATTCTATCGCCACTACAATAATCAGTGTTCCTCAGACCTTTCCTAGTGAATGCCACCTCCTCTACATAGAGTACGTAGTACCCGTCTTGCAACACAATCCCAACCGTAATCTGTGCAACTCTCCAACCCAAGAGTGAAACGCTATTCTCAGTCTTTCTTCTATTCAACTGCTGAGCTCTGGAACTCTCCCAGAATCAGTCTTTCCCTCTTCCTATGACTTAAATTGCTTCAAACTCCGTGTGTCCAGGCATTTTGGCTCGAACGTCCCTTGATTTTGACCCTGTCACTCTTGGAACTCTGGGGGAGGCACTTGCTACGAGCAGTTCTGCCTTTTGTCTCCCTCAATCACATTTTTTTTTTTTTTTTAATCAAGTTATAATCTTATCAAATGTATGCGTTGTTCCCTAAAAATCACGTTATGGCGAAAAGTTGTTAAATTCTCATTGGTAAAGAGTCTGCAGGTGCCATGGTGATGTCAACCAAGTCCTCCTTCACCTCTCTTATACTCTCCTTTAACTTAATTAACTTCCGCGCTGAAGCCCAAAGTTTATAATTGCATTAAAAGTAATGACGAAAAACAAACAACGTGTATCAACTCTGCGCAGTAGAAGTTGTTATAACCCGTGCAAGCTTGAGTGTACTATCAGGCGACCTAGATTAATTAGTTAAAGGGGGTCACCGGCTTTTTTTATCTTTATCTCCTTTTCTCTCTTTCCTTGGCTTGTATCTATTCGGCCCCATTCAGCCAACTGTTTTAAGACGTTTATCCCCATCCAGGTCTCGATATCTTCCTGGCGAGCGATAGCGAGCCAGCATTGCATGGAGTAATCCGGCTTCGCTGGAGAAATTTTTCTATCGAAAAATGTACAAATTTAACTTGCTGTCAAAACAAAAAATATTTATATGATGGCTTGCTACCGCTCGCCAGTAAAATATTTACACCTGGATAGGGACAAACGTCTTAAAACAGTAGGCTGAATGGGGCCGAATGGATACAAGCCAAATAGAGAGGGAGAGAAAGAGAAAAAAAGCGAGGAGGGCTCCCTTAAGGTCATACTCCGTGACGGTGCGTAGCTGTACTCCACTCCACTCCACTGTACTGTAGAGCAGTATAGGAATAATGATCGAGGTGTTCATGTATGGTAATACAAAATATGTTGGTGGTATTGCTAGTCTATCTATCTATCTATTGCCTGACGCCGTGATCCCCGAAGGGGTGGCCACGAACGAACCGCCCCCATGCACCTCTGTCCCCAGTCAGTCGACGCCCCTCCCCCCAACCAGCACCACCTTCGTTCATGTACTTCCTCACTCCATCCTTCCACCTCATATTCGGTCTACCTCTCCCCCTCTGTCCCTCCACCTCGCTCTCATACACCCTCTTAGTCATTCTCTCGCTTTCCATACGTTCCATATAGCCGAACCATCTCAAGTTGTTCCTTTTCACACTTTCCAGCACATCTACCTCCACACCACACCTCCTTCTTACTTCCTCATTAGTCTGTCTATCCCTCCATGTAACTCCGCACGCACTCCTTAAGTAATTCATTTCCACTGCTCTCACTCTTGGTCTGAGTCTCTCAACCAACGTCCATGCTTCGCTTCCGTAAGTCAGTGTCGGGATTACCACACTGTCATGCAAGGACTTCTTCACTTCCATACTGACCACCCTATTTTTTGTTACTGCTTTTAGCGTTCCTACAACCCTCTTCCCCTGTTGTACCCTCTCCCGCACCTCTTCATCCATAGTCCCATCTTTACTCAACACACTGCCCAGATACTTAAAAGAGTTGACGATCTCCATAGCCTGACCGTTCAGCTTCACCTCACACTCTGTGACTTCACCCCTTTCGAAGACCATAACCTTGCTCTTCCCCGTATTTACCTTCAAATTCCGTTTTTCGCACACTGTTCCAAACTCATTTACCAGACCCTGCAACTCCCATTCATTATCACTCATCAGAACTGTATCATCCGCAAACAGCAGTATAGGTAGCTTCCACTCAATTCCCTCCCTTTTCAGCGATACACCAACATCCACTGCTCTTGATAGTATTTCTTTCATAACTCCATCCATATATACAGTAAACAACCACGGGGACATCACACACCCCTGTTTCAAACCAACATTCAGGTCAAAGAACTCGCTCTGCTCACTCTCCACACGTACTGCCGCCTTTGCACCCTCATACATGCTCTTCACTGCTTTCAGCATTGCTAGTGATCCTTATATTTAAGGTGTTCATGTATGGTAATACAAAATATGTTGGTGGTATTGCTAGTGATCCTTATATTTAAGGTGTTCATGTATGGTAATACAAAATATGTTGGTGGTATTGCTAGTGATCCTTATATTTAAGGTGTTCATGTATGGTAATACAAAATATGTTGGTGGTATTGCTAGTGATCCTTATATTTAAGGTGTTCATGTATGGTAATACAAAATATGTTGGTGGTATTGCTAGTTATCCTTATATTTAAGGGGACACAGATCGTTTTTCTGGACCCCCTTCTCCCTAATGTTTAGCCCCACTAGTATTGAGATTCTAAGACGTTCTTTCCATTAGTTTGGGGATTTTATGACCTTTCACCTCATTTCTTTGTCAATATTAGGACCCTTCATGCCATTTAGTTGTCGATTTTTTCCTGGAGAGCGATAGCGAGCCTGTAATTTTAGGAGGAATCGGCCTTTGGCCGGGACACTTTTCTACCGAATTATGTACAAATCTATCTTGAAAGGGGGGTCTAGGTGGTGTTTTTCTAAGCTTGATGGAGGTCTAGGGAGGAAACTAAAAAAAATATATGAAGAAATTAATTAATAGACCAAACAAACAGCCAGTGTCCCCTTAACAGTGTTAGTATTGGTTGTAAAGCGATTATGCAGGGTTGAATATGCAGTCTTCAGTCTGTACTGTGGTATCTCCATATATATTTGATACGTACACTCCGATTTATAAAGTTGTATTTATCATTCTGCGCGCCTCTGTAGACGTGAGGTGTGCAAGGGTATTGTAATCATACCTGTGTTACAGTTTCTGTCTTGTTGTCTATCTATCTATCTATCTATTGCCTGACGCCGTGATCTCCGAAGGGGTGGCCACGAACGAACCGCCCCCATGCACCTCTGTCCCCAGTCAGTCGACGCCCCTCCTCCTAACCAGCACCGCCTTCATTCATATACTTCCTTACTCCATCCTTCCACCTCTCCCTCGGTGCACCTCTCCCGCTCTGTCCTTCCACCTCGCTCTCGTACACCCTCTTAGTCAATCTCTCGCTTTCCATACGTTCCATATGGCCGAACCATCTCAAGTTGTTCCTTTTCACACTTTCCAGCACATCTACCTCCACACCACACCTCCTTACTTCCTCATTCGTCTGTCTATCCCTCCATGTAACTCTGCACGCACTTCTCAAGTAACTCATTTCCATCGCTCTCACTCTTGGTCTGAGCCTCTTCCCGAGCGTCCATGCTTCGCTTCCGTAAGTTAGTGTCGGGATTACCACACTGTCATGCAAGGACTTCTTCACTTCCATACTGACCACTCTATTTCTTGTTACTGCTTTCAACGTTCCTACAACCCTCTTCCCCTGTTGCACCCTCTCCCGCACTTCTTCATCCATAGTCCCATCTTTACTCAACACACTGTCCAGATACTTAAAAGAGCTAACAATCTCCATAGCCTGACCGTTCAACTTCACCTCACACTTTGTGACTTCACCCCTTTCGAAGACCATAACCTTGCTCTTCCCCGCATTTACCTTCAAATTCCGTTTTTCGCACACTGTTCCAAACTCATTTATCAGACCCTGCAACTCCCATTCATTATCGCTCATCAGAACTGTATCATCCGCAAACAGCAGTATAGGCAGCTTCCACTCATTTCCCTCCCTTTTCAGCAATACACCAACATCCACTGCTCTTGATAGTATTTCTTTCATGACTCCATCCATATATACAGTAAACAACCACGGGGACATCACACACCCCTGTTTCAACCCAACACTCAGGTCAAAGAACTCGCTCTGCTCATTCTCCACATGCCCTGCCGCCTTTGCACCCTCATACATGCTCTTCACTGCTTTCAGCAACTTGCCATCTACTCCATATATTCTAAGTACTTTCCACATGCCTTCTCTATCCACTCTGTCATAGGCCTTCTCCAAGTCCATAAAGGCAACATACACCTTTTGTTTCTTCTCCAGATATTTCTCCCCAACACAATTCAGGGTAAAAATCTGATCTACACATCCTCTTCCCTTCCTAAAACCTCCCTGCTCGTCGCCTAACCATTTCTCCGTTCTCACTCTCACTCTCTCAATCACTACCCTACTGTACACCTTCCCTACTACGCTTAAAATACATATTCCTCGGTGGTTACCACACACTCCTCTTTCCCCTTTGCCCTTATATAGGGGGACTATTATGCCAGTCTTCCAGTCATCGGGTGTATTCCCCTTCTACCCCTTCGATCACTATCTCACCACCATACCTCAACATTTCCCCACACACTCCATCTGTTGCTGGTGCTTTCCCCAACTTCACTCTTTACCTGGCTTCCCACACTTCTGACCTCCTGATCCCCACCTCCTCCTCCACTACTTCTCCTCTTCTCCTTCCCATACCCCATCCAACTATGTTTGCTGGCTCTTCATTCCTTACATTTAGACTCTCTCTTGCTTCTCGGCTAGCATTCTCCCATTCTTATCTTTCACACTCTTACTGTTTCCCTTGCTACCTTCCCTAATTTTCTTGACTTCTTTCCAGAATAGTTTCTTACACTCCTCCCATTTTACACTCAGATTCCTTCCAAATGCCTCATCTACTCTTCACTTACTTTCCTTCACTACTCTCTTTCTCTCCACGTACCTCGCTCGTTTCTGCCTCTCCAAATCTTCATTCCCTCTACTACCCAACCACTCTCTATACGCTTTCTTCTTATCTTCCACAGCTACTTTTACCTCTTCTGTCCACCATGCTGTACATTTCACTCCCCTCCCTCTTCTCCTCACTCCACACACCTCCACACATGCTGCACAGACCTCTTCCTTAAACATCTTGCTTATCTCCTCCACTTCCTCCATATCTTCCAGGTCGAACCCACCTAGTCATCTTTCTAATGCTCTCTTGTCCTCTTCCCTGATTTCCTCCTCCTGTAGCCTCTCCACCCTCCTCACCATTCCACCTTCCTCTCGCCTCCCTCCAGCTCTCCTCACCCACTTCTTTTGTATCCTAACCTTAGCTACTACTACATAATGATCAGACAGACCCCCTCCAATACCCCTATACACCCTAGTATCCATCACAGATTTCTTCACTTCTGTATCCTAACCTTAGCTACTACTACATAATGATCAGACAGACCCCTTCCAATACCCCTATACACCCTAGCATCCATCACAGATTTCTTCATTCTTTCATCCACACATATATAATCAATCAGTGACTTTCGTTCCACCACTGTCTTATCCTTCATCGTCCACACCACTTTCCATGTGTACCTGTGTATCATTCTGTGTCGAAAGAAGGTGTTGGCTATCCACAACCTCCTCCCCACACATATGTCCACAAGTGCACTACCATTCCCATTCACCTCTGACGGTACACCCCACCCTCCCACCACTCCATCAACTTTCCTATCACCCACCTTACCATTCATATCCCCAATCAGAAATATTCTTTCGTTCTTGTCAAACTTATCCAGGCACGTCTCCACGTTCACCCAGAACTCCTCTGTCTCTCTTACAAGTTTATCCTCTGTCGGAGCATACACACACACAATCACCCACGTTTGTATTCCTACTTTCATTCTCACCCACACAATCCTTGAACCCACAGACCCATATTCTCGTACACACACCTTCCATTTGTTACTTACAAACAAACACGCACCTTCTCTCGCTACTCCCTCACTCACTCCAGCACACACACCCATTCCACACGCCCACTCTCTCACATCTGTACCCTTCCATTTGGTCTCAGTCATTCCACATACATCCAGCCTGACATTCACTAACACTTCCAGTACCTCTCTCTCTTTTGTGCCATCATTCATGCCACTCACATTCCATGTCCCTATTCTCAGAATGTCCGTAGGCTTGTCCATAATCGGTCGGGGTTCGTCAACACAGGGTCCGTCCGCATCCGAGGCCGATTGTTCGTTCATCGTTGCTATGTATTTTTTCCCGGGTGGGGGTCGCAAGCCCACCGACACAACCTCTTTAGTCGCCTCTTACGACACCACGCAGAAGGCACATGGGGCATATTCTAATCCCTTACCCCCAGGGGGATATCTCCAGAACGAATTAATTGACTTAACCGAAACGGGGTGACTACCTTCATTTGGTAACAAAATGTATACAATAATATTTTGGTCAACATTAGATTACGGCCCTCTTACACTTATTAGACCTCCACACGCCCCAACGCCCTCCTCCATCAAATATGTCTACCAGTAGTTTTTGTTCAATATTAAGGATGTTCAAGCTCTTAATTAATTTACACTCGGGGCTGTTCGGCCAGGCAGCCTAGGGAACAACAACAACACCAACATATAGTGTGAGCCATGGCCTTCCTTAGGGACTTGGGGCTGTTCGGCCAGGCAGCCTAGGGAACAAGAACAACAACAACAACAACAACACCAACATATAGTGTGAGCCATGACCTTCTTTAGGGACTTGGGGCTGTTCGGCCAGGCAACCTAGGGAACAACAACAACAACAACATATAGTGTGAGCCATGGCCTTCCTTAGGGACTTGGGGCTGTTCGGCCAGGCAACCTAGGGAACAACAACAACAACAACAACAACAACATATAGTGTGAGCCATGACCTTCTTTAGGGACTTGGGGCTGTTCGGCCAGGCAGCCTAGGGAACAACAACAACAACAACAACAACAACATATAGTGTGAGCATAATTCCCCAGCATCAGTCTCTATATCACCACAACAGTTTGACAACATTATATTTGAGGTTACTTTATTTTCATCTCTGTTATTGATAGCCAGTATTCGGTAAATGGATAATGATCGTAGTCATGTGCTGTACTTATAACTTTCTTGATGGTGTAATGGTTAGAGCGAGTAAGTTCTGTATGAAATGTCCTAGGTTTGAATCCTGGGAGAATCACATGCTTTCATTTTCATTTGGTGCTTATTGGTGTTAAGAACGATGTTAAAAATAATTGCAGCCTAAGGGAGCATGCATTCCACCACCAGACATTGCAGCCTAAGGGAGCATGCATTCCACCACCAGACATTGCAGCCTAAGGGAGCATGCATTCCACCACCAGACATTGCAGCCTAAGGGAGCATGCATTCCACCACCAGACATTGCAGCCTAAGAGAGCATGCATTCCACCACCAGACATTGCAGCCTAAGGGAGCATGCATTCCACCACCAGACATTGCAGCCTAAGGGAGCATGCATTCCACCACCAGACATTCATCACAGATACTTCAAACATCTATTTGTTATTATACATGTAGGCTACCTCCTCTTGACTAACTTTAGGGCAGGTTTTTAGTTTGTTCCCTAAATCTCCATCAAGCTAAACAATTACACCCCCTTTGACCCCCTTCCAAGGTAAATTTGTACATTTTTCGGTAGCAAATTGTTGCGGCCGAGGGCCGCTTCCTCTTAAATTACAAGCTCGCTATCGCTTAGCAGGAAAAAAAATCGGCACCTAAATCCCACGAAAGGTCTCAAAATTGACAGAAATGGGGCGACAGCTCTTAAAATCGCCAAACTAATAGGACGAACGTCTAAATATCTCAAAATTAGTGGGGTTAAACATGAGGGAGAAAGGAGTCCAGAAAAAAATCCCTCAAGTGGAAATCTGGCCTTAAAAAAGGTGGCCTAGGTGGATGTAGAGGGTGGGGGCTCGGCGGACACTGGACCCTCTCAGGCTTGGCGGAGATATACATAACTTATTGAGTACCAGCGACGTGTGTTATATTATATTATAGCTATATTTAAAAGACAGTAAGCAGCTTAGGAAGGATCTGTGGTAGTTAAAAGGGTTGGTTGAGATAGTTTGAAGCCTTTTTATTGCTAGAGATCCTTCCTAAGTTGAATATAATCGTTTAATAGATGCGAGAATATGATGAAAAGGACGTCCCTGGTACTGAACGGGTTAACTTATTGACCTTCTGTTGACTGTATGTACGATAATGCACTATACAGTAGCTATGTTGCGCTATACATTTACTATTATATTATATTCTATATACTCAGGCCCAATCCCCACTTTTCCTATTTTTGTCCCTCTTTTCCTTTTTTTTGGGGGGGGGGGGCCGACTCAAGACAGAGCCAGAATAGGGACAACACAACAGAAAACAATGAACACACAAAATAACAAAATATATAAAATCACACGCATCTAGGCCATTTTACTACTGTTATATAAAGTCAGTCATCATGGAAAGTGACCAACATATAGATATACAGTAATAGTAGTGTTGGCTGCCATTATAGTGACCAACATATGTATACAGTAATAGTAGTGTTGGCTGCCATTATAGTGACCAACATATAGATATACAGTAATAGTAGTGTTGGCTGCCATTATAGTGACCAACATATAGATATAATAGTAGTGTTGGCTGCCATTATAGTGACCAACATATAGATATAATAGTAGTGTTGGCTGCCATTATAGTGACCAACATATAGATATACAGTAATAGTAGTGTTGGCTGCCATTATAGTGACCAACATATAGATATACAGTAATAGTAGTGTTGGCTGCCATTATAGTGACCAACATATAGATATACAGTAATAGTAGTGTTGGCTGCCATTATAGTGACCAACATATAGATATAATAGTAGTGTTGGCTGCCATTATAGTGACCAACATATAGATATACAGTAATAGTAGTGTTGGCTGCCATTATAGTGACCAACATATAGATATAATAGTAGTGTTGGCTGCCATTATAGTGACCAACATATAGATATAATAGTAGTGTTGGCTGCCATTATAGTGACCAACATATAGATATAATAGTAGTGTTGGCTGCCATTATAGTGACCAACATATAGATATACAGTAATAGTAGTGTTGGCTGCCATTATAGTGACCAACATATAGATATACAGTAATAGTAGTGTTGGCTGCCATTATAGTGACCAACATATAGATATACAGTAGTAGTGTTGGCTGCCATTATAGTGACCAACATATAGATATAATAGTAGTGTTGGCTGCCATTATAGTGACCAACATATAGATATACAGTAATAGTAGTGTTGGCTGCCATTATAGTGACCAACATATAGATATAATAGTAGTGTTGGCTGCCATTATAGTGACCAACATATAGATATAATAGTAGTGTTGGCTGCCATTATAGTGACCAACATATAGATATACAGTAATAGTAGTGTTGGCTGCCATTATAGTGACCAACATATAGATATACAGTAATAGTAGTGTTGGCTGCCATTATAGTGACCAACATATAGATATACAGTAATAGTAGTGTTGGCTGCCATTATAGTGACCAACATATAGATATACAGTAATAGTAGTGTTGGCTGCCATTATAGTGACCAACATATAGATATAATAGTAGTGTTGGCTGCCATTATAGTGACCAACATATAGATATACAGTAATAGTAGTGTTGGCTGCCATTATAGTGACCAACATATAGATATACAGTAATAGTAGTGTTGGCTGCCATTATAGTGACCAACATATAGATATACAGTAATAGTAGTGTTGGCTGCCATTATAGTGACCAACATATAGATATACAGTAATAGTAGTGTTGGCTGCCATTATAGTGACCAACATATAGATATAATAGTAGTGTTGGCTGCCATTATAGTGACCAACATATAGATATACAGTAATAGTAGTGTTGGCTGCCATTATAGTGACCAACATATAGATATACAGTAATAGTAGTGTTGGCTGCCATTATAGTGACCAACATATAGATATACAGTAATAGTAGTGTTGGCTGCCATTATAGTGACCAACATATAGATATAATAGTAGTGTTGGCTGCCATTATAGTGACCAACATATAGATATAATAGTAGTGTTGGCTGCCATTATAGTGACCAACATATAGATATAATAGTAGTGTTGGCTGCCATTATAGTGACCAACATATAGATATACAGTAATAGTAGTGTTGGCTGCCATTATAGTTATTAAGATTTTTACTGAATTATCTGCAATTCGTCTTAAGGGAGCCCACCTAGCTTTTTTTCTCTTTCTCTCCCTCTCTGTTTGGCTTGTATCCATTCGGCCCCATTCAGCCTACTGTTTGAAGACGTTTACCCCCATCCAGGAGTCAATATTTAACTGGCGAACGGTAGCGAGCCAGCATATACTATATATATATATGCATTTTTGACAGCAAGCTAAATTTGTAAATTTTTCGATAGAAAAATGTCTCCGGCGAAGCCGAATTTCTCCATACAATGCTGGCTCGCTATCGCTCGCCAGGAAGAAATCGACACCTGGATGGGGATAAACGTCTTAAAACAGTTGGCTGAATGGGGCCGAATGGATACAAGCCAGAGAAAAAGAGAGAAAGATAAAAAAGCAGGTGACCCCCCTTAAACCATAAATGCCATAACATATCTATAATACAATAAAATAACCAATAGTTGTTGTTGCTGTACATAATTATCTTATGTTTTCATTATATTGAAGTAAATTTCCGACTTGCGAGTTTCGTTCTATGAGGAAGTTGGCCCTGTAGACAATGAGGAAGTTGGCCCTGTAGACAATGAGGAAGTTGGCCCTGTAGACAATGAGGAAGTTGGCCCTGTAGACAATGAGGAAGTTGGCCCTGTAGACAATGAGGAAGTTGGCCCTGTAGACAATGAGGAAGTTGGCCCTGTAGACAATGAGGAAGTTGGCCCTGTAGACAATGAGGAAGTTGGCCCTGTAGACAATGAGGAAGTTGGCCCTGTAGACAATGAGGAAGTTGGCCCTGTAGACAATGAGGAAGTTGGCCCTGTAGACAATGATATTTAACAGAATTACCAGCTACAATACGGTCGTAGTACATTCATACATACATAACACTCGATTCAACACACCTTTTATCAATCAGAAACTCACATTATTATTGTATTTCTGTTTAATATCGATGTTTACGGCTCCAACTTCAATTGAACTTCCCTGGATCTGGGTGTTAATGCGAGTCATGGATCGCCTTACACGTTAAGGGGAGGCAGTTGTTTTTTCGAGTCTTTCTCCTCCCTCATGTTTAGCCCTATTAGTTATGAGATTTCAAGACATTCGCCCCATTAGTGTTTGTGATTTTCAGACCTTTTGCCCCATTTCTTTGCCAATCTTCAGATCCATCAAACTACAGACCAATAGCTATAACTTCCACTCTTGGTAAACTCTTTGAAATTATATTAAATAATCACATAATTAAGCATCTTGAGAATAATAAATTAATCAGTGATAGGCAATATGGTTTTAGACGATGTCGATCAACTGCAGACATTCTTTGCCTTCTTACGCATCAAATCAACCAAGCTACAGACCAACATGGTGAAACACATACAATAGCACTGGATATATCAAAGGTATTTGATAGAGTCTGGCATCAATCCTTATTGTCGAAGATGTCACACTACGGCCTTGCATCATTAGTTCCACTAATTTCTTCTTATCTTCATAACAGAAAAATACGTGTAATGGTAGATGGCCTTTATTCTCAATTTCACTCAATAAATGCTGGTGTTCCCCAGGGATCAGTTTTGGCCCCAACTCTGTTCCTCATTCATATCAATGATCTCATATCTACCACTCATAATCCAATACATTCCTACGCAGATGACTCAACACTCCACAGTTCCTTCACATTTACCAATTCTTTCACCCAACCCGATCTTATAAATTCAAAAATAAACACTGCAATTTCTCTGAACCAGGACCTTTCTAGAATTGAAGAATGGAGACAAAAGAATCTAGTTTCCTTTAATGCACAGAAAACCAAGTACATTCAATTTTCTAACCGAGAGAATTTCACTGACTCCCATTTATTTTTTAATGATGTAAATATTCCCACTTCCCCTAGTATTGACATTCTCGGTGTAACATTAACTACTAACTTGAGCTGGACACATTATGTTAGAAGCATTGCTAAGAATGCCTCTAAAAAACTGGGACTCCTGTACAGAGTTCGAGAATTCTTCACTGACGAGCAGTTGGCCGTAATATATAAAAGTCATGTGCGTTCTCAGATGGATTACTGTTCACCTCTGTGGGGTGGAAGTGGAGTGGTTGCATTGAGGCAGTTGGACAAAATTCAAAATAAAGCTATTAGATTAATCAATAACCCTGCAATCACACAGGACCTTCCTACATTATCCATACGAAGAAACGTTGCAGCCCTTGCATTATTCTACAGATATTTTCACAGCAATTGTTCCGAGGAACTTGCTTCAATTGTGCCGCCTCTCCACATCTTTCCCCGTAGAACTAGGGCAGCTGAGAGCGCCCATGAATTTACACTTTCTCCTCCACAATGCAGAACTTCTGCTTATCAAAATTAATTTATCCCTAGAACTATTACTCTTTGGAATTCACTTCCCTCGAATTGCTTTCCACAAACTTACAATCTACAAATGTTTAAATCCAGTTGTTACAAACATTTTATGAATGGAGGATGCCTTTAGGCACATGGACCTTTTTGTTTTATCTGTGTTTTTCCTTCCTCCGTTCATTGTGTCTTAAAAAAAAAAAAAAAATACTAAGACCTTTCGTGCCATGTAGGTGTCGATTTTTTTTCCTGGCGACCGATAGCGAGCCTGTATTTGAAGAGGAATCGGCCTTTGGCCGGGAAATTTTTCTACCGAAAAATGTACAAATTAATATCGAAGGGCGGTCTTGTGGGTGTTTTGTTAGTTTGATAGAGGTTTAGAAAGCAAACTAAACCCCTTCCTTAAACCATTGAGCCGAACCAGTAAATTATGCTGCACAATACCGTCTGAGCTCCCTTAAGTTGAGTACATTAGTTGTCATTATTAGTCCAGCATAGTATCAATATAGTCTACGGTCACACCACACCACATTCCACTACCCTGGCATGACTGATATGAAGGCAAGGCTGTCGTATTAACCCCTTCTGTAACGGCAACGTCTTTGTAATTTTGATCTAGCTATATTTAGACGATATTGTGCAATTTAAGAAGGATCTGAGGTAGTAAAAAGGGTTAAGTGAGATAGTTCGAAGCTTGTTAATTGCTGGAGGCCCCTTTTAAACTGGCCAAACTCGTCTAAACATAGCTAGAATAAAATGAGAAAGACGTCGCCGGTACAGAAGGGGTTAAATATAGAAACTCAATTAGACAGACGAAACAATTCCATAAATATTCCAGACACAATGTGAAACTTTGTTGTTATTACTTGCTAAAATATAGTTTATAGAGAGGCCTTCCCTAGGGTTAAGCGCCCCATTAATTACTCTTTCCATTCACCTATGCATAGCCTCCGATAGTGCAGTTGGAATGAATGTACATGCTAAGATTGGTATGCAGGATTCGAAACTGCATAATAAATCGTAGGCTTGTCCACCATTCTTTAACTGTCTTCGTGGCGCAATGCATACGTGTGTTGATTTTCGGTGTGAGCGTCCTGGGTTCGAATCCCCGGACTGCCACATGTGTTTGTTAATTTCGTTAATCGAGTTTAGGAGTAGAGTTGGTTGGTGGAGAGAACATAATAATTATAACTGCACCTTGAAGTAGTTTAGGAGTAGAGTTGGTTGGTGGAGAGAACATAATAATTATAACTGCACCTTGAAGTAGTTTAGGAGTAGAGTTGGTTGGTGGAGAGAACATAATAATTATAACTGCACCTTGAAGTAGTTTAGGAGTAGAGTTGGTTGGTGGAGAGAACATAATAATTATAACTGCACCTTGAAGTAGTTTAGGAGTAGAGTTGGTTGGTGGAGAGAACATAATAATTATAACTGCACCTTGAAGTAGTTTAGGAGTAGAGTTGGTTGGTGGAGAGAACATAATAATTATAACTGCACCTTGAAGTAGTTTAGGAGTAGAGTTGGTTGGTGGAGAGAACATAATAATTATAACTGCACCTTGAAGTAGTTTAGGAGTAGAGTTGGTTGGTGGAGAGAACATAATAATTATAACTGCACCTTGAAGTAGTTTAGGAGAAGTAGTAGTCGTCTCTGTCTATCCTCTAACGTCTTCCCTTCATGCTGGAAGTTTGCTCACATTCAACCTGTCCCAAAGAAGGGTGACCGCTCTCAACCCTCCAACTATCGTCCAATTGCTCTTATCTCTTGTCTTTCTAAAGTTTTTGAAACTATTCTTGCTTCCAAATTTCTTAAGCATTTCTCTTCTCATAATCTGCTCTCAGATCGCCAGTATGGCTTCCTTAAGGGTCGCTCTACTGGTGATCTTCTTTCATATCTTACTAACTCTTGGTCATCCTCCTTCCGGGACTTCGGTGAGACTTTTTCTATTGCACTAGACATATCGAAAGCCTTCGATAGAGTCTGGCATAAATCTTTAATTTCTAAACTACCCTCCTTCGGTTTCTATCCCTCCATCTGTGCCTTTGTCTCTAATTTCCTTTCCGGCCGTTCCATAGCCGCGGTTGTGGACGGCCATTGTTCACTTCCTCACCCTATAAACTCCGGTGTTCCTCAGGGCTCTGTCCTATCTCCTATTCTCTTTCTAATTTTTATAAATGATCTCCTTAACTGTACCTTAATTCCCATCCATTCATACGCAGACGACTCAACCTTACACTACTCCATTAGTTTTTCAGAACGCCCCAGCCAGCAATCCCTCAACGACAAACGTAATGAAGCCATAGAACTCTTAAATTCTGATCTAAATACTATTTCCAATTGGGGCAGAGAAAACCTTGTTAACTTTAATGCTTCCAAAACCCAATTTCTCCATCTATCTATCTACCCGTCAGGATCTCCCAGCGGACTATCCCTTATTCTTCAACAATACAAAAATCAACCCTTCATCTTCTCTCAATATTCTTGGTGTCTCTTTTTCTTCTGCTCTCATTTGGAAGGACCATATTACCAGTCTTGCTAAGGCAGCCTCCCAGAAGCTGGGTGTGCTCAACCGCCTTAGGGGGTTCTTTTCCCCTGCACAGCTTCTTGCTCTGTACAGGGGCATAGTGCGCCCTTGTATTGAGTATTGTTCACATGTGTGGGGAGGTTCCTCTCACACCGCTCTCCTAGACAAAGTTGAAAGGAAGGCCTTTCGTATCATTAACTCCCGTCCACTCACCAACTCTCTGCAATCTCTCTCTCTCCGCCGCAATGTTGCATCTCTCTCGCTATTCTATCGCTACTATAATAATCAGTGTTCCTCAGAGCTATCCCAGTGCATACCACCTCCTTTACGTAGGGCACGTGGTACCCGTCTTGCAACTCAATCCCACCCTACTCTGTGCAACTCTCCAACCCAAGAGTGAAACGTTACTCTCAAACTTTCTTCTACTCAACAGCTGAGCTCTGGAACTCTCTCCCAGAATCAGTCTTTCCCTCTTCCTATGACTTAAATTGCTTCAAACTCCGTGTGTCCAGGCATTTTGGCTCGAACGTCCCTTGATTTTGGCCCTGTCACTCTTTCAACTATGGGGGAGGCACTCGCTATAGGCAGTTATGCCTTTTGCCTCCCTCAATCACATAGAAAAAAAAAAAAAAAAAAAAAGAGTTGGTTGGTGGAGAGAACATAATAATTATAACTGCACCTTGAAGTCATCCACAAAAGAAAGACACCATCTCGAAAATGTGTATATTTATGTCAAGAGCGTCGGATCTGGCTTTGATAATCATGTCAATAAGAGTTTGCAATATATATTTCACATATTATTTTTGTTAAGGGTGTCACCGGCTTCTTTTTATCTTTCTCTCCTTTTCTCTCTTTCCCTGGTTTGTATCCATTCGGCCCCATTCAGCCAACTGTTTTAAGACGTTTATCCCCATCCTGGTGTCGATTTCTTCCTGGTGAGCGATAGTGAGCCAGCATTGTATAGAGAAATCCGGCTTCACCGGAGACATTTTTCTAACGAAAAATGTACAAATTTAGCTTGCTGTCAAAACAAAAATATATATATGTTGGCTCGCTACCGCTCGCCAGGAAATTATTAACACCTGGATGGGGGTAAACGTCTAAAAACAGTAGGCTGAATTGGCCCGAATGGATACAAGCCAAAGAGAGAGGGAGAAAAATTGAAAAAAGCGAGGTGGGCTCCCTTAATTGTGAGAATCGTCATAGCATGAAATACTAAAGATAAACGAATTCTTCAAATGTAATTTATCTGCAACGTGAATTGCCGAACAAACAGTGACAACATTTATCTGCAACGTGAATTGCCGAACAAACAGTGACAACATTTATCTGCAACGTGAATTGCCGAACAAACAGTGACAACATTTATCTGCAACGTGAATTGCCGAACAAACAGTGACAACATTTATCTGCAACGTGAATTGCCGAACAAACAGTGACAACATTTATCTGCAACGTGAATTGCCGAACAAACAGTGACAACATTTATCTACAACGTGAATTGCCGAACAAACAGTGACAACATTTATCTGCAACGTGAATTGCCGAACAAACAGTGACAACATTTATCTACAACGTGAATTGCCGAACAAACAGTGACAACATTTATCTGCAACGTGAATTGCCGAACAAACAGTGACAACATTTATCTGCAACGTGAATTGCCGAACAAACAGTGACAACATTTCCTTTACAGCGAACTAAACACAAAGCTTATATTTGAACCTCTCTACTTAAGGGAGCCCACCTCGCTTGTTTTATCTTTCTCTCCCTCTCTCTTTGACTTTTATACATTCGGCCCCATTCAGCCTACCCCCATCCAGGTGTCAATATTTTCCTGGCGAGCGGTAGCGAGCCAGCATATATATATTTCTCCGACAAAGTCGGATTTCTCCATACAATGCTGGCTCGCTATCGCTCGCCAGGAAGAAATCGACACCTGGATGGGGATAAACGTCTTAAAACAGTTGGCTGAATGGGGCCGAATGGATACAAGCCAGGGAAAGAGATTCAAATAAAAAAAGCCGGTGACCCCCTCAACACCACCACGGGATCAATACGGTGTTAGGTGTAATTGGAATATGGCTATATTCCTGGCCAATACCTTTAACCCCTTCTGTACCGGTCATGTACTTTTAGTTATATTCTGGTGACTATTAGACGATTTTGTACAGCTTAGGAAGGCCGTCTACTCATTAGAAGGTTAGAGACTATCTTAATTAATCCTTTTATCTACCATATATTCTTCCTATACTTCATAAAATTATCTAAATGTAGGTGAAATCAAATAAAACAGAAGTCATCGTTAAAGAAGGGGTTAATATACTTTGAACGGAGACTTGTTCAATTGATCGATTATCTATAAATAATAGCATTTGAATGTGTAATGACTTTGTTTTATATAAAATAGTAATCATTAGATTTTGTACAAGTTCAGAAGATTTCACACAGTGAAAGTCAAATTGTGTTCATAAATACAAATGCCATTAATTGTGGTAGATACTATGAGAGAGACCGCATTGTGTAGGAACTACATCCATTGTTCGTGGTAGATACGTGTGAGAGAGACAGCATTGTGTAGGAACTACATCCATTGTTCGTGGTAGATATGTGTGAGAGAGACAGCATTGTGTAGGAACTACATCCATTGTTCGTGGTAGATGCGTGTGAGAGAGACAGCATTGTGTAGGAACTACATCCATTGTTCGTGGTAGATACGTGTGAGAGAGACAGCATTGTGTAGGAACTACATCCATTGTTCGTGGTAGATACGTGTGAGAGAGAAAGCATTGTGTAAGAACTACATCCATTGTTCGTGGTAGATACGTGTGAGAGAGACAGCATTGTGTAGGAACTACATCCATTGTTCGTGGTAGATATGTGTGAGAGAGACAGCATTGTGTAGGAACTACATCCATTGTTTGTGGTAGATACATGTGAGAGAGACAGCATTGTGTAGGAACTACATCCATTGTTCGTGGTAGTGTTACGCTGACCAGCTTGCCAGAATGCACTCGTAACTCGCTAGCGCTCGCCAGGGCAGTGATATGGGCTACAATAATCGTAGAACGATGTTCTTTCTTTCATAGAGTTCATGTTGTCACAGACAGATCAGTGGTGGTCTTTATTCTTGTCTGTGACACTTGGAAGCATTTTATATCATTGATAGAATATAAGATGCATTGTGTGAAGTTGTAGGAGAAAGAGCGAGGTAGGCAGTGAGGTACAAAGGAGTACAAAGGAGTACAAAGGAAATCAAGCAACAACATATCTAGTGACCCTTCTAGGTTGCTTGTCCTCCAAATCACTGAGGATCAAGTGTCCAAACAGTGGTTTAGAGTGGGTAAGGGAACATTGGAAAGGGAATTTCTGCCCTGGAACTAATGTCCGTGGCAGGATTAGGAAGTTAGTAGAGGACAGATGGGTTAGTAACTGAGGGGGGGATAAAATAAAGTTATTCATTTACAAACGCAGTCAGTCGCAGGTTTGATGAGAGATATTTGTCTAGGCGGAGTTTAAATGAATCAACGGTGATGCAGTCTATAACGTTTCGGGGAAGCCCATTCCACAAGTTGACAACTCGATTGAAGAAGAAATTCTTAGATTCGTGCGAGTTAAAAGATTTACCAATAATTTTGCAACCGTTTCCCCTCGTGTAATTAGATTGGTCGATAGTGAAGTACTTACTACAGTTCATATTGTCGATGCCTTTGATGATTTTGAACACTTGAATTAAGTCACCTCTTAATCTGCGCTGGGTTAAAGGAAATAGATTTAATTCTCTAAGACGCTCTTCGTATGGTTTGTTCTTTAGGCTAGGTATCATTTTGGTAACTCTACGTTGAACTCGTTCCAGCTTGTTTATATCTTTTGGGTAATAAGGGCACCAGGATTGAACGCAGTATTCCAGAAGAGGGCGGACTAAGGAATTGTAAAGGGTTAGGATAACTTCTTTGGATTTATGCTCAAATGACCTGCCTATAAAGCCAATTATTTTGTTTGCCTTCTTAACAACTTCTGAACATTGTTGACTCGGTTTTAGGTTACTCGATATTGTTACTCCCAGATCAGTTTCTCTGTTTACATTCTTAAGCTGAGTGCCATTCATCGAATAGTTTGCTTTCTCATTTAGGTATCCGACATGTAGTACTTTACATTTATCCGCATTGAAACTCATTTGCCAAATTTGGGCCCAACATGACAATTTATCTAGATTGTGTTGCATATCATCAACTTGTTCTTTTGAGAGTACGCTATCTGCAATTTTTGTATCGACAGCAAATTATGAGATTGTACAGGTGAGACCCTCATCTATGTCGTTGATGTAAATTAGAAAGAGAATTGGTCCTAGTACCAATCCCTGGGGTACCCCGCTACTTACATTGGTCAATTTAGATGCCTTACCGTTTATGACTACCCTTTGCTTTCTGTTGCTGAGCCAATTTTCTATCCATTTCAACACACCGTCTTGTATTCCATGCGCTTTTAGTTTTAGCAGTAAACGTTTGTGGGGAACTTTGTCAAAGGCCTTTTGAAAATCAAGGTATATAATATCTACAGCTTTACTCTCATCGTAGAGGTTGAGGATATCGTGGAAGAAGTCTAAGAGGTTTGTTAAACAGGAACGTTTTTTACGAAAGCCGTGTTGAATATCTTTAAGTATGTTATTTTCCTCTAAGTGATTTACGAGTCTGTCTCGTATGACCGTTTCTAGTATTTTACATACAACTGAGGTTAAGCTAATTGACGATAGTTAGTGGGTAGGGATTTGCTGCCTTTTTTTAATATCGGTGTTACGTTGGCTAGCTTCCACTGATCAGGCATAGTTCCAGACTGCAAGGATTTATTGAATAGTAAGGTCAGTGGTTTGGAGAGCTCATCCTTAGCTTCCTTTAGAACTCTAGGCGAGATTGTATCAGGTCCTGGCGTTTTATTTACCTTGAGTTTATCTAAACAATTCAATACTTCTCTCTCTGTAACGGTGATATTGCTTAGAACATCTGAATTATCAATCTGAATCGGCGATGGTGTAGGGATATCACTGAGGTCTTCTGTTGTAAAAACTGATGCAAAGAAGGTATTGAGGGCATTACTCATTTGTACTTCGTCTTTGGTGTATTCTCCATTTTCATCGACTAACGGTCCAACAGTTGAAGTAGTTTCTTTCTGATATAACTATAGAATTCTTTCGGGTTTGTTTTACTTTGATTCGCAATATGTAACTCTAAGGTCTTTTTACTTTGCTTAATTAACTTTTTGGCTTTGCGTCGTAGCTCTACAAATTTCACCCGTTCTTCGTCATTTTGTGAGGATTTTAATCTATCATTAGCAAATTTTTTAGCAAGCAGGCAGTTTGAAATATCTTTATTCTACCATTTGGGCTTATTATTATGGCCTGGACGCCGTATTTTCGATGGTATGCAGTCTTGCACTGCTTTTAGGTAAGTGGTTTCGAATAACTTCCAAGATGTATTTACGTCGTTATTGTTAATTAAAAAGCTCCAGTCAGTTTCTTTAAACATAGCTCTAAGTTTATGAAGTTTGCTTTCTTGAAATTAGGGACTTTTTTTATGCTACTATTTGGTTCGTTACTAGTAAAGTTTAAAGTGAAAGTTATCGTACGATGGTCGCTGTTACTGAATTCATCACCAACATTCAAATTCTCTATCAATTCTTCTTTTGTTGCAAGTACAATGTCAAGAACGTTATTACCACGGGTCGGCGTTCGAACAAATTGATAAAGCGAACTCTCTTGCAAGTTCGTATACAAGTCATGTCCGGAGTGTGAAGTAAGAGTATCGCCCCACTTGGTCACAGGTAAATTAAAGTCGCCAAAAATTACGGTATCTTGTGAGTTACTTACATCTGCAATTTGTTCGTAAATTTCTCGGTCAGTTTGCACTGATTGAGCTGGAGGTCTGTATATTAACGCAAGTATTATTTTTGTACCTTTATTATTCTTTATTAGCACAAAAGATGTGTCGACGTTCACAATTTGAGGTTTTGACACGAGGGTCGGGTTAAGACTTTCTTTGATATAAAAAAACGCCACCTCCATTTTTATTTATTCGGCTGTTCTCAAACATTACATAACCGGGAAGTGAATACTCTGCTAAAAAGTCTCTATCTTCTGTATTGAGCCAAGATTCTGTTATGCCAATCACATCATAATTTTCTGTAAACACTAGTTCCTCTAAATCTGAAAATTTATTGCGTATGCTACGAGCGTTTGCATAGAAAACCTTTAAAGTTGCGGTTTTAGAACTCACAGAATGTTCTCTCATCGAATTTTTGGTTCTGGTCGGATCTACATTTACATTCATGGCTGTCCTCGGTCCTCGGTCGTTATCCCTGGCGGTTTTGAATTTGGGTCGTGTTGGTGGAGCTTTATCCAAATTCGCGGTTCTTGACGGATTAGTATTTAATTCCTTTGTAGGTTGCCGTCCTCGCTGTCTTCGGTCCTTCCTGGTTGTCCTGTGCTGAGTCGATTTCTTCTCCGAAAATCCTTCACCGCATCGTTGAGAAGACGCCCAAAACGTGCTGCTACCACCTGGTTCAGATGAACTCCATCGTCCGAAAACAAATAGTCATCGTAGTAGAAATTGTCCCAGGTGTCGACGAATCCCTCGTTCTCCTTCCTGCAGAGGTTTGCTAGACAACGATTTGTGCTGGTGGCTATGTTGTAAAATCGGCTCTCTACACCGAGCCGGGGGACGATTCCTGAGACGATGATCCTTGATGACTTCTCCTTAAACGACAGTATGTGCGTAGTGTATGTACGTGTGCCTCCCTCGCTCGCAGGAGTCTCCCACGCCCATGATTGGCCGGCGGGCCTGGCTACGTCATAGGACGCTTGCTCTTCATGACGTAGTGGTCTGTGATTGGAGGCCGCTGTCCTGGGACGGTGGTGCGGGCTCCTGCCCGCGTGTCTCCTTCAGAGCTTGGCACAGCGTGCTTGGTCCTACATGTGCTTTGCAATCTGTCCCCCATATAACCCCCTATACTACTTTCTCACTCTCTGAACTTCTTCCTTTTCATACTTCTCTCTTTATTCAATTACTTATCCCTTCTGGTTCTGCATATGACTTCCATAGTCGGCCAGTCGTATTACCAGCACCAGCTCTCCATATATGTTTGCACTAGTTTTAGGGATTATTAGAGTCATAGTCATATGGTAGCCTAGTGTTGGGGTGCTTCTAATTATTGAGCTGTTCTTTCCCATTATTTAATGCTAGACAGTGGAAGGTATCTTTGGTCGTTGTCTGAGTTATGTATGTGGCAAGTCAGAGCCTGTACAACATCGACGAAGCTAGCTAGCCTGTAACCCTTGTGCATATTTTCCTTTGCGAGTGTAGCAGTATACAGGTAAAGGGCTTTTGCCTACTCTTACCTGTATGATTGCTACCTCATTTTGTTGACCTTTGTGGAGCGCCAGGGCAAGACCAGATACTAGAGATCTGGACTTACCAAGAGAGCCTCCAAGTCACTTAACGTATCATAAGGGAAATCTGTTCAAGGGGAGACAGTAGGCTACGAGCATGCTTGCGCTCTGCCTACTTTCCTGATACCTTTTATGCCACTGCTAGACTTTATTAGTGAGAGAGACAGCATTGTGTTTATTAACTTTCATTGTGTATGCTTTAAGGATTATTCACGCCTTATTTTAGCCTAGGTTGATGCATAGTGCACAACCCAGTTAGGCTGTTACGTTGGCTAAGGAAGTACTGTTTCTGAGTGGTTATTATTAGTGCTGTCACAGAGTTGTTGCACTCCCTTGTTATATATATGTATCCTACTTATTGGTGTATTTAAGATACACGCTTTGGTGTCCTGCCCCTGCATTATTTCTGTTCTATATTAACGAGCATCTTAGAGCATCAGACCTTTTCAGAAGATTCCTTATCTGATTGCTGTAGGACTAGACTTCCAGTGTTTTCATAGAGCATTGAAGAGTTTAGTGTTGAGTACTGACTCACACTAAAGTTAACGTAAGCAATTATTCCTTTATTAAATCTTATATAGTTTATTCAAGCATTGTTATTACTTAAGAGCATTTTCGTAACGTAAGTACTCCTGCTGTGAGTTGGCTTTGCCGTCACCGGAAAGCCTTTGTAGAAGTTCCCTAAAACCTAGTTAATTGATACCCCGTTATCCAGTAGATTAACTCTGAAGGGTTTTAAGTGTTTTTTGTTCACCGGCGTAATAGTTCGAGGGTTTGGAATTAGCGTACCGTTGTAATAGATATAACAAATGGCCGTTGTTGCAGATATAGCCTATCATCTAGTCCATTATTAAGTGCCCTTGTTTATTTCGTAGTGCCGGTCGTAACAGTAGATACGTGTGAGAGAGACAGCATTGTGTAGAAACTACATCCATTGTTCGTGGTAGATACGTGTGAGAGAGACAGCATTGTGTAGAAACTACATCCATTGTTCGTGGTAGATACGTGTGAGAGAGACAGCATTGTGTAGAAACTACATCCATTGTTCGTGGTAGATACGTGTGAGAGAGACAGCATTGTGTAGAAACTACATCCATTGTTCGTGGTAGATACGTGTGAGAGAGACAGCATTGTGTAGAAACTACATCCATTGTTCGTGGTAGATACGTGTGAGAGAGACAGCATTGTGTAGGAACTACATCCATTGTTCGTGGTAGATACGTGTGAGAGAGACAGCATTGTGTAGGAACTACATCCATTGTTCGTGGTAGATACGTGTGAGAGAGACAGCATTGTGTAGGAACTACATCCATTGTTCGTGGTAGATACGTGTGAGAGAGACAGCATTGTGTAGGAACTACATCCATTGTTCGTGGTAGATACGTGTGAGAGAGACAGCATTGTGTAGGAACTACATCCATTTCCCCTTCAAAAATAAATAAAAATAAATAAATAAATAAAACGAAAACAACGAAAAATACGCGTTAGAGTCAAAATGTCTGGTGACACAGAGAGCTTGTATCAGTTTGAGTCATAGGCTGAGGGAAAGATAGATTGAAGGAGATTGTTCCAGAGTTTATACTTGAGCGGTGATCCAAAGTGACCACTCCCAGGATTATAAAGCTCATAAGACCCGTTAAACCTGATTCCTCATTAAGGGGAGACAGACCGTTTTTCTGGACCCCCTTCTCCCTAGTGTTTAGCCCCACTAGTTTTGAGATTTTAAGGCGTTGGTTCAACTAGTTTGTGGATTTTATGACCTTTCACCCCATTTCTTTATCAATATTAGGACCCTTCGTGCCATTTAGGTGTTGATTTATTCCTAGCGAGCGATAGCGAGCCTGTAATTTTAGGAGGAATCGGCCTTTGACCGGGACATTTTTCTACCGAAAAAATGTACAATTCTATCTTGAACCGCGGGGGGTCTAGGGGGTGTTTTTCTAAGCTTGATGGAGGTATCGGGAGGAAATTAAAAAAATATATGAATACATGAATTAATAGAGCAACAAACAGCCAGTGTGTCATTAAATGTTCTCCTGTTGTTTCCTGTGCAGAACAACCCACCGGACCTGTGCCAGGGAGTGTTCCTCATCGAACAGGCCCTCTCCGTCCGTGCCCTACAAGAACTGGTGACAGCAGCAGCCAGCGAGGAGGTCAGTACTACCCCATAACACACCACCAGTACATCATTATTATATAGTCACTATAGTGCTTTAGTTCACATATCATCATGGGTTCTCTTTAAGCCGGTATCACACGAGCGCTTTTTCACTCAACATTTATCCTCAACACTGGTCTGGCAGCTTCGGAGGTAAACATTTAATATTTGTATGTTCCTATATTCATCTATCGTCAGTCTATTTTCCGATACCAGTGCAAAATACTCCAGAAATGTTGTCAGAAAAATGTTGATCATCGAATGTTGACTATAGAAGCTCTCGTGTGATACCGGCTTTAGTGTCTATTTATCGAGAGTTTGCTGTGATTTATTACATAATTGCGCTTATAATTGTATATCTATATTAGTTTACCATTTAAACTAGTTTCTTCTTTGTCCTATTTGTTGTGCTTCTTCCCCTTAATCTTCCTGTTTTGTCCACTGTCCTTGTATAGTTGTGCCCTTTTCACTCTCATTATGGAGCCCACAGTTTGTTATCTTGCATCATTAAACTCTATTTTCCCCTTCCGACTTTTTGTCTAGCGGCTTCATCTTTTTTTGATAATCTCTGAAGTGCGATCATTTTAAGTAAAATGGAGAAGGGTGTTTAAATACACAATAGATTAAAACAAAAAAATACTTCTTGACAAAGCAATACTTCTTCCAAGATATAATTGTCTGATATACAGTATATTGTGTTAACAAGGGCATGGAAGTATATTATATCTATTGTCTGATATACAGTATATTATATCTATTGTCTGATATACAGTATATTATATCTATTGTCTGATATACAGTATATTATATCTATTGTCTGATATACAGTATATTATATCTATTGTCTGATATACAGTATATTATATCTATTGTCTGATATACAGTATATTATATCTATTGTCTGATATACAGTATATTATATCTATTGTCTGATATACAGTATAGTGTGTTAACAAGGGCATGGAAGTATATTAGGGTCATTCAAATGGAGTTGGTTATTTTCTTATGCTGTATAATAATCAAATTGGAAGCTTTTCCCATTTTCATCATAATCTTTATAACAGACGACAATAAAATTCAATATTATGTTTTCCGTGCCACAAGTTATTTACGGTAATAAGAGAAGCATTTGGCTTATATTTCAACGTGCAATAACCTAGGAAGGAATAGGAACATTGGTTAACAATAACCTAGGAAGGAATAGGAACATTGGTTAACAATAACCTAGGAAGGAATAGGAACATTGGTTAACAATAACCTAGGAAGGAATAGGAACATTGGTTAACAATAACCTAGGAAGGAATAGGAACATTGGTTAACAATAACCTAGGAAGGAATAGGAACATTGGTTAACAATAACCTAGGAAGGAATAGGAACATTGGTTAACAATAACCTAGGAAGGAATAGGAACATTGGTTAACAATAACCTAGGAAGGAATAGGAACATTGGTTAACAATAACCTAGGAAGGAATAGGAACATTGGTTAACAATAACCTAGGAAGGAATAGGAACATTGGTTAACAATAACATAGGAAGGAATAGGAACATTGGTTAACAATAACCTAGGAAGGAATAGGAACATTGGTTAACAATAACCATAGGAAGGAATAGGAACATTGGTTAACAATAACCTAGGAAGGAATAGGAACATTGGTTAACAATAACATAGGAAGGAATAGGAACATTGGTTAACAATAACCTAGGAAGGAATAGGAACATTGGTTAACAATAACCTAGGAAGGAATAGGAACATTGGTTAACAATAACCTAGGAAGGAATAGGAACATTGGTTAACAATAACATAGGAAGGAATAGGAACATTGGTTAACAATAACCTAGGAAGGAATAGGAACATTGGTTAACAATAACATAGGAAGGAATAGGAACATTGGTTAACAATAACCTAGGAAGGAATAGGAACATTGGTTAACAATAACATAGGAAGGAATAGGAACATTGGTTAACAATAACCTAGGAAGGAATAGGAACATTGGTTAACAATAACCTAGGAAGGAATAGGAACATTGGTTAACAATAACCTAGTAAGGAATAGGAACATTGGTTAACAATAACCTAGGAAGGAATAGGAACATTGGTTAACAATAACCTAGGAAGGAATAGGAACATTGGTTAACAATAACATAGGAAGGAATAGGAACATTGGTTAACAATAACCTAGGAAGGAATAGGAACATTGGTTAACAATAACCTAGGAAGGAATAGGAACATTGGTTAACAATAACGGAAGGAATAACATTGGTTAACAATAACCTAGGAAGGAATAGGAACATTGGTTAACAATAACCTAGTAAGGAATAGGAACATTGGTTAACAATAACCTAGGAAGGAATAGGAACATTGGTTAACAATAGATACAAGTTTATTTAATATTAATGTTATACTCCATAATTATGTACACACACATACAGGCCAGCACACACACACACAGGCACATACACACACACACACACATACAGGCCAGCACACACACACACAGGCACATAGCCTAGTAGGTAGAGCTCTCGTCTCACACACGAGGGGTCGGGGGTTCAATCCCCGGCCGGGCGGAGACAAATTGGGCTTGTCTCCTTTCATGTGTTAGCCTCAGTTCACCTAGCTGTAAATAGGTACCTGGAATAAGTGGACGACGTTGTGACGTCCCATCTGGGGTTGGCAAAAATGGTACAAGGCGAGATGGGTATCATGGTTCACCTAAGCTGATGGCTACCTAAGCCTTCGGGCGAGACGGTACCGTCTATAGTGAGAATGGTACCATACAGATCCACCCTAAGCCTTCGTTTCCGATGTCGCCAATTGGCTAAAATACAGACTACACACACATCCACAGCCATTCCAACAGTACATAAAACACTTAACATGCATTTCACACAATACATTCCCAGTTAAGGAGGCGCAATAATAATGAGCTTAGCTCGCATTGCGTGGATTCCCCTTGACGAACAAGTAACTGAGTAACTGAGTAACATACACACACACATACAGGCACAGACACACACACACACACACATATACAAGCACACACACACACACACACACATATACAGGCACACACACACACAGTTACATACACACACACACACGCATACAGGCACAGACACACACACACACATATACAGGCACACACACACACACACATATATACAGGCACACACACACCCACACACACACACACACACATATATACAGGCACACACACACCCATATACAGGCACACACACCCACACACAAACACACACACACAACCTATGATGGTAATATTATGTACTATGTTGATGGCATGCCTCATAAGATGGTTTGGGTCATATAGTTAATATAGTTTGTTTTGGTTACTTACGCATGCTATAGATATATTTCACTCTGAACGTCGAATATAAACAATGAGTTATGTTGCATGTAGGTTTATAGCGTTTATTCTATAAATGATATATGTGGGCATACTGTGATACGTTTGACCACACGGTACACTTACTGTATATACATATAGACGTGTATAATATATCTCAAGTACTGTACACACTGTATTATGACCATTATTGTTGAATATATTATTTATATATATATATATATATATATATATATATATATATATATATATATATATATATATATATATAGTATATAGATAAGTGGCAAAACACTGGAGTTGATGTACTTTAGGATGATAGCATTGGTCATTCACATTGCTGGCTATAGAAAAGTCAGCAGGAAAGTTATAGGTAATAGCAAATTAAGGTAGAATAATTAAAATATCAGTTTGTATACATTATATCTTTGAAAAACTCTATCAAAAGTTATTGATATAATATCCGAACATAAAATAAAGGTACGCAAACAAAGCTGGAAGAAGAATAGTCAAGAGTTAAGGCAATAGAAATAAAAGTCTCCAAGGCAAGAATGGAATATTGTAAATAGTTTGGCTATGACTGGAATTACACATTTTGAAGAGACAGGATATGATGAAAGTGACCATAGTTAGAGGGTTGAGGGGACAGTGACCATAGTTAGAGGGTTGAGGGGAAAGTGACCATAGTTAGAGGGTTGAGGGGACAGTGACCATAGTTAGAGGGTTGAGGGGACAGTGACCATAGTTAGAGGGTTGAGGGGACAGTGACCATAGTTAGAGGGTTGAGGGGACAGTGACCGTAGTTAGAGGGTTGAGGGGACAGTGACCATAGTTAGAGGGTTGAGGGGAAAGTGACCATAGTTAGAGGGTTGAGGGGACAGTGACCATAGTTAGAGGGTTGAGGGGAAAGTGACCATAGTTAGAGGGTTGAGGGGACAGTGACCATAGTTAGAGGGTTGAGGGGAAAGTGACCATAGTTAGAGGGTTGAGGGGACAGTGACCATAGTTAGAGGGTTGAGGGGACAGTGACCATAGTTAGAGGGTTGAGGGGACAGTGACCATAGTTAGAGGGTTGAGGGGGACAGTGACCATAGTTAGAGGGTTGAGGGGACAGTGACCGTAGTTAGAGGGTTGAGGGGACAGTGACCATAGTTAGAGGGTTGAGGGGACAGTGACCATAGTTAGAGGGTTGAGGGGAAAGTGACCATAGTTAGAGGGTTGAGGGGACAGTGACCATAGTTAGAGGGTTGAGGGGACAGTGACCATAGTTAGAGGGTTGAGGGGACAGTGACCATAGTTAGAGGGTTGAGGGGACAGTGACCATAGTTAGAGGGTTGAGGGGACAGTGACCATAGTTAGAGGGTTGAGGGGACAGTGACCATAGTTAGAGGGTTGAGGGGACAGTGACCATAGTTAGAGGGTTGAGGGGACAGTGGCCGGTTTTTTGGTCTTTTAATTCATGTATTCATTTATTTTTTTAGTTTCCTCGATAGACCTCCTCAAGCTTAGAAAAACAACCCCTAGAGCCCCCTTCACGATAAATTTGTACATTTTTTGGTAGAAATTTCGAAGGCCGGTTCTTCTTAAAATTACAGGCTCGCTATCGCTCGCCAGGAAAAAATGGACATCTAAATGGCACGAAAGGTCTTAAAATTGACAACGAAATGGGGCGAAAGGTCATAAAATGGCCAAACTAACGGAACCTACGTCTGAAAATCACAAAACTAGTGGGGCTAAACATGAGGGAGAAGGGGGTCCAGAAAAATGGCCCATGTCCCCTTAAAAAGGCTACTTTTCTCAGGAAGGCTGAAAGAAAACACCATGTTATGAGGAGAGCAAGAGAACGCAATAGTAGAGCTAATGGACGTATATAGGGGAACACCACCAGAGCCATGTTCCTTACTGCTTAAGGGGCCCACCTCGATTTTTTTTCTCTTTCTCTCCCTCTCTCTTTAGCTTGTATCCATTCGGTCCCATTCAGCCTACTGTTTTAAGACGTTTACCCCTATCCAGGTGTCAATATTTTCCTGGCGAGCGGTAGCGAGCCAGCATATACTGTATATATATTGTGACAGCAAACTAAATTTGTACATTTTTCGATAGAAAAATTAAGCCGGATTTCTTCATACAATGCTGGTTTGCTATCGCTCGCCAGGAAGAAATCGACACATGGATGGTGATAAAAGTCTTAAAACAGTAGACCGAATGGGGCCGAATGGATACAAGCCAGAGAAAGAGAGAAAAGGAGAGAAAGATAATAAAACAGCAGGTGACTCCCCTTAACCCAGTCAAAGGAAACTATAACTTTGCAAAATATAATAATATCAATGTTTAGGCAGAGAGATGAAATAGGTGGATTCGTCCGAGGTTGAGCTAAAGGCATACGGTTGAAATATGAATGGTTGAGTGGGTTAAAGCGTGGGATGTCATTCTGATTGTCTGCGGTTCGAATCCTGGCTGAGCCCTAAACATTTATCCATGTAACTCACGCGTAATTGTGATATATTCTATGTATAAATTATACCTCTATGCTTGCCAGGAAGATAATTATACCTCTATGCTTGCCAGGAAGATAATTATACCTCTATGCTTGCCAGGAAGATAATTATACCTCTATGCTTGCCAGGAAGATAATTATACCTCTATGCTTGCCAGGAAGATAATTATACCTCTATGCTTGCCAGGAAGATAATTATACCTCTATGCTTGCCAGGAAGATAATTATACCTCTATGCTTGCCAGGAAGATAATTATACCTCTATGCTTGCCAGGAAGATAATTATACCTCTATGCTTGCCAGGAAAGTAATTATACCTCTATGCTTGCCAGGAAGGTAATTATACCTCTATGCTTGCCAGGAAGATAATTATACCTCTATGCTTGCCAGGAAGATAATTATACCTCTATGCTTGCCAGGAAGATAATTATACCTCTATGCTTGCCAGGAAGATAATTATACCTCTATGCTTGCCAGGAAGGTAATTATACCTCTATGCTTGCCAGGAAGATAATTATACCTCTATGCTTGCCAGGAAGATAATTATACCTCTATGCTTGCCAGGAAGATAATTAACCTCTATGCTTGCCAGGAAAATTATACCTCTATGCTCATCCCGAGTGTCTTATACCTCTAGAAGATAATTAAATGAAATCACTTCATCCCGAGTGTCTTGAGGTTAACTGTTCAAATCACTTCATCCCGAGTGTCTTGAGGTTAACTGTTCAAATCACTTGTAATGTACTCTGATACATGGATCATACGACTTAACCCCTTCTGTACCGGCGACGTCTCTTTAAGTTTATATTAGCCTTATTTAGACAATTTTGTGCTGCTTAAAAGGGATATGTGGTAGTGGAAGAGGTTAAATAAGATATTTCAAAGATTGTTAATTATTGGAGGCCCTTTTTAAACTGAATAAAATCGTCTAATAGTAGCCAGAATAATGTTAAAAGGACGGCACCGGTACAGAAAATAATCGACACCTAAATGGCACGAAAGGTCTTAAAATTGACAACGAAATAGGGCGAAACGTGTTAAAATCGCCAAACTAATGGGCCGAACGTCTTCTAATCTCAAAACAAATGGGGCTAAACACGAAGGAGAAAGGGGACTAGAAAAACGACCCATCTCCCCTTGACCTCAACAGTCCATCAGCCTCAGCTTAAATTATCAACTTGTATATACCTTGATGTATCTGCTATGTATAACTTATATATACCTTGATGTGTCTGCTATGTATAACTTATATATACCTTGATGTGTCTGCTATGTATAACTTATATACCATGTGTCTGCTATGTATAACTTTTATATACCTTGATGTATCTGCTATGTATAACTTATATATATATCTTGATGTGTCTGCTATGTATAACTTATATATATCTTGATGTGTCTGCTATGTATAACTTATATATATCTTGATGTGTCTGCTATGTATAACTTTTATATACCTTGATGTATCTGCTATGTATAACTTATATATATATCTTGATGTGTCTGCTATGTATAACTTATATATATCTTGATGTGTCTGCTATGTATAACTTATATATATCTTGATGTGTCTGCTATGTATAACTTTTATATACCTTGATGTATCTGCTATGTATAACTTATATATATATCTTGATGTGTCTGCTATGTATAACTTATATATATCTTGATGTGTCTGCTATGTATAACTTGTATATACCTTGATGTGTCTGCTATGTATAACTTGTATATATATCTTGATGTATCTGCTATGTATAACTTGTATATATCTTGATGTGTCTGCTATGTATAACTTATATATATCTTGATGTGTCTGCTATGTATAACTTATATATATCTTGATGTATCTGCTATGTATAACTTGTATATACCTTGATGTATCTGCTATGTATAACTTATATATATCTTGATGTGTCTGCTATGTATAACTTATATATACCTTGATGTATCTGCTATGTATAACTTATATATATCTTGATGTGTCTGCTATGTATAACTTGTATATACCTTGATGTATCTGCTATGTATAACTTATATATATATCTTGATGTGTCTTATATGTATAACTTATATATATCTTGATGTGTCTGCTATGTATAACTTATATATATCTTGATGTATCTGCTATGTATAACTTGTATATACCTTGATGTATCTGCTATGTATAACTTATATATATATCTTGATGTGTCTGCTATGTATAACTTATATATATCTTGATGTATCTGCTATGTATAACTTATATATATCTTGATGTATCTGCTATGTATAACTTGTATATATCTTGATGTGTCTGCTATGTATAACTTATATATATCTTGATGTGTCTGCTATGTATAACTTATATATATCTTGATGTGTCTGCTATGTATAACTTATATATATCTTGATGTGTCTGCTATGTATAACTTGTATATATATCTTGATGTATCTGCTATGTATAACTTGTATATATCTTGATGTATCTGCTATGTATAACTTATATATATCTTGATGTGTCTGCTATGTATAACTTGTATATATATCTTGATGTATCTGCTATGTATAACTTGTATATATCTTGATGTATCTGCTATGTATAACTTATATATATCTTGATGTGTCTGCTATGTATAACTTGTATATATATCTTGATGTATCTGCTATGTATAACTTGTATATATCTTGATGTATCTGCTATGTATAACTTGTATATACCTTGATGTGTCTGCTATGTATAACTTATATATATCTTGATGTGTCTGCTATGTATAACTTATATATATCTTGATGTGTCTGCTATGTATAACTTATATATATCTTGATGTATCTGCTATGTATAACTTATATATATCTTGATGTATCTGCTATGTATAACTTGTATATATCTTGATTTATCTGCTATGTATAACTTATATATATCTTGATGTGTCTGCTATGTATAACTTGTATATATCTTGATGTATCTGCTATGTATAACTTATATATATCTTGATGTGTCTGCTATGTATAACTTATATATATCTTGATGTATCTGCTATGTATAACTTATATATATCTTGATGTGTCTGCTATGTATAACTTATATATATCTTGATGTGTCTGCTATGTATAACTTGTATATATCTTGATGTGTCTGCTATGTATAACTTGTATATATATCTTGATGTATCTGCTATGTATAACTTGTATATATCTTGATGTGTCTGCTATGTATAACTTGTATATATATCTTGATGTATCTGCTATGTATAACTTGTATATATCTTGATGTGTCTGCTATGTATAACTTGTATATATCTTGATGTGTCTGCTATGTATAACTTGTATATATATCTTGATGTGTCTGCTATGTATAACTTGTATATATCTTGATGTGTCTGCTATGTATAACTTATATATATCTTGATGTGTCTGCTATTTATAACTTGTATATATCTTGATGCGTCTCCTATGTATAACTTGTATATATCTTGACGTGTCTCCTATGTATAAAGAATAATCATTTGTCCAAGGGCACAAAAGATTACTCTCTAATTACTTCCATCCTTAGTAATTTGTCCATTTTCTATGGTATAGCTTTGGTTGATATCTTATTATTTCTCCGGTGATATATTCCACTGTTATATCGTTAATCACCACTAGTATATTAGTTGTTGTTGTTGTTGTTGTTGTTGTTGTTGTTCTTCCCCAAGCTGCCTGGCCGAACAGCCCCAAGGCCCCGAGCAAGCCAAGGCCATAACCGTGCGCCCCCACAGAACCTTCACTGCCGACCACAATAAAGCCTGGGTGACCGAAGCCACTCCATGGCGGGGAGCTGAGGAGGGTGCGCAAACGCCCAGGAAACCAAAGCCCCACCCAGGGCCCTGTGCCCCTCAGCAATTATGAAGAGAAAGTTGAGGGGCAAAGGAAAAAAATTGACGCTTTGGCTTCCAATCTAGGTAGACTGGGAGGTCAATCCACGGAAGAGACGCCGTCACTTGAGATCTAGAAAATATAAAAGTAAAAGGAACAGTGAGAGTAAGCTATGGGTATGGCAGAGATCGGTCAGTTCTCACTCTGATAGACCAGCCCATCACCAGCTGGTATATTAGTTGTGTATTTTACTTCATCTCTGTTAAGGGGGGTCACTGTTTTTTTTTATCTTTCTCTCCCTTTCTCTCTTTCCCTGGCTTGTATCCATTCGGCCCCATTCAGCCTACTGTTTTAAGACGTTTACCCCCATCCTGGTTCAATATTTTCCTGGCGAGCGGAAGCGAGCCAGCATATATATATTTTTGTGTTGACAGCAAGCTAAATTTGTAAATTTTTCGATAGAAAAATGTCTCCGGCAAAGCCGGATTGCTAATTACAATGTTGGCTCGCTATCGCTCGCCAGGAAGAAATCGACGCCTGGATGGGGATAAACGTCTTAAAACAGTTGACTGAATGGGGCCGAATGGATACAAGCCAGGGAAAGAGAGAAAAATGAGACATATAAAAAAAGCCGGTGACCCTCCTTAAGCTTTTGGTTATCTATTCTGTATATTTGACCATCGTCAGACCCCAAGCTAACTCCTAAGTAATGTAAATATTCTCTTCATCCATCCATCATCTCTTCAGTTATAGTGTATACCCCATTCTTCTGTCATACACTTGTATGTCCTTCATATGTTGGTATTGTTTATACTGATGGATAGTATGATATATTTCTTCTGTCATACACTTGTATGTCCTTCATATGTTGGTATTGTTTATACTGATGGATAGTATGATATATTTCTTCTGTCATACACTTGTATGTCCTTCATATGTTGGTATTGTTTATACTGATGGATAGTATGATATATTTCTTCTGTCATACACTTGTATGTCCTTCATATGTTGGTATTGTTTATACTGATGGATAGTATGATATATTTCTTCTGTCATACACTTGTATGTCCTTCATATGTTGGTATTGTTTATACTGATGGATAGTATGATATATTTCTTCTGTCATACACTTGTATGTCCTTCATATGTTGGTATTGTTTATACTGATGGATAGTATGATATATTTCTTCTGTCATACACTTGTATGTCCTTCATATGTTGGTATTGTTTATACTGATGGATAGTATGATATATATTTCTTCTGTCATACACTTGTATGTCCTTCATATGTTGGTATTGTTTATACTGATGGATAGTATGATATATTTCTTCTGTCATACACTTGTATGTCCTTCATATGTTGGTATTGTTTATACTGATGGATAGTATGATATATTTCTTCTGTCATACACTTGTATGTCCTTCATATGTTGGTATTGTTTATACTGATGGATAGTATGATATATTTCTTCTGTCATACACTTGTATGTCCTTCATATGTTGGTATTGTTTATACTGATGGATAGTATGATATATTTCTTCTGTCATACACTTGTATGTCCTTCTTATGTTGGTATTGTTTATACTGATGGATAGTATGATATATTTCTTCTGTCATACACTTGTATGTCCTTCTTTATGTTGGTATTGTTTATACTGATGGATAGTATGTATTTCTTCTGTCATACACTTGTATGTCCTTCATATGTTGGTATTGTTTATACTGATGGATAGTATGATATATTTCTTCTGTCATACACTTGTATGTCCTTCATATGTTGGTATTGTTTATACTGATGGATAGTATGATATATTTCTTCTGTCATACACTTGTATGTCCTTCATATGTTGGTATTGTTTATACTGATGGATAGTATGATATATTTCTTCTGTCATACACTTGTATGTCCTTCATATGTTGGTATTGTTTATACTGATGGATAGTATGATATATTTCTTCTGTCATACACTTGTATGTCCTTCATATGTTGGTATTGTTTATACTGATGGATAGTATGATATATTTCTTCTGTCATACACTTGTATGTCCTTCATATGTTGGTATTGTTTATACTGATGGATAGTATGATATATTTCTTCTGTCATACACTTGTATGTCCTTCATATGTTGGTATTGTTTATACTGATGGATAGTATGATATATTTCTTCTGTCATACACTTGTATGTCCTTCATATGTTGGTATTGTTTATACTGTGGATAGTATGATATATTTCTTCTGTGTTGGATGGATAGTATGATATATTCTTCTGTCATACACTTGTATGTCCTTCATATGTTGGTATTGTTTTATACTGATGGATAGTATGATATATTTCTTCTGTCATACACTTGTATGTCCTTCTTATGTTGGTATTGTTTATACTGATGGATAGTATGATATATTTCTTCTGTCATACACTTGTATGTCCTTCTTATGTTGGTATTGTTTATACTGATGGATAGTATGATATATTTCTTCTGTCATACACTTGTATGTCCTTCTTATGTTGGTATTGTTTATACTGATGGATAGTATGATATATTTCTTCTGTCATACACTTGTATGTCCTTCTTATGTTGGTATTGTTTATACTGATGGATAGTATGATATATTTCTTCTGTCATACACTTGTATGTCCTTCTTATGTTGGTATTGTTTATACTGATGGATAGTATGATATATTTCTTCTGTCATACACTTGTATGTCCTTCTTATGTTGGTATTGTTTATACTGATGGATAGTATGATATATTTCTTCTGTCATACACTTGTATGTCCTTCTTATGTTGGTATTGTTTATACTGATGGATAGTATGATATATTTTCTTCTGTCATACACTTGTATGTCCTTCTTATGTTGGTATTGTTTATACTGATGGATAGTATGATATATTTCTTCTGTCATACACTTGTATGTCCTTCTTATGTTGGTATTGTTTATACTGATGGATAGTATGATATATTTCTTCTGTCATACACTTGTATGTCCGTATGATATATTTCTTCTGTCATACACTTGTATGTCCGATAGTATGATATATTTCTTCTGTCATACACTTGTATGTCCTTCTTATGTTGGTATTGTTTATACTGATGGATAGTATGATATATTTCTTCTGTCATACACTTGTATGTCCTTCTTATGTTGGTATTGTTTATACTGATGGATAGTATGATATATTTCTTCTGTGTCCTTCTTATGTTGGTATTGTTTATACTGATGGATAGTATGATATATTTCTTCTGTCATACACTTGTATGTCCTTCTTATGTTGGTATTGTTTATACTGATGGATAGTATGATATATTTCTTCTGTCATACACTTGTATGTCCTTCTTATGTTGGTATTGTTTATACTGATGGATAGTATGATATATTTCTTCTGTCATACACTTGTATGTCCTTCATATGTTGGTATTGTTTATACTGATGGATAGTATGATATATTTCTTCTGTCATACACTTGTATGTCCTTCTTATGTTGGTATTGTTTATACTGATGGATAGTATGATATATTTCTTCTGTCATACACTTGTATGTCCTTCTTATGTTGGTATTGTTTATACTGATGGATAGTATGATATATTTCTTCTGTCATACACTTGTATGTCCTTCATATGTTGGTATTGTTTATACTGATGGATAGTATGATATATTTCTTCTGTCATACACTTGTATGTCCTTCTTATGTTGGTATTGTTTATACTGATGGATAGTATGATATATTTCTTCTGTCATACACTTGTATGTCCTTCATATGTTGGTATTGTTTATACTGATGGATAGTATGATATATTTCTTCTGTCATACACTTGTATGTCCTTCATATGTTGGTATTGTTTATACTGATGGATAGTATGATATATTTCTTCTGTCATACACTTGTATGTCCTTCATATGTTGGTATTGTTTATACTGATGGATAGTATGATATATTTCTTCTGTCATACACTTGTATGTCCTTCATATGTTGGTATTGTTTATACTGATGGATAGTATGATATATTTCTTCTGTCATACACTTGTATGTCCTTCTTATGTTGGTATTGTTTATACTGATGGATAGTATGATATATTTCTTCTGTCATACACTTGTATGTCCTTCTTATGTTGGTATTGTTTATACTGATGGATAGTATGATATATTTCTTCTGTCATACACTTGTATGTCCTTCTTATGTTGGTATTGTTTACTGATGGATAGTATGATATATTTCTTCTGTCATACACTTGTATGTCCTTCATATGTTGGTATTGTTTATACTGATGGATAGTATGATATATTTCTTCTGTCATACACTTGTATGTCCTTCATATGTTGGTATTGTTTATACTGATGGATAGTATGATATATTTCTTCTGTCATACACTTGTATGTCCTTCATATGTTGGTATTGTTTATACTGATGGATAGTATGATATATTTCTTCTGTCATACACTTGTATGTCCTTCTTATGTTGGTATTGTTTATACTGATGGATAGTATGATATATTTCTTCTGTCATACACTTGTATGTCCTTCATATGTTGGTATTGTTTATACTGATGGATAGTATGATATATTTCTTCTGTCATACACTTGTATGTCCTTCTTATGTTGGTATTGTTTATACTGATGGATAGTATGATATATTTCTTCTGTCATACACTTGTATGTCCTTCATATGTTGGTATTGTTTATACTGATGGATAGTATGATATATTTCTTCTGTCATACACTTGTATGTCCTTCTTATGTTGGTATTGTTTATACTGATGGATAGTATGATATATTTCTTCTGTCATACACTTGTATGTCCTTCATATGTTGGTATTGTTTATACTGATGGATAGTATGATATATTTCTTCTGTCATACACTTGTATGTCCTTCTTATGTTGGTATTGTTTATACTGATGGATAGTATGATATATTTCTTCTGTCATACACTTGTATGTCCTTCATATGTTGGTATTGTTTATACTGATGGATAGTATGATATATTTCTTCTGTCATACACTTGTATGTCCTTCATATGTTGGTATTGTTTATACTGATGGATAGTATGATATATTTCTTCTGTCATACACTTGTATGTCCTTCATATGTTGGTATTGTTTATACTGATGGATAGTATGATATATTTCTTCTGTCATACACTTGTATGTCCTTCATATGTTGGTATTGTTTATACTGATGGATAGTATGATATATTTCTTCTGTCATACACTTGTATGTCCTTCTTATGTTGGTATTGTTTATACTGATGGATAGTATGATATATTTCTTCTGTCATACACTTGTATGTCCTTCATATGTTGGTATTGTTTATACTGATGGATAGTATGATATATTTCTTCTGTCATACACTTGTATGTCCTTCTTATGTTGGTATTGTTTATACTGATGGATAGTATGATATATTTCTTCTGTCATACACTTGTATGTCCTTCATATGTTGGTATTGTTTATACTGATGGATAGTATGATATATTTCTTCTGTCATACACTTGTATGTCCTTCATATGTTGGTATTGTTTATACTGATGGATAGTATGATATATTTCTTCTGTCATACACTTGTATGTCCTTCATATGTTGGTATTGTTTATACTGATGGATAGTATGATATATTTCTTCTGTCATACACCTGTATGTCCTTCTTATGTTGGTATTGTTTATACTGATGGATAGTATGATATATTTCTTCTGTCATACACTTGTATGTCCTTCTTATGTTGGTATTGTTTATACTGATGGATAGTATGATATATTTCTTCTGTCATACACTTGTATGTCCTTCTTATGTTGGTATTGTTTATACTGATGGATAGTATGATATATTTCTTCTGTCATACACTTGTATGTCCTTCATATGTTGGTATTGTTTATACTGATGGATAGTATGATATATTTCTTCTGTCATACACTTGTATGTCCTTCATATGTTGGTATTGTTTATACTGATGGATAGTATGATATATTTCTTCTGTCATACACTTGTATGTCCTTCTTATGTTGGTATTGTTTATACTGATGGATAGTATGATATATTTCTTCTGTCATACACTTGTATGTCCTTCTTATGTTGGTATTGTTTATACTGATGGATAGTATGATATATTTCTCAGACAATCATCTGACCATAGTCATAATCTGTTTCACTTTGGCTATTTAAGGGGACCGACCTGCTTTTTCTCTCTGGGTTTTATCAATTCGGCCCCATTCAGCCTACTGTTTTAAGACGTTTTTCCCCATTCAGGTATCGATTATATCCTGGCGAGCGACTGCGAGCCATCATTGTATGGAGAAATCCGGCTTCGCCGGAGACATGTTTCTACCGAAAATTGTACAAATGAAGTCAGCTGCCTAAAACATAATCCAAAGCATGCTGGCTCGCTATCGCTCGCCAGGTGTAAATTGACACCTGGATGAGGATAAACATCATAAAACAGCGGGTTGAATGGGATCGAATGGCTATTACCCAGAACGAAAATAAATCTGGTCGTTCCCCTCTTAAAAGCATGATCCTCTTGACTCTCTGTATCATGTTTCCTGTATCTTTGTTTCTAGTTCAGCTCTCTTTTAATTTACTGATTTGTTATTATCTTAACTAAGTAATTTTGTCTACATTGTAATCATTGTTATTTATTGAGCTGCATACACAAGAGCATCCCTTAAGGGGGGTCACCTGCTTGTTTTATCTTTCTCTCCTTTTCTCTCTTTCTCTGGCTTGCATCTATTTGGCTCCGTTCAGCCAACTCTTTTAAGACGTTTATCCCCATCCAGGTGTCGATTTCTTCCGGGAGAGCGACAGCGAGCCAGCATTGCATGGAGAAATTTTTCTATCGAAAAATTTACAAATTTAGCTTGCTGTCGAAACAAAAAATCATATATGCTGGCTCGCTTCCGCTCGCCAGGAAAATATTGACACCTGGATGGGGGTAAAAGTCTTAAAACAGTAGGCTGAATGGGGCCGAATGGATACAAGCCAAAGAGAGAGGGAGAGAAAGAGGAAAAAAAGCGAGGTGGGCTCCCTTGAGACAAATGTGTTCTACTTTACTGTATAGTAATACCTTAATCTAAGCCTATTGTCACGTCGATCATCGTCTACTTCATCATTTCATTTTCTCCCAATTAATAACTCTATTATCAACTTTCTTTTCTTGCGAACAAATTCATGTTTTTGTTCTTTATATATATATATATTATTATATATATATATATTATTATATATATATATATATTATTATATATATATATATTATTATATATATATATTTATTTTTTATAATTATTTATGTTTGTAATTATGTAATTGCTCCTCCATCAAACACGGTAGTTATCAGCCACCACCCAACCCCATTATCGCCTTTAACTTCAAGTAATCTGTCAATATCAAGTATAAATATACAGAAATACATACTGTTTGTATATTTATACTTGATATTGACAGATTACTTGAATTTAAAGGCAATAATAGGGTTGGGTGGTGGCTGATAACTACCGTGTTTGATGGAGGAGCAATAATGGTTTGGTGGTTCTCACAGGTAAGCCACGGTAGCCTTGTCCGTTTCTTAGTCATTAATGTGCGACTTTAACCTCATGACACAGGGACAAGTGGCTTATTTCTACACTTTTGGTAATGAACTATATTGACAAAAAATAGGGCACGGTGTGAAAAAAGCTGTGTCAAAATATCATACTGATCCAACTGTTTGTTAATAAGTTATTCCCGAAAAACGGTACCACACGGCCTCTGAAACCCATAGTAGGTTAGAAAAGACGTAGGCTTGCTCACCAGGTTGGCAAGGGACTGGGGTTTTCGCAGAGTGGCTCCAGTCCTGACGTTATTCTTGACTTACAGTGTGCTGGCTTAATAATCCACTAGGGTTGATAGCCTCTCAAGTCCTATTTTAACTAACCAGGTTGGTCAGTAGCGTGAGAGGGTCTGGTCTATATATACAACAAGCTCTCCTATTTATATATACAACAAGCTCTCCTATTTATATATACAACAAGCTCTCCTATTTATATATACAACAAGCTCTCCTATTTATATATACAACAAGCTCTCCTATTTATATACAACAAGCTCTCCTATTTATATATACAACAAGCTCTCCTATTTATATATACAACAAGCTCTCCTATTTATATATACAACAAGCTCTCCTATTTATATATACAACAAGCTCTCCTATTTATATAGCTATGAAGGTTCTTCAAGGGAATCAGTTTTGTACACACTAAGCAGTACATTAGGGGAGGCGTGGTGGAGTGGTCTTGCCACTGGACTGGTAATCCAATGGACCCGGGTTCGAATCCCGATATGTCAATGGAAAGATATTATTGGGATGGAATTTGTGCTGTACCTAGTATCAGTGCATTGCCGCAAAGCCCACCTAAACGCCAACTAAATACCCTCATTGTTCCCTGATTAAATAGCACTGTATAAATACTCCCATATACAAAATACTACATCTCTTCACATAGAACTGCACTGGCTGCCAGTAAGAGCAAGAATAGAATTTAAGTTGTGTTTAGTGACTTTTAAGGTTCTCAAATTTGGTGAGCCTAGGTACCTTGCTGAGCTGCTCAGGCGTCCACCGGCACACCATGGTGTAGTTGTGCGCCATGACAATGACACTTTTCGTCTTGATGAACCAAGGGCTTTCCAGCAGTCTTCTTTCTTTGTGAGGTCATTCTCCTACATGGCTCCGAGGTTGTATAACAGGTTGCCGCTGTCCATGAGACAACTGAGTTCTGTTGAATGCTTCAAGAGACAACTTAATCTTTTCTCTTTGAGAGAAGCTATGATCTTGAGAGAGGTGTCATGACAGATGGCTATAGAGTTTAGGCTATTTTGCCACTGCTTGTGATTGTTAAATGTGTGTTGTATATAAGCTTTCTTTTGATGCATTGATTTTGTTCTTTTTTCTTTCTCTTTCCGAGCGCTAGTGAATTCTTCGGAAAAATTGGCGCTTATGAGAAATAAGTAACATGCTTATTATTATTATTATTATTATTATTATTATTATTATTATTATTATAGGGGGGCAGTGCGTAGTGAGTTCATTGCTCAATAGGTGGCGTTCTGAGAGTGAGGGTCTGAGTCTGGGAGGTGAGACAGTGAAGCACTGGAGTGAGGCAGCTTCAGAGATGGAGCTGCTTCGATCCGTAAGTGAGCAACTAAGCCCCATGCATCTTGCGAAGGCAGGTGTGTGTATGATATAACACAATAATGAAGCAGTTAACAGAGAAAGTTGCTTATGAAGTGTTCGAGAATGTATGTACAGTACTAGATCATTGTAATGGAACTGCGCAGGAATGTATGAAATATTTGATTTATGGATCACATGTAGTTTGTAATGTAAATAGAGAGAGATTATTTAAATCCTATGAAAGAGAAGTTGAATTAGTGAAGCGTTTGTAGGGAACACTGGCAATGAAAGTGTGTAAGTTGATATCCATGATGGACTGATGGAGTGAGATGTTATTGGGTGTTGACATCCTGCTTCGTTATGTACTCTACAATCGGCCTAACAAGTGATGTCTCGGCACCAAGTATATTTTGATTATTAATTGGTATTAGCAATATCTAAAATTATATTTATTCGATTTGAGTGAGATATAAAAACATGTTCCTACCCATACCCACCCTTTTCAACATCTGACAGACATTAATACAGCACAGAGCAGGCCAAACGTGATGACAGCTGAGACATGACTTAACGGTAGCGCTAATAAGTCATGTCTCAGCTGGCAGAACGTTTGGCTCACTCTTTGCCGTATTAATGTCTGTCAGATGTTGAATAGGGTGGATAAGCATAGGAACGTGTTTTTATATATCGCTCGAAAATAATTAAGGAAGTTTTAGTTATTGCTGATACCAATTATGGATCAAAACATACATGGTGCCGAGACATCACTTATTAGGCCGACTGTACTCTCGACCGCATGAATATATCTATATATCTATCTATTACATCACTATTCATATATCTATATATATCTATCTATTACATCACTATTCACAATCTGGTTTTCAACGCTTGCCAAGTTGTTTTATAGTACAGTTTAGCGCGCAGTTTAAGTTGATTTATAGTACAGTTTAGCGCGCAGTTTAAGTTGTTTTATAGTACAGTTTAGCGCGCAGTTTAAGTTGTTTTATAGTACAGTTTAGCGCGCAGTTTAAGTTGTTTTATAGTACAGTTTAGCGCGCAGTTTAAGTTGTTTTATAGTACAGTTTAGCGCGCAGTTTAAGTTGTTTTATAGTACAGTTTAGCGCGCAGTTTAAGTTGTTTTATAGTACAGTTTAGCGCGCAGTTTAAGAATAAATCGGACCAATTTGAACCTATGGGTTTCAGAGGCCGTGTGGCATCGTTTTTCGGGAATAACTTATTAACAAACAGTTGGATCAGTATGATATTTTGACACAACTTTTTTCACACCGTCCTCTATTTTTTGTCAATATAGCGCATTACCAAAAGTGTAGAAATAAGCCACTTGTCCCTGTGTCATGAGGTTAAAATTGCACATTAATGACTAAGAAACGGACAAGGCTACCGTGGCTTACCTGTGAGAACCACCAAACCATTATTGCTCCTCCATCAAACACGGTAGTTATCAGCCACCACCCAACCCTATTATCGCCTTTAAATTCAAGTAATCTGTCAATATCAAGTATAAATATACAAACAGTATGTATTTCTGTATATTTATACTTGATATTGACAGATTACTTGAAGTTAAAGGCGATAATGGGGTTGGGTGGTGGCTGATAACTACCGTGTTTGATGGAGGAGCAATTACATAATTACAAACATAAATAATTATAAAAAAATAAAAATATATATATAATAATATATATATATATAAAGATGGAGAAGTAAAGCCCAAAGTCATAGATAATATATTTTGGGTTATGCTCTAAGTGCTGATTGCATGAACACGTTTACAGTAAACGTCAGAGATGGTGTAGTAATTGTTATGTGCTAGACTAGTACACTGATTTATGCAGATTAGTGGAGATACTTGTGAAAGTATTTAAAATATTGAGCTTGATAGTTCATATTAATACTACAATTATATTTATGTTATTAGAAAGAGAAGACGTCTAGAAATGTTGTATTATAACGAACAGAAGTAGTTGAGGCCAAATATATTAGAGTATGTACAATTCACCTACTAGACGAGACTGAGAAAGGGGCGAGGGAACGCGAAAGTGGTTCCAGATACTAAGAATTGGACCTTAAAATGTACTTCTATTCAGGCTCTGTCTCTAGTCGACCACTCCCAGTAATGGGATATGTGCCTGAATACATACATACATACATGTAATTGAATAAAAACTCTACATGTTCAAGATGATTGGAAAGTTAGATGGATAAAGGAAGGTTGCAGAAAAAGGCAAAGAAAGCTTTGGTTAGGAACTTATATTATCACTTAAGTAGTCTTTGGTTAGGAACTTATATTATCACTTAAGTAGTCTTTGGTTAGGAACTTATATTATCACTTAAGTAGTCTTTGGTTAGGAACTTATATTATCACTTAAGTAGTCTTTGGTTAGGAACTTTATTATCACTTAAGTAGTCTTTGGTTAGGAACTTATATTATCACTTAAGTAGTCTTTGGTTAGGAACTTATATTATCACTTAAGTAGTCTTTGGTTAGGAACTTATATTATCACTTAAGTAGTCTTTGGTTAGGAACTTATATTATCACTTAAGTAGTCTTTGGTTAGGAACTTATATTATCACTTAAGTAGTCTTTGGTTAGGAACTTATATTATCACTTAAGTAGTCTTTGGTTAGGAACTTATATTATCACTTAAGTAGTCTTTGGTTAGGAACTTATATTATCACTTAAGTAGTCTTTGGTTAGGAACTTATATTATCACTTAAGTAGTCTTTGGTTAGGAACTTATATTATCACTTAAGTAGTCTTTGGTTAGGAACTTATATTATCACTTAAGTAGTCTTTGGTTAGGAACTTATATTATCACTTAAGTAGTCTTTGGTTAGGAACTTATATTATCACTTAAGTAGTCTTTGGTTAGGAACTTATATTATCACTTAAGTAGTCTTTGGTTAGGAACTTATATTATCACTTAAGTAGTCTTTGGTTAGGAACTTATATTATCACTTAAGTAGTCTTTGGTTAGGAACTTATATTATCACTTAAGTAGTCTTTGGTTAGGAACTTATATTATCACTTAAGTAGTCTTTGGTTAGGAACTTATATTATCACTTAAGTAGTCTTTGGTTAGGAACTTATATTATCACTTAAGTAGTCTTTGGTTAGGAACTTATATTATCACTTAAGTAGTCTTTGGTTAGGAACTTATATTATCACTTAAGTAGTCTTTGGTTAGGAACTTATATTATCACTTAGTAGTCTTTGGATCACTTAAGTAGTCTTTGGTTAGGAACTTATATTATCACTTAAGTAGTCTTGGTTAGGAACTTATATTATCACTTAAGTAGTCTTTGGTTAGGAACTTATATTATCACTTAAGTAGTCTTTGGTTAGGAACTTATATTATCACTGAAGTAGTCTTTTAGTCACTTTATACTACTGTATATGGGTTTTAAGCTGGCAAGAAACTAACTTGTTTTCTTAAGGGAGCCCACCTCGCTTTTTTCTGTTTCTCTCCCTCTCTCTTTGGCTTGTATCCATTCGGCCCCATTCAGCCTACTGTTTTAAGACGTTTACCCCCATCCAGGTGTCAATATTTTCCTGGCGAGCGGTAGTAAGCCAGCATATATATATTTTTGTTTTGACAGCAAGCTAAATTTGTATATTTTTCGAAAGAAAAATTTCTCAGGCGAAGCCGGATTTCTCCATACAATGCTGGCTCGCTATCGCTCACCATGAAGAAATCGACACCTGGATAGGGATAAACGTCTTAAAACAGTTGGCTGAACACCCCCCAAGACCTGCGGGCCGCGAGCCTGGGGCACACGCCGTGCGCCCCAGGCTCGTGGTCCCCAGCTAGCCTGGGGCACACGCCGTGCGCCCCAGGCTCGTGGTCCCCAGCTAGCCTGGGGCACACGCCGTGCGCCCCAGGCTCGTGGTCCCCAGCTAGCCTGGTGTCAATAATAATAATAATAATAGTTCTTAAAGCTAGCGCATGCTAAGCCAGCTAAGGATAGCCCAATAAGGCCGATTAGGTGTATTTCCATTGGGGTCTTGTACTACTAACCCATCCCCTTGCTCATGAGGGACGGTAATGACTCAGTGCTTTTGAAAAATCTTTAATGCACCGAGCGTGGGCGCGATCCTGGGCCTTCTGGGTGGAAGTCCAAGACGCTAATCACTACACCAGCGAGCCACTTATGTGTCAACTTCTAGTAAAGATAGGAGCTGGTTCCCCCATGTCAACCAACCTGAGAGAGCTCGGGAACCATGAATGAGTTCTGTCTCTCTGGTTGGCTATTACAGTAGGTGTTGATACAATGGGTCCCTATTTGTATGTAGCTTATCCCATGTCATTTTAGCTCGATGGTATATTTTTGTATTCATTGGTTTGTTCCTGGATATTGTGTGCAGTTCCTCCGTGTTATGCGAGTATGGGTAAGTTTGATTGTGGGCAAATCTTACAGCTCTATTCTGAACTTTATGAAAGTTCAGCATTTGGGTGTTGCTGATAGAATGTAAAGGTAGTGCATGGTATTCATTTATTGTTAAGACTAGTGCTTTAATTAGGTGGAGCTTTATGTTGCACGGGAGATCTCCAAGTCGTTGTAGTTCTGACAGTACTTCCTTGCCTCTTCTTATCCCGTTGTTTTATGTGCGATGAGAATGTTGTCCAGTTGGGGAGTTCATATACCCCTGTAAAACTTCTGTGAACGGGTCTGGTGGCTACTGGTTGGTTAACAGTAGTCTGACCTATGCTGCTCTCTGATTGGCAGAGTGTAGTGTGACGTCATCATTGTCTCTCCCTACCTCAAGGGGAGAGGACCTTCTCATGCTGGGCAGAGCTTGTAGATCTTGTGCCTGGGTGTTAAGGCTTGGGCAGAGTTCCTTTATAAATAATGCTTCCATGATGGGCAGTCTCCTTTGGTCTTGAATTGTTGCTAACATTTCTGTATTTTTCACTAATATTTCTCTCTCCATGGTTGCGTGGTGGGCACCGCGCAACTATGGAGAGAATTTAAGACAATTTCCTGTTGTGGCAAGAATGCTCTCAGAAAAAGGGAAAAAGTAGACAATAAGCTCTGCAACAATAAACTTGCCATAACCTTCAATGAAATATGTTTGTGAGAAACTCTCCTGCCCATATATACAAAGAATATATATATATATATATTGCACTAGACATATCGAAGGCCTTCGATAGAGTCTGGCACAAATCTTTAATTTCCAAACTGCCCTCCTTCGGTTTCTGTCCCTCCATCTGTGCCTTTGTCTCTAATTTCCTTTCCGGCCGTTCCATAGCTGCGGTTGTGGACGGCCATCGCTCAATTCCTCATCCTATCAACTCCGGTACTCCTCAGGGCTCTGTCCTATCTCCTATTCTCTTTCTAATTTTCATAAATAATCTTCTCAACTGTACATCCAGTCCCATCCATTCATATGCAGATGACTCTACTTTACACCACTCAATTAGTTTTCCAGAACGCCCCAGCCAGCAGTCCCTCAAAAGTAAACGTAATGAAGCCATAAAATGCTTTTCTTCTGATCTAGCTACTATTTCCAATTGGGGTAGAGAAAAC